>CP125977.1:483639004-484239004 GCA_030063025.1 Avena longiglumis
GGGGCATGCACATGAACATTTTAGCTCAATCCGACATACTGGGATTTTTCACGATTTTTTACAGTGAAGCACAGAAATCTGTTTCGGGACAACAACTTCCCCAAATCTTACTTCCCTCTCATTAGAGGTTATTCTTGGCACAAAAACAAACAAAAAGGATAAGGAGAGGTTATTACAGAGGCAATAACTTCCAAGACTCAACAAAATAAGAACTTACTGAAATAAAAATTGGGTTATCTCCCAAAAGTGCTTTTCTTTAACGCCTTTCAGCTAGGCACAGAAAGCAAGAATCAAGTATTTTCGAATGAAGAAGCATTAAGATCAATACCAGAAATATCTTCAACAAGGCAAGGTATCTTATCCAAATAAGTTCTAGAGGATCCTATCTCAATACTCTTGGGTTCACTATTTTCATCAAATGGGTTTTCAGGAACAATCCAATCAAAAATCTTTTCTAAGGCTTCATGCATTCTTACAAGTTTAAAAGGTATTGGTATTTTAATTTCCTCTCCATTTTTTGGTTTGGTTTTGTCCAACTTTTATAGTGTACCAATAACATCTACACATGAGCCTAGCATATTAAAGCAACCAAAGACCTTTCTAGCTTCTATAGCAACATCATTAAATTCTTTAAGCAAAGTTTCCAGGATAAAATCTCCATACCTGCATCAGTATCCTCAGTATCATTAAGTTTAAGAAACATTACTTGCATCATGGGGTTAAGGTTAACAAACCTTGCCTCCACATCTGAACTAAAGAAGCTGCAGCAGTTTCATAATTTGGAGCATGTTCTGCTAAGGATCTATCCTCATGCTTACTAACATGATTAAATAATTCGTCAATATTATCTTTCCCAATTATAGAGCCACTACCTATTGAAAGGTCTTTTAGGGTGAACTTAGGGATCAACATAATCAGCTAAGAACAAGTTAAAAACTAAAGAAAGAACTATTTTTTGTGTTTTTGATAAACAGAAACAAACCAACAAAGCCAAATAAAGAAAGAAAAACAAAAACAAAGTAAAGAGATTGGTTGTGAGAAACTCCCCTTGCAGGAACTGTCCTGTGTCTCCCAGACAACGGCGCCAGAAAAAGTCTTTGATGCGGCTCGGTTACTGAAGAGCCTGTTGGGAAACCCCAAGAGGAAGGTATGATGAGCACAGCAACAAGTTTTCCCTCAGTTCTGATTACAAGGTTATCATACCAGTAAGAGAAATTAAACAGCTCCCAAGGTGTTGCTAGCAACGTGGAACCTGCACAACACAACCACAATTATTTGCCCCAACTTACAGTGAGGTTGTAAAGCTCACCGGTTTGCTGAAAACAAAGGATTAAATGTATAGTGTGGAAGAAAGTAATTACTTGTAGTAATTTGATGGCTAGCACATGATTGACGTGGAGCCTGTTGGGAACCCCAAGAGTAAGGTGTGAAGTAGCACAGCAGCAAGTTTTCCCTCAGTAAGAAACTGAGGTTATCGAAACAGTAGGAGGAAGGAAACGTCACACAAGTGTTGCTATCAACACGGAGACCTGCACAACACAAACTCAAGACTTTGCCCCAACTAACAGTGAGGTTGTCAATATCACCGGTTGCTGTAACAAAGGATTAAACGTATGGTGTGCAAGGTAATGGTTTGCAACAAGTAAACAAGTAACAGTGAAAGATGTATCAATGGTAAACATTGGACCGGGGTCCATAGTTCACTAGAGGTGCTCTCCTTATATAAACAACATGGCATGAAGGGTAAACAAATTACAGCAGGGCAATTGACAAGAACTGAGCAAGGCATAACAATGGAATACTAGTCAGAAAGATCCTATGAGATTCGATTGGGCAATACAACAAGATACATAGACCGTCATCCAACTTCATCTATGACTAGAAGTCCACCTTCAGGTTATCATCCGAACCCCCTCTAGCATTAAGTTGCAAGCAACAAACAACTTCTTTAAGCAAAGTGTGTAAGGTAAACAGTCCACATGTTCCATGAACAAGAGACCGTTTTTTTCTCCCTAGTAGCAACAACACATCTACAACCGAAGAGATTTCTGTCACTTCCCTTGGAAACTAGAGGTGTGAACCCACTATAGAGCATAAATACCCCCTCTTGGAGTCACTAGCAACTACTCGGCCAAGATAGCTACTAACAACGGAGAGCATGCAAGATCACAAACAACACAGACATGATAGAATCATAAAGACAAAACCATTAACCAATCCAACATAATAATCTGAATATCCATCGGATCCCCGCAAACACCACATGCATGATTACAAATAGATTAGATCTTGATCATGAACGGAGCTCACAAGATCTATACATGAAAGCACAAAGGAGGAGATACAACCATCTAGCTACTACATGGACCCATAGTCCAAGGTGGAACTACTCACGCATCATACCGGAGAGAAGGCCTCCGGGATGATCTCCCCTCCGGCAGGGTGCCGGGAAGAACTTCAGATCCCCCTGATCTAGGGACGACGGTGACGGAGGCTACATAAGGTTTCGTGGAATATTGATCGGGTGCTTAGGTTTTCTTCATAGGGGGCTTCTTATAGGCGCGGGCAGGCTTGGCCATGCCTGGGGGGTGCGGCCACCCCGTGGCTTCCCTCCGTCTCTCCTTCTAGATTCGTGTCCCTCACGGAAAGTTATTGACTTTGGATTTTGTCCCGTTCAATTCCGAGAATATTGATTTTCTGCCTTTCTGGAACCAAAAACAGAAGAAAACGGGCAACTGACACTGTGGCAACTTGTTAATAGGTTAGTTCCAGAAAATATATAAAAACACCTCAAAGAAAGACAAAGCAAAGAAAAGTAGATACTAAACAAGCATGGAACATCAAAAATTATAGATACGTTTCCAACGTATCATAATTGCAGAAAGTAAACAATAGAGAGTAGATTGAATATTAGTGGGAAAGAATGGACTGGGGTCCACTGTTCACTAGAGGTGTTTCTCCATAAGATAAATAGCATGTTGGGTGAACAAATTACAGTTGGGCAATTGAAAGATTGAGAATGCATAATAATGCATGTACATGTCATGATGATTTCTATGAGATTTGTTTGGGCATTACAACACAATACATAGATCATAATCCAACTACATCTATGACTAATAATCCACCTTCAGGTTATCATCCGAATTCCTTCTAGTATTAAGTTGCAAGCAACAGATAATTGCATTAAGCAAAGCGTATAAAGTAAACAATACAATTTTCCTTGGACAAAGGATTGTTGTTTTCTCCCTAGTAGCAACAGCAGATCTACAACCTTAGAGGTTATTGTCACTCCCCTAGATTACTAGAGACATGAACCTACTATCGAGCATAAATACCCCCTCTTGGAGTCACAAGCAACTACTTGGCGAGAGTAACCACTAGCAACAGAGAGCATGCAAGATCACAAATAACATAGACATGATAAAATCAATAATCAATCTTGATGTAGTACTCAATATCCATCGGATCCCAACAAACACAACATGTAGGATTACAAATAGATGATCTTGATCATGATAGGAAACTCACAAGATCTAAACATGATAGCACAAAAGAGGAGAAACGGCCATCTAGCTCCTGTTATGGACCCATAGTCCAAGGATGAACTACTCACACATCACTCCGGAGGCTGGCATGGTGATGAAGAAGGCCTCCAAGGTGATCTCCCCTCTCTGGCAGGGTGCCAGGAAGAGCTTCAGATCCCTCCCAATCTAGGGACGATGGTGGCGGCTACGGACTTTTTCGTGGATTTCTGATCGGGTACTTAGAGTTTTCTTCTCGGGGTGTTTATATAGGTGAAGGGGCAAGGTCGGTTGAGGGCTAGGGGGCCACACCATGTCCTGACATGGCCAAGGGTGGACCCGCGCCATGGGGTGGTCTGGCCGCCCTGTGGTGCCTCTTCGTCCCCCCTCTGGACTCTGTCTTTGTTACGGTAAAATATTGACTTCGACTTTTGTTTCGTCCAATTCCGAGAATATTTCCTTACTATCTTTTCTGAAACCAAAAACAACAGAAAACAGGAACTGGCACTGTGGCATTTTGTTAATAGGTTAGTTCCAGAAAATGTATAAAAATGCCACAAAGTGTGGACAAAACATAAGATAGTTGGTACAAAACAAGCGTTGAGAATCAAAAATTATAGATACGTTTACGACGTATCAGTACACATATGAGTATGTGGGCGATGATGATCATGTTATTCCTTCTTGTTTGTACTTTGGATATTGGTGGCATACTTGGATAAAGCCGCCCGGACAAACTTTACATGTCCTCGCACATGAGACCTCTTCCACACTTGACATGTAACTTTTTGCATAAGTGGCTAACATGTGTCTATCTCTCCTACTATAATCAATATCTGATTTACAACGAGTTTCTAATAAATTAGTTATCATCATTGTGGTTCTATGTTCATAGGTAAGAACGGTTCTATCTTCGAAAGCCCTAAGCCACGTAAAACTTGCAATGGATAAATTAGAAGCATCTAGTTTAGATTATTACTGGGCTAGTGTCATGATATGGTAATGTTGTAAGTTGGTGTATAGTTGATACTCTTACAACACATCTAATGTGTAAGTTCCATAGACCTTGGCCTTACACACAAAGGAATGGTAAAGATCATACCACGATGCACATGATAGTGATCAATTGCAAGAACCATATCATTTCACTTTTCAAATATGATGTTTTTGCATCTTATATTGCTTGTTTGGCATTTTAGTAGATTATAAGATGATCCCTCATTTAGATATCAAGATAAAAATGTGTTCTCCCTTAAGTATGCACCGATTATGTTTCACCGCTTTAAGACATCACGTGATGATCGGGTATACTTGAATCTGGATCATATTTTGGGTGTAAGACAGTTTTACAGACATAAATACTAAGGTTCTTACTTGGCGAGCCTAGCATCTACATACATGGCCTCGGAATACGAACCAAAAGGTTAAGAATGAGTCATATATTTGATATGATGCCCATATAGATGTTTGCCTTTGAAACTACACTGACTCACGTGATGATCGGACTTGGTGTAGTGGATATGGTTCATGTAATCACCAAAATGACACGAGGGATTTTGGTTTTGAGTGGGAGTTCATTTATAATTTGGATTAGTTGAAATCGATCTATCATAAACTTAGTCTAAACTTTACAAATTCTGTTGTAGATGGCACCACCTGCTTTTAATTTCAATGTGCTCATGGAGAAAGAGAAACTTGCGTCAAATGGTAGCAACTTTACCGACTAGGCATGAATTTGAGGATTCTCCTCACTACTACACAAAAGCAATATATGCTAGAAGCGCCGCTAGGCCCCCCACCACTTGATGATGCCCCTAACAAATAAAAGAACGTCTATTTGACTCGTCGGGAGGACCACAACTTAGTTCATTGCGGCATACTGTATGGGCTAGATCCAGAACTTCGAAAGCGTTTCGAAAATGGCAATTCCTTTGATACAATGGGTGAATTGAAAATGATTTTCGATACCCATGCTTCCATAGAGAGTTATAATGCTTCTAAAAATTTCTTTAGCTGCATGATGAAAGAGAACATCTTCGTTAGTGAGCGCGTACTCAAAATGTCTGGGTACGCCAATAAGCTTGTGTCCTTGGGAATAACGATTCCCATTAACTTAGGCATACATCGTGTTCTCCAATCTCTCTCACCTAGCTAAAAGAGATTCGTGATCAACTATAACATGCAGGGCATGAAGAAGTCTCTTCCCGAGCTTCTGTCAATGCTTAATACTGCAGAGGTGGAGATCAAGAAAGTACATCAATTGTTGATGATCAATAAGACCACCGGTTTTAAGAAAGACAAGAAGGGCAAACAGAAGGGAAAAAAGGGCGGCAAATTGTTGCCGCCCCTAAAAATAAATCCCGAGCTGGCCCTAAGTCTGATACTAAGTGCTATTATTGTAAGGAGACTGGCCATTGGAAGCGCAACTACCCCAAGTATTTGGCAGACTAGAAGGCCAGCAAGGCAAACAAATGTATATATGATATACATGTTATTGATGTGTACTTGACTAGTACTCGCAGTAGCACCTGGGTATTTGATACTAGATTGGTTTCTAATATATGTAACTCGAATCAGGGGCTGCAGAATAAGCAACCGCTAGAAAGGGGTGAGGTCATGATGCGTGTTGGTAATGGATCAAGAGTTGATGTGATCGCCGTCGGAATGCTGCCTCTCCACTTACCGTCGGGGTTAGTGATAAATCTAAATAATTGTTATTTGGTGTCTGCAATGAGCATGATCATTGTATCCATATCGTGTTTGATGTGAAGTGGTTATTCATTTAAATCCAAAAACAATGGTTGTTCGATTTATATGAATGATATATTTTATGGTCATGCACCTGTGATGCATGGTTTATTTTTGTTGGATCTCGATAATAGTGTTACACATATTCATAATGTTGATGCTAAAAGGATTAAACTTGATGATGATATATCTGTATATATGTGGCACTGTCGTCTAGGTCATATTAGCGTTAAACGCATGAAGAAACTCCATTCAGATGGACGTTTGGAATCATTTGATACATGTGAACCATGCCTTATGGGCAAGATGACTAGAATGTCGTTTTTCGGTTCAATGGAACGGGCGGCAAAATTATTGGAAATCATACATACTGATGTATGTGGTCCAATGAGTGTGTCGGCGCGAGCTGGATATCATTATTTTGTTACTTTCATGGATGATTTGAGTCGATATGGGTATATCTATTTGATAAAGCACAAGTCTGAAACCTTTAAAAAGTTCAAGGAATTTCAGAGTGAAGTGGAAAATCATCGTAATAGAAAGATCAAATTTCTGCGGTCCAACTGTGGAGGTGAGTATCTAAGTTACGAGTTTAGCGCACATATGAAAGAGTGTGGAATAGTTTCACAACTCACATATGCCGTAACACCACATCGTAATGGTGTGTCAGAACGTTGAATCGTACTTTATTAGATATGGTTCGATCTATGATGTCTCTGACTGACTTTCCACTGTCATTTTGGGGTTATGCACTATAAACCGCTGCATTTACTTCAAATCGGGCACCATCTAAATCTGTTGAAGAGACACCGTATGAATTATGGTTTGGAACAAAACCTAAGCTATCATTTCTTAAAGTTTGGGGATGCAATGTTAATGTGAAGAAACTTCAGCCTGATAAACTCGAACCCAAAGCGGAAAAATGCGTCTTCATAGGATACCCTAAGGAAACTATTGGGTATTCCTTCTATCACAGATACGACAGCAAGGTTTTTGTTGCCGATAATGGATCCTTTCTAGAGAAATAGTTTCTCGCAAAAGGTGTGTGTAGTCAGAAGGTAGAACTCGAAGAGGTTATTGAACCTTCTCTTCATGAAACGACGAGTAGCGCAGCGCTGAAAATTGTTCCGGAGTCGACTTCACCGAATGAAGAGGGAACTAATGATAATGATCATGAAACTCCAAAAGAGAATACTACGGAACCTCACAGATCAAGAAGGACACGTGCAGATCCTGAACTATACGAAAATCCTATTATGAATTTCATGGTTGATGAAATAGATGACCCTGTGACGTATGAAGAAGCGATGATGAGCCCGGATTCCAACAAATGGCTAGAAGCCATGAAATCCGAGATGGAATCCATATACGAAAACCAGGTTTGGACCTTGGTGGACTTACCTCACGACCAAAAGGCCGTGGAGAACAAATGGATTTTCAAAAGAAAAACTGATGCTGATGGTAATGTAACCATCTATAAAGCTCGACTTGTCGCAAATGGGTTTTGAAAAATTCAAGGAGTTGACTACAATGAGACATTTTATCCCATAGCGATGCTAAAGTCAGTTAGGATTATCTTAGCAATTGCTGCATATTTTGACTATGAGATATGGCAGATGGATGTCAAAACTACGTTCTCAATGGCAACATTGAAGAAGAGTTGTATATGATACAACCAAAGGATTTTGTCGATCCTAAGGATGCTGACAAGGTATGAAAGCTTCAGCGATCCATCTATGGACTGAAGCAAGCATCCTGGAGTTGGAATCTCCGCTTTGATGAGGTGATCAAAGAGTTTGGATTTGTCCAAACTTATGGAGAGGCTTGTATTTACGAGAAAGGGAGTGGGAGCAATGTGGCATTTTTTATATTATATGTGGATGACATATTACTGATTGGAAATGATATAGATATTTTAAAAAGTGTTAAAAGTTATCTAAACAGCAAATTTTCAATGAAGGACCTAGGTGAAGTGTCATACATATTAGGCATAAAGATCTATAGAGATAGATCAAGGCGCCTGATAGGGCTATCACAGAGTACATACCTTGATAAGATTTTAAAGAAGTTTAAAATGGACTAAAGTAAGAAGGGGTTCTTACCTATGTTGCAAGACAAGACATTGAGTAAGACTCAAAGTCCAGCTACGACGGAAGAAAGAGAGATAATGGACAAGATCCTCTATGCTTTAGCCATAGGCTCTATCATGTATGCCATGCTATATACAAGACCGAATGTGGCACATGCTATTAGTTTGACTAGTAGATACCAATATGATCCAGGTATGGAACACTGGATAGCGGTCAAGAATATCCTTAAGTACTTAAGAAGAACTAAGGAAATGTTTCTCGTATACGGAGGTGAAGAAGAGCTCGTCGCTAAATATTATGTCGACGCTAGCTTCGACATTTATCCGGATGACTCTAAGTCTCAATCCGGATACGTATTTCTCATGAACGGAGCAATAGACAGTTGGAGGAGTTCCAAACAACCCGTGGTGGCGGAATCAACAACGCAGTCCGAATATGTTGCTGCTTCGTAAGAAGCTTAGGAAGAAGTTGGGATGAAGGAGTTCATAACCGAACTAGGTGTGGTTCCTAGTGCGTTGGACCTAATGGTGATCTATTGTGACAACAATGGAGCCATAGGCAATGCCAAGGAACCAAGGTCTCACAAGAATTCCAAGCATATTAAGCGCCGGTTTCACTCCATCCATGAACATGTCAAGGATGGAGATATAAAGATTTGTAAAGTACACACGGATCTCAATGTAGCAGATCTGTTGACTAAAATTCTCCCTAGGGCAAAATATGATCAACACCAGAACTCCATGGGTGTTATATTTATCACTATGTAACTCGATTATTGTCTCTAGTGCAAGTGGGAGACTGAAGGAAATATGCCCTGAGAGGCAATAATAAAGTTATTATTATAAGTATTCCAACTATATGATAGATGTTTATTTTGCATTCTATAATTTTATTAATATGGAAACATTAATACATGTGTGTTTAATAAACAAATAGAAAGTTCCTAGTTATGCCTCTCTTATAAACTAGCTCATTGATTAACAAGATGATCAAGGTTTCTTAATCATGTCCATTGGATGTTGTTAATAACGAGGTCACAACATTGTTGGAATGATGTGATGAACATTCATCCGAAGTATAGCATTACGATCGAAGTCATTGTGTTTATATTGCTATAACATTATACGAAGTAATCCTAATCCTTAGACCATGAGATCATGCCAATCACTAATACTGAAAGAGAATCATGATAACATCAAACGTCACACCATAACAGGGTGACTATAAAGGTGGTTTCAGTGCTACGAAGGTGTTATGTAGAGGCTCATGGATCAAGAGTGGAATTTTTCCATCCCGATGACGGATAGATATACTCTGGGCCCTCTTGTTGATATCACATTAGTTAGCTTGCAAGCAAATGATGTCATCATTAGAATGTTATATCACGGGAACGAGAAAAGAGTACATGTCGATAACGAGATCAAACTAAGTATGGAGATACCGATGATCGAATATCGGACATGTAATATATCGCGAGACAAATGGGATTAAGTTACTAGCATAACAGGTTCTCACGATCACAGATGTCATCGTTGAATGTGTGGGAGTCAGTATGGATCTCCAGGTCCCGCTTCTGATTATTGATACGAGAGGGGTCTCGATCATGTCTGCATTATTCGTGAACCGTAGTGTGACACACTTAAGGGATACCGACACCATTTGGAGAAAATATGTTTTAGACGAAAGAATTATAAAGCGCATGAATTATTTCACTAGACATCGGATTTGCTTCGGGTGAAATTGCTAAAATTGTTTCTGCATGTGAAATTGAATAGTATCAAGGGGTTTTATGTGAATGTTTGTTAATTAATGTAATTGACAAAAATTTTAATAAATAAATAAAAGGATTTTTATTTAATGAGAGGTTATATTAAATTTGGTGGAAATTTAATGGGAATTTTGAGTGGGATTTTGAGTGGAGAAAATGGAGAGACATTTTGTGAGTGGAAGCTCCACTCACATGAATGGAGGAAGGGGTGGGGGCTGCCTCCATGTGACGGCCATGGCCTTTGGGGTGACACCCCTCCTCCTATATAAAGCCCCCCTCTCCCTCTCTCTCTCACTCACACCTCCTCGTGAAGGATCTTTCTCCCCTCCTGAATTATTCCTCCATGGTCTCGGACTAGCGAGATACATGTTCCCGGTGGCTTTTCGTTTGGAAGGAGTTGCTGCTTTCGCTGCATCGCTGGAGCGAGGAGGCGGAGGTTGTTCGGTGGCTTGAACGTGTGTGCGACCACGGATGCGCTACTGATTTGTGGCGCTGGACTTCTTCTCGATCTTGAGATGGGCAAGCGTTCGACTACATCATCCACGAGTACAACCTCGTTAAACTTTGTCGGTCTACAAGGGTATGTTCTCTATGGATATATATCCAGACGTTGCTTGTATCTAGTAGATACTTGGTGCTTAGTAGTTCCCATCATAGAAAAAAATTGTTTTCTATGCTATGAACCCAACTCAAATACATCATTATCATTTGTTTACAAATATTTGCAGCATAGCTTGATTTGGTAGTAGTACGTAAAAGAATGATACACAAAAAAGAAGAAATCTATAGCTTCTTGGTTTTCTTCACGCCCTAGTTGCGATGCTCTGTATTTTATTACACTATTCTAAAAACCCTATTATAAGAAGCCTAAATTTCATCATGCATGATGGCCATTCTTTATTTTATCCATGGCTCTAAATGGTGGATTGGTAACCTAGAATATAGCCAATGGCTGATTGTTCTTCTATTCCCGTAAAAGATTTTAATTCCTTGATTTGCTAGATTTTCTTGATTTTTCACATGTGCTGGTCGCAAATACGACATGTGATTTCCCTTTTTCATAAACGCTACTACCTTTCATTTTGGTTTATTAGACTAATACGTACTTAAAAAAATAGTTTAACTGAAAATTTGCTTAATAAAGTATAAACTATATTTAATAGATTCATATTCATAATACACTTTCAATGGTGCGGTTTTTGTGACATATGATTCATATATTATTGACTAGATTTATGTTTAAACCAATTTTCTAGAGTATGTATTAGTCTAAGCAAACCAGCTCTAGCACGTACTCCTAGCCAATAAGTAAGAGTGCGAAGTGGGACATAAATTAATAAATTAATATATTTTTAAATATTATTATTATTACACGTATTAGTTATTAGGTTGGTTATAAATAACATGTCGACGACTTATATCCGGCTATTGACTCTTATAATGTTCTTGCTCTCTAAGAGGTGTAATGGCATTGTCCAAAAGCAGAACTTGCATTTGAAGTTGTGCAAGGAGAGGAGCCACCACGTGAAGGCCAAAAATATTTTTTGGTTGGATAATTTTGCTAAGAGAATTCCCACTCGTTGGGCGTTTTCAAGCCGAAATTTTGACCAAACTTTGGCCGGACGAAACACGTTTTTGGCCTAGGAATGCCGAGTTCCGTACTCACGTTCCTAGACTGAGTTCCCGGGACGCATTTTTCCGCTCAAATTCGGCTCAAATTTATCCAGATTTCGACATAGTTCGGCATAATATGAATACAGAACATTGTTCGTCCTAGTTTGACATACATTCGACCATAGTTCGGCCAAATTTTAAACATAGTTCGGCGTAAATTTAAACGTAGTTCGGTCTACAGTGAAAATACAACATATTTCGGCGTAGTTCGGCCAGTTTATGCTCGGCATCTACGTATTTCCCTGGCGTATCTATAGGTGCTCAACACGATCATCCTGCAGCTGTTGATGCACTGCCGAATCTCGGATCTCCTGACGCATGGCGATGAAGGCAGCCCAGGTTGGAGACACCTGATGATCAGGTTCGGCAAGAGGTCCCTATCTGTAGTATGGCTCGTTCCTTCCTCTCATCCTCAATGATCATGTTGTGTAAGACCACTCAACAGTTCATCACTTTCACATCTGATCTTTTGACCAGGTCATAGCAGGGAACCGTACAACTGCAAACCTCTGCTGGAGCACACCAAATGTCCGCTCCACGTCCTTCCTACAAGCTTCATGTTTCTTGGAAAACTGAGAATGCTTGGAGAGCATTGGGCTTAAGATAGTCTTCACAAATGTTGTCCATCTTGGATAGATGCCATCTTCTAGATAGTATCCCTTGTTGTAGTGGTGCTCGTTGATCTCAAATTTCACAGGGGGGGCATGACCCTCAACAATCTTGGCAAAGACATTTGAGGAGCTGAGGACGTTGATGTCGTTGTTCGATCCTGCCATGCCAAAGAAGGAGTGCCGGATCGAAAGATCATATGTAGCAACTGCCTCGAGTATCAAAGTGCAACCTCCTTTGTGGCCTTTGTACATTCCCTACCATGCAAATGGACAGTTGAAAGAACATGTGGGCCCCCATGTGTGGTTTTGGTAATTAATGACAATCTTTATGGACTAATATGTGTACTAAGTTATACTTGTAGGATTTGTCCATTGACATCGCTTGGAGCATGTGTTGTCTTCAAGGTTGATGAAATGAGAAGAATATGTGATGTGCAAGCTCAAAATGCGCCATCTATAGAAGATCTCATGTTTGATGCTTGCCATCCCCGGTGATCATGGATCGATGATGAGAAATCAAGAAAGGCGTTCCATCTTGAGAAGGTCAAGATCGTCTACATCGAGCTCAAGTGGAACGCTCAAGGCAAAGGTATAGTCTTGATAGGTTTTCCCTTTTGCCGGTCTCATGTTGTGTGTGGGAGACTGGGTTTAGGATAGATAACTGTACTATCAAGGAGGGCTCTCGAATGAGTAACTCAGTCACATCGTTCGGAGAGAGCTCAATCCTTTGCATATTTGCATCATCATATTTGGTTCTTATTTGGTCTTATCCATGTGAGGATATAGAGCTTGTGGTAATCTCCATAACAAGCTCTTGTTCATCAAAATCGGATCTTCCATTTGTATCTTGTTGCGATTTTGATCTTGGCGGCTTTTCGGTTTCTCACCAAGTGAGGTATCTCACATTATTATACATGATTCATTCTCACTTGCTGATAACCAATATTTTCACCTCTTATAGGGTAGCTCATGTCGTCCTCTTTCCAACGCAATTGGAATCGGGTCGATTGGAGTTACCAATCAAAAGTTATAGCGGTTTGAATTTTCCTACCGCATTTTAGTACCTAGCGCGGCAGTAGGTTTTGACAAGTTGCCAAAAGCCACTGTCGGGCTAGGTACCAAAAAGCGGTAGTACCGCATTTTAGTACCTAGCGCGGCAGAAGGTTTTTGACTTCGTCATTTGGATCTATCCTCCCTTGCTGGACTATGATGTTTATTTGCATGATATTGTAGAGGTTGTTGTCCTCTTCGAAACGATCCCAAGATCATCGAAATCGGAGTCCGGATGCAAAAGTTATGGCTGTTTTCGTTCTGTGATGACCGGTAGTACCGGACCAGGATCCGGTAGTACCGGGGTCCGGTAGTACCGCATTTTGGTACCGGGGAGCACAAATAAAAATGCGTCTGGCACCCCAGGAATCCTAGGGAATGTCTGGTAGTGCCGGGAAAGTCCGGTAGTACCGGGAAAAAGTCCGGTAGTACCGGGAATCGCGTTTTTGGGCTGCAATGGTTGGATTTTGGAGGGACCTATATAAGGGGCCTTCTTCCCCAATGGTTCCTTAACCATTCTTGCAAGTTTTTCCCTCCATTGTTGACCTTCTTGAGCTTGCTTTCTATCAATCCCTCCGATGATTCTTGCATATTCTTGAGGGATTTGAAAGAGGAGATCTAGATCTACAATCCCACCAATAAATCTCTCCTCTAAGTGAGGGGAACATATTGGGATCTAGATCTTGGAGTCTTTTGTGGATTTCCTCCATTGTTCTTCCTCTCTTATTCCCCCATAAGCTTTTGTAAATTTGGTGGAATTTGAGAGGGAAGGATTTGAACACCTTTGTGGTGGTCTTGCCATTTGCATTTGGTGCATCGTTTTGAGTTCTCCTCGGAGGATTTGGTTCGTGTGACTCTTTGGATCTTGTACCTCTTGGGTTCTTGGAACCCTAGACGGTTTTGTGGCCTTGGTGGCATTGTGCCCTTTTGTGGCATTTCTTGGGAGCCTCCAATTAAGTTGTGGAGAAGTGCCCCAACCTTGTGAGAGGTTTCGGTTGCCACCGACAAGTGCACCGATAGTGGAAGCGTGGATCGATCCCGTTGGGGTGAGATTCACCGGAGAATAAGGGAGGCCTTTTGTGGCGTTGGTGGTTTGGTACCACCCCTCTCCAAATGAGACGTACTCCATGTTGGGAGGAACTCGGTAAAATATCGGTGTCCCCGCGTGCCTCGGTTATCTCTATACCCGAGTTCTTTACTTATGCACTTTACATTGTGATAGCCTTCGTGCTAGAAGTAATATATATCTTGCTATCACTTTATTGCTTGTATTGCTTAGCATAAGTTGTTGGTGCACATAGGTGAACCTTAGTTGTTCTAGGTTGTGCTTAACGTAGTAAACACTAGTTTTATTCCGCCTTTATTGAGCCACTCTAGGAAAAGGTTTAATCGCCTATTCCCCCCCCCCCCTCTAGGCGACATCCGTATCCTTTCAATTTGTATCAGAGCCCGGTCTCTCATTTTAGGCTTCACCGCCTTGAGAGTAAAGATGTCAGCTATGGGATTAGTGCATAATGACATTTTATATTCGATGGCATAAATTATGATATATGGAAAACTCGTATGCTTATTCATTTTCAGGACATGGACCCAAATTTGGAACATGTTGTAGATATAGGTTTTTCTCCTCCTATGGATTTCAAAAATCTATCTTGTGAGGATGAGAAAAACTTATATCTTGATGCTCAAGCTTCTAATGTGCTTGTTAATGCTTTGAGCTATGTAGTTACATCTTCAATCATTCCTTTTTGGAGCGCTCATGAGTTATGGACAAAACTTCAAGATAAATATGTTGTTTCCAACATTTTTGAGGATGATTGTGTTGCTTCCACTTCTGGTCGAGATGAGTTCTCATCCTCTACCACTTCACCAACATGTGACTTTTCACAAGGTAATGATATGGTGAGTGGTGATAGAAACTGCAATTTGGATAGTGTGCTTACTATTTGTAATCCCTCATCTCTATCTAGTTGCAATGATCTATCTTTGGACTTTAACACTTCTAGCACTACCAACTTCTTACATTCTTGTGTTAATAGTCCTTGCATATCATGTAGAAATGACTTGAATAAATCTCATGATGATATGCTTGTGTTGTCTTGTTGCCATGATAAAAATGCTTCCATTTCCTCTACTGCTTGTGTTGCTAACCATGTAGAGGAAACTGAAGATTCTATGGGCCAAGACATGGTTTTGAATGAAGCCACAAATGCAATCTCATCTTCGCCTTCTTCCGGTACCCACCTATGACTTATGGCTAGGGATTCTAAGGTAACCCCTACTTTGGAACCCATTACCTCTTGTGATGAGGAGGATGTGGTAATGTGGAAGAAGAGGTTAATATTGATGATTTATATGAAAAGGGTGAGATTGTTTATCGTGCCCTTGTTAAAAAGGATATTGCTTGCTCTAACTTTGTTGAAGTCTTGGACTTTGCTATTAAGAGCAAAGAACATATTGATAAGTTAGAAACACAAATTAAGGTGCATGATAACAACATTGATAAAATGTGTAGTCTTGAGCGTGAGTATGCTAATATAATTGCAAGCCTAAATAAATCTCTTGAAGAGGAACAAACCACTAAGGAATATCTTGAGGAGACCTTTTCTTTAGAGCTATCTAGAGTAAAGGAATCTCATGATAGAGATCTTGAGGTGGCAAGTGATCTCAAAAGTAAAAATGATGAGACTCAATTTGCTTATGCTAAACTCCTTGAGGATTTTGAGCATCTCAAAAATGGCTCTAGGGTCATAAAGGGTGATCTCATCGAACTCACCGAGTCACATGAGCAGCTTAAAGCTTCATATTCAAAAGAGCTTGCGAAGTTGCCCTCACCTCTTGCTGATAATGATGATGCTTGTTCTACTAACTCTATTTCTTATGAAGCATCTATTTTGAAGGATAATGTTGAGCTAAAGGCTCAACTTGCTTTGCTAACTAGCAACTATGGGAAATTAGAAGAAAGTCATGTTAAGCTATCAAGCTCGCATGAGGATCTTCTAGTCTCCCATGGTAGGCTAAAGTTAGCTCATGAGTCCATCGTGTCAAAGGTAACATCTAGTGGGCCTCATGTGGACATTAGCACTATATCTACTCCAAATGTTATATTGCCATGTGCTAGTCCTTGTAATTCATCCCCTCATAACCATGCTATATCTCGTGATGAATTACATTCCTTGCCTTGTTGCTCTAACAATGTAGCATCTACTTCCTCTAGTACTTTTGTTGAAACTAACCATGTACAGGTAATCAAAGAGCTCAAGGCTCAAGTCACTTCTTTGAAGAATGACTTGAAAAAGGGTCATCAAGGGAAGGTCGCACTCAACAAAATCTTGAGTGTGCAAAAATCCCCCAATGACAAGAGTGGGCTTGGATTCAACTCCAATGTCAAGAAAAAGTCCACTGTCAAGTTGAAGCACAAGGAAAACAAGAAGAATGGCCAATATCAAGTCAAGAATCTGGCCAACATTGTTTGCTTCAAGTGAAAGGAAGAAGGGCACCATGTTAGATCTTGCCCATTGAACAAAAAGCCTCTTAGTATGAAGCAACAAGGGAAGCGGCCGCAAGCTCCACCTCAAGTCATTAATGGGCCTCTTCCTAAGAGGAATACTCGAGCTCTTCCTCGAGTTGTGGCTTCACCTAAGAAGAAAGATGGCAAGAGTAGAATTTTCTACATATGTCGTGAGAAGGGGCACATTTCTTCCGCATGCACTATTGGTAACTCCTCATCCCATCCTATCTTGACTGATGATTCTTATTCTCTTTGTAAGGATGAGGTTGGCAATGTGTTTGCCAATTTTGTTGGTGCTCAATGTGGTGTCAAGAAAAGAACCATTTGGGTTGCCAAGCCTATTGTGACTAACCTCTTAGGACCCAACTTGGTTGGGGACCAACAAGCCAAAACTTGATCAATAGGTGTGTTTGTTGGAGGGCATTGGAGTCTTGGCTACATTATGAGGAATTGAGGAATCTTCATCAATTATTATTGTTGTCAAGCCAAGCCATTTGGATTATCATGATTATATTATATTCTGAATGTTCCTCCTTGCGGTAACATATGCTAAACTCTTTACATTGAAAGTTACTCACCCCTTTGTGCATGTGTTGGTTTTGTATCTTCCATGCTTTTGTACATGTTGTGCTTTCCACTTAATTATCTTGAGGTATCAAGCATATTTGTGTATGATTAGGTGACACTTCATGTATGTGTGTTTCTCGTGGTTGAGCCTTTCTTGATTATATTTGATATCTTATTTGGCTCTTGTGAGAAATTAATGGATTATCCCATTTTGGGGGAGTGTTATGCTTGGGCATTCCACAATCCTAAAATTGTGTGTACATGAGGAATACCACCTAGTATTTATATTGGATTATTCTCTAGTCTCTATGTGGTATAATACTCATGAGAAATTTAAGTTTTATAATGTCCATTAATTATCTCTATTTGTATCCTTTTGCCTCGTGTTGTTTTTATGGTAGTATCACATTATGGGGGAGTCATATGCTTAGTGCATATTACAATCCTAGAAAATGTGAATATTCGAGGTTGTATAACTTAGAATTGATATTGATAATTATCTAGCGCCTATGTGACACATTTGATCATACAAGTTCCAATTTGCTTGAATGCCTTTATTGATCATATTTTGGATCTTGTATATGAGAGTGTTTCTTGGTATGTGTTTCCTCATATTTAGATCTCTATATCATCATGGAAACCATTTGCTTCAAGTTACTCTAATCACTAGTAATTGTGTGACTATTGGAAGCTACCAAGAATCTTGTTCGAAGTATCATTCTTAATTCTTATATTTTGTTATATGCTTCTTGTTGTGACTATGATCTTAGATATCCATGCAAGCTACCTTGGGAAAATTATTTCCAATATTTCTTGTCCTTGGACAATGAGTACTCAAGTTATGGTAGAATTTATTGATCATATTCACTTTGGCCTTTGCTTAATCTTGTCCTATCCTTGGCCAAGTAAATTTTTGTGTGCTCCCATGTATTCCTTGCTACTTTTGGATCTTATTATTTTATTGGTATCCTCTTATGTTTTATTCAATGTAGGTAGTAGTGATGAAGTCATTTGTGTGCATTTTGCATTTAAAAGCAAAATTCTATATAATGTACTACTTATGGATGAGCTCTCCTATATTATTTAGAACACTCGTATTTATGCTTCTTTGTTTGATCCATATCAGGTTTTATGTGCTTGGAACCTCAATCTTTTAGTTTTGGTATTTTGTGCCATCATGAGAAGTTTGGATAGTTTGGTTTCTTATTGGAACCTTGCTCTTTTTGGGAGTTGGTTTTGTCTCATTCCTTGTTTCATGTTTTGTCCAATTTTAGAATGATATAAATCCTTGAGCATTTTTATTTTTATCTATCTTTTGCTATTTTGGCTTTTGCCTAGTTCATTTGTTGAACTTGTTATCTTTCATGTGTTGAATTGATTCTTTGATACAATTTGGACATCGTTTGTCATGTCACACTCTTGTGTGTGCAATCTCGATTTACTTGGTGCTTTTGTTCAAATTGTATCTCTTTTTTGTTCTTGAAAGATTTATGCATGTATATTTACTATATGTTTATATTATGGAATGCTTGCTTTCTCTGATCCAATATATAGGGGAAACTCCACCAAATCCCATCGGCTAAGTTGTGCATGAAATTCAATTTCATATCAATATGCACATATTTATGTGGAGTCTCTCCTATGTATTGTAGTTGCACTAACTACATTGGACCCAATATGTTTGGGGACCATTTTGTACTTAAATATGTTTTAGGTACATTGGAGATATATTGGATGCTTGTCTCTCAATCTTGAATAAGTGGTGTGTTAATGAAAATTGTAGGCAAGCTATAGGATGATCAATGAATTCATATCCTCTACATCCTACAAATTATATCTCGGTAACAAGTATCTCTTCTCATGCTCATATATCTTGATTCCAACCGTTTGTCGGTTGCCTTCTGGTATGAATTCATGAATTTGTAATTGTTGTATCTCTAGCCATGGTATTAAGAGAACTCTCTATTGTATATGTGTATAAGTTGAGATGAGTATATATAATTGGGACTATACAAAATCATGCATATGATCCTCCAATCCCAAATATGTCAATATAGCAATTTTATTGCCTATCTTTTCCTCAACTTCTCTCATGTGCAATAGTGAGATTTTGCTAGTTCAATTTTTCTTGTGATACTTGTTGCCTTTCTCCATATATTCCAACATTCTCCTCTTCCCTTCGTGAATGTTGTAATATATGTATTGTGTTGGTGTTTGAAGTCCATTAATGTACAATAAGACATATGTGAGCCTTTGGCCATGCTTTGAAGCAAAAATCTTATTGATATATGTTATGACTTCATTTTTGCCTTTCATGTGCTTTCTTGTATAATCTTATTTATGTGTGCATATTTCTTTTTTGGCATATGTCTTTGTGTTGTTTTTCATTTAGAGACATATACACATATGAGGAGATAATTTTAGTTTATTTTTAATCCTTGGAGACCACCTTTCTATTTCTTTTGATTCTTCGGTGGCTTCCAAATTTAATTGCCTATGAGTGCTTGTTCCTCTTGTTTGCATCTTTGGACACTCATATTTGTTCTCTCATGCCTTGTATTGTTAAATGAACTTGGATGAGTGAGGATTCCATGATTATGCACCTTGTTCCCAAATGCAATTATCATAATTGGTGCATTATCTTTGGGGAGCTCATCTAATTCATTTAATAATGCTCATTTATCTTTTTTCTCATTTATTGCCTCTTAAATGTTTATGGGGAAGTGAGGATTCCATATTTGCGCATTTTTGTATTGAAATACAACGATTCTAAAGTGCACACAAATCTTTGGGAGCTTCTCTATTTTATTTAAGCATTTATTTGATCTCTCATTTGTTGTGCTTGAAATGCTTATGGGGGAGAAAGGATTCCATATTTGTGCAATATGTATTCTAATGCATTTATGTTTAATAGTTCACAAATCTTGTGGAGCTTCTCTATTTGTTATTTAAAGCACTCTCTTGCTCATATCATAATATCTTGTAGGTTCCATTTGAACTCATTTGTTGTTTTCAATTGGTTTGTGGAACCTTGTAATTGCTTGCATCATTTGACTTTATTTATTTTGGCAATCTTCGGGTCCTCGATATAGTTCTACTCCCTCCCAAGTATTCATCATTGGATATGTGCGAAGGCACACCTTTGGAGGAATTATTATTATATTTGCCTTCTAGAACTTGTCACCCATTTCGGCAATCAATGCCAATGGGGGAGAAGTTTTAGAGGGTTTAAGGGAAGTTGGTTTATGCATTTAGTTTGTTCTTGTGCATTTTCCTCTCATGCTCTTGCATCTTTGTCGTTGCTTAGCATGTGGTATATATAGTGGAAACTCCACCAATGATAATGATTGGCAATATATGCAATGAAATTCAAGTTCATCACACATACATAGATTGTGGGGGAGTTTGCTCTATATATGGTGGTACCAATATATTATACTTATGTAGTATTTGATATTGGTGTTACCAGTTTGTTCATTAAAATTCCTTATATAAACCCTCTTAAAGGGATTGTCATCAATTACCAAAATGGGGGAGATTGAAAGAACATGTGGGCCCCCATGTGTGGTTTTGGTAATTAATGACAATCTTTATGGACTAATGTGTGTATTAAGTTATACTTGTAGGATTTTTCCATTGACATCGCTTGGAGCATGTGTTGGCTTCAAGGTCGATGAAATGAGAAG
The DNA here is from genome assembly GCA_030063025.1 of Avena longiglumis. Lineage (NCBI taxonomy): Eukaryota > Viridiplantae > Streptophyta > Magnoliopsida > Poales > Poaceae > Avena > Avena longiglumis. The sequence goes on from CP125977.1 coordinate 483,660,234, forward strand.
AAGATGTGATGTGCAAGCTCAAAATGCGCAATCTATAGAAGATCTCATGTTTGATGCTTGCCATCCCCGGTGATCATGGATCGATGATGAGAAATCAAGAAAGGCGTTTCATCTTGAGAAGGTCAAGTTCGTCTACGTCGAGCTCAAGTGGAACGCTCAAGGCAAAGGTATAGTCTTGATAGGTTTTCCCTTTTGCTGGTCTCATGTTGTGTGTGGGAGACCAGGTTTAGGATAGATAATTGTACTATCAAGAGGGGCTCTTGAATGAGTAACTCAGTCACATCGTACGAAGAGAGCTCAATCCTTTGCATATTTGCATCATCATATTTGGTTGTTATTTGGTCTTATCCATGTGAGGATATATAGCTTGTGGTAATCTCCATAACAAGCTCTTGTTCATCAAAATCGGATCTTCCGTTTGTATCTTGATATGATTTTGATCTTGGCGGCTTTTAGGTTTCTCACCAAGTGAGGTATCTCACATTATTATACATGATTCATTCTCACTTGGTGATAACCAATATTTTCACCTCTTATAGGGTAGCTCATGTCGTCCTGTTTCCAACGCAATTGGAATCGGGTCGATCAGAGTTACCAATCAAAAGTTATAGAGGTTTGAATTTTCCTAGGTACCAAAATGCGGTAGTACTGCATTTTAGTACCTAGCGTGGCAGTAGGTTTTGACAAGTTGCCAAAATCCACTGTCGGGCTAGGTACCAAAAAGCGGTAGTACCGCATTTTAGTACCTAGCGCGGTAGAAGGTTTTTGACTTCGTCATTTGGATCTATCCTCCCTTGCTGGACTATGATGTTTCTTTGCATGATATTGTAGAGGTTGTTGTCCTCTTCGAAACAATCCCAAGATCATTGAAATTGGAGTCCGGATGCAAAAGTTATGGCTGTTTTCGTTCTGTGATGACCGGTAGTACCGGACCAGGATTCGGTAGTACCGGGGTCCGGTAGTACCGCATTTTGGTACCAGGGAGCACAGAGAAAAATGCGTCTGGCGCCCCAGGAATCCTAGGGAATGTCCGGTAGTGCCGGGAAAGTCCGGTATGTGGCATCCCGCAAAACCACTACTAGAAAATCGCGTCGAATTTGTGCATTGCATCGTCATCGTCATGTGTTGTTTGCCTAAAACTATTTTCGCAAAGCCCGATTTGTTTTCCAAACGCCCCATCTTAATTCAAATGCAAAGCCGGTCTCCGGATTATTTTTGTTTGAATGCTATCGGTTTGCAAACGGTGTTATTAAAACAAATAAAAATTATAATTATTTTAGTGGGGCAGTCGAACGGGCCGAAGCGACCCGAACGACCACCCCAGAAAGTCTAAACGGTCCACCCTCTTATTTCTAAACCTACCATCTATCCTACCCACACTCCTGGCCACCTCACTCCCTCCTATAGCCTCTCGCCACCTCAGCTCCCCTCTCCCCTCTACCCAATCCCCACCTGCCACTTGTCCCAGCCCTCTCCCTCTCCTCACCCACCAACCCCAGCTGTCCCCACCCAGGGCCACGCACACCAAACACACGCACACCTCAAGACGCTGACCGCCTCTGCCTGGGACCCACCCATGCCAGCCCTGGACCCGGTCCACCCCCTGGCCGTGCTACCCTCTCCCCTCTTCTCTCCCTGACCCGTGGCCCCACCACCCACGCCTTGGCCCTCTCTCCTCCTCCTCACATGAGCCGCCCAGACCGCCTCCTCTTCCCAGCTCTCTCTCGCATCCGCCGCTGCCCCCACCGCCGGGTCCCGCACCTCTTCCCCGCCCCGCCACCGCCACCGTCGCCTCTCCGGCCTCCTCCACCGCCTCCCCCCCAGCTCGCCGCTCCCTCTTGAGCTCACCTCGCCGCCGCGCCACCTACCGCCTCCGAGCGCCGCCCGCGCGCTTCCTCCCACCGCCGCTTCGCCCCCACCTCCTCGTCGCTTCTTCCTGTGCACCCGACCACCCCTGGCCTCCTAGCCCGCGCCGCCGCCTGCTCACCCACGTCTGCGTGGGCCGACTGCTGACGCCTTGTCCTCCCGCTCCGAGCACCTCAGCGCCGCCTCCTCCAAGCTCGCTCCGCCCGGTCAACCTCGCCCCCTCCGTTCGTCCTCGCCATTCGTCTCGCCCCGCCACGTCCCTCTTCCCGAAGCTCACCGGCAGCGGTTCTGCCTTGCGACCTCCTTTCCTCCCAAGACGTCTGGCCCGCTGTCCGCTGCCGCCAGAGCCTGCTTCCCGGAGTGCGAGCGCCCCCAAGTTTTGGCCGGTAGTCTCGACGCCAGACCTGCTCCACAGCGAGCCTGGTGAAGGGAGTCGCTCGCTCGTCCTCTCCGCCGTGGCACGCCCTCGGCAGCCTCGCCAGGCCCCGGCCAAGGACGTCTAGGCGCCAACAATCGTTGGTTTTGCTCGCTGGCGACAGTTCCTTCTGATGAGTGTGTTGCAGAGGTGCCGCTGTTCCAAAACCTGATGCCATGTGTTGTGGTGTGTTGTGTGTCCTCAAGATCTCGGCCCCGAGTGTGGTTCCATAACCGTCGACAAATCAACCGAGACCGACCCTCGATTTAGTGCATCGCCTCACCAAGATCTTCCGACGCCGAGAACCCGGACGCCAAGATCACCGTCACGGGACGACATGATCTTCACCCCGAACGACAAGACCGACCCGACTCGTGGAACCCGACAAGAGCTTCACAACGACAAGAACGGCATCGACCAGAGAGAATCTGTTGCGCCCCCAACTCCGAACCAAGTCCGGCTCCTCGGTGCGACAAGTGCTTCATCCCGAACAACAAGAACGACCCCAGTAATCCAAGAACGCTTCTGTCGAGACCTTTCCCGTCGAACCCTGGACCCTGAGACCGACCCCGAACCCCGGACCCTCAAGATCTGCCGAACCCTAATGTGTGAACCCCTTTCCGCAAACCCTATTTTATAAATGAAATATAACCTTGTCGCATATTAAATTATCATACTCGCATGCATATCTGTGGTTTGGGGGCCTTATGCCGATTCACCTAATAATTAAATATGGGGCCCATATGCGGGCAAATCTAGCCTTATATTGGCCTCATTTAAACATGTGTAGCGAACCGTTGCCATCTATTGTCTTGCTATATAACATTTAATTTGCGGGGTAGATAAACAACTTGAACCATCTAATTAATTGTCGGGACCCCGGTTCCGCTTAACATGACCTAATCGCATCGCACCCTTGCCCTGTCATGCATCATACATGCATCATGCCGATCTTTTGCCGTAGTATTAAATATTGCATCCGGTGTTTCTTCTAGTGTTTTGCTTCTTCGCGGATAAGGCCGTTGAGATGATGTGAGCTTCGCCTCGATCTTCGGATGAACCTTCGACAATGTTTTCAGGCGAGCATCTCCCCCTTTCTACCTATCTTACTTTTATAGTCTTTATTCCCTCCTGTTGATCTATTTGCTATCTGTGTTGCGATGCTTTAGTTTCCGTACCTGTGATATACCGTGCAGCCCTATATTGCCTTGGCCACACCCTATTACCTGTTGTTTGGTAGATAGTTGGACTTGCGCGTCGTAGTTGCTTGCTCAAGTGCTGATGTGTGTCGTCATATGCCACAGTTGCTGATGTATTGCCGCATGTTGATGTTGGAGATGATTCTAGTTTTACTTATCGTCACTTTAATATTTGTTTAACAACTAAAATTGAAATAAGCAGAGGCATCGGTGGGTGATAGAAAATATTTGGTTTCCGAACGCCCACTTGTGTCCCGTAAGACCCCGAGTACTTGATACCTGTTCCTTGATTTATCGCGCTATCCACATCCGGGAGGTATATGGGACCCCCCGAGCGAGCTTGATTCATCTTATTTCTTGGGGCCACAACTAGTTTGAGGTTTTATTTACGATCCTGTACTTATGCCATGCTACTTTCTGTATTTAAATTGTGCGAGGAGCACACTGTCTTTAGGAAGGCGGAGTGATTACGGTATCGACAAGCCCAGCCACACTTCGGGTTCCCGCCGCTTGCTTAACATTGGCGCCGCCTTGAGGCTGCTTACTACTCTTGCTTACTACTCAAAGGGTGGCCCCCTCAAATATTCTGAATCTTGTGATTGTTGTCGTGAAAGCCTCGTTGGGTTTTGTTTTGGTTTTTCCGAGGTTGATCGAGCGTGTGTTGCTATTGGTGCACCCGCCGGGTAAAACTTTCAAAGCCGTGTCCATGGATATGGACGACTTGGAGCACAGATCTCGATCATAGACAAGCATAACTAAAGTTTATTGCTATAAATTTGACTTATAATGACTAGTAATCAGCTTCACTATAATGGAATGGCTAATTAATACGCACAATTGCTTGTTTGGTTGTCGCCATGCACAATTGTACTGACTAGTAAATCTTGCAACTACAACGGAATGGCTGAATAAAAGTACCAACAACTGCTGGGTTTTGGGTTATCTCCTGCTAATTGAATCTGACTAGTAAGTGATGCCACTATAACGGAATGACTAACTAAAAGTGCCCACTGCTTATTTTATCAGGATGAATATCTATATCTGACTAGTAATTACTGCAACGATAACTGAATAAGTAAAACTGCCAACTGTGTGAGTTCCTCGGTTGACTTCCTCGTTGGTATCGAGGGGGAAACACTAGGATGGGTTTCTTTGGTGGTAGTATCAGGTTATCTCCGAATAGGTCTTTCTTATCCCTCTCTGATACCGCCAGTTGTATCGAGTCTCTATAGGTTGTTTAGTGCATGCTGCCGTTGCCGCTTCAGTCCACCATACCTATGTAGGCGAGGACCGCCGAATTCTAGCCTCGCCGTAATCGACTCGATCGACGCTCCTTCTTTTTCCTTTGCCCGTTGTCGGCACCCCTTTTGTTTGAGCAGGTTTTGAGATCGACGTCGTTAGCAGGGTTACCCTTCCGGCTTGGCCTGGGCAGGGTTATGGACGCCATTGGTTATTCTTCAGGGCTCTTAGCCCCATTTGCATCTTGTCCGTAGCTGGACGCTCTATCGTTTTAAAGGTGATTTGGATCTTTGTATATTATATCTGTATTCTTGACTCTTTGAGTCGCCTCTGTATATATACCTGTTCTGTGGGTCCCATCGAGGACTGTTGTGTAATGTTATTACTTCGTTTTCCACCCGCACGAAAGTGCCTGGTGGGCACCTTTGAATCGTTTCTATGCGGGTTTGGCGGTTTTCGTTCAAACTTGCATAGGTCCGATTCTGAGGGTGTTACAGAGTGGTATCAGAGCTCAGTAGTTGCGATACCCCACAAGTCCAGCCTGTAGGATAACCTAGCTAACGTTCGAAGTAGAGTGTCAAAACTATTTTGCAAAATCGGTTGGATAGTTCTGATTAGGTCTGATTTTACTCCTTACCCCTCTGCTATTCTCCTCTCACCTCTACGCGTTTTGAATCCGCTCTCATCTCTCGCTTCGAGTCCAGGATTTCTCGTGGTTGGGTTTTCCGTCGTACCTTCAGGGTTTCGCTTTCTCCATTTTGTAACGGAGGTGCTACGATCATCAATCTGCAACTTGTCTGTTGTGCCCTACATCCGATCTTTTGTTCTTGAGCTCTTTATCCATATGTGTTCCTTGCCAGATATCTGTGTCGTTGAAAAACATATGAGAAGGACGAGCATTGGTGAAGTTGGGGTTAACCTTGAGCATGTGTTGTTCATGCCAATGAAACCATCGCGGAACCTAATCATTGTGTCTTTCATACGATTTCTGCTGGCATCATCCCTTTGTTCCGGATACCGCCTATGAAGATCTTCAGTCTAAATCTCGAGAGTTGAGTTGCCTGATTCTCCTACCCATGTATAGAGTTGATAGTTGGGTCCGGCATGGACTGATCACCCTACCCGACTCTTACTGTTCGCTCTGTACATCGAACGGGTGGATCAATATAACTCTTCCCTCTTCTAATGGAAGTTAGAGGTGGCCTTATCGTTTGATACCTCTACCTTCGTCCTTTGTTCTCCGGAGTGTACCCTCGACGATCAGGAACAACGACCCTTTGTTGGTGGTGTCGCCGATTTCAAGATGGAGGAGGAACCCTCGTTAGTGGTGTCGCGAGGATCTACACGAAGCGCGAAGGATCAGATCGCCGACCTTCCTTCCGGTACCATGAGGCGGATCTCGAGGGCGAGATCCATTGTTAGTGGTGTCGAATTGTGGCATCCCGCAAAACCACTACTAGAAAATCGCGTCGAATTTGTGCATTGCATCGTCATCGTCATGTGTTGTTTGCCTAAAACTATTTTCGCAAAGCCCGATTTGTTTTCCAAACGCCCCATCTTAATTCAAATGCAAAGCCGGTCTCCGGATTATTTTTGTTTGAATGCTATCGGTTTGCAAACGGTGTTATTAAAACAAATAAAAATTATAATTATTCTAGTGGGGCAGTCGAACGGGCCGAAGCGACCCGAACGACCACCCCAGAAAGTCTAAACGGTCCACCCTCTTATTTCTAAACCTACCATCTATCCTACCCACACTCCTGGCCACCTCACTCCCTCCTATAGCCTCTCGCCACCTCCCTCTCCCTCTACCCAATCCCCACCGCCACTTGTCCCAGCCTCTCCCTCTCCTCACCCACCAACCCCAATTGTCCCACCTGTACACGACACCAAACACACGACACACCTCAAGACGCCTCTGCCACTGGGACCCACCATGGGCCCCCACGCTGCCAGCCTACCATGGACCCGGTCCACCCCCTGGCCGTGCTACCCTCTCCCCTCTTCTCTCCCTGACCCGTGGCCCCACCACCCACGCCTGGCCCCGCACTCGCCCTCTCTCCTCCCTCCCCGCGCGAGCCGCCCAGGCACTGCTCCTCTTCCCCCAGCTCTCTCTCGCATCCGCCGCTGCCCCCACCGCCGGCTCCCGCACCTCTTCCCCGCCCCGCCACCGCCACCGTCGCCTCTCCGGCCTCCTCCACCGCCTCCCCCCCAGCTCGCCGCTCCCTCTTGAGCTCACCTCGCCGCCGCGCCACCTACCGCCTCCGAGCGCCGCCCGCGCGCTGCCTCCCACCGCCGCCCCACCTCCTCCTCAGAGCTCCTTCCCAGGCACCCGACCCCGCCGCTCCTAGCTGCGCCGGCCGCCGCCTGTTCACCCACGTCCGCCGGGCCGACCTGGACGCTTGTCCTCCCGCCTGAGCACCTCAGCGTCGCCAGCTCCTCCTCTCTCCAAGCTCGGCTCGCCCGCCCGGTCAACCTCGCCAGCCGCCTCCGTCCGCCTCGCCGCCTCCGTTTTGCCCGCCCGCCTCCGTTTGCCCTCGCCGCCTCCGTTCGTCCTCGCCCGCTGCCGGTCCTCTTCCCGAAGCTCGCGGCAGCATGTTCTGCCCGGCGACCTCCGTTCCTCCCCAGACGTGATCCGCTGTCCGCTTGTCTGCCGCCGCCAGAAGCTCGCTTCCCCGGAGTGCTGCGAGCGCCCTCCCCCCCAAGTTTTGGCCGCCGTCGGTAGTCCTCGACGCTTCAGGACCTGCTCCACAGCGAGCCTGGTGAAGGGGAGTCGTCTGCTCGTCCTCTCCGGCCGTGGCACGTCCCTGGCAGCCTCGCTGTGGCCCCCCGAAGCCAAGGACGTCTAGGGCGCCAACAACTGTTGGTTTTGCTCTGTCAAGGATAGTTCCGCTACAGTAGTGTGTTGCAGAGGTGCTGCTGTTCCAAAACCCGACGCCATGTGTTGTGGTGTGTTGTCTGTGTCCTCAAGATCTCCGTCCTGAGTGTGGTTCCATAACCGTCGACAAATCAACCGGAGACCGACCCCGTGACGAGTGCATCGTCTCCCACCAAGATCTTCCGACGCCGAGAACCCGGACGCCAAGATCACCGTCACGGGACGACATGATCTTCACCCCGAACGCCAAGACCGACCCGACTCGTGGAACCCGACAAGAGCTTCACAACGACAAGAACGGCATCGACCAGAGAGAATCTGTTGCGCCCCCAACGCCGAACCAAGTCCGGCTCCTCGGTGCGACAAGTGCTTCATCCCGAACAACAAGAACGACCCCAGTAATCCAAGAACGCTTCTGTCGAGACCTTTCCCGTCGAACCCTGGACCCTGAGACCGACCCCGAACCCCGGACCCTCAAGATCTGCCGAACCCTAATGTGTGAACCCCTTTCCGTAAACCCTATTTTATAAATGAAATATAACCTTGTCGCATATTAAATTGTCATACTCGCATGCATATCTGTGGTTTGGGGGCCTTATGCCGATTCACCTAATAATTAAATATGGGGCCCATATGCGGGCAAATCTAGCCTTATATTGGCCTCATTTAAACATGTGTAGCGAACCGTTGCCATCTATTGTATTGCTATATAACATTTAATTTGCGGGGTAGATAAACAACTTGAACCATCTAATTAATTGTCGGGACCCCGGTTCCGCTTAACATGACCTAATCGCATCGCACCCTTGCCCTGTCATGCATCATACATGCATCATGCCGATCTTTTGCCGTAGTATTAAATATTGCATCCGGTGTTTCTTCTAGTGTTTTGCTTCTTCGCGGATAAGGCCGTTGAGTTGATGTGAGCTTACCGATCTTGGATGAACCTTCGACAATGTTTTCAAAGCAGCATCTCCCCTTTCTACCTATCTTACTTTTATAGTCTTTATTCCCTCCTGTTGATCTATTTGCTATCTGTGTTGCGATGCTTTAGTTTCCGTACCTGTGACATACCGTGCAGCCCTATATTGCCTTGGCCACACCCTATTACCTGTTGTTTGGTAGATAGTTGGACTTGCGCGTCGTAGTTGCTTGCTCAAGTGCTGATGTGTGTCGTCATATGCCACAGTTGCTGATGTATTGCCGCATGTTGATGTTGGAGATGATTCTAGTTTTACTTATCGTCACTTTAATATCTGTTTAACAACTAAAATTGAAATAAGCAGAGGCATCGGTGGGTGATAGAAAATATTTGGTTTCCGAACGCCCACTTGTGTCCCGTAAGACCCCGAGTACTTGATACCTGTTCCTTGATTTATCGCGCTATCCACATCCGGGAGGTATATGGGACCCCGAGCGAGCTTGATTCATCTTATTTCTTGGGGCCACAACTAGTTTGAGGTTTTATTTACGATCCTGTACTTATGCCATGCTACTTTACGTATTTAAATTGCGCGAGGAGCACAATCACTGTTTAGGAAGGTGGAGTGATTACTGCATCGACAAGCCCAGCCACACTTTCGGTTCCCGCCATGCTTACCATTGGCTTAACCTTGAGGCCGTCGAGCTTGCTTACTCGCTATGGATCTACTCAAAGGTGGCCTCTGAAATATTTCTGAATCCTGTGATTGTTCAACGTGAAAGCCTCGTTGGGTTTTGTTTTGGTTTTTCCGAGGTTGATCGAGCGTGTGTTGCTATTGGTGCACCGCCGGTAAAACTTTCAAAGCCGTGTCCATGGATATGGACGACTTGGAGCACAGTATCTCGATCATAGACAAGCATAACTAAAGTTTATTGCTATAAATTTGACTTATAATGACTAGTAATCAGCTTCACTATAATGGAATGGCTAATTAATACTGCCCACAATTGCTTGTTTGGTTGTCGCTTGCGACAATTGTACCTGACTAGTAAATCTTGCAACTACAACGGAATGGCTGAATAAAAGTACCAACAACTGCTGGGTTTTGGGTTATCTCCTGCTAATTGAATCTGACTAGTAAGTGATGCCACTATAACGGAATGACTAACTAAAAGTGCCCACTGCTTATTTTATCAGGATGAATATCTATATCTGACTAGTAATTACTGCAACGATAACTGAATAAGTAAAACTGCCAACTGTGTGAGTTCCTCGGTTGACTTCCTCGTTGGTATCGAGGGGGAAACACCAGGATGGGTTTGTTTGGTGGTAGTATCAGGTTATCTCCGAATAGGTCTTTCTTATCCCTCTCTGATACCGCCAGTTGTATCGAGTCTCTATAGGTTGTTTAGTGCATGCTGCCGCTGCCGCTTCAGTCCACCATACCTATGTAGGCGAGGACCGCCGAATTCTAGCCTCGCTGCAATCGCCTCAAGATCGACGCTCCTTCTTTTTTCCTTTGCCCGTTGTCGGCACCCCTTTTGTTTGAGCAGGTTTTGAGATCGACGTCGTTAGCAGGGTTACCCTTCCGGCTTGGCCTGGGCAGGGTTATGGACGCCATTGGTTATTCTTCAGGGCTCTTAGCCCCATTTGCATCTTGTCCGTAGCTGGACGCTCTATCGTTTTAAAGGTGATTTGGATCTTTGTATATTATATCTGTATTCTTGACTCTTTGAGTCGCCTCTGTATATATACCTGTTCTGTGGGTCCCATCGAGGACTGTTGTGTAATGTTATTACTTCGTTTTCCACCCGCACGAAAGTGCCTGGTGGGCACCTTTGAATCGTTTCTATGCGGGTTTGGCGGTTTTCTTTCAAACTTGCATAGGTCCGATTCTGAGGGTGTTACACGGTAGTACCGCGAAAAAGTTCGGTAGTGCCGGGAATCGCGTTTTTGGGATGCAACGGTTGGATTTTGGAGGGACCTATATAAGGGGCCTTCTTACCCAATGGTTCCTTAACAATTCTTGCAAGTTTTCCCCTCCATTGTTGACCTTCTTGAGCTTGCTTTCTCTCAATCCCTCCGATGATTCTTGCATATTCTTGAGAGATTTGAAAGAGGAGATCTAGATCTACAATCCCACCAATCAATCTCTCCTCTAAGTGAGGGGAACATGTTGGGATCTAGATCTTGGAGTCTTTTGTGGATTTCCTCCATTGTTCTTCCTCTCTTATTCCCCCATAAGCTTTTGTAGATTTGGTGTAATTTGGGAGAGAAGGATTTGAACACCTTTGTGGTGGTCTTGCCATTTGCATTTGGTGCATCGGTTTGAGTTCTCCTCGGAGGATTTGGTTCGTGTGACTCATTGGATCTTGTCCCTCTTGGGTTCTTGGAACCCTAGACGGTTTTGTGGCCTTGGTGGCATTGTGGCCTTTTGTGGCATTTCTTGGGAGCCTCCAATTAAGTTGTGGAGAAGTGCCCCAACCTTGTGAGAGGTTTCGGTTGCCACCAACAAGTGCACCGATAGTGGAAGCGTGGATCGATCCCGTTGGGGTGAGATTCACCGGAGAATAAGGGAGGCCTTTTGTGGCGTTGGTGGTTTGGTACCACCCCTCTCCAAATGAGACGTACTCCATGTTGGAAGGAACTCGGTAAAATATCGGTGTCCCCGCGTGCCTCGGTTATCTCTATACCCGAGCTCTTTACTTATGCACTTTACATTGTGATAGCCTTCGTGCTAGAAGTAATATATATATCTTTCTATCACTTTGTTGCTTGTATTGCTTTTAGCATAAGTTGTTGGTGCACATAGGTGAACCTTAGTTGTTCTAGGTTGTGCTTAACAAAGTAAATACTAGTTTTATTCCGCCTTTGTTGAGCCACTCTAGGAAAAGTTTTAATCGCCTATTCCCCCCCCCCCCCTCTAGGCGACATCCGTATCCTTTCAATTGGTATCAGAGCCCGGTCTCTCATTTTAGGCTTCACCCCCTTGAGAGTAAAGATGTCGGCTAGGGTATTAGTGCACAATGACATGTTTATATTCGATGTCACAAATTATGATATATGGAAAACTCGTATGCTTATTCATTTTCAGGACATGGACCCAAATTTGGAGCATATTGTAGATATAGGTTTTCCTCCTCCTATGGATTTCAAAAATCTATCTTGTGAGGATGATAAAAACTTATATCTTGATGATCAAGCTTCTAATGTGCTTGTTAATTCTTTGAGCTATGTAGTTACATCTTCAATCATTCCTTTTTGGAGCGCTCATGAGTTATGGACAAAACTTCAAGATAAATATGTTGTGTCCAACATTTTTGAGGATGATTATGTTGCTTCCACTTCCGGTTGAGATGAGTTCTCATCCTCTACAACTTCACCAACATGTGACTTTTCACAAGGTAATGATATGGTGAGTGGTGATAGAAACTGCAATTAGGATAGGGTGCTTACTATTTGTAGTCCCTCATCTCTATCTAGTTGCAATGATCTATCTTTGGACTTTAACACTTCTAGCACTACCAACTTATTACATGCTTGTGTTAATAGTCCTTGCATATCATGTAGAAATGACTTGAATAAATCTCATGATGATATGCTTGTGTTGTCTTGTTGCCATGATAAAAATGCTTCCATTTCCTCTACTGCTTGTGTTGCTAACCATGTAGAGGAAACCGAAGATTCTATGGGCCTATACATGGTTTTGAATGAAGCCACAAATGCAATCTCATATTCGCCTTCTTCTGGTACCCACATATGCCTTATTGCTAGGGATTCTAAGGTAACCCCTACTTTGGAACCCATTAGCTCTTGTGATGAGGAGGATGTGGATAATGTGGAAGAAGAGCTTAATATTGATGATTTATATGAAAAGGGTGAGATTGTTTATCGTGCCCTTGTTAAAAAGGATATTGCTTGCTCTAACTTTGTTGAAGTCTTGGACTTTGCTATTAAGAGCAAAGAACATATTGATAAGTTAGAAACACAAATTAAGGTGCATGATAACAACATTGATAAAATGTGTAGTCTTGAGCGTGAGTATGCTAATATAATTGCAAGCCTAAATAAATCTCTTGAAGAGGAACAAACCACTAAGGAATCTCTTGAGGAGACCTTTTCTTTAGAGCTATCTAGAGTAAAGGAATCTCATGATAGAGATCTTGAGGTGGCAAGTGATCTCAAAAGTAAAAATGATGAGACTCAAGTTACTTATGCTAAACTCCTTGAGGATTTTGAGCACCTCAAAAATGGCTCTAGGGTCATAAAGGGTGATCTCATCAAACTCACCGAGTCACATGAGCAACTTAAAGCTTCATATTCAAAATAGCTTGCGAAGTTGCCCTCACCTCTTGCTAATAATGATGATGCTTGTGCTACTAACTCTATTTCTTGTGAAGCATCTATTTTGAAGGAGAATGTTGAGCTAAAGGCTCAACTTGCTTTGCTAACTAGCAACTATGGGAAATTAGAAGAAAGTCATGTTAAGCTCTCAAGCTCGCATGAGGTTCTTCTAGTCTCCCATGGTAGGCTAAAGTTAGCTCATGAGTCCATCGTGTCAAAGGTAACATCTAGTGGGCCTCATGTGGACATTAGCACTATATCTACTCCAAATGTTATATTGCCATGTGGTTGTCCTTGTAATTCATCCCCTCATAACCATGCTATATCTCGTGATGAATTACATTCCTTTCCTTGTTTCTCTAACAATGTAGCATCTACTTCCTCTAGTACTTTTGTTGAAACTAACCATGTATAGGAAATCAAAGAGCTCAAGGCTCAAGTCACTTCTTTGAAGAATGACTTGAAAAAGGGTCATCAAGGGAAGGTCGCACTCAACAAAATCTTGAGTGTGCAAAAATCCCCCAATGAAAAGAGTGGGCTTGGATTCAACTCCAATGTCAAGAACAAGTCCACTATCAAGTTAAAGCACAAGGACAACAAGAGGAATGGCCAAGATCAAGTCAAGCATCCGGCCAACATTGTTTGCTTCAAGTGCAAGGAAGAAGGGCACCATGTTAGATCTTGCCCATTGAAGAAAAAGCCTCTTAGTGTGAAGCAACAAGGGAAGCGGCCTCAAGCTCCACCTCAAGTCATTAATAGGCCTCTTACTAAGAGTACTACTCGAGCTCTTCCTCGAGTTGTGGCTTCACCTAAGAAGAAAGATGGCAAGAGTAGAACTTGCTACATATGCCGTGAGAAGGGGCACATTTCTTCCGCATGCACTATTGGTAACTCCTCATCCCATCCTATATTGATTGATGATTCTTATTCTCTTTGTAAGGATGAGGTTGGCAATGTGTTTGCCAAATTTGTTGGTGCTCAATGTGGTGTCAAGAAAAGAACCATTTGGGTTGCCAAGCCTATTGTGACTAACCTCTTAGGACCCAACTTGGTTGGGGACCAACAAGCCAAAACTTGATCAATAGGTGTGTTTGTTGGAGGGCATTGGAGTCTTGGCTACATTATGAGGAATTGAGGAATCTTCATCAATTATTATTGTTGTCAAGCCAAGCCATTTGGATTATCATGATTATATTATATTCTGAATGTTCCTCCTTGTGGTAACATATGCTAAACTCTTTACATTGAACGTTACTCGCCCCTTTGTGCATGTGTTGGTTTTGTATCTTCCATGCTTTTGTACATGTTGTGCTTTCCACTTAATTATCTTGAGGTATCAAGCATATTTGTGTATGATTAGGTGACACTCCATGTATGTGTGTTTCTCGTGGTTGAGCCTTTCTTGATTATATTTGATATCTTATTTGGCTCTTGTGAGAAATTAATGGATTATCCCATTTTGGGGGAGTGTTATGCTTGGGCATTCCATAATCCTAAAATTGTGTGTACATGAGGAATACCACCTAGTATTTATATTGGATTATTGTCTAGTATCTATGTGGTATAATACTCATGAGAAATTTAAGTTTTATAATGTCCATTAATTATCTCTATTTGTATCCTTTTGCCTCGTGTTGTTTTTATGGTAGTATCACATTATGGGGGAGTCATATGCTTAGTGCATATTACAATCCTAGAAAATGTGAATATTTGAGGTTGTATAACTTAGAATTGATATTGATAATTATCTAGCGCCTATGTGACACATTTGATCATACAAGTTCCAATTTGCTTGAATGCCTTTATTGATCATATTTTGGATCTTGTATATGAGAGTGTTTCTTGGTATGTGTTTCCTCATATTTAGATCTCTATATCATCATGGAAACCATTTGCTTCAAGTTACTCTAATCACTAGTAATTGTGTGACTATTGGAAGCTACCAAGAATCTTGTTCAAAGTATCATTCTTAATTCTTATATTTTGTTATATGCTTCTTGTTGTGACTATGATCTTGGATATCCATGCAAGCTACCTTGGGAAAATTATTTCCAATATTTCTTGTCCTTGGACAATGAGTACTCAAGTTATGGTAGAATTTATTGATCATATTCACTTTGGTCTTTGCTTAATCTTGTCCTATCCTTGGCCAAGTAAATGTTTGTGTGCTCCCATGTATTCCTTGCTACTTTTGGATCTTATTATTTTATTGGTATCCTCTTGTGTTTTATTCAATGTAGGTAGTAGTGATGAAGTCATTTGTGTGCATTTTGCATTTAAAAGCAAAATTCTATATAATGTACTACTTATGGGTGAGCTCTCCTATATTATTTAGAACACTCGTATTTATGCTTCTTTGTTTGATCCATATCAGGTTTTATGTGCTTGGAACCTCAATCTTTTACTTTTGGTATTTTGTGCCATCATGAGAAGTTTGGGTAGTTTGGTTTCTTATTGGAACCTTGCTCTTTTTGGGAGTTGGTTTTGTCTCATTCCTTGTTTCATGTTTTGTCCAATTTTAGAATGAGATAAATCCTTGAGCATTTTTATTTTTATCTATCTTTTGCTCTTTTGGCTTTTGCCTAGTTCATTTGTTAAACTTGTGATCTTTCATGTGTTGAATTGATTCTTTGATACAATTTGGACATCGCTTGTCATGTCACACTCTTGTGTGTGCAATCTCGATTTACTTGGTGCTTTTGTTCAAATTGTATCTCTTTTTTGTTCTTGAAAGATTTATGCATGCATATTTACTATATGTTTATATTATGGAATGCTTGCTTTCTTTGATCCAATATATAGGGGAAACTCCACCAAATCCCATCGGCTAAGTTGTGCATGAAATTCAATTTCATATCAATATGCACATATTTATGTGGAGTCTCTCCTATGTATTGTAGTTGCACTAACTACATTGGACCCAATATGTTTGGGGACCATTTTGTACTTAAATATGTTTTAGGTACATTGGAGATATATTGGATGCTTGTCTCTCAATCTTGAAGAAGTGGTGTGTTAATGAAAATTGTAGGCAAGCTATAGGATGATCAATGAATTCATATCCTCTACATCCTACAAATTATATCTCGGTAACAAGTATCTCTTCTCATGCTCATATATCTTGATTCCAACCGTTTGTCGGTTGCCTTCTGGCATGAATTCATGTATTTGTAATTGTTGTATCTCTAGCCATGGTATTAAGAGAACTCTCTATTGTATATGTGTATAAGTTGAGATGATTATATATAATTGGGACTATACAAAATCATGCATATGATCCTCCAATCCCAAATATGTCAATATAGCAATTTTATTGCCTATCTTTTCCTCAACTTCTCTCATGTGCAATAGTGAGATTTTGCTAGTTAAATTTTCCTTGTGATACTTGTTGCCTTTCTCCATATATTCCAACTTTCTCCTCTTCCCTTGGTGAAAGTTGTAATATATGTAGTGTGTTGGTGTTTGAAGTCCATTAATGTACAATAAGACATATGTGAGCCTTTGGCCATGCTTTGAAGCAAAAATCTTATTGATATATGTTATGACTTCATTTTTGCCTTTCATGTGCTTTCTTGTATAATCTTCTTTATGTGTGCATATTTCTTTTTGGCATATGTCTTTGTGTTGTTTTTCATTTAGAGACATATACACATATGAGGAGATAATTTTAGTTGATTTTTAATCCTTGGAGACCACCTTTCTATTTCTTTTGATTCTTCGGTGGCTTCCAAATTTAATTGCCTATGAGTGCTTGTTCCTCTTGTTTGCATCTTTGGACACTCATATTTGTTCTCTCATGCCTTGTATTGTTAAATGAACTTGGATGAGTGAGGATTCCATGATTATGCACCTTGTTCCCAAATGCAATTATCATAATTGGTGCATTATCTTTGGGGAGCTCATCTAATTCATTTAATAATGCTCATTTATCTTTTTTTTTCTCATTTATTGAGTCTTTAATGTTTATGGGGAAGTGAGGATTCCATATTTGTGCATTTTTGTATTGAAATACAACGATTCTAAAGTGCACACAAATCTTTGGGAGCTTCTCTATTTTATTTAAGCATTTATTTGATCTCTCATATGTTGTGCTTGAAATGCTTATGGGGGAGAAAGGATTCCATATTTGTGCAATATGTATTCTAATGCATTTATGTTGAATAGTGCACAAATATTGGGGAGATTCTCTATTTGTTATTTAAAGCACTCTCTTGCTCATATCATAATATCGTGTAGGTTCCATTTGAACTCATTTGTTGTTTTCAATTGGCTTGTGGGACCTTGTAATTGCTTGCATCATTTGACTTTATTTATTTTGGCAATCTTCGGGTCCTCGATATAGTTCTACTCCCTCCCAAGTATTCATCATTGGATATGTGCGAAGGCACACCTTTGGAGGAATTATTATTATATTTGCCTTCTAGAACTTGTCACCCATTTCGGCAATCAATGCCAATGGGGGAGAAGTTTTAGAGGGTTTAAGGGAAGTTGGTTTATGCATTTAGTTTGTTCTTGTGCATTTTCCTCTCATGCTCTTGCATCTTTGTCGTTGCTTAGCATGTGGTATATATAGTGGAAACTCCACCAATGATAATGATTGGCAATATATGCAATGAAATTCAAGTTCATCACACATGCATAGATTGTGGGGGAGTTTGCTCTATATATGGTGGTACCAATATCTTATACTTATGTAGTATTTGATATTGGTGTTACCAGTTTGTTCATTAAAATTCCTTATATAAACCCTCTTAAAGGGATTGTCATCAATTACCAAAATGGGGGAGATTGAAAGAACATGTGGGCCCCCATGTGTGGTTTTGGTAATTAATGACAATCTTTATGGACTAATGTGTGTATTAAGTTATACTTGTAGGATTTGTCCATTGACATCGCTTGGAGCATGTGTTGGCTTCAAGGTCGATGAAATGAGAAGAAGATGTGATGTGCAAGCTCAAAATGCGCCATCTATAGAAGATCTCATGTTTGATGCCTTCCATCCACGGTGATCATGGATCGATGATGAGAAATCAAGAAAGGCGTTCCATCTTGAGAAGGTCAAGTTCGTCTACATCTAGCTCAAGTGGAATGCTCAAGGCAAAGGTGTAGTCTTGATAGGTTTTCCCTTTTGCCGGTCTCATGTTGTGTGTGGGAGACCGGGTTTAGGATAGATAACTGTACTATCAAGAGGGGCTCTCGAATGAGTAACTCAGTCACATTGTTCGGAGAGAGCTCAATCCTTTGCATATTTGCATCATCATATTTGGTTGTTATTTGGTCTTATCCATGTGAGGATATAGAGCTTGTGGTAATCTCCATAACAAGCTCTTGTTCATCAAAATCGGATCTTCCGTTTGTATCTTGTTGTGATTTTGATCTTGGCGGCTTTTCGGTTTCTCACCAAGTGAGGTATCTCAGACTATTATACATGATTCATTCTCACTTGGTGATAACCAATATTTTCACCTCTTATAGGGTAGCTCATGTCGTCCTCTTTCCAACGCAATTGGAATTGGGTCGATCGGAGTTACCAATTAAAAGTTATAGCGGTTTGAATTTTCCTAGGTACCAAAATGCGGTAGTACCGCATTTTAGTACCTAGCGCAGCAGTAGGTTTTGACAAGTTGCCAAAAGCCACTGCCGGGCTAGGTACCAAAAAGCGGTAGTACCGCATTTTAGTACCTAGCGCGGCAGAAGGTTTTTGACTTCGTCATTTGGATCTATCCTCCCTTGCTGGACTATGATGTTTCTTTGCATGATATTGTAGAGGTTGTTGTCCTCTTCGAAACGAGCCCAAGATCATCGAAATCGGAGTCCGGATGCAAAAGTTATGGTTGTTTTCATTCTGTGATGACCGGTAGTACCGGACCAGGATCCGGTAGTACCACATTTTGGTACCGGGGAGCACAGAGAAAAATGCGCCTGGCGCCCAGAATCCTGTGGAATGTCCTAGAGTGCAGGAAAGTCCGGTAGTACCGGGAATCGCGTTTTTAGGATGCAACGGTTGGATTTTGGAGGGACCTATATAAGGGGCCTTCTTCCCCAATGGTTCCTTAACCATTCTTGCAAGTTTTCACCTCCATTGTTGACCTTCTTGAGCTTGATTTCTCTCAATCCCTCCGATGATTCTTGCATATTCTTGATGGATTTGAAAGAGGAGATCTAGATCTACAATCCCACCAATCAATATCTCCTCTAAGTGAGGGGAACATATTGGGATCTAGATCTTGGAGTCTTTTGTGGATTTCCTCCATTGTTCTTCTTCTCTTATTCCCCCATAAGCTTTTGTAGCTTTGGTGGAATTTGGGAGAGAAGGATTTGAACACCTTTGTGGTGGTCTTGCCATTTGCATTTGGTTCATCGGTTTGAGTTCTCCTCGGAGGATTTGGTTCGTGTGACTCATTGGAGCTTGTCCCTCTTGGGTTCTTGGAACCCTAGATGGTTTTGTGGCCTTGGTGGCATTGTGGCATTTTGTGGCATTTGTTGGGAGCCTCCAATTAAGTTGTGGAGAAGTGTCCCAACCTTGTGAGAGGTTTCGGTTGCCACCGACAAGTGTACCGATAGTGGAAGCATGGATCGATCCCGTTGGGATGGGATTCACCGGAGAATAAGGGAGGCCTTTTGTGGCGTTGGTGGTTTGGTACCACCCCCTCTCCAAACAAGACGTACTCCATGTTGGGATGAACTCGATAAAATATCGGTGTCCCCGCGTGCCTCGGTTATCTCTATACCCGAGCTCTTTACTTATGCACTTTACATTGTGATAGCCTTTGTGCTAGAAGTAATATATATCTTGCTATCACTTTGTTGCTTGTATTGCTTAGCATAAGTTGTTGGTGCACATAGGTGAACCTTAGTTGTTCTAGGTTGTGCTTAACAAAGTAAACACTAGTTTTATTCCGCCTTTATTGAGCCACTCTAGGAAAAGTTTTAATTGCCTATTCACCCCCCTCTAGGCGACATCCGTATCCTTTCAACAGTTCTTCCACTGCGAGTGCATGCAGTCTATGCTTCCAAGCATACCAGGAAATCTTCTACTTTCATTGACTGCGAGGATTCGAGCAGTGTCTTTAGCAGTGGGTGATCTCAAGTACTGTTTTTCGAACACTGCAATCACTGCTCTTCAGAACCTGTACAAGCAATCGATGATGATGGACTCAGCCATGCGGAGATAGTCATCGGCATTGTCACCCGGCGGTCCATATGCAAGCAACCTCATCGCCACTGTGCACTTCTGCAGTGAGGAAAACCCAACCATGTCGGTGCATTCCTTCTTGCAAACGAAATAGGGGTAGAACTCCCGGATGGCATGAACGATCTTGAGAAAGAGCTTCCGGCTCATCCTGAAACATCGTCGAAACACGGCCTATCTGTGAGCGGCTCGTCGGCGAAGTAGTCGCCATACAACAAGCAGTAGCCCTCTATCCTTTTCCTCGCCTTGCACTTCCGGTGACCCGACACCAAACTACCGCGGTTCGGCTTCGCCATCTGCAGGTACAGCTAGGCGAGGGAGGAGAGGATCTCCATGTGCTCTACATCTTCAGAGGCCTCGGCGTTCTCCTCCTCCAGCAATACGGCGATTATCTGCTCGTCGTCGGAGTCCATGGCCGAACCGGCCAAATGCCGAACACTTGGCGGGCGTGGTGGTGGGATCTCGCAGCGAAGCCGAGCTACGGCGAAGTTTGGGTGGCGGAAGCGGCAGCGACTACATCGAGCATATCTAGAGGCGTGGGCATGTCTCGGGCTGGAAGAGCTCCGACGGCGAAGTCATGGCGACAGAGGCGCTAGGATCTCTTCGCCACAGTCTGGGTGAGTGGAGGGAGGGTAATGGGACTGTCTCATCGGCAGAGCTAGCCCACGCCCGGTTTCGCTTTGTCTGGCGTTCCCAGGGCGTTCCCGGGATCCTAGGAATGGCCTGGGAAGTCCGGACCGAATTTCGACCGAATCCGGACGAAAAGAGGTTCCTAGGAAGGCGACTGGGTCAATTTTTAACGTCCGGACCTATTTTCCGCTTCCGGATCGGCGTCCTGAGAATACTAGTGGATATGCTCTAAGCGCATGTCTTGGTGTACTAGGAGCGCAACAGTTTTTATTATTTCTTTCATGGGTCAGCTCTACAAGAAGTGAAAAAGTTCAAACAGAACTAAAAACTTTTGTTATGGAACCTGGATGCTCAAAGGCGTTGTGGGATGAGAAGCTAACTAAAGTTGTAAAGCTGGTCATAGTAGGGTATCATATTACTAGTATCATGCACATGATACTAGCGTATGATACTATTATCTAGTTGTATCATAATCTTATAATATTTAATTATTTATAGAATCTCAATGCAATTAATTTGATGTACTTGATATTAAATTTTGACATTAATTGTTTTGTTACATATGCTATGATACTGTTTTATATTATGATACCACTAGCACCTCTCTATTTATTAATTGTTGTGCGACATCATCATTTTGCCAAGGTGACATGCATGATATACCTTGTGATACCACCACTAGGGCTAGCATAATACGAAAGTATAAATTGATGAAAGGATTTTCACAGAAGATGATAGGTCGGACTAGACACTTTAACAACAGAAGACAATGAAAATTGACGACAACATCGTATGAACTGATGCTAATGGTTTCCAGATTCGATGGCATGGCAATATGTGGCGCATGCCTGAGGGTTCACTAGTGGAAAAAGGGTTTATAGTCCCGATTTGTAAGGGCCTTTAGTCCCGGTTTTGCATCCGGGACTACGAAATCGGAACTAAAGGCCCCTATTTTTAGTCCCGGTTTGTTACAGCCCGGAACTAGAGGGCCACCATATGGGCGTTTTTTGCTGCAGGGGGATGAAGGACCTTTATTCCCGGGTCGTAATACGGCCCTAGACTAAAGATTTTTTTATTTTTTTTTCGAATTTTTTTTTTCAATTTTTTTCTTAACTTTTTGAATTGTTTGACTCGTAATCATCTCACTTGGAACATTTTTAGCACTAAGTATATTTAATCTTAGGTCAAATTATACCTGTGGTCAAACTTCCCATTCGGTCACCCATCCTAGCACTACTCCACACTCAGCACGCTTAACTTCTCTGTTCCATCCGGATGTCCTTGCGCGAAGCCCTTTTGTACCTTGTTGTCAACACTATCGTATCAATCCTATTAGCCCATATCAATATGCCATACATCTTTATTTATTGAAACTACAAACAACTATTTTAGTAAACAACAATAAATAAGTAATAATAATATTTTAATATAATGAAAGTAAAAAACTAAATAAAATAATATTTTATTCATTTTTTGCCATTATTCATTTAATATGGTATAAATAATATCTTTAAATCTTAATCGAAATTCGACAAATAATATATTCATTATTATCAGAAAAATGTGAGGAATCAAAATATGGAATAAAAACTTGCTAAATAATAAAAAAAATAACTTTTTTCCCTTTTCAAATTTTAAAAATGTAAAAGAATCAGAAAAATGTGAGGAATCCATTATTTATAATTTTAAAAATCTAAAAATGTGAGTAATCCAAATAAGGCTGTTAAAATCAAACTCAAAAAAAATTTCACACATTTTGATAGGTTGTACATTTTTTTCGACATCGTACGCAAAAGTTAGCAATTTTAAGTTGCCCGCGTCGCACCCCTTTAGTCCAGGGCCGTATCACGACCCGGGACTAAAAGGTCACCCCTTTAGTCCCGGGTTGTATCATGGCTCAGGACTAAAGGGTGTTGCCCGCGCCTGCACACCTTTAGTCCCGGACCGTATCATGACCCGGGACTAAAGGTCCAAAATGACCCGGGACTAGAGTTTTCTCGGTCTCCTGGCCACTAAAAATAGTATGAACTGGGACTAGTGCTTATACTAGTCCCGGCCGGTAATAAATCGGGACTAGTGTCAGACTCTAAATCGAACCGAAGCCTCTTTTTCTACTAGCGGTTGCATGCTTCAACATGCAATGGCTTGGAGTTGATTCAATATGATGCGCACATGATAACTTGAGGTCGACGCACACGAGTGGACAAATCATCTACTATGGAGTCATGTTGGAGGTGGAGCTAGAGTCTAGTGAAAGATTCCATTCGGCTGATTTAGGGGCTACAACGGTGATTCAAGGGAGGTGGTGAAATTCCTTCAAGTTGGAAGAACTTTCATGCAAATCAGTGATCGGTGCATGACGATGTTTAACGGGAAGACAGGGCTACAGTTGCAGGTGGAGTCACATGGAGTAGCAGCGGAGATCATGGAAAACAGCCAAGTCCTTGGACGAACTGAAGGTGGTGAAGAATATTCGTCAAGGTGGATCATGTTGAGTTTGTGTCTAATATTAGTATACGAGTTGAGTTACAGTTGCACTTGTCTTATGGTGTGTGTATAGGGTATGAATATTATTCTAGTCAGACTCTTGTAGCGTAGGTCCCCTAATATGCCAGCGTCCCACACAATGTAACTAATGACGATTTGATAGCAGCAAACACGCACATAGTGTCGGTGCGCAGGGAAGCCGGTGTTGCAGCATCAAAGAGGAGGAGCAGTCGTAGCCATGCCCCGCAGAGTAGGCAAGTTTGGTAAAGTGCGTTAACATATGTGCCCTTATCATGTTGTGATTGTTTGTCCTAAGTAGATCAATTGTGTGACTACGATGGTAACCGTTTTCTTCTACTTCTTCGCTGGTCCCCGTGTTGCATGCACCCGATTCGGTACAAGATCGGGTGGACATATAGGTCTTTGTTGTTCGTCACTTCGTACTTTCGGGCGGCGGTGTTCAATAAGGTCTCCTCCGGCTTATGCGTTGATATGTCATCGAATCTAGCAATGAGATCAAGTGGACATATTTTACTTTATCTCTATGCAAGCATGCAGAGTTGATTGCGTCTTCATCGAATATCGACACTGATCTAGTTACTCCATTGTTAGCGAGCTTCCCTGTTATCTCCTTGGGCTGGACCATGGGCTGGCTCTACTGGGCTTGGGCCTATCAGAAGCCACGAGAGGCAACAACTACATATACGAGGGGATTGCTATGGATAGGGCTGGACTATCGAGTAGCTCGATTCGTTAAGGCTCGGCTCGTTAAGGCTCATGCTCGTTAAGGCTCGGATCATTAAACTCGTTAAGGATAACGAGCAAAAAGTAAAGCTCGACTCAGTTCGATAGATGTTAACGAGCGCTCACGAGCTGCTCGTTAAGAAAATGCATTAGTGTCATACTAATAATTAAAATGATAGTTATTCACAGGCGCTCATGAGACAGAGTACTTAGTTAGGGCACTACTCATTGATCCACCATCAACAGTAGTTCTTGACGCCTCCTCGGCATCATATGCAGGATCCGTTCCATGTCCTTGCTGATATGTTAGGGCACTACTCACCGATCCTCCATCAGTAGCAGTGCTTGGCGCCTCCTGAGCAGCATGTGCAGATCGAGAAGATGGAGATGGGGTATGTGGTGGGGAGACAACGAGACAGACGAAAAATATTCGGGATCGATCAAGAGAAATAAGGCCTTTAGTCAATCGCTCTCGCTCCTGGATCGATCGGTCTTCCTCAATGGGCCAGCTGTTTGCCTTAGATGGGCTGCCAGATTAGAAGACATGTAGCAACATAATTGGGCCATACGTTGATTGTTACCAAGCTTAACGAGTAGCTCATGAACATCATTAACTCGGTCGTTTAGCTCGTTAAGGATATCGAGCAAAATTTGTAGCTCAGCTCGGATCGTTAAGAAAACGAGTCGATTTCGAACGAGCCGAGCAAACGAGTGCTCATTAAACTCATTGAGTTTCGATTTTTTTGTCCAGCCCTAGCTATGGACGAGGTGGCTTGGATTTGGACGGCTTTGGCCTCCCTTCTTCCTCCCATGTTTCCTTCTGCTCTGTAAATTGGCTAGAACCTAGTGAATCCTTGGATGTAATCTCATTTGTTGAGTAATTAATCTGTGAAACTAGAGTGCTTCTAACATTTGGTAATCAGAGTCAATCGGATCCTCCATGTAGTTTCCCCCAAAAAAAATCATCCCCACTGACCAAAAATTTCCCCAAATCCCCAAATTCGAGCAAACACAATTTTCGCATCGGAGGGCTTCGATCCAGCCCTGTTGCAAGGTTCTACTTGGGTTACACGGCAAGATCGACCGTTCCTGTCGGTGGATCACCCCCAGCAGCGACACCTTGCTGAGTTGATGGATGACAGCACCAGGCGTCCTACCGACTGGGAGGTCAAGCGGGCACGACATCGCGTCGAGTTTGCCGCCCGTATTCCGGTCATGGCGGCAGAGGTGGAAGCAGAGGTGAAGGCGGCGGTAGCAGTGGTGTTGAACGCGGCCATAGAAACAGCCCTAGACGCTGTGTTCATGAGACAACGCGACGCCATCCGGGACGCGGTGGTCACCATAGATCGTGCAAGGGCCTCGAGCTACAACTCCAACCTCCTCGCCGTCCGATAGGCATGCCCCGACAGTCACGCTCTCCTATACATAATCATCTGTTCAGGCTGATCTCACGGCGCCCACAACCTGGTCGACACAATGTCCAAGCCGTGCCATCACAGTGTCGGTGCCAGCGTTTGCCTCCAGTGCAACATCGTCTTCGTCCAGGGTCTCCATCAGTGTTGTCGCTGAGCACTACTGCTATGACCTTGATCCAACGGTTGTGGCCTCGACTTCCCATGCGTCCACCGCCATCCTCACTGCGTGTGTGGTGCGCGATGATGGCATGGTGAGTGGTGAGGCGGATGTGACCATGGACTGCAGGATACAAGATAGTTGCGTCTAACCTGTGGCACAACCAATGGCCAATCCAACTTCCATCCATGTTGATACAGTGGACTGTGCGCAGGCCCGGCTCTAACCCATGGCAGGGTTGTGCGATGGCCTAGGGCCCAGACCGGGAGGGGCCCAAAAAAAATTATGCGCCGAGCAGCCCTAGACAAGTCGCGAGCAGCAGCCAGCAGTCCTGGGCCTGGTTCCTTGGTCGCGAGCGCGAGGCCGCCGAGGAGATCGATCCCGACCAGCTATCGATCGATTCGATCGTGAATTCCATACATCGTGTCTCTTGACGCTCGCCCTCGCGGAGTCGCCGTCTCACCCGTCTTGCGACGCTCGCCGAGTCACCGTTTCGCCCCTGCCGTGTCAGCTGATCTCCAGGCCCTGCTATCTGCTGCTCTCAAGTCTCAATCGTGGACACCACACGCAGGCAGGGCGCACACCCTGCTCAGCTGCCCTATGTAAGTTCAAAATCTCTCAAGTTAATCATACGCTTACGAATTAATTTATCCTTAAGACCTTCTCTCGCCTAATCCTTATACTCCCTTCTACCCATATTAGTTGACTTAAATTTGTCTAGATTTGAATGAATCTAGACACTATTTAAGATATAGGTTCGTCCAAAGTTTAACAAATCCAAGTCAAGTAATATGGGTCAGAGGGAGTAATTAATTTCTTGATTAGGATTATAATTTTTAAGATTATAATTTGACGTAAATTCCTTCATATTAATTTGTGATATAATCTGTGATAGGTGTTACGATGGGGAAGCAATTGTCTGGTGCTGCAAAAAAAAAGAAGAAAAGAGAGAATCAGCTTATTGATTTATAGAGAGGTGTTTTAAATAAGTTTTTTTTCCAGCAAAAAGTATATTTTTCTACCATTTTTATTTTGAGGTATTCACTGTCTATCATTTTTATTTTTTCTATCTAAATATCACAATGTTTTAGTGCTTGACAACTATTTATAGACATCTCGACTATGAACTTATGGTTATATGCTTTTAAATATTTTACAAGTAAAATTAACACATATATCGTCTATATGTGTAGTTATACGTATAATATATATTTTCATTAGGGGGCCTTTTATCGACTTCGCCCAAGGGTCCCAAAAAATATAGAGCCGGCCCTGCTGTGCGCGTGCGCCAACCAGGGCTGCTTCAAGCGCGGACACCCAGATACGTTCAAAATCGTATCTACTTTCTCAAACACTTTTGTTATTGTTTCTTCTCTAAACTTGTGTGATTTGGATACAATTAAAACGGACTGACGCTGTTTTCAGCAGAATTATCTTGGTGTCTAGTTTTTTGTACAGAAAATCAACTATCAGGAAAAATCCCGGAAAATAAGCCAAAAATTCTATTTCACCAGAAGACTCACGGAGCCAGAAGACGAGACGGAGTGGGGCCCGGGAGGGAGGGCACACCTCCCAGCCGTGCGGGCCAGGCCTGGCCGCCCTAGGCACCCCCTCGGTCTCCCTCTTCGTCTATAAGTTGTCTCTTGACCTAAAAACCGAGGGAGGGTTCAACGTGATTCCAGAAAGAGTTCCGCTGCGTTGCCACCACCAGAAACCATGATTCGGAACCAAAAACTCCGTTCTGGCACCCTGCCGGGACAGGGAATTTGGAGAGGATCATCACCATCGTCATCACCAACTCCTCTCCATCAACCATTCATGTTTCTCTCATCCATGAGTGAGTAATCCCCCGCTGTAGGCTATGGAGATGGTAGGGATTGGATGAGTTCTATCATGTAATCGAATAAGATTGTTAGGGCATGGTGCCTAGTATCTCTGTTAGTGCTATTTGACTTTGTTGCAACTTGGTGTGCTTAATGCTAGTCACAAGGGCCCGAGTGTCATGATCTCAGATCTGAGCTTATTATTGATTCATGATGATAGTATTGTTTGTGATCTTATCTGCAAGTTGTGTACACATATCATTGTTCGGATCCAAAGGCCCCGAAGTAACATAAATTGGGACAGCCGGAGGGGATGACTGTGATGTGAGGATCATATGTGTTCACGGAGTGTTAATGCTATGTTCTGGTGCTCTATTAAAAGGAGCACCTTAATTGCCAGTAGTTCCCTTAAGGCCTCGCTGCAACGGGCTGGCAGGACAAAAGATGTTGTGCAAGTTCTCATTGCGAGCATGCATGACTATATTTGGAGCACATGCCTATGATTCTTTAGTACTTGGATGCTTATTCTTATTTATCTGCAATTGCCCTAGATCTTGAAGTTACATGTTTAGACTTGTTCATGTAACGTCCGTCCATCCATATCTATGCGTACCGCACTCATATCCTGTTGTTTGCTACTGTTACTATTGCTCTTGTTTTACTATTGTTGTTACTTTGCTACTACAAAACTGTTGCTACTAATAAACTACTGTGAGCAAGAACTATTTCCAGGTGCAGCTAAATTAACAACTAAGTGGTTAAGGCTTGCAAGTATTCTTTGGCTCCCCTTGTGTCGAATTAATAAATTGGATAATACTATCCTCGAAGACTGTTGCGATCCCCTATACTTGTGGGTCATCACACCCCGCGTTGTGCTGCAACACCAACAACAACCTTATCTACCTTGGGGTGATGACCATGTCGTTGGTGTCATCCAGATTGCCGAGGAGCACCTGCTCATGGTTGACGTGCTCCCAACTGATCCGGTGGACGAGGAGCTCCTGCCTTTCATGAAGCAGCTCATCCTCACCACCAACATAGTCTACACCGCCATGCATGTGGTGCTTAATCATGATGCAGCAACACGGAAACCCCTAAAGCTTCCTTAGGACTCATCTCTTCTGTAGTGAGCAAACATTTTTTTGCGAAAACGCAAAAGCCTTGCGTTTCGATTCATTGATAGGAAAAGAAGTTTGTACAAATATATACAAGGCTCAGAAGAGCCGACAACCCATGCAACACAACCCACTAGACCTATGGAACCACGGGGATCAAGGCGTGGAGGCCAACACCGGCAGTCCTCCAGGAGCGTGCGTCGATCTGAATGGTGGTGAGAAGGCGACCCATGTCAGGCGACACATGGTCGAACACGACCGCATTGCGATGCTTCCAGATCCACCACGCCGTCAACATGATCAGCGAAGATGTCCCCTTGCGCATGGCGCGGGGGGGTAGAAAGCAGAGCGTGTTGCCACCAGTCCACGAAGTCGTCTTCTCCATCCGGGGGCAGGGTCGTGGATCGTATCCAAGATAGGACCTCATGCCAAAGCGCTCGAGAGAAGGGGCAGCCAACCAGGAGGTGAGACATTGTCTTAACCTCCTGGTCACACAGGGGACAACTTGGCGGGTGCGCGAGCCCTCTTCGCCAGCCGGGCGTCAGCGATCACAGGCGAGCCAAATGAAGAATTTCACCCGTGGGGGTGGCCAAGTGTGCCAGTTAAGTTTCCAAGATCTCGAACTAATCGATCCCTGGAATAGGAATTCGTAGCAAGACTTGGAAGAGTACTGCGCGTCCGGGGTCCATCTCCAAAGGAGGGTGTCAGTCGACTCGGCAAGCTGGACGCACTCGGATCCATAGCTGGACGTACTGCCAGAGGGCAAGCGGGCTCATCGTGCCTCGGATGTTAGCTATCCAGCGGCGCTCCACAAGCGCCTCTCTCACCGTGCGGCGCTTCCTAGCGCGGCCGGGAATCAGCGCGAAAAACTCCGGCGCTATCTCTCCAATGGTCTTTCCGTCTAACCATCGGTCCATCCAAAAGAGGGTCGTGGCTCCGTCACCTAACACCATCGTGGTAGAGGCGTCGAAAGCCTGTATCTCTGCCTTGGAGAAGTGCATGTCTAGACCTCTCCAAGGTCGCAACGGATCCGTACGCATTCTCCAAATCCAGCGCATCCGAAGGCTGATCGCCAAGCGGTAGAGGTCGGGGACCCCAAGGCCGCCGAGGCACTTGGGTCTACAAACATGTCCCAACTCACGTGGCAGTGTCCTCCCTTGGCTTCCACTCTCCCGGCCCATAGGAAGCTCCGAACAATCCGTTGGATTTGTTTAAGCGTCTTCTTGTGGAGGCCCAACACAATGATGTGATGGAGGGGGATCGCCAGGAGCACCGACTTGACCAGGGTAAGGCGCCCAGCCTTCGCCATCATCGCCGCCTTCCAGGTGGGCAGGCGGCTCACAATGCTGTCGACCAGCGGTTGAAGCGCCGCCGCAGACAGGCGCCGCAGCGAGAGAGGGATCCCTAGGTACTTTACGGGGAAGGGTGCCACCTGGCACTCCATTGTTGCCGCAGCCATCTGGATCACCTCATCAGTGCAGGCAATAGGTGAGACCGAGCACTTGGTGAAGTTGGTATGCAGCCCCGATGCTTCCCCAAAGAGATCCAACAGTGCGCGTACGGCGAGAAGCTCGTGCCCATCGGGATGGCAGAAGATCACCACATCGTCCGCGTAGAGCGAGACGGACGTCACCAACTCTCGGGAGGCAACCCACTTCAGCACCCCGAATTCCAGGGCTCGGTACAACAGTTTGTTCAGCGTGTTGATAAACAGCACGAACAACATCGGTGACAGGGGATCTCCCTGTCTCAGGCCCCTCCTATGCCAAATGGGAAGGCCCAGCTCTCCGTTGAGCATCACCCGGGTGCTCGCAGTCGACAAAAGGATGTCCACCAGTTCACGGAATCTGGGGCCAAACCCAGCCTTCTGCAGAACCTCGAACAACAGCGCCCAAGAGACGGAGTCAAAGGCCTTGGCTATGTCTAGCTTTAGCATGACTCACGGTTCCCCCAGTCTGTGCAGTAAGCGTGTTGTCTGCTGAACCAACATGAAGTTATCATGGATGCAGCGCTTCTTGATGAAAGCGCATTGGTTTAGGTCCACCAAGGCCCCAAGGTGGGGGGCAAGCCTTGATGCCAACACCTTCGCGCCCAGCTTAGCAAAGATGTGGATCAGGCTAATCGGCCGGTAGTCACCCAAAGAAGCCGCATCCGCATGTTTGGGCAGCAGTATTACCAGGGCCTGATTGAGGCCCTGGAACCCGCGCCCATTCATGGAGTACAACTTGTCGAAGGCGGCCATAAAATCCGTCTTGACCACCCCCCAACATTTCTGCAGGAATTCGGTAGTGAAGCCGTCCGGACCCGGCGCCTTACCACGTGGAAGCCGGGAGATGACCTCCCATACCAACTCTTCCGAGAAGGGGGCCTCAAGGATCGATAGGTCCTCCTGGATGAACCCAAGGAAATCCAGGTCAAGCGAGAGTTGTCGGCCCGTATCAGTACCCAGCAGCCCCTGGAAGTGGTGATATGTAGCCTCAGCCATGGCAGCATGGTCCACCACAACCGCTGGTCGACAAGACCGTGGATCACGTTCTTCACTGCGATAGGATGTGTGTTGGTGGAAGAATGCCATGTTGGCGCCCCATCGCCCGCCAATGGATCTTAGCGCCGACACGCCATCGTCTTCGGCGAAGCGAGACCAAGGTAGGTGTGTTTCAGCATTGCGCGGAAGGCGCGCTCATCCGGGGAGAGGGGACGGTGCTCCATGGCGAAATCAACACGTAGACTATCACCCGCGCTGTCATGAGCTGCAGTTTGACCGAACCTACCTTCTTATCCGCCCAGCTCATCAACCTATGGGTTGTCCGCTTCAGTTTGGCGACCAATCTCTTGAACGGGACGGGATCTCCGTCGACCATCGTCCAGGCCTCGGTAACCACCTCATTAAACCCCTCCAGCTTCATCCAAAAATGCTCAAACTGGAACCGTCCACGCCTTTCGGCGACCGAAGTACAGTCCAGGAGCAGAGGGCAATGATCCGAGATGACCGACGAGAGGCAGCGCAGGGAATAGGATCCGTGCAGCTCATCCCAGTCCGACGTGCAGAACACCCTGTCAAGTCTGACCAGCGTCGGGGATTCACGCTCGTTGTACCAAGTAAAACGCCTCCCGTGGAGATAGATCTCCTTCAACAGGCAGTCATGCAGGAACCTCCTGAAACGGCCCATCATACGACGGTTTAGGTTGTTGTTATTCTTATCCTCATCGCCGTAGATTATGTTGAAGTCTCCACAAAGGACCCAGGGGACCAGGTGCAGCCCCCTGACCTCACGGAGCTCATCGAGGAAGGCAATCTTATCAGATTCCTCCTGGGGCCCGTAAACGCAAGTGAGCCACCAGGATGTGCCTCCCCGAGGGACACCCCTCACGATCCTGCTTCACGTCAACATGTCTTGTAAAGCTGCACCACCCTACTCTTCCAAGCCACTATAATACCACCCCGCGTATCAGTCGCCGGCAAGCAGAAGTAAGCGTCAAAGTCCACGCCTAGGGTTTCCATTACAATAGAAGGTGTTACAATAGCAAGCTTAGTCTCCTATAGACATACAATGGACGCACACGTTGTGGTAACGACACTCCTCACACCCGAACGACGCGCACGGTCGTTAAGACCACGCACGTTGGACACAAGAATTATAGGGTCGTACGACATCGGGAAACCATTGGTAGACATCCGAGGAGAGACCACGCAGGGTCAAACCGCCACCAAGTGGCCGCCCGACATCGCCCCCGGAAGAGGTGAGACGCATCCTCTGATCTTCGAGAGGGTCCATCCATAGAGCTCCCCAACCGCCTCGATCATCTCGTTCGTGAGAGGGGTCTCAAACATCCTGTGGAAGGCCTCAAGAGAAGCCTCCGAAGGCGCCTCGTCATGGGCGATGAGCCCCAACTTCCTCATGAGGTTGCGAACGGCCCGCTGTTCCGAATTCAGCCCTCCCGGCTGCTTGGCAATCCGAGAGCTCCGGCGCGGCTAAAAGTTGAGAGCCATAAGTCTGCGCTGCACCGGGGGTGCCAACAGCAGAGCGTCCGACTTCAGCTTAGCCGCCGCCAGGAACTCCCCTAAGGTGCGAGGACGCGCCGCCGGTGGAGTGCTGGGCCCAGTGTCGCCAGCACCAGCCACCCTCTTGCTGTAGTGGATCGGGGGCGAGGAAAGCCTGGCGGTGGGGGTAGGGGTCGCGTTCTCCCGCGCGCCGCCCTGGCTGTCCACGTCGAAAAGCCACCTAGGCATGCCCAGCCCCTCCGCAGGCTCACCCGTGGTGCGATCATCCTGCGCTCCATGAGCAGCAGAGGCGTCCTGGTGTGACGGGAAGAGGGACCCACGTGGGTCAAAAACCGTCAGGGCCAGGGAGTTGGGTCATGGCGAACAGGGGGTTTCCTGGACCGTATCCAAACCATGGGAAAGGTCCGAATCACGCGCTGGGCCAAATGCCAGGGCCTCATCAGGGCTAGGAGGCCCAGCCGCAGCACCGTCCGAGCTGCCAGGCAGAGACAGAGAGCCCTGCGGCACCCTCTCCACCACGGGAGCCGCCCGATCCGGACCCGCCACGCAAGTCGCGCCAGGGCCCGTGGCAGTGGTCGCCGCCTCCCCCACGCTCGTCAGCAGCAGTGGACGGTTCCCACCCCGCGCGCGAGCCACCCTCCGCGCCTCCGCTTTCGCTTTAGCCTTGGCTCTGCGGCTCGCGCGCCTGCGCCGCTGCTTTTCCTTTTTCCTCTTTTGACTCTCGACGGTGCCGGCCAGCGCGGGCGCCTCATCTGCGATGTCCGCCTAACGGCAGCCCACGTCTGGCGCGGCTCGGCGCCCGTTACGCGACGCGTCCGCGACCGCCTTCTCGGCCAGCGTCGGGCGACCAATTTGAATAAGCGCGACTCGCTGCCACGTCCCTACGCGACGCTGTGGCGGCCGTCGGCACCGCAGCAGAGCAGCTTTGGTGGCGGGTCCCACTCCCTCCGCCACCTCCGTCGCCACGTGCCCCGCCGGAAGCCCGCGCACGGCCACCCCCCGCAGCTGCAGCAGAGCCCCCCGGCGGGGGC
Source organism: Avena longiglumis (assembly GCA_030063025.1). Taxonomy (NCBI): domain Eukaryota; kingdom Viridiplantae; phylum Streptophyta; class Magnoliopsida; order Poales; family Poaceae; genus Avena; species Avena longiglumis. Next base: position 483,693,694 of record CP125977.1, read on the forward strand.
AAGTCCGGCGACCCGCGGATGTAGGAGTACCGACGCGTGGTCGGGTAGTCCGGGGAAGGGCCGCCGTCTCTCGCGCCGTCTGGACCCGGTGGCCGCCGGCGGTAGTCCGTGAAGCCAGTCACGTGGATGAGGAGGGGGTGGATGAGGGTGGACACTTGCGGCGGGGTAATCGCGCTGGCCGGTGTCGCCATCGTCTCCGGCGAAGGGGTGGCGTCCGGCTCCAGCACATGGAAGTCCACCTCCTTCGGGATCAGAGCCGGATCCAAGCACCACGCCGTCAGCCGCATGGTCTCCATGTCTGCCCGCGAGCGAGTGAGCACATCCAGCCTCTCCACCCAGGAGTTTGGCGCGAGCACCGTTTCTGCCGCCGCCATGCTCCAGGCGTTGGCCGGCATGCCCTCAATCTCCAGACTGACGTGCACCCCCAGACCCCCGGCTGTCGCGCCCATCCGGCGAGACCAAGGCTTCAACAGCAGCCGGAAGTACCGACGAAGTAGACAAGCATCGTGCCGCCACTGTGACGGTGCACGGAGAAGACCTCCGGCGGCAGACCGTACCCATCCTCCAGCGCCGCCGCCACCACCGCCGGCGAGGCCGTACGCTCGCCAACGAAGGCCCCCACCAGCGCGTTCTGCAGACATGGCCGTCATTCCAGTGTAGCCAAGTATCGACTCAATTATGCTGGTCAGATGTTTCTATAGCTCATGGGGATCAGAAAACTATAACAAATGTTGGGTGCATGATCATTGCTAATCATATTGAGCAGGACTTTGAATCAGTATCTTGGACAGTTATAGCAATCATCTAGATGATCCCTTGGTGGGTAGAGTTCCATTCCCTTTAATTGAGTCTATTGTCAAGCTTGTGATGTATCACAGAAATTTTGGAGGAGCAGTCCATTTGCAGTTTCCTCGACCACTGCAAGAGGCACAGGTATACTGGTCATAATTCAAATTGGAGCCGATAATTGTTAGTTCATTGCAAACGCCAAACAGTGGGTTGCTACTGCCTGACTAGTGATTATTATCAAGGGGATCCTGCACTGATGCATTGGAAGTTTCGAAGGTTTTTTCCACTGCAAGATAGTTGGTTTCAGTTTTGCTCTCTTGGAAAAGTATCCTTGTGTGGCTATGGCTTTAGAGAATATCAGTGGGAGATTGCAGGGCCAGCTACAGCAGTTTCTTACTCTCTTCGTTACGGTAGGCACTTGTACATTACGTTGGAGTACTCTAGTGTGATCTGTTACATGGAGATAGGGATTAAATGCTCTACTATTAGCTTCATTTATGTGCTGCACTTGCAATGGGACACTGGTGGTCTTATTCGAAAACGACTTGGAGTTAAGCCAACATTTAGGGAATTCTCACAGTTGTTAATGTTATCCTCCTCTGCTCAATCTCTTCATATTGAGAGGGACGGGAACAAATACTTGATCATCCTGATTGATTCTCATGGCCGCGTTTATTTGTCTTCGGAAATCACATCTGCCCTTCGTATTGCTGATGATGCTTTTGTGGTGGTTGACTGTATTAAGGATGTCTATGTGCAGACTGAAACTGTTCAGTGACAGTCTCCTGGTGAGAAGATTAGACATGTCCTTATCATCAACAAGATGGGCATGTGTTTCCTGGAGCTTCAAGTGCAATGTGTGGAAGCCTATCAGACTTTCTCCCATGTCACTGAAAATGCAAATGTCATCATGGCACCGTATGAAGATGTGCTCCATGGTGATGTCCATGTATACCTGGAAAAAGGGACTATTGCTTTCTCTGTCCTGTTTTGATATGAACCAATCAAGCAAATTACTGAGATCTGCATGAATGAACAGAAGGATAAGTTGTGGGCCTATGTTGAAGAAGCTTGGTATTACCTTAATGCTTTGTGAAGAGTAGAAATTATCATGGGATCCTGGTGGCCGAATGTTTTTCGGATTTTTCGCACAAACTAAAGCAAAAGGAAGGAGGAATGTTGCGGCTTCTCCCTACTATTGTGGTCATTGCCTAGACCATGCTTATTTCTTTGACAATGTCCGTGCCAACAAAGACTACTGCCTCGACATCTTCCGTGACCAAGTGCAGAACGGCCACAACTATTGCATTGGCGTCTTACTTGAACAGGTATGCAACATCTGGTACCTAATCTCAACAAGGTCTGCTTCAACTACAACACCAACCATGACCTCGGCGGTGTCCTAAAGCATCAAGTACCGTGGGATCCAGGCGGTTCGACATGGCATCAGCTTGAGGTCAAGCCAAAATTCAAGGAGGGGGGGAATGTTAGAGCATGTCTACCAGGTCCCATATTTTTTCGCCCCTTAAAACACGAGTAGAGGGCTCTGTATTCACTTTTCGCCGGCCGAAAACTCGTCCGAGCTAGCAGACCCCGTATCCCCACCCCGTAAAACTCCGAGCTAGCAGACCCGTATCCCCACCCCGTAAAAGTTTTACGGGGTGGAGATACGGGATCTGCTAGCTCGGACGAGTTTTCAACCCCTCAAAACAGGGTTTTTTGAGAAATTGGATATTAGAAGCACATCCTCCGAAGCCATCTACCATGGTAAAGCATACATCAGCCCCAAACACGTCTATTTTACCGGCGAGAACGAAGAACGAAATAAATACTCACCGCGAAATGCGGAGAAGACATGGCGGGCGGTGCGCGCGACGCGAGGGACGCGGATCTTGGCGGAAGCGCGGCGCCGACGCAGCTCGGCGCTCAGCGGGCAGGCGCGGATCTGACGGATTCTGGCGGCGGCGCGCGGTTGGCTGCGGCGGCCCGCCGGGGAAAACGGGTGGGGGGAACTGAAATGTCCGCACGCGATTTTGGAAATGGGATACTGGTTTGGCCCTCTATCCCCGCTCTCACCCCGCACAAGTAGGTGACGAAGACCCGCCCGTAATCGAAAACAGCAAAAATAACGGGGGCGCTTTTACGGGGTCTGATCGACGGCCGGGTAGAGCCGAAACCCGTATTCCGGCGGTTATTATACGGGTTTGGCCCTTTTAAAGGGTCTGTTAGACATGCTCTTAACGAGCTTCCCTATTATCGCCTTGGGCTGGACCATGGGCTGACTCTACTGGGCTTGGGCCTATCAGAATCCACGAGAGGCAACAACTACGTATACAAGGGGATTGCTACGGACGATGGTGGCTTGCATTTGGACGGCTTCGGCCTCCTCGCTTCGGTCTCCCTCCTTCCTCCCCTGTTTCCTTCTGCTCTGTAAATTGGCTAGAACCTGGTGAATCCTTGGATGCAATCCCATTTGCTGAGTAATTGATCTGTGAGACTAGAGTGCTTCTAACATCCATCGACTCAGGCGAACGTCTTGTGTGGTTGAACCAATGATATCTTGTTCTCCGTGTTGTGGATCCTTTTGGGATTGACGTCACTGACACTTCCCAGCAGAAACCAGTGACTTCCTACCCGCCTACATGGTTACTGCTATATCGTTCCAGCAGTGGTAACATTGGCACGGGTCGGCATGTGCAGAATCGAGGAAATAGAGGGCTCTCCTGGGGTATCTATTTTGATTATTTTCAAGGATGTTTTGTCATTTTCACAGACTACTCCCCGGCCCGCAAATAAGTGTATTATTAGTTTTGTCCTAAGTAAAACTTAATAAAGTTTGACTAACTTTACAGGGAAATATATCTATATTTATGACACCAAATTGGTTTGAAATTTAGTTTCATAATATGTTAATTTGATGTAAATGATGTAATATATGTTGCTATATTTATATATAAAGTTTGTCAAATTTAATAAGGTAGACAAAAGATAGAAATACACTTATTTGTGGATGGAGGAAGTATGCCATTATTATTTGGTACTGTAATGACGTAATCAAGCAGGATATTGCTGGGTTGCCTGGCACGTGAACCATATATATTGTTTTGGTCAGTTAGCAACCATAAGCCACAAGATCGCCATCTCCTCGACAAAAGAATGGAGATGTCCAGCTTGGCTACAAATTGGAGACTAAGGGTAGCCAAGTATAAATTGGAAATATAGAGGGCAAAGTGTACGGCATTGTTTCCAGGGAGCACATAACTTCTTTCATAAACAACGGCACGACAAACAATAGATAGAGTAGAAATGGAAGTCATTGGAAATTCGGGCAAAACTATCTTTGCCTGTTGGGATGCAGTCAGTTAGCACATTGGGCAGCAAAGTATATGTCATTGCTTCGACCTTCCGTTACGACTTACTCTTGAGGGAACTCATTCGATCTGGAAACAGTGACAGAGATCTAATCGCGGCAGAATGTCCTCTGATCTGCGGGGACGCAGAGTTTAACATCAGCATCGGAGGTATTCTCAAAAAAAAAAGCATCGGAGGTTGCAATTACTAGCTGAATTGCGGTTAATGCGTTAGTAGTGTGACGTAAGTTCCGAATTAGTAAGAAAAAACAGATGCATTGAAACTTAGATGATACCATTACTTAGTATTGTTTTTCCTGAGACATCAAATTTTCTTGTCTCTCTATATTTCCGAAAACACAAATGTCAATATGACTTGCATAAGGTCTATCAAATTATCTGAATTTCAGCGGTAGCCCGAACTATGAATTTCGAACCATTTAATGTCACTCGATTGAAACTCTGGTTCACAAAATGGATTATGCTTTGGAGCCAAACCGGACACAAAGGGATCAGAGATTACGGGTGATCTAATTGAAGAAGACACGCACACGTCCTGCTCGAGATCCAAATGCACCCCTAGATCAACATACTCTGCTTTTAGGAGATTTCTTTCTACTCATTAATCACTCGCTGTGAATAGTAAAATGTATTCACAAATATAAAAAGTGCGAAAGAGGAAAATAAAATATTCAGAATACCTTAGTACAGGGCATGCACATTTAAATAGATTTATTGCAGGATAAATATCCTCAACAGCCAAAACTTTTACAAGTAATCCAAGATATATATTTTTGGGGATTCATACTTCAGGTGTTCAACATCTCTAGCTAACCTTTTTATGCCACAGATATGCATCACTTGTTAGCACATTCGTCCTATAGATATAATAGATTCTTCTAATTACGTGGTGCAGCATGATAGAATATTCTAAATATTAATGATAAGTTCCTTTAAGGTAAGTTATGGAATAGGAGACACAGGAAATAAACTACTAGCTTGACCTACGAAGGTATGTCTGAATAGTCTGAATGCTCCAAGGAGCTTGCTATCTCGCCCAGTGATTTTTAGATATCTCCAATGCACCCAAGAAGGAGAATGTAACCCCGAAAAGTGGGCCACTAGGGCCAGCAGCGATGGGTCTCAATTAGACAGAGCAACAGCTAACATCCACCTAGTGGGAAGTGCAGGATTACTGAAAATCGATACCGTGATGGATATGAATTTGCCAGAGGCCTTCCTTAGTTGTGCTCCAATCAACTTCAAGGTCATCCAAATTCGGCAAATGCTGGATATTTACAATATCCAATTCCCATGAAAGATCTCCAATTGGACCTATAAGCTTTTGATGCTTCAAGAAATATAAATTGATTTAATCTCGCGATTTATGCATGAGAAGTATTTTTTCACAATAAACTCAGGATAACTCTTAGAAATCCAGGGTACTAATCACAAGTTAATGGTTTAGCTGGCCACCGCTGCGACATGAAATAAGGTGTTACATTTTTAATTTCTCCAGAATTTCCAGTTAAAAGTAGAAACAAAGAGAAGAAGAGGAAGGTGCTACTTTAGGTTTGATTTTGAACATTTCCATAATTTATAAACAGAAAATTAAATAGAAGAAAGAGCGAAGAAAAGGGAGGTGCTATTTAGGAGTTTGGTTTCAACATAGCACTCATGCAAACCAAACACACACTAGACCTACAAATCTCCTCTATTATTTCATATTATGACCTACATGGACAAAAAACTTGACATCGCCGCACACACACATATCATCAACGATGCATATGTGCTTCTTTATCACATTTTTCCCGACGAATGGAATATATTGATACCACAAAGATACCAATTACATCCAACCTTTGCAGCAATATAATATCCTAAAGTCATTAAAGATGCACACAACCCTATCGAAAGAAGAAGAAGAAAACAGCACTGCTACATTGATCTATTCCTTGTAGAAGCAGAACAAACACCACCAAGAAAACACTAGAAGTCCAAATTCTTCTAAAGTGTCGCCTCCAAGAAGAAAACAGAGCACAAGTGTCATCGTCGTTCGATCATAGATCATAGGTTTTTACCTTGGAGAAAGTCTCCGCTTTCAAAACAATATATTCAACAAGGCCATTGACAAACACAACCATTAAGGCCGGACCTTGGTTTTCACCCTAAAAGATAAGGCTTCATACTCCTTTTGTGTTGTTGTCTCCAGTTGCTGAAGCCGCTGCTACGAGTGAGGAATCACCAAGCAAATTCATCATCTCCTCGAAGACTCGAACCACCATTAATAGTCTTTGAATCTCAGTCTCCATGACATTCTCTGCCATTGATTTTATCATGGAACGTAAAAGACATATCCCATTATGGCAACAGACAGCGCAGCTGCACGACACTTGCTCCTAAAACCAAATGGTCAGAAAACAAGGGCATGCACGACCGTATCTCATACGATCTCATAATGTCCAGGCATGGCGCACCTAATGGACATCAATGGCGGAGCCTTCCGAAACTCGTCAGTGGCTAGATCAATGATGGCAGGCTTCAAGCATAACAATGTCTTGTCACGAGAACCCTAGGACCGTCACCTCAAGACGGTGCCCATGCGCTCAGCAGGGCAAACCGCCTTTATTCTGATTTAGGGCACATCTTATTATGGTTCTACCTACCCGGGCCAAGGAGACCACACACATGCTATGGCCAGAGGATGCCCCGTGCACCGCCACGTACCTCCAAATGATCCACCATCTCGACGATGGATCTTGGTGGGTCCGAGATCTATAGCACTGACCCCCCACAAATCGCTGTGGTGCGCCATCGAAGGAGGAGATCAGCGTTTCCGCCTCGATTGGAGATCCCCACCACGGCCACCTCTCGCGATAGGAAGCCTTGTGCCGCCCCAGCCTTGCTCGACTGTCGTCGTCTCCTCTTCGGCATTAGGGCCCGCTACCGCCACGGACAAGGCCGATGGTAGTGTCGGCGAAGATCTGCTCATCAGGGGGGAGGTTTGGTTCGTCGGTGCTAGGGTTAGACCCTGGTGCCTCACTGGAGGCAGCAGCCTCTTTATCACATACACTATAATTTGTGGAAAACAAAGATAAGCCTTTCTCACCAAACTCATACCGAATGTGGACATCGGAATTTGTACCGATAACTGTTTTATTAGGCTGTTTTTTGTCATGACTCATGACTGTTGGCTTGTAATAAACTACTAAACTATGAACTATATGCATCTACTCCCTCCGTTCAGAAATATAAGACATTTTAGCTTTCTGAAATGAATGTACATAGACCATTTTTAGTATATAGGTCACTTCGAATCTTTACGAACTTATATAGTAAAAGACGTCTAAATACATTTGATTTACAAAGCTAAAACATCTTATATTCCTGAACAGAGTGAGTATAAGTGAGAGGTCAGGGGTATTGAAAACTTCCAATGTCTGAAAAGTTGCATGGAACTATCGATGCAACAAACATCGCATATAAGAACTCCGTTTTTTCACGCAATATTGGTGAATATTACATAAGGTCCAATCCATATAAATGAGAAAACAACAACTGGACACGGCGAAATTCATATAATATCCAAATGTTATCTGTCTCGTGCTTCCTATTCAAAATTAGCAGGGACATTAAATTCTGAATCTTCTCTGAACCGTCATGTTTCACGCGCACGCAGTTTGGCACTTCAGAGCTCTAATATTTTATATTTGGCACTTTGTCCAATGCGAGCTAGAACTCTGAAACTGCACCGTAAACTGAATCGAAGTGTATGAGCAGACATAACCTAGGCAGACCATTTAGGCAAATCAGAAAAACACATAACATGCATAAAGTAACGCTAAATGGAGGGGAGAATATGTGCCATTTCTTTTTTTTTTGAGAGCTATTTTTTTTCTTTTTTTTGAGAGCCATTTCTAAGCGTGTAGCACGACTAGCACAGAGATTGATATAGACTGTGTAAAGATAACTGCTGATCTCTACTACTTCCTCCATCCGAAAATAGCTGACTTGGATTTATTTAGATTTATATATATTTAGAGACACTTTAGTATATAACATATAGACAAATATAAATCACTTATTTTGGATCAAGGAAGTACTACTATATAAGTATATATGCATGCCGTGAACTCCATTTACGAAATAGGATGATGGAGATTATGCAAGTGAGTTCGGACTCAAAGATCACTTTTGCTTTGTGTCCCCCTCCTTTTCAAACTTTGACAAAGAAAACTCGATACCGATTTTTTTCGAAGAACGTACGAACTAACGCAAAGCACTTATGGTCTTATTAGACATATACTCACCATACACGTATACTCACATGCCTGCGGGAATCGGGAGGTATTTAGCAGTAGCAACAAAATTTCAAAATGTGACATACAATAACGCAGATCGCGATAATGGGGGTGGGATCAGCCGATGAGAACGTGGAATATACCTAACTCGACCGAATATACTTATACGGAGGTACACATAGCCTAGATATTTGTTTTGACAGTCAAAAGAAAACTGGCCCATGCAAATTTAAGTTCGAGAGGAGGGGACACCGAAGCACACCTTCTCAAAGATAAGGGGGAGAGCGAGGCAAAGTCGAACCATGCAATCAACATTTATGCTTCCTTTGCTATTCATCGTCTTCCCAAATCAAGTCCATGTCAATTCGGGGAGTCCCAAATCAAGTCCATGACAATTCAGGGAGTGATGTGTGACTACGGTCTAATTCAGTTGTTGCCCGAATAGGGGAGGAGCCATTTTTTCAAAACGGGAGCACCACCCCAGTGTATGCATCGAAAATATGAACACAACCTTAATTGAGGAGATGACTATGACAAATTGACAAGTGAGCAGATAGAGGGAGCAGAGAAAACCGATCCTCTACCTTCCATCTTGTTCCAGGGTCTTTCTGTTTCGGGGTATGGTGTCTTCCATCTGATCCTACATATCAAATAATCCACGTGAGAAAAATATAGTATAATTGCTCAAGCATTCAAATTTCTATGAATGTTGTTAGAGGTGTGTATGATTGAAAAAGGACTATTAAAAATCCATTGATTTTTTCCACAAAAATTCTTTGAATGGTGACACTTAGAACCTTGCAACAGCTCGCTATTTCCATTAGGGTGGCTCAAGTGAATCACATCCGTCCACTTGTCCCTCCTCCCTACTTGCCACCATCAGGGAAGGCCTATGCTGCGAGCGGTGGTGGTGAGGATATCTAGCATGTTCTCATAGCATTGGAGGTAGCACGACTCAGTTTGACTTCCCACTGGTGTGGTGGCGGCAATAGAAGGTGTGGACTCTGGTGGCGCCAGATCTTCTTCTTGGAAAGTGGGGCGACCGACCACCTAGGATTTGTGATCGTTCGTGAAGCCGTGGTGTGGGAGCACAATGTTTGCCACTAAAGTCTTAGTGATAGCACTCCTAGGGACTGGAAACATGTGGTGGACGACACGACATCACTCTTGTTAGTGCGTATCATGGCCATGAGATTCTGACGCACTCGTTTCTTAGGGAAGCAGCATGACTTTGTTGCGGTTCTGGCATTCTTGTTGGCGGCATGACGCTACACACTTCCGTAAGATTTATCGCACATTCGGGACACATCTGCTGACTGATTCGCTTGTCATGTCTCCAATATACTCCCTCCATTTGAAAATATAAGATGTTTATATTTGTGAAGCTAATGTATCTAAATATCTTATAGTGTATAGATTTACTTGAACCTAGAAACTAAAAGATGTCTAGATACATTTGTTTTAAAAATCTAAAACATCTTATATTTCTAAACGGAGGGAGTACATTGAAGCAACTCCATATTGGTGATGTTGGATTTAGATGCGGTGAAGCAAAAAAAACTCTAAGATGGTATTCAGTTTTTTTGGAAATGGCTAAGATGGTATTCAGTAGCTTGTAGCGAGATCAAGCAACAACACGAATGGCACGAAATTTCCTTCCTCAAGGCCTTGTATTGGAGTTGAACTCCAGGATGAAAACCTTGCTAAAATTCAGTTAGTTCCCGAAAATAAAGTATGGATTTGCTATTTACCAGAGAGTTTTCTTTTTTCATGTCCTTAATATTATTGACCGGCACAATTCTCTCGATGACTTTTTGTTGTTGCTATAATGTGTTTGTAACACACATCTAGAGATCACTATGGCTACGGACAATCTTCCACAAAGGTTTAGGAAGTTAGTATGCCTGGAATTTATATGTGCACTTGCGCATAGTGATCAACAAGGCTGATCAATTATCACCGTTGAGCACGTCATGTGTATGAAAAAGTAGCAGAATCACTGTGATTTGCTAAAATCTTCTTTTTGCATAACTTGAAATTGAATGACATGGTCTACATTCCCTAGCACAATTTGTTTACATGGCATAGTCCATAATTTCTTGCTAATGAATTTGTATGTTTTCTAAATTGAAACTTCAGGGTAAGTTTAGAGAAAGCTGCTTTTTTCCAGAGAAATAATGTTAAAAAGATAGTATTGACTATTTTATTTAGTGCACTGTGGTGGGCACTAAAGTAACAATGACTATTAATTGAGTTTACCGATTTTTGTAGCTAGGCACACCATGATCAATCTGAAATTTTGAACAAAATTTACTGTCCACCCTACATGGATACCACTGCATGTAGTCCACGATGCAGGGAAAGTAGAAGGACTGTGAAATCGTTTCAATGTAGCACGAATATGTAAGGCCATTCTTGTTTTTTTAGAGTAAGGCCACTGCGGTGACCCAGCATACCACTGCATGATGTAGTACATTATAGTCGTTGACATAACACCAATAAAACATCGTTCACTAGTATTACATCCCTCAGAGTGGTACAATAGGAACACAGCAGGTCCAAGACATGACTATAGATTACAACTCGACTCTTTACAAAAGATTCAGAGAACACTCTAAGTTGAAGAGAGAGAAATAAACTTCTTACAAAGAAGAATCAGAAGTAATTAACTCAAATCTAATGTATTAATAGACTAGTATCTGAACTATCGAGGCTTGCATTGCTGTTGTTGCAATACCCTACAGAAGTAGGTTCTATGGCTAGAGATTATATTTTTATCTAATAAGCAACTTCGTCTTCTCTTGAGTTGATGTATATGTTGAATTTCTTGACTTCATTGAAGAGCTTGAGCTTTTGATGATGATTCCTGAAGCATAACTTGATGTAGACGTCGTTTGTATTGGCTTCAGAATCTAGCAAGGGTTAAGAAGATATGTTGACTACAAGTGTACTCAACAAGTTCACTAGAAAAGGAGTGGTTGATGCACTATATCTACAGCCACATACCATAGGTCGTAGGCAATGCAGGTTTTCGTAAACATTTCTTCAGAGGTTGCTTTTATTCTGAAAAGCTATGTCCGTCAGCCTTCAAGGGTTTAACAGAACTTTCAGGGAGTTCCTTTCCTGCCGCGTTCGTAGCTCCTTCCTGGAACAGGGAGTAACAAGTTATAGTTCTTACACTCTGCAGAGGTGCTTTACTTTTCCCATGAGAGATCAACTCCTTGTTGCACAACCGGGCAGCTTATTCCCGTCCACAATTTCGTGATGTGGGCCCCAGTAGATGATCCAAGCCAATCACTGCCCTCTCCGCGACCCCATATGACTGCACGATCCTTCAGGGGTGGCTCATCTCCGTTAACCCCCCTTCCGGGCAGGCTAAAACTCTAATGAGTTCCCAAAGACTCTATGAACTGGTGATGCCCTGGCAAGTGCCATATCAAATGTACTATACCACTAAAGACGACTCATAGATAATCTAGACACCAAAAGTGTGGTGCATAAGGGTGCCCACCCATATGTTGGATCCACACAAGGAATCACAATGTCATGTTAAGGTCTTCTTGCCTCCATATGAGAGGAAAAGGATACAGCTGACTTCTCTGTCCCATTCCAAATCTCATGGTTAACGCATAATATACGGCGAAATAATCACTCGCGACATTGGTTGTTAAGTCCTATATGATATATTCCTAAGTAGTGGTATTCCAACTACCAGGTTTAATAGATTAGCTGATCACCCTGGATCAGTAACCAATAGTTCACATTATTATCAAAAATAGTGTTTTCTGACCTTTTTGAAATGCAGGTGATGACAACACTTGATTTGCAAAATACTTTATAGAAAAGAATCAAAGGACATAAGCAAGTGTAAACTTGCCTTTTGTGATTGCAAGATTATGCACTCACGGTATTCAGGACAATATAAGATCCAATATCTGAAATCAGTATCATTGGTCCAGTAAGGACTAATGTTTAAAGAAGCAAGATGCTATTATGCATAAGTAATGTAATGCAATTTGATAAAATCGAATCCCCGAAATAAGCATTGATCTAGGGTTTGGGTACTGGAAATGATTCTTTTAGAATGTGTTGTACTTTTAGATGAGCTTCACACTTGTGCTTCTTATTAAGGCTTGTGAGAATGTGTGTGAACAACATGTAAGTATAATGAAGTACATACAATAATAGAACACTCAAAGGTGGAATGATTTCTAAAGATTGTGTATTTAAGGTTTGTTTACCAATTAGGGCTTCCATAGGAATGCTTAGGACTTGCTTTATATTGTATTTTTAAAGAATAAATTTTGAAGAAATTCTTACTTAACTAAGCAAAAGTATTTAAAATCCAAGTTAACATGATTAGGTGTTCTTACTAGTTATAGTCCTTAAGTAAGAAAGAATTACTCCATTTGAATAATGACATCATTAGTATTTGAGACTTATCTATCTTGGTTTTTTTTACTTGGTTAGTTTGGTCTTGAGACGCATTAGGTCTTAATTGAAATAGACCAAAGTAAACTATAAAACTTATAATGAAGCCTTTAACATATTGTTTATAGTCTTATAGACTAAAGTTAACTTTAAGAACATGGATGGATTTAAGGTGTAATGTTTATGATATTGTACTTGTTTACTTTATAATACATACTTAAAGATACTTAAGAGTGGCATTACTTCTATTTGAGTAGTGGCTTCTTAACATTATAAATGTATAAAAGGATTTATATCCTTATAAGGGTGTGGTTATGGTTTGTGAATAAGTAAACAATATTATTTACTACTTATGAATTATCTTTGGATTTAGTCCATTATAAAGTGTGAGTGAAACAATGGTAAAAGGTTTTATTTGGTTGAAAATATCATTCTTGAAGATTTTATAATTGATAAGAATCCTTTTAGAAAATGGTCTACACTTATAGTTGAATGATAATTCAATAAGATTGTATTTAAAATGTGTTGAACCATTTTGACTTCATATTATCAATATTCAAGACTAATACTATTTATTAGACTAATTTGGCTAATTTTAGAATGTTAACAAATTTTATTTACCATTTTTTGAATTATTAATTAAGGAAATTAGATTTAAATTCAAGTTATTAGATTATTTACTTTAAAAATTGGAATGTTATATTTTTAACATGTAGATAATATTTTTGTGATCATTCTGGTATATTATAGGTATTTTTATGAATTTTAAATAATAAGATATGATTTTTATAAGATTTATTGCTTTTTAAATACTTAATAAATAATAAATATTTAATGAAGTGAAATAATAATTTATGATTATGATATTCAGTTATAGTTCTTATTTTTCTAAGAATTTTGATATATTATTTATAATTTTATCATTTACCATTATTAAATTATGAATTATCCAAGTTTTATTACTTATAAAACTCGTTAGAGGAGAGAATGAGGAAGAGAGGAAGTGCGCGCGAGCGACTGAGAGGATGAGGACGAGCAGACATAGCCGTGGAGTTCTTATCCCCTCCACCAGGAGCGGCGACACGCATCACAGCGCGACGGACGATCGACGGCGGAGCTCCGGCCAGCGAGATGCTACTAGTAGGCGAGGAAGACGACGGTGCGGCATTTGCAGATAACCCTCTAGAACTTTTCTTGTATCGATTCGCAGTCCCTCCGTTGGCCCACTCGTCAGTCAGATAGAAAAGTAAAGGGCTAACCGTGTTGGGCCGTTAGTGGGCCTAGGTGTTCTGTGCGTGAGCAGCAGATAAGGAGAGAGGAATACAGGGCCTTGGCAAGAAACTTTTTTCTTTTTATATTATTTTCTATTTCTGTTTTGTTTCTAGTTTTCTATTTACACGTTTGATTTGAATTTTCTTTATAAGGTTTATTTGCTGAATACTTGCAGCAGCAAATGATATTTATTGAGATTTATTTTGTGAACCTTTATGATATATATATTTTCTTTATTTCCTTTCATATAGGTCATTCTTTTATTCACTATTCAAAAAATAGGCCGAATCAGCGATTAATAAGACGATTAATTGCTACTAGGGACCTGACCGTGTCGATTACCACTAATCGTTTGTGTTAATCATTTAGCCCGATTAATAGGTCTGACACTCCGATTACTAGGTATGTTCCCGATTAACCACTACACTTGGTCAAAAAAGTTGCAAAATTATCAACACATATCGCCCATTCATCTGCTAGCCCGCCCGAATGAAGTGGGTTTTGCGGGAAGCTCCCGCTCAATTCCTGCCTCCAGGAGCTTGATTTCCGCCATCACTACCCAGTTCCTTGTAGTTGTTGACCAGTTCCTCGTAGTTATCGACCAGACCTCAGATACAAGAGCTCGAGCGCCTTGAGGATCTCATCTGGGAGACTGCCTTTAATACGGTAGGTAGTTGAGGTGCAAGAGGAATTATATGTGTTTTAGGTGCTAATTTTTGTAGGCTGCACCGATTAAATCAGTTAATTGTCCGAATTCGGATTAGTCGTTACTCGAAGCCAACCGAGCAGTTAACGATTACCGATTTCCTTACCATTTCTTTTATTAATATTTTATAAGGGCTTTTATTATTAAATTTTCTTTCAATAATAAGCCATGGATTTATTATGGAATATTTTCTTATTTATTTATAAAGTTTGGTTTTAATGAATTTATAGTTTGGAGATAAATTTGATATAATGATCCTATATCATTATTAGATGCATGATATTCTAAGGAATTAACATGGCTAATATTATTCCCATGAATATAGGAAATAGCAATGTATATATTTTATTATAACTAACATAGGAGTTAGGGTTTGAATTGTAAATGCTTACCCTAGGGTTTAGGGTACTTAGTATACTTATATTCTTTTGTTGATGTGGGTAAAGATTAATGGCTAAACATATTGTATTTATGTTTGTGATCTTTATTGATATCACCCCTTTAAAATAGAAAGTTATTTTCTGGAATGTCTTATGGAAAAGATTTGATAAAGATAACTCCTAAGCACATATGGATATGATAATTGGAAATGTCAAAGATGTGCTTAAGTGATTTGCTATAGGAAAATATTCCTATAAGGCATTGTGGAAATAGGATGATAGATCAATCAGATGAAATTGATTTTATGTTTGGTTAAATATTTATGGTTTAGTGCTTACCAAGAATTCCTATCTTCCATACTTCATAATTCTGGACTTCTGATTAAGGAATGTCTTTCCTAGATATTCTATTTATTTATATCCATCATCATGTGTTAACATGATGAGCTTTACTTCACAAGAATATTCTTATCCACCTTTTATTCTTCTTAATACATTTATAAATCCAATGAGCTTGACACTAAAGCTTTCATAATCTTCTCATATCTATACTTGGTTATATCAACTACTCTACTGCTGATAACCTCCAATCCAACAAGTAGTTACTTCTAACTCCATTCATACTCTTCCTTAATCATCCACCACTAATATTATTCCAGTAGATGTATATATCCAATTCTACTCTCCTCCAAAGTTTACTATCCTTTAAGAGGAATAACACTACTTCAATAACTCCATGCTACTCTAGCTTTAGCTTAGTCATACTATCTTATATCTACTTTACTCCAGTATCTTATATTCTAGCTTCACATTATATCATGGTGACTTATCATGGCTAATCTAGGATAACATATCTATACTAGGGTTCAATCATGTTCTATCCACCAGTGTCACTTATACATGATGTAAACATTCAATCTTGGGTGACTAAAGCATGATCATAATAATCCTTTGATCCTTTATGGTTTAGGTTTCCAGTTGGCTAATCAAGGCTTTCATCTATAGAATATTACAGTTGTATTATAATTATCTTTTGTTTATCTCTATTGGACTAAGAGATATTATTTATTGACTATACCTACTTGATCCAATAGGATTACTCGTGGTAACTATCTTCAATATTCATCCTTGTAATCTTCTTTGTTACCATACAAATATATATATATATATATATATATATTCCAGATAACTCTTCTATCCATTCAGGAGTGAGTTAACTCCATCCATTACTCTATTGATTTGATTCCTTTCAAACACTCCCATCCTATAGATGATACCTAAGACTAGCATTACTATTTACCTCTTCTTACTTCTTTCTTTATAGGCCTTAAGTAAATGCTATGATATAGACAAGAGTTGATAGATCAAGAATTGATAGGTTAAGAATTGGTGAATCAATAGTTGATTACTCAACATTGATGAACAACATATATTAGAACAAGATTCAATAGAGATGATAAGGATTGATATGGGAAGAAGGATATATGGTGAATGATCTTGACTTGGTTTCTTTCCTACTCAATCTCACTAAAGAGTTAAGGTTAAATATTACCATGATACTCATGGTATAAGTGGATGAGATTAAGATATATCAAGATTTAGTTATTACACTCTTATTACTTAAGTTATATTCATAGCTTGGTATTTATGGGTTGTTGTAATGAATACTATGGAATGATCACTTAAGGATCAAATATTAATCATTAAGCAATGTATTATGGTTTAATTTTATTACATTTGATCTACCCTTAGATCAAATCTTCCTTACCCAAAATAAGGTTTTAACAAAGGTCATATTGAAACTTATTGCAGTCAACTTGATGATCTACTTTAATTCCATCAAGTTAAGAGAAGATTCAATCACTTTTACAAGTTTTGTTCAAAAGCGCGAAAATTATTCGGATTTTCTATGCATGAATGCAATGCACACATCTGTGTTCAGCTTATTTCTAAGTTCTAATGCTGGGATATTCAGTCACTATTGTGTTGAAATGTATGTAAGGCCACACTGCATCAAACAGTCATCTCATACAAAACAAGCAAACATTACGGAACAGTATAAGTGTATCCTACAGAGAACGTTGACTACCTCCTTTCGTTAGGCGGATCCGGTGTATAAGCTGTGGGGGCAGCTGCCCCAACTTAATTTTCAGTAATTTTGTAATTTGTGAAGCTAAATAGTGATTTGTACCCACTTAGCAAAGAGATTTGTCTCACTTAGAACAATTTTATTCCCTCTAAAATTTTGTTCTTGGTCTGCCCCAGTTTGGTACATACTTTTTACATGAGGACCACTATGAAAGATACATGTTCTCCGCTTCTTGTAGTGTTAGATATTTCAAGATTTTATTTTGCGGGTTGATATCTCAAGAATTGAATGCCGGGTAAATTCAGGCAACAAACATGGATAAATAAACAATGTAAGCATTCAATATTAAATAGTAATGCACCACTTTCTTTCTCTGGCCTATAAAGCGATTTGCTACACACAAAGGTAGATAAAATAGTAAAACGTTGATGAGAACACACAAAGCACACAAAAAATAGAATTCTGATAGGGAATTGGATGCATCTGGAAACAGATTCCTAGATATACACGAAGTTCCTGGGATGTCAATTTGTATATCCCAAGGATCTGATGAGGTTTGCGTAATCTTGGTCGTAGCTGCATGACAAGATCGAGTTCAATTAGCTAGAGTCGGTGGCACGGGATATATATATGGTCGATTCAATTGGCGTTTTGATCATAGGATACCATGCTGATTCAGTTTCTTAGTATGGTGTCGTCGTTTTTTGATGGTTGGTACCCTATGTGATCCATGAGGTGATGACTTTGTAATAAATTAGTCTGAATAAGGCAATAAAAGGTTATGTGCACCAATCGGTGCAGAGGTCAGGGATAGCCATTTCAAAAAAAAATGTAGCGGCAGTGTTTGTTGTTTCACGAAAGTCCTTCTGATGGCTCACTCGGTCTCTCGGAGACTAGGGACATGTGGTGGATGACAGGATGTCGCTCTTGTTCATGGATATTGTGGCCATGAGGTTCTGACATACTCGTTTTTTAGGGCAGCAACAGGACTCTGATACCGTTTAGGCGTCCTTGTTGGCTGGATGATGCTAGACACTTTCGTGATGTTTATTGCACACCCGGCCACATCTGGCGATCGATTCACTTGTCAGGTCTCCAACATACATTGAAGCAACTATAGATTGGCGATGCTAGATTTAGGCATGCTAAAGGCGGAAACTCTGATCTAGTATTCAGTGGCTAGATCAAGCAACAAAGAATGTCTCAAGGCCTTGTATTGGAGTTGAACTCCAAGGTGAAAACCTTCCTGCTGTCCTTCACTAGTTAGTCCCAAAAACAAAGAATGTCTTTTCTACTTACTGGGGAATTCCCCTTTTTTCGTGTCCCTTAATATTTTTAAATGAATTTTGGCAGTATGCTATATTATGTAACGGTCTATCTATACACTGAAGTACAATTTTCTTGATGACTTTTTATTGTTGCTATGGTGTGTTTGTAGCACACTCCCTAGCCCCATAAATATTCTAGCACTCTATCTTCTCTTAATATTTAAGTAGCTACAAAATAAACTATGAATTAAATGCATAAAGGATACAACATCATCCTATATATATCCAGCATCCCGGTCTCAATCTCATCTCTCAACTCCAGATCACGGTATAACTATGAATTGGCGATGCTAGATTTAGGCATGCTAAAGGCGGAAACTCTAAATAGTTAAGGTTAGGTAGTACCATGATACTCATGGTATAACTGGATGAGATTAAGATATATCAAGATTTAGTTATTACACTCTTATTACTTAAGTTATATTCATAGCTTGGTATTTATGGGTTGTTGTAATGAATACTATGGAATGATCACTTAAGGATCAGATATTAATCATTAAGCAATGTATTATGGTTTAATTTTATTACATTTGATCTACCCTTAGCTCAAATCTTCCTTACACAAAATAAGGTTTTAACAAAGGTCATATTGAAACTTATTGCATTCAACCTGATGATCTACTTCAATTCCATCAAGTTAAGAGAAGCTTCAATCACTTTGACAAGTTTTGTTCAAAAGCGCGAAAATTATTCAGATTTTCTATGCATGAATGCAATGCACACATCTGTGTTCAACTTATTTCTAAGCTCTAATGTTGGGATGTTACAGGCTCTCCCCCTTAAAATAAACTTTGTCCCCAAAATTCATAAACTCTCACGTTTCGGAGTAAGGAATTGACTTGTGTTGGTTACGGCATTTCTCAACTCCATGATAACCTTAAATGGTAAGTATTGTAGTATTCCACATCCAGATAGTTCCTTGTATTTTCATCATACATGGAATCAACAATTTGTTGTCCCAATCCTCCAAAGTTCCTTTTACCATAGCCCCTTAGGGATATGTCCTTATTAGGAAATCCTTAAATTGGAGTCTATTATTTAGTTCATTTCCCTGATTAGGTATCCTAATCCACTCCTTTACTTGATCATCGAATTCCCTTATTATACTATGTAAGATCTTGGAAGTCTCACTAAACAGAGTTTTCCATTTCTATTAGACACTAGTTGTGACCAAAAGACTAACTTTTTGGTTTGTCATGGTATGGTTTACACTGGTATTCCTTATGAAGATTAGTTTTGAACACATGTAGTCCATACTCATCGTAATTTCTTGTTCCTTAACACATGTCTAATTGGTTGTGATTAATTTCTTCTTAATGATCATTTAAGAGTTGTTTCCTCTAGAATTAGTCTGTTAGGATTAATTTATTTTTTCTTCCCCCAAGCTTTTACTTATCAAGCTTTTAGACAATTCTCTGTTATTAACTGAAGTACTTTTATAATAATGACTTTGTTTTAACCTTATGAAAATAAGGCTTAATGTTCTCATAGGTTAGTACTTCTTCTCCAACCTTTACTCTGGAATTCAGATAATAGTATTTCCGTTTACTGTTTACTCTCCCCCTTAGGGTTTACTAATGGTCTCTAAACTACCTTATAGTAACCATTGGCTTCATAATTAGAATGTTGGTCTCTGTTCAGATTATACACTACCTCTTTAAGGTTTCATGAAAGAAACTACGGTATACCCACACAATTGTGGATCTCCGGAGTGAATCTTCCAACATTATTTGTCTTACTTATTGTTTGGAAATTCTATGTTGGATAGAGTTGATTTCGCGAGACATTTCGAACTCGGTTGCCTTAATATTATACTTCTTTGTCTCCTTTCTTATTTAGGCCAAGTTTTATGCTCTTTATGCAACCTTTAATATGATCTGATTAACTATTTTAACCGATACCCGTTGTGGACAAGATACCGACTGTGGTTCAAATACCAGCTGAGGATCATTCTAGGGTATAGGTTTCACCCTACGGTTTATGACCTAATACTGGTATTCACTCTGAATTATCCTAGTGTGATTACCATCATGTTCTAAAACCTTTTTAGTTGTACTTATTCATGATACTTCCATGAATATGGTATAACTGCTTTATTAACTTCTTAGCAACATCTACTTTCTGGTGAACTTAATTTGACTGCTTCTTGTTGCTTTATTCTTCATGTAAACCTCCTTCTTGGTATACGGAACCCGTCACTCCCTAGCCCGGATTCCCATTCCTATCTAGGTCTATAGCATCAAGTAATAACTGGGTGTTATATCATGCATTTGCACACCAAGTCACACTTCATGTACAGATCTAGCCAATCAAGAAGATTCAAAAAAAAATCCAAAATTCGACAAACAACAAAACATATACCATGTATTATACATAGGTTTTAGATAATTTACTGATGACTGACTTCTCCAACGGTTTGCCTCTCATATACATTACACAACTATCTTACAAGAACTTCTTGTTCTTGTGAGTATATCCTCACTTATTTCGGCAAACCCTTCAAACTACAATATGCATTACCCTCTATGTATATTATTCAAGAACTCATCCCTTAGGACTTCGTTCCATTCTTACTTTCATCTTCCTCTAGTTCTTCCTGGAGTTCCGTCCATGATGACGTGAAGTCCTACGACTGCCTTCTGGAGCGTAAGAGCATCAAGGAGCTGCGTATTCTTGATTAGAAGTACCTAGACTGAGATTAGTCATTGAAAAAGACTAGAGTTGGCGTAGTCTTCTACAGGATATACCTGCGTTTCTGGCAACACTTCCTCAAAGTAAGAGGGTTCTTTCGCCTTTTCTTGGATCCATTCGTACATATTGGTATAGTAACTACCGGAATCCTCTTCTAAGTCGATTGGATTGGTATTACCCCCATATGGTCTCTTCTCCGATACACCTGTATCACAAGGTATAGGATTTCCTATAGTTCCACCTTGAGATTCTACTCCCCATTCATAATGGTTCTTCTCAGGGTTACTTGGAATAGCTCCCGCCCATTCCTTTTGTTCGGAGATATACTTGGTCCATAGATCTTCAGGTGGCTGGGGTTTATTTTGGTAGTAGGCATAGGTTTCTGAATATGGATCATCAAATTCGGTTTCCTCATACACTTCTCCTGAAAAGATGTGTTTGGGATGTCTAGCTTCTTTATCTAACTTCTTCCTACGTGCCATTGCTTTATCAGGATTAGTAAAATATTCAATGACCATATCCAGCTCCTGAACTAAGACTTGGTGAGTATTATGGTAAGTGTTTAGCAAAGACCGATAACGATCCATATATTCTACGGCTAGACTAGGTTCAGTTTGGACTAGAGTAGAGTGATCTAACCCATGCTCCGTGTTTAAGGTTTCATGGGGTATAATGGTGTGAGTACTACCTTCTAGAGCTTGGGATTTTTGTTCTCGGATCATGGTTATGGCTGCTGCTACGGCAATCTGATATGCAGATGCCATGCACCTTTCCTCTTCTGATGGCATTTCTACCTTAAGTCCTAACTTCTTGGGTAATGATGATGCTCGACACGGCACTTCGTTGGTAACCCCAAGCGTAGGGTGTGAAGAGCAAGCAGCAAGTTTTCCCTCAGTTGAGACCGAGGTTATCGAACCAGAAGGAGGAAGGAAACGTCACACAGGTGTTGCAAGCAACACGGAAACCTGCACAACACAAACTCAAGACTTTGCCCCAACGATTCAGTGAGGTTGTCAAGCTCACCGGTTTGCTGTAACAAAGGATTAAACGTATGGTGTAGAAGGTAAAGGTTTGTAGCAAGTAAACAAGTAACAGTGGAAGATGTATCAATGGTAAAGATTGGACCGGGGGTCCATAGTTCAATAGAGGTGCTCTCCTTAGATAAACATGGCATGAAGGGTAAACAAATTACAACAGGGCAATTGACAGGAATTGAGCAAGGCATAACAATGCAATTACTAGTCAGAAAGATCCTATGAGATTCGATTGGGCAATACAACAAGATACATAGACCGCCATCCAACTGCATCTATAACTAGAAGTCCACCTTCAGGTTATCATCCAAACCCCCTCCAGTATTAAGTTGCAAGCAACAGACAACTGCTTGAAGCAAAGTGTGTAAGGTAAACAGTCCACATGTTCCATGAACAAGAGACCGTTGTTTTCTCCCTAGTGTCAACAACACATCTACAACCAAAGAGATTTCTGTCACTTCCCTTGGAAACTATAGGCATGAACCCACTATCAAGCATAAATACCCCCTCTTGGAGTCACTAGCAATTACTTGGCCAAGATAGCTACTAACAACGGAGAGCATGCAAGATCACAAACAACACAAACATGATAGAATCATAAATACAAAACCATTAATCAAACCAACACAATAATCTCAATATCCATCAGATCCCCGCAAACACAACATGCATGATTACAAATAGATTAGATCTTGATCATGAATGAAGCTCACAAGATCTATACATGAAATCGCAAAGGAGGAGATACAACCATCTAGCTACGACATGGACCCATAGTCCAAGGTGTAACTACTCACGCATCATACCGGAGAGAAGGCCTCCGGGATGATCTCCCCTCCGGTAGGGTGCCGGGAAGAACTTCATATCCCCCCGATCTAGGGACGATGGTGGCGGAGGCTACAGACGGTTTCATGGATATTTGATCGGGTTCTTAGGGTTTCTGCATCGGGGGCTTCTTATAGGCGAAGGGGGAGACCGAGGAGGCGGCCATGGTCACCAAACCTTAGCCAGGCGCGGGTGTAGGACCCCACCTTTATAAAGGTAAAGGTCCCTCTGTTTACAATGCTAGTCCCTAGATCAATAGCTAGCATCCACAACTTAAGATGTAATATCAAGAAACAAAGGTCATATTACAACTTTATAACCAGGAATAAAATAACTCATTACATCTTACATAGCTCATTTGGCTATCTCATTACAATGCAGCAGAAAAACTATATAGCATGGAGTCCTTCATCTTCAAAGTGCCACAGTCAATCATGTTGGTTGTAGACTTGTAATCCTATTCAACACACTCCACTAACATCAAACAAACCTTCAACATAATAAGTTATAGCCACAAGGGTCAATACATTTTAATTGTATTGGCAAGTGTACTATGGTAGAGTAGTGGTATCTATCATATATATGCATTTTGGCTAAGTGGAGATTAGGCTTGCTTTTCTCAAAATAGATTTTCCTTATTATTTGAAAACACTAAGTTTTTGTTTGTAAAAATCACCCAAGGCATCTACCAATCAAATATTGAAGATCCTTTAACCCTTGTTCAACCACAAGTTTTTAACTTAGAAATTGGGATGAGGAGATCCTTAATAGCTTCCATGTCTTGATGCTCAAATTGTCCATTGCCGGGGACACGACTAAGTACTTAGATTTTACTCTCTCGAGAGGTGGTGCACTTTCCCCACAAGACTCGACATGCATCAAGAAAAGATCTTTCAGAAGCCTTCCCTTAGACCAAATGGACGCATTCCAAACCTATCATCCCCTACCACCAACTGTCCATCTGGCTAAGTTATTGCAACCTATATGATCTAGGCAGAGCCCATAATGCCAAGTGGCTGCACTTGAAGCTTCTCAACATTTGACATCTCAAATCTCTTTGTTCCTGGGTGGCTTTCCACAAGTGAGATACACTAGGGTAGGCCATGAATATGGTCCCTAGGTAACCACTCAACACAAACCATTCACACCATTCTACCTAGGTGATTCATTCACATAGTTGTTTTATTAAACAAAACACAAGTCATTGACTTAGAAATATTTCATAGCATGAATATAATCCACTCTTGTTTTCCACTAGCTAAGCTAAGCATGGCAAGTTTCTAACTTAGGATAATTCTACTAAGACATCATATAGGATTTCCCATGGCATAGCTTATACTTAGAAAATTTCCATGCAAGTCTTACTCAAAATATCACTAATACATAGTGAAAATAATGGGACAAAAGTATGAAGCACCACTTGCCTTTTTAGTAGAGAATATAGATTCAATCCTTGATCTTGCAATTGTCAAACTCTCCAAAGTTCACTACAAATCAATCAAGGCACAAATTCAAACTAGCATTCAAACAATTCACAGCATAAAATAATAAAAACAAAACAATGCATGCAAGCATGCAAAAGATTGTTTTATTTGGAAAGGTGGTCTCTAATAGGATATAAAAATTCTAAAACACCTATTGGTCATTTATAAAAGTGTCAAGGTCATTTGATACCAAGTTAGTGAAAATGGGCCATTTAAATTATTCTTGTTTTGCTAGAAATGATTTAAATCAAAGTAATAATTTCTAGTGTTAGCCAAAAAAAATTTAAACATAAATGTTAGTGTTTATGGTCAAGTAGTTTAAATCAACTCTATTTTCAAAAGGTTTCACTCAAAAATCATTTTTAAATTAAAGCAACAATTTATTTTACTAGAAATGCCTTTATTCAAAGGAATAACTTTCTATGGTTAATCAAATATATTCTTAAATCTAAAACTTAATGGTTTAGGGTCAAAGAGTTTAAATCAAACCATTTTCAAAAGGTTTTACTCAAAAATTATTTTTAAAACATAATCAACATTTTTTTACTTTACTAGAAATGCTTTTATTCAAGAAATAATTCCTTAGTGTCACAAAATATACTTTTAAATCCAAAGGTTGGTTTTTATGGTCAGTAGGTTCAAAACAAACGAGTAACAAAAGATTTTATCCTAAAAACATTTTTAAAATAAATTTTATAATCAAAATAGGCCTAAACAAGTTTCTGCAAAAACAATCAATTTTCCAGAAGCAAAATGCTAAACTAAGGGCATGGTTGCAAAGGTTTATTTTTCCTGATTCCAGTGATATAAAGTTTGCAAATTTTGTACGCGTGGATCTAAAGTTATGAATTTTATAAAATCAACCTACTAATAGACAAGTTTCTGTTTTTAAATCAAATGGCTGGCCACGTGGCTGAATCTTAGCGTGCGTTTGGTTGGTGGATAGATGGGATAGGATGGGATGGACCAGATTTTGAGGATGGGATGGTGCACATTAGAATGATCCGGTGTTTTGTTTGGTTCTAGGGATATAGTGAATGGGATGAATTGTGATTAGCTCATAATAATTAATAGAAGTTGGTTAACATGCATTAATTTGCAATTAGCTGAAGAGGAGTTCGTTAACATCCAAGAAAATCGGTGAGGCGGCTTGGTCTGCGAAGCTATCCCCGATCTACTAGTACAGCTGGAGGTAGACCAGGTGTGGCTGGAAGCGGACGCAACACGGCCCCGACTGGCAGGGAGGTCGATGGGGGCGAGGTCTTGCCAGGTCCCATGCCATTCCCCAGACTTGGTCGCCATGCCGTGGAGGACCTGCGCTAGGAGCCGTGATGTACCTGTGCTGGGAGTAGGGAGCGGCCGAGTGTGGGTCATGGGTTGGCGCGTTGCCAGAGCAGAGGCCCGCGACTGCGGCGGCATACGAATGCGCTGAGTTGGAGGGCCTGACCGGACGTCCTCCCTCACGGCCATGAACAAGGAGGATACGGCGCGTGCAGGGCCGGTCCATATATTTTGGAGGGATCTAGGGCAACACAGCACCAAAGACCCCTCATTTAAAGTGGCAAAGTTTCATTGAGTCGGTGGGGGAGGGGCAATGGCCCCCTTATTTTAGAAAATTGCTTAAATATATATTTAAATTTAATGATAATTTTGTAGTATTAATTAAAGTTTAAGCATGATTAGCGTTCCTAGTCCTCTACACAATTACATAATCCATACATCTGATAGATCCGAATTTTGGTGAAGACATTCAAAACTACTCATTTCTATTAATCGAGCAAACTATTTACCATGATACTTATTCCTATCAATTGATCTTGTGTACATGTGTATATATATATACCTCTAGAATTAATCACAGAACAAAATTATGAAAGTAACTGATTCATATGTATTTGCAAAAAATGAGTAGAAGACTAGACATATTAGACACTGAATTAATAAGGGATGAAATAGTCTTTACAACATGGATGATGGGGACAAGTACTACCGTTCGAAATTGAATGAGAGCTTATTGTGGAATAATATAATCATGTGATTGCATCGTTAGTCTCCATTGATGAATACTCACAACTTTGTAGAGGCACATAAGGGCAGAATTGTTCTACATATTTTGAGAGGCCACATAAATGGTGGCATAAAAAATATTCGAAAATGTTGGAGTATTTGTTGGGGCAATGTTGATGTTGTTATCCACGATCGAAACTGAATGATGTATGTCTAGGAGTTTCTTAAATGGAACCTGCACTTTCCTCTTTTCTATACAAAATTTTGGAGTATTTTTCGGGAAAACGAAGTTGGTGTAGAGACATAGCAGGCTGCAGTTTATGCCATCTATATTTTTTAGAATTATTCAACTATATTAGGTCTCGAGGGTAGAAGACAAATATAGGTAAATATAAGTCTTAGACCGGGCCCCTATCTCCTTGGGGCCCTGGGTGACCGCCCCTCTGCCCTGCCCTATGGGCCGGCCCTTGGCGCGGGAAGCCGACGAGGCCCTGGACAGCGTCAGCTATGAGCTTCCAGGGAGTTCACGATTAGCATGGGAAAGAAAGATTAGGCGTGGTCCACGTAATTAGGAAAACGTGGATGGCCAGATCCGGCCGATTTTGGCGAACCGATCGATCCTTCTTTTTTGAAGAATATTCTTGCATGTGGGATGACCCATCCATCTACGTTTTGAACCAAACACGTCAAAAAAGGGGGTGATTCCATTCCATCCCTTATCTGGTCATGAACCAAACACACGCTTATTGGACGATAATGGTCCGCACGGATCGAGCAGTGTGGTGCGTTGGATCTAACTAGGATCGTGCGGCACAGATCAAGCGTAAGGGTTCGTTTTAAGTTAATCTATCGTGTCCATCAGATCACCATCCAACGGCTCCTACCATGCCAACCATAGATGGGCGGAGCTGGCGACGGTGGCTCGGCGGTGGTGCTCGGGCTGCGGCATTCTGGCGCAACCAGGAAGCAAGGGAGAGAGAGGGGATGCTCACCAGATTCGCAGGGTGTTGCTGATGCTCAACATGGTCGCAGTAGGGCAGGGGCGGACGAAGCTGATGGTGATTCCTCGCCGGAGTTCACGACGGCGTCGGGTTCTTGCAGAGGTGGTCGAAGGTCATCCTACGAAGCACCCGTGAACAAACGAAGAGTATCAGCGCATGCACGTGGTGACAGCGGATGCTGTAGAACAAACAAGAGGCGAGGGGTGGTCGGAGCTCGCCGGAGTAGTGGCCGTCATCGGTCGTTCACAGTTGGAGACGGAGGTGAGTCTCTGGGGCACGAGAAAGCAAGCGGTTGGGGTCAGAAGATGCGCACGGCGATGACAAACACCAAAGAGCAAAGTAGATGGAGAGGGGCAGTTGATTCTCACCGGAATTGATGCCGGAGTGCATCAGAGGCCGCGGCGGTGCAAGCCAAAATGGGGGCATCCTGGGGGCTCCCTGGTGGCGTTGGTTGAGGGGAAATGGAGAGGAGAGGGTGGCGGTTAAGAGAGCGCGGTCGCGTGGAGGAATTACTGGCGGCATCAACGCCAATTAACATGAAATGAATCAGTGCAGAAACGGCAGAGAGAGGGCGTGGTCAGCGGGGTTGAAGACGATGCTTGCGTGGCGGTGGGGTCCTTTGAAGTGAATGGGAAGGGGGTTCGGTGGGTTCATCAGGTTAGTGAGGGTGCGGGTTCGTTTGCAAGTGAAATAAAACGGTTCGGGGGGGAGGAGAGAGGTGGGCTAGCTGCTGGGCCTGTTCGGCTAGGTTAGCTAGACTGGACCCTTTTCCATTTTATTTTCTTCTGATTCTTTTTCTTTTTCTGATTTCTTTTTCTATTTTGATTTTAAACTTTTGATTCAAACTTCAATTTGAATACAAGTCTTGACCAAACTATTTCAGTAAGTTTTTACTGTTTATTTATGTGTTTGAAACTCCATATATAGAATAATTCGAAATATTTTAATATGATTCAATATTTATTTGAAAGGGCTTTTGTCTTTATTTTCAAGTAATATTTAATATGATTCAAAAGCTTACTTTTTAATTCATATTTCTATCAAACTTTTTCAGTAGGTTTAATCTTATTTTATAATGTATTTAAATATTCGATTTTAGAATATTTCTTATATTCTCATATGGTTTGTTATTTATTTAATTTAGACATTAGTCTTTATTTTAAATAACATTTAAATATGGTTCCATTCCATATTATTTATTCAAAATTTCTTTTATTCTTTTTAAGTTAATTGGATAACTTCTAATCCATTTTGGCATATTCCAATTTATTATTTTCTCATGATCTAATTAATCATTTACCTTAGGGATTTTTGTCCCCATTTAAATATAATTTAGAATATGGTTGAATCCATATACTTTTTATTTAAATATTCTTTATCCCTTTATTTTAATTGTATTATATTTATTCCATTTGCTTATGGATTTAACTCAAGGTTTAAATTGTCTTCTAAATAATTTTATTAGGATTTATTATTTATTAGTCAATTTGTCTTTATTTAAATAATATTGGATATTGGTTAATCCTTATGATTTTATTTAAATAATATTTTAATCCTTTTTATTATTCAATAATCTTTCATTTATTTGTATGGCCAAGATTTAATTTGGCTTTTAAATATTCCTTATTTATTTCTTTCTTTCTTTGCCTTATAAAATCCATATTTTTATTTATAGATCCAAAATTTGTGATTCCAATTTGTATATATTATTTAATATTTGTTTATCTTTTTAAATCCTTTTAGGATTACTTTGTTCATAATTTTGGCATGGATTTATTTAGGAGCTTTATTAGCCTTGGAAATTAATTCTTTTTATCTTATTAAATTCATAAGTTTTTACCCATGGCTCCAAATTAAATGAAACCAATTTCTATGGTTTTATAATATTTTTGTTTATATTTTTGATCATTCATAAATGTTTGTTGCTAAATTTTTATATGGATCAAATCCATAGTCTTAGAGAGATCTTGGAAATGATTTTCTTCCATTAGGGTTTTAAGGTTTTGGTTTAACTTTTCCATGTGTTTAAATTTGAAGATACATTCATTGATGAATGCATTTCACTTGATTGAAATTTTTTGGATTCCATTTTATTCAAATTTGTTCAAGAAGGGTTTTGATGTTTCCATTTAGAAGCAAAAAGTTTCTTTTCACCCTAAATTTCAACAATTAATTCTTTTGTTTATTTATTTTTCACATTTCAAAATTTGGAAAATTTTGGGATGTGACAGCGGGGCTGGGCCCACCCGCGCCTGGGTGGCTCTAGCCCCCTGGCTGGCCCCTCCGGCTCCCCTATGGACTTCTTGTTCCCCATGGAAAGTAATTGACTTTGACGTTTGTCCGGTCCAATTCCGAGAATATTTCTTTACTAACTTTTCTGGAACCAAAAATAGCAGAAAACAAGCATCTGGCACTGTTGCAACTTGTTAATAGGTTAGTACTAGAAAACATGTAAAAAGCACCTCAAAGTGTGGACAAGTAAATCAAAGTAGATACTAAACAAGCATGGAGCATAAAAAATTATAGATACGTTTCCAACATATCAGCATCCCCAAGCTTAACCCCTGCTTGTCCTCGAGTAGGTAAGTGATAAAAGAATAATTTTTAAGGTGACATGCACCCTCACAATAAAGATCCAACCATTTGCAATAATTGAAAGCTGGGATCAAAGAACTCTAAACATGTGCATGAAAGATATAGTTTTAACAATAGGACATAGTAACTATGCATGCAACATGACAAGCTACAAACAAAGATCATGAATAATATGCATTGAAAAATGTTTGTTTGTTTCACATGCAGAAAACATAGCATGGTGGCAATCAGCTTGTCCCTCATAAAGTAGCAAATAGATGCATAGGACACCTGCAAAGTTCACAAGGGTGACTAGAAACAAGTAGCACAAGAACAAGTAATAATACAATATGCATCAATTAATAAGCTTTGGAACACTTCACACAGAATGACAACTATGCTCTCTTAATGGTGCCTAAAGGTAGAAGGTGGAGACTTAGTAATGGTGGAAGAAAGACCTTTTTGTAAAGAAGCAGGGATTAAAAGTTTAAAAAAGAGCTTCCAAAAATTATGGTACTTGTTAGCTTTCAACCCTCATTGCCCCTATCATAAGCATATTGAAGTGGTTAAGGTTAAAGTGGCAAAGCTGGAGTATATGCTTGACGAAGTATAAGTTGGCAATCTGAAGTCCCTTGAATACGAGGTCCACACCTCATGCATACTCAACTTTGGGTCCAGGTAAGTTCTTGTCACTGTAAGTATTTGCATATCATTGAGAACCGCCAACAGGGTACCCCTTGCACATGGTACAGGAGCTTTCCCTTAACCAAAATGACAAGGCAAGCAGACAATGAGCATCTCAGCAATCTTTTTATTTACCATATGCATAGATTTTTATTGAGGATGCTTCATAGATAACTCACTATGGTGATGCTGCAAGTTTCCACCATGATTAGGCATGGCTTAGGCTAGTAGCCCAGGCGTTTCTCTAACACAGGATACAAACTCCATGGACTTACAAGTTCCCTCTTTATTTCACAATGGTGACATCCATAGACAAAAGAACACGATATCAACTGAGTACAAAGTACAAGTGCAATGTTGAAAACGTTCCCCGTGACAGCACAGTTCTGCTAATTCCAACTTATAAGTGCAAGCATTAACAACAATTTTGTCACAATGGTTCAAGTTTATTAGGGGAAAGAATATAAAGTGTGCCATCAAGTTCGTGAGGTATTTAATCACTAAGTTTTCACATAAAAAAATAGTTTTTAATTGGAAGATAGATGAAAACAAGAATATACTTGGAATGGTGTAACACACCATGCATAGGAGTTTATAATGGACATTTTGGAATAACTTGGGTTTTTTGGGAGTTGGAAGCATGAGTAGAACTTACTCATACAAGTGGAGGCTAGCAAAAGACTGGGAGCAACCAACTAAGAGAGCAATAATGGCCATAATCATGCAGAGCAACAAAGCATACTAATCAAAGCAAAGAGTGGTACTACAAGTCAAGGACTAAATGATCATAGAGGCTAATGGCGACTTGTGAGAGTCATAACATGGTGTGAGCGTGTGCCAAGTCAACCCAAGCAAAGCATCAAAGGAGAATACCACAATACTATGCTTTTGAATGCTAAAACAATGCATAATTTCTTCAAGGCACACTAAGCAATCCTAGTTGTTTGGAACAAGACATGCTACAGCAATAATCACTAAGCATAATGCCAAAAAAACACCTAGCATGTCATGTTAAAGTCTAAGCCACAGTCAGTGCAAGCTCCTCTTGCACTTACAAGCAAGAACTTACTACTCCTTTCCAACACCAAGCAACTTATTTGTAAAACAACACAGCGATAATGGGGGTCCAAAATACTTAAGCAAACTAAACAACCCAAGAAAAGCAAAATAAAACTAAGACACTCCAAGAACAACACAACCGTACATGAAACAATAAAAACGAAGTGTCTAGAAAGACCTGAGCTTTTTATTGATGAATAAGGGGATGCCTTGGTCATCCCCAAGCTTTGACGCTTGTACCTCTTCGATATTTCTTGGGGTGACACCATGGTGGCATCCCCAAGCTTGAGCTTTTGTCCATTCTTCATCTCATTGCATCATTCTCTCTCTACACCTGAAATGTTTCCTTCACACAATCTTCATTAGCAACATTAGTGTATTCAAAATATATTAGACCTCTGGCAAATCTTTGGAACAGCAAGGCTTTTCACTAAAAACACAAGCTACTATAGTAATACTTCAAAAAGCTCAATTCACCTAAAGATAACTCAAAAAAGGACTCAATAAGAAGCAAATGCAAATAATGGCAGAAATCTGTCAAAACAGACCAGCAGGTAGAAACCGATTTTTTCGAACATCTTCTATTGCTCAAAACAAAAAGTGTTGAACTAACGAAAGTTATCTAACATACTGGGGGATTTATTCGTAAATTTGGATCTCAATCTGAGTTATAGAACCTCCTCACGATTTTTTTTGGCGGAGGACAGAAATCTGTTTTGGGACAGCAACTCCCCAAATCTTACTTCCCTATCATTAGAGGTCATTCTTGGCAAAAAAAAAAAGCAAACAAAAAGGATAAGTAAAGGTCATTACTGAAGTAATAACTTCCAGGACTCAAGGAAACTCTTGGGTTATCTCCCAACAAGTACTTTTCTTTAACGCCTTTAAGTTAGGCTTGATAGTTTGAGAAGATGCTCACATAAGAACTATGAGTTGAAGTAAAAGAGAGCATCAAGAAGAAATTTCAAAACACATTTGAGTATAATCCACTTCCTATGCATAGGAATCTTGTAAGAAAATAAATCAAAGAAACACAAAGCCACAAGCATAGGAAAGCATAACAAGTGCAACTTCAAAACTTTCAACATAAAGAGGGGAAACTTAATATTGTTGAGATACATAAGACCATGTTTCCCTCTCTCATAATAATTTTCAGTAGCCTCATGCATAAACTCAACAATATAGCTATCACATAAAGCATTCTTTTCATGATCTACAAACACATAAATTCTATCAAGCTAAAAAATAGTGGGATTAAAACCTTCATAGGTTTTACCAAAATTAGATATTTCAAAAGGATCCACAGGAACATAACATTCATCCTCCTTTGGTAAGCATGGAGGACAATCAAATAATGTAAGAGGTAAGGAATTACTCTCATTAGAAGGTAGACATGGGTATATCCATTCTTCCTCCCTTTGTTCATCACTCTCCTTCTCTTTTTCATCTAATGAGCTTTCAGTTTCAGCAATTTCTTCTTCCATAGGCTCCTGCAAAGCATCAGTATCTTCCATGTGTGGAAAGCATATATTAAAATATTCAAGGATATAGCCATTTGCTTCCTTGTAATTATCAAAGCAAAATTTAAGTATCTCATAAACCTCATATTCATAAGGTGCATCATCAGTATTTTCAAGCAAACTGGAAAGTTCAAATGCACCCTTGAAAGTAATGAATTCTTCAATTTGTTCCACATCATAAAAGTCATAATTTCCTTTAACATAAGAGGATATGGTAACATTATCATTATACTCACATTGAAAGGGTAGGTATTTATACCTCCTTCAGCAACAAGCTTTATCAAAGCAATAAGTAACATTATAAGTAGAGCACACATCTCTACCAATAGTATTCAACCTATCAATTTGTTCCCATAAGTGTTTCCCTTTTTGTGACAAAATGTGTTCCTTATAATAATACTTTTGTTCTTCCGTGAACCCACCTTGCCAATAAAGACTAGTTTCAAAGAAACCATCCATTGATAGAAAGCATGACCAAGCAAGGCAATAACAGACTAGCAACCAGAGTAGGAACTATTTTTTTGTGTTTTTGAATAAAGCAAGCAAACCAAACTAGACTAATTTTTTTGGGTTTTTTGAAAAGAGGCAAACAAAACCAAGCAAAAGAAACAAAGCAAACTAAAAACAAAGTAAATAGAAAGGAAGTGAAGGACTCCCCTAGTGAAGATATCCTTGGCCTCCCTGGCAATGGCGCCAGAAAAGCCTTGATGATGCTCGACGCGGCACTTCGTTGGTAACCCCAAGCGTAGGGTGTGAAGAGCAAGCAGCAAGTTTTCACTCAGTTGAGACCGAGGTTATCGAACCAGAAGGAGGAAGGAAACGTCACACAGGTGTTGCAAGCAACACGGAGACCTGCACAACACAAACTCAAGACTTTGCCACAACGAATCAGTGAGGTTGTCAAGCACACTGGTTTGCTGTAACAAAGGATTAAACGTATGGTGTGGAAAGTAAAGGTTTGCAGCAAGTAAACAAGTAACAGTGGAATATGTATCAATGGTAAAGATTGGACCGGGGTCCATAGTTCACTAGAGGTGATATCCTTAGATAAACAACATGGCATGAAGGGTAAACAAATTACAACAGGGCAATTGACAGGAACTGAGCAAGGCATAATAATGCAAAGAAAGATCCTATGAGATTCGATTGGGAAATACAACAAGATACATAGACCGCCATCCAACTGCATCTATGACTAGAAGTCCACATTCAGGTTATCGTTTGAACCTCCTCTAGTATTAAGTTGCAAGCAACAAACAACTGCTTTAAGCAAAGTGTGTAAGGTAAACAGTCCACATGTTCCATGAACAAGAGACCGTTGTTTTCTCCCTAGTGGCAACAACACATCTACAACCGAAGAGATTTCTGTCACTTCCCTTGGAAACTAGAGGCGTGAGCCCACTATCGAGCATAAATACCCCCTCTTGGAGTCACTAGCAACTACTTGGCCAATATAGCTACTAACAACGGAGAGCATGCAAGATCACAAACAAAACAGACATGATAGAATCATAAAGACAAAACCATTAATCAAACCAACATAATAATCTCAATATCCAAATAGATTAGATCTTGATCATGAACGGAGCTCACAAGATATATACGTGAAAGCACAAAGGAGGAGATACAACCATCTAGTTACTACATGGACCCATAGTCCAAGGTGGAACTACTCACGCATCATACCGGAGAGAAGGCCTCCGGGACGATCTCCCCTCCGGCAGGGTGCCGGGAGGAACTTCGGACCCCCCTGATCTAGGGATGATGGTGGCGGCGGCTACAGACAATTTCATGGATATTTGATCGGGTGCTTAGGATTTCTCCATCGGGGGCTTCTTATAGGCGAAGGGGGAGACCGAGGAGGCTCCCCCCTTGGATGGCCCCTCTGGCTC
Organism: Avena longiglumis; assembly: GCA_030063025.1. Classification (NCBI taxonomy): domain Eukaryota; kingdom Viridiplantae; phylum Streptophyta; class Magnoliopsida; order Poales; family Poaceae; genus Avena; species Avena longiglumis. The sequence goes on from CP125977.1 coordinate 483,729,114, forward strand.
CCCTCTGGACTTCTTGTTCTCCATGGAAAGTAACTGACTTTGACGTTTGTCCCGTCCAATTCCGAGAATATTTCTTTACTAGCTTTTCTAAAACCAAAAACAGCATAAAATAGGCATCTGGCACTGTTGCAACTTTTTAATAGGTTAGTACTAGAAAACATGTAAAAATCACCTCAAAGTGTGTACAAGTAAAGCAAAGTACATACTAAACAAGCATGGAGCATCAAAAATTATAGATACATTTCCAATGTATCAACTAACATGATCATGACACGGTATTTAGCTAATACCTTCCCATCATAGTAACTATAAATCTTGACCAAAAGTCTTGATTCACAATCCAAACTCCATAGAAGTTGTCAGAGATTATCTGTCCAATCCCCTCCATAGTCGTTTAACGTCCAGTTCATCGCTGAACATTCCGGGGTGGATATCGAGGTGCCATGTAGAACCGTAGATAAGAAATTATCATCAGTCACATAGAGTTAAAACTCTTGGTAATGATCATAATTGAAATCCTACTAAAGAATTATCGCACTAGCAACATGACAAGACTATTCTCAGTTGAATATCCATCATATCACTAGAGAACTCTTTATTATAGCAGATCTGTTTCCTACAGGTTCTACCCATTTACTAGGTTTCCAACCTAAGGTCAAAGCATATGCTCTGATACCAACTGCGGTGACCCATCATACCACAGCATGATGTAGTACACTATAGTCGTTGACATAACACTAATGAAACACCGTTCACTAGTATTACATCCCTCAGAGTGGTACAAAAGAAACATAGCAGGTCCAAGACATGACTATAGGTTACAACTTGACTCTTTACAAAAGATCCAGAGAACACTCTAAGTTGAAGAGAGAGAAAGAAACTTCTTACAAAGAAGAATCAGAAGTAATTAACTCAAATCTAATATATAATAGACTAGTATCTGAACTATCGAGGCTTGCATTGCTGCTGTTGCAATACCCTGCAGAAGTAGGTTTTATGGCTAGAGATTATATTTCTATCTAATCACCAACTTCGTCTTCCCTTGAGTTGATGTATATGTTGACTTTCTTGACTTCATTGAAAAGTTTGAGATTTTGATGATGATTCCCGGAGCATAAATTGATGTAGACGTCGTCTGTATTGGCTTCCGAATCTAACAAGGGTTAAGAAGATACGTTAAGTACAAGCGTACTCAACAAGTTCACTAGAAAAGGAGTGTTTGATGCACTATATCTACAACCACAGACCATAGGTTGTAGGCAATGCAGGTTTTCATAAACATTTCTTCAGAGGTTGCTTTTATTCTGAAAAGCTATGTCCGTCAGCCTTCACGGGTTTACCAGAACTTTCATGGAGTTCCTTTCCTGCCGCGTTCGTAGCTCCTTCCTGGAACAGGGAGTAACAAGTTATAGTTCTTACACTCTGCAGAGGTGCGTTACTTTTCCCATGAGAGATCAACTCCTTGTTGCACAACCGGGCAGCTTATTACCGTCCACAATTCCGTGATGTGGGCCCCAGTAGATGATCCAAGCCAATCACTGCCCTCTCCGCAACCCCATATGACTGCACGATCCTTTGGGGCTGGCTCACCTCCGTTAAGCCCCCTTCCGGGCAGGCTAAAACCCTGATGAGTTCCCAAAGACTCTATGAACTGGTGATGCCTTGGCAAGTGCCATATCAAATGTACTATACCACTAAAAACGACTCATAGATAATCTAGACACCAAAAGTGTGGGGCATAAGGGTGCCCACCCATATGTTGGATCCACACAAGGAATCACAACGTCATGTTAAGGTCGTCTTGCCTCCATACGAGAGTAAAAGGATGCGGCTGACTTCTCCATCCCATTCCAAATCTCATGGTTAACGCATAATATACGACGCAAGAATCACTGGCGACATTGGTTGTTAAGTCCTATATGATATATTCCTAAGTAGTGGTATTCCAACTACTAGGTTTAATAGATTAGCTGATCACCCTGGATCAGTATCCAATAGTTCACATTATTATCAAAAATAGTGTTTCCTGACCTTTTTGAAATGCAGGTGATGACAACACTTGATTTGCAAAATACTTTATAGAAAAGAATCAAAGGACATAAGCAAGTGTGAACTTGCCTTTTGTGATTGCAAGATTATGCACTCACGGTCTTCGGGACAATATAAGATCCAATATCTAAAATCAGTATCATTGGTCCAGTAAGGACTAATGTTTAAAGAATGAAGATGCTATTATGCATAAGTAATGTAATGCAATTTGATAAACTCGAATCCCTGGAATAAGCGTTGATCTAGGGTTTGGGTACTGGAAATGATTCTTTTAGAATGTGTTGTACTTTTAGATGAGCTTCACACTTGTGCTTCTTATTAAGGCTTGTGAGAATGTGTGTGAACAACATGTAAGTATAATGAAGTACATACAATAATAGAACACTCAAAGGTGGAATGATTTCTAAAGATTGTGTATTTAAGGTTTGTTTACCAATTAGGGCTTTCATAGGAATGCTTAGGACTTGCTTTATATTGTATTTTTAAAGAATAAATTTTGAAGAAATTCTTACTTAACTAAGCAAAAGTATTTAAACTCCAAGTTAACATGATTAGGTGTTCTTACTAGTTATAGTCCTTAAGTAAGAAAGAATTACTCCATTTGAATAATGACATCATTAGTATTTGAGACTTATCTATCTTGGTTTTTTTACTTGGTTAGTTTGGTCTTGAGACGCATTAGGTCTTAATTGAAACAGACCAAAGTAAACTATAAAACTTATAATGAAGCCTTTAACATATTGTTTATAGTCTTATAGACTAAAGTTAACTTTAAGAACATGGATGGATTTAAGGTGTAATGTTTATGATATTGTACTTTTTTACTTTATAATACATACTTAAAGTTACTTAAGAGTGGCATTACTTCTATTTGAGTAGTGGCTTCTTAACATTATAAATGTATAAAAGGATTTATATCCTTATAAGGGTGTGGTTATGGTTTGTGAATAAGTAAACAATATTATTTACTACCTATGAATTATCTTTGGATTTAGTCCATTATAAAGTGTGAGTGAAACAATGGTAAAAGGTTTTATTTGGTTGAAAATATCATTCTTGAAGATTTTATAATTGATAAGAATCCTTTTAGAAAATGGTCTACACTTATAGTTGAATGATAATTCAATAAGATTGTATTTAAAATGTGTTGAACCATTTTGACTTCATATTATCAATATTCAAGACTAATACTATTTATTAGACTAATTTGGCTAATTTTAGAATATTAACAAATTTCATTTACCATTTTTTTGAATTATTAATTAAGGAAATTAGATTTAAATTCAAGTTATTAGAGTATTTACTTTAAAAAGTGGAATTTTATATTTTTAACATGTAGATAATATTTTTGTGATCATTCTGGTATATTATAGGTATTTTTATGAATTTTAAATAATAAGATATGATTTTTATAAGATTTATTGCTTTTTAAATACTTAATAAATAATAAATATTTAATGAAGTGAAATAATAATTTATGATTATGATATTCAGTTATAGTTCTTATTTTTCTAAGAATTTTGATATATTATTTATAATTATATCATTTACCATTATTAAATTATGAATTATCCAAGTTTTATTACTTATAAAACTCGTCAGAGGAGAGAATGAGGAAGAGAGGAAGTGCGCGCGAGCGAGTGAGAGGATGAGGACGAGCAGACATAGCTGTGGAGTTCTTATCCCCTCCACCAGGAGCGGCGACACGCATCACAGCGCGACGGACGATCGACGGCGGAGCTCCGGCCAGCGAGATGCTTCCAGTAGGCGAGGAAGACGACGGTACGACATTTGCAGATAACCCCCTAGAACTTTTCTTGTATCGATTCGCAGTCCCTTCGTTGGCCCACTCGTTAGTCAGATTGAAAAGTAAAGGGCTAACCGTGTTGGGCCGTTAGTGGGCCTAGGTGTTCTGTGCGTGAGCAGCAGATAAGGAGAGAGGAATACAGGGCCTTGGCAAGAAACTTTATTTCTTTTTATATTCTTTTCTATTTCTGTTTTGTTTCTAGTTTTCTATTTACACGTTTGATTTGAATTTTCTTTATAAGGTTTATTTGCTGAATACTTGCAGCAGCAAATGATATTTATTGAGATTTATTTTGTGAACCTTTATGATATATATATTTTCTTTATTTCCTTTCATATAGGTCATTCTTTTATTCACTGTTCAAAAAATAGGCCGAATCAGCGATTAATAGGCCGATTAATTGCTACTAGGGACCTGACCGTGTCGATTACCACTAATCGTTTGTGTTAATCATTTAGCCCGATTAATAGGTCTGACACTCTGATTACTAGGTAAGTTCCCGATTAACCACTACACTTGGTCAAAAAAGTTGCAAAATTATCAACACATATCGCCCATTCATCTGCTAGCCCGCCCGAATGAAGTGGGTTTTGCGGGAAGCTCCCGCTCAATTCCTGCCTCCAGGAGCTTGATTTCCGCCATCACTACCCAGTTCCTTGTAGTTGTTGACCAGTTCCTCGTAGTTATCGACCAGACCTCAGATACAAGAGCTCGAGCGCCTTGAGGATCTCATCTGGGAGACTGCCTTTAATAGGGTAGGTAGTTGAGGTGCAAGAGGATTTATATGTGTTTTAGGTGCTAATTTTTGTAGGCTGCACCGATTAAATCAGTTAATCGTCTGAATTCCGATTAGTCGTTACTCCCAGGCCAACCGAGCAGTTAACGATTACCGATTTCCTTACCATTGCTTTTATTAATATTTTATAAGGGCTTTTATTATTAAACTTTCTTTCAATAATAAGCCATGGATTTATTATGAAATATTTTCTTATTTATTTATAAAGTTTGGTTTTAATGAATTTATAGTTTGGAGATAAATTTGATATAATGATCCTATATCATTATTTGATGCATGATATTCTAAGGAATTAACATGGCTAATATTATTCCCATGAATATAGGAAATAGCAATGTATATATTTTATTATAACTAACACAGGAGTTAGGGTTTGAATTGTAAATGCTTACCCTAGGGTTTAGGGTACTTAGTATACTTATATTCTTTTGTTGATGTGGGTAAAGATTAATGGCTAAACATATTGTATTTATGTTTGTGATCTTTATTGATATCACCCCTTTAAAATAGAAAGTTATTTTCTGGAATGTCTTATGGAAAAGATTTGATAAAGATAACTCCTAAGCACATATGGATATGATAATTGGAAATGTCAAAGATGTGCTTAAGTGATTTGCTATAGGAAAATATTCCTATAAGGCATTGTGGAAATAGGATGATAGATCAATCAGATGAAATGGATTTTATGTTTGGTTAAATATTTAGGGTTTAGTGCTTACCAAGAATTCCTATCTTCCATACTTCATAATTCTGGACTTCTGATTAAGGAATTTCTTTCCTAGATATTCTATTTATTTATATCCATCATCATGTGTTAACATGATGAGCTTTACTTCACAAGAATATTCTTATCCACCTTTTATTCTTCTTAATACATTTATAAATCCAATGAGCTGGACACTAAAGCTTTCATAATCTTCTCATATCTATACTTGGTTATATCAACTACTCTACTGCTGATAACCTCCAATCCAACAAGTAGTTACTTCTAACTCCATTCATACTCTTCCTTAATCATCCACCACTAATATTATTCCAGTAGATGTATATATCCAATTCTACTCTCCTCCAAAGTTTACTATCCTTTAAGAGGAATAACACTACTTCAATAACTCCATGCTACTCTAGCTTTAGCTTCGTCATACTATCTTATATCTACTTTACTCCAGTATCTTATATTCCAGCTTCACATTATATCATGGTGACTTATGATGGCTAGCCTAGGATGACATATCTATACTAGGGTTCAATCATGTTCTATCCACCAGTGTCACTTATACATGATGTAAACATTCAATCTTGGGTGACTAAAGCATGATCATAATAATCCTTTGATCCTTTATGGTTTAGGTTTCCAGTTGGCTAATCAAGGCTTTCATCCATAGAACATTACAGTTGTATTATAATTATCTTTTGTTTATCTCTATTGGACTAAGAGATATTATTTATTGACTATACCTACTTGATCCAATAGGATTACTCGTGGTAACTATCTTCAATATTCATCCTTGTAATCTTCTTTGTTACCATACAAATATATATATATATATATATTCCAGATAACTCTTCTATCCATTCAGGAGTGAGTTAACTCCATCCATTACCCTATTGATTTGATTCCTTTCAAACACTCCCATCCTATAGATGATACCTAAGACTAGCATTACTATTTACCTCTTCTTACTTCTTTCTTTATAGGCCTTAAGTGAATGCTATGATATAGACAAGAGTTGATAGATCAAGAATTGATAGGTTAAGAATTGGTGAATCAATAGTTGATTACTCAACATTGATGAACAACAGATATTAGAACAAGATTCAATAGAGATGATGAGGATTGATATGGGAAGAAGGATATATGGTGAATGATCTTGACTTGGTTTCTTTCCTACTCAATCTCACTAAAGAGTTAAGGTTAAATATTACCATGATACTCATGGTATAAGTGGATGAGATTAAGATATATCAAGATTTAGTTATTACACTCTTATTACTTAAGTTATATTCATAGCTTGGTATTTATGGGTTGTTGTAATGAATACTATGGAATGATCACTTAAGGATCAAATATTAATCATTAAGCAATGTATTATGGTTTAATTTTATTACATTTGATCTACCCTTAGATCAAATCTTCCTTACCCAAAATAAGGTTTTAACAAAGGTCATATTGAAACTTATTGCAGTCAACTTGATGATCTACTTTAATTCCATCAAGTTGAGAGAAGCTTCAATCACTTTTACAAGTTTTGTTCAAAAGCGTAAAAAATATTCGGATTTTCTATGCATGAATGCAATGCACACATCTGTGTTCAGCTTATTTCTAAGTTCTAATGCTGGGATATTCAGTCACTCTTGTGTTGAAATGTTTGTAAGGCCACACTGCATCAAACAGTCATCTCATACAGAACAAGCAAACATTACGGAACAGTATAAGTGTATCCTACAGAGAACGTTGACTACCTCCTTTCGTTAGGCGGATCCAGTGTATAAGCTGTGGGGGCAGCTGCCCCAACTTAAATTTCAGTAATTTCGTAATTTGTGAAGCTAAATAGTGATTTGTACCCACTTAGCAAAGAGATTTGTCTCACTTAGAACATTTTTATTCCCTCTAAAATTTTGTTCTTGGTCCGCCCCAGTTTGGTACATACTTTTTACATGAGGACCACTATGAAAGATACATGTTCTCCGCTTCTTGTAGTGTTAGATATTTCAAGATTTTATTTTGCGGGTTGATATCCCAAGAATTGAATGCCGGGTAAATTCAGGCAACAAGCATGGATAAACAAACAATGTAAGCATTCAATATTAAATAGTAATGCACCGCTTTATTTCTCTGGCCTATAAAGCGATTTGCTACACAAAAAGGTAGATAAAATAGTAAAACGTTGATGAGAACACACAAAGCACACGAAAAATAGAATTCTGATAGGGAATTGATGCATCTGGAAACAGATTCCTAGATATACACGAAGTTCCTGGGATGTGAATCTGTATATCCCAAGGATCTGATGAGGTTTGCGTAATCTTGGCCGTAGCTGCATGACAAGATTGAGTTCAATTAGCTAGAGTCGGTGGCACGGGATATATATATATATATATATATATATATATTATATATATAGGGTCGCGCTATTTGAATCCCTGGATGCAGAATATTATTCTGCACCCCACCCAACGTGCGCACAAGCCGCGCTAGCCAGCCAGTACGAGGCACTCAAACGGCCCGCCCGCTGCGCACGCGACGTAAGAAAACGAGGCATGCTACATAAACAGTTTACAACCGGAGCGTAAGCCTGCCCTTATTCAAATAGCTCTTTTTTCTTAACAATGCGAGTGGTTGGTTATCATTATAGGTTCCTACACCTCGTCCATGAAAAAAAAACCTACGTGATAAATAAACAACTTGGTGGCAAAAGTCTAAAATTTGCCTACTAATAAATACCTGGATTTACATTTTGGTTAATCACCTCCTCTAGTAGTAACAAAAGGTAACTTAAAAGTCGACTATGTAATCCTTTACCACACCCTCTCCTTGCTCTTTCCTACCAAAACAGGAGTGATGAGTTGTGTGAAATTGGGCAACAAGCCAGCAGGTGCTTGCTGTACTGTTGGCCAAGGAGATGATGAGATTTGGATGGATAGAGAAAGCTAGAGTAGGCATGTAAAAGACAAAATTAGGAATGTAATATGCGTAGAGAAAGATAAAGGACTGTTGTCATGCAGCTGCAACCAAGATGACTCCAACCTCATCAGATTTCGTTGGGATATACAAATTCACAACACAGGAACTACGTGTATATCTAGGAAACTGTTTCCAGATGCATCCAATTCCCTATTAGAATTCTATTTTTTTGTGTGTTTTGTGTGTTCTCGTCAACATTTTACTCTTTTATCTGCCTTTGTGTGTACGCGAGGGAAAGAAAACGATGCATTACTATTTAATATTGAATGCTTACATTTTTTGTTTAGCCACGTTTGTTGCCTGAATTTACCCCGCATTCAATTCTTGAGATATCTACCCGCAAAAAGAATCTTGAAATATCTGACACTACAAGAAGTGGAGAACATGTATCTTTCATGATGGTCCACGCGTAAAAAGTATGTACGGATAGAGGTAGTCAACATTCTCCGTGGGATATGCTTATATTGTTCGACGATGTTTGCTTGTTCTGTATGAGGTGACTGTTTAATGCAGTGTGGCCATACATAGATTTTGAAACAAGAGTGGCCTTACATATTCATGCTACAGTAAAACGAGTTCACAACCCATCTACTTTCCCTGCATCATGGACTGCAAAACGGGTATCCACGAGGGTGGACAATAAATTTTGTTCAAAATTTCAGATTGATCAAGGTGTGCCTAGCTACAATAATAGGAAAACCCAATTAATAGTTGTTGTTGCTTTAGCGTCCACCACACTGCACTAAATAAAATAGTCAATACTATCTCTTCAACATTATTTATCTGAAAGAAAACAAATTTCTCTAAACTAACCCTGAAGTTTCAATTTAGAAAACGTAGAAATTCATTAGCAAGAAATTATGGAATATGACTTGTACATATGCAATGCAGACAGTGTCATTAAATTTTAAGTTATGCAAAAAGAAGATTCCAAAAAGTCACAGTAATTCGGCTACTTATTTCATACACATGACATGCTCAACAGTGATATTTGATCAGGCTGATCGAACACCATGTGCAAGTGCACGTATAATTTACAGGTGTACTAACTTCCTAAATCTTGGTGGAAGATAGTCCACAGACATGGCGATATCTAGATGTGATTTGCGGACATGGCTATTCTACTCCAACTCCGTCAAGTAATCACCGTTCCAGTTTTTTGTGTGCGGATATATAGTGTCCAGACATTGCCCATTCCCATTATATTGATATATTTTCATTGGTATGATTATAATATATTCTCTCTTATTGTATCATACATTCTACTGAGAGTAGTTCTTCCGTGATCTGGAGTTGAGAGCTGAGATTGAGACCGGGATGCTGGATATATATATGATGATGTTATATCCTTTATGCATTTAATTCGTAGTTTAGTTTGTAGGCTACTTAAATATTAAGATAAGATAGAGTGCTAGAATATTTATGGGGCTAGGGAGTGTACTACAAACACACCATAGCGACAATAAAAAGTCATCAAGAAAATAGTACTTCAGTGTATAGATAGACCGTTACATAATCTAGCATACTGCCAAAATTCATTTAAAAATATTAAGGGACACGAAAAAAGGGGAATTCTCCGGTAAGTAGAAAAGACATTCTTTGTTTTTGGGAACTAACTAGTGAATGTCAGCAGGAAGGTTTTCACCTTGGAGTTCAACTCCAATACAAGGCCTTGAGACATTCTTTGTTGCTTGATCTAGCCCAGAGTTTCCGCCTTTAGCACGCCCAGTGGCGGCTCCAAGAAATGGCTGGCGGGTATTCACTTTGCAAAAATAATTTGGTCTCAATGCACAATATAAACTATGAGAATTGATAGCATTAGCAAAATAGTATAGGACATTAACACATTCTCATTGAAGCCACAATTCATAATTCATAAGAGTTAAGAAGATAATTTCATAAGAACAACAAAGTACCAATCTACTACAATAGTACAAAATATTTTCGTATTGAGGCATTACCTCTTGATTGAAGCCAAATTACAATACAACTTTGCGATCGCCTTGTTGGAAGTGATTGATGACATCCTCATCTTTTACTTCATTGAAGAACTCTCCCTAAACAAATGTCACCAAGTAGTTGTTCAAATAGTCATCACCCATTTTTTTTCTTAACTTATCCTTCACATAGTTTATTGAGGAAAAAACCTTCAACCAAATCTGCTTGTGTTTCTTCATCCTCTTCATCGATTGCTTCTTCATCTTCTACAGTTGGATTTGGGGTTGCACGATCATGTTCACGTTCTTTTTGGCTGATCTTCATCCTCTACATCGATTGATTCAACAACTACCTGATTTGGCGTGGCTGTTTCCTTTATCTTTTTTGGCTTTTGAAGCTTTATACCACAATACAAATATGCTACTGCTAACAACACTCTTCTTCTTCATCTAGTTACAAGAAACCAAGAGAGGAATAGTTAATATGTTGTTGCTAATTGATACACGGACAAAACCGAATCTGCTATAATTGATACAAAATTGTAATACCTAATATGTAGTTGCTTCAATGTATGTTGGAGACCTGACAAGAGAATCGATCACCAGATGTGTCCGGATGTGCGATAAACATCACGGAAGTGTCCAGCATCATGCATCCAACAAGGACGCCTGAATGGCATCAGAATCCTGCTGCTTCCCTAAAAAACGAGTATGCCAGAACCTCATGGCCACGATATCCATGAACAAGAGCAACGTACTGTCATCCACCACATATCTCCAGTCTCCGAGAGACCAAGAGAGCCATCAGAAGGACTTTCGTGAAACAACAAACACTGCCGCTACCATTGTTTCGAAATGGGTATCCCTGACCTCTGCACAGATTGGTGCATATAGCCTTTTATTGCCTTATCCAGAGGAATTTATTACAAAGTCATCACCTCATGGATCACGTAAGGTATCAACCAGCAAAAAAACGACGACAACATACTAAAAACTGAATCAGCAGACAACATACTAATATGATCAAAACGCCAATTGAATGGACCATATATATCCCGTACCACCGACTCTAGCCAATTGAACTCGATCTTGTCATGCAGCTGCAGCGAAGGTTACGCAAACCTCATCAGATCCTTTGGATATACAAATTCACATCCCAGAAACTTCGTGTATATCTAGGGATCTGTTTCCAGATGCATCCAATTCCCTATCAGAATTCTATTTTTTGTGTGCTTTGTGTGTTCTTCGTCAATGTTTTACTCTTTTATCTGCCTTTGTGTGTAGCAAATCACCTTGTAGGCTAGGGAAAGAAAACGGTGCATTACTATTTAATATTGAATGCTTACAATGTTTGTTTAGCCATGTTTGTTGCCTGAATTTAGCCGGCATTCAATTCTTGAGATATCAACCCGCAAAAGAAAATCTTGAAATATCTAACACTACAAGAAGCGGAGAACATGTATCTTTCATAATGTTCCTCATGTAAAAAGTATGTACGAAACTAGGGTGGACCAAGAACAAAATTTTTGAGGGAACAAAAATGTTTGAAGTGAGACAAATCTATTTGCTAAGTGGGTACAAATCACTATTTAGTTTCACAAATTACAAAGGTACTGAAATTGAGTTGGGGCAGCTGCCCCCACAACTTATACATTGGATCCGCCTAACAAATGGAGGTAGTCAACGTTCTCTGTGGGATATGCTTATACTGTTATGTAATGTTTGCTTGTTCGTATGAGATGACTGTTTGATGCAGTGTGGCCTTACATACATTTCAAAACAAAACTGGCCTTACTCTAAAAAAACAAGAGTGGCCTTACATATTCATGCTACATTGAAACGATTTTATAGTCCATCTACTTTCCCTGCATCGTGGACTACAAAACGGGTATCCATGTAGGGTGGACAGTAAATTTTGTTCAAAATTTCAGATTGATCATGGTGTGCCTAGCTACAAAAATTGGTAAACCCGATTAATAGTCATTATTACTTTAGCGCCCACCACAGTGCACTAAATAAAATAGTCAATACTATCTTTTTAACATTATTTCTCTGAAAGAAAGCAGCTTTCTCTAAACTAACCTTGAATTTTCAATTTAGAAAACGTACAAATTCATTAGCAAGAAATTATGGACTATGCCATGTAAACAAATTGTGCTAGGGAATGTAGACCATGTCATTCAATTTCAATTTATGCAAAAAGAAGATTTCCACAAATCGCAGTGATTCTGCTACTTTTTTCATACACATGACGTGCTCAACGGTGATATTGCTCAGCCTTGTTGATCACCATGCGCAAGTGCACATATAAATTACAGGCGTACTAACTTCCTAAACCTTCGATGGAAGATTTTCCGCAGCCATAATGATCTCTAGACGTGTGTTACAAGCACATTATAGCAACAACAAAAAGTCATCAAGAAAATTGTACCGGTCAATAATATTAAGGACATGAAAAAAGAAAACTCTCTAGTAAGTAGCAAAGCTATTCTTTATTTTCGGGAACTAACTAGCAGTGAAGGTTAGCAGAAAGGTTTTCATCTTGGAGTTCAACTCCAATACAAGGCCTTGAGGAAGGAAATGTCGTGCCATTCGTGTTGTTGCTTGATCCAGCTACTGAATACCATCTTAGCCATTTCCAAAAAAAACTGAATACCATCTTAGAGTTTTTTGCTTCAACGCGTCTAAATCCAACATCACCAATCTAGAGTTGCTTCAATGTACTCCCTTCGTTTGGAAATATAAGATGTTTTAGGTTTGTAAAACAAATGTATCTAGACACCTTTTAGTGTTTAGATTCAAGTAAATCTATACATTAAAAGATATTTAGATACATTAGCTTTACAAATAAAAAACATCTTATATTTTCAAACGGAGGGATATATTAAAGACATGACAAGCGAATCGGTCGACCGATATGTCCCGGATGTGCGATAAATCTCACGGAAGTGTGTAGCATCATGCCGCAACAAGCATGCCAGAACCGCAACAGAGTCATGCTGCTTCCCTAAAAAACGAGTGTGTCAAAATCTCATGGCCACGGTACACACAGAACAAGAGCGACGTCGTGTCGTCCACCACATGTCTCCAGTCCCTAGGAGTGCTATCACTAGGACTTTTAGTGGCAAACACTATGCTCCCACACCACGGCTTCAGGAACAATCACCAATCCTAGATGGTGGGTTGCCCTACTTTCCAATAAGAAGATCCGGCGCCACCAGAGCACACATTCTATTGCCGCCACCTCACCAGTGGGAAGTCAAACTGAGTCGTGCTACCTCCAATGCTAGGAGCACATGCTGGATATCCTCGCCACCATCGCTCGCTGTTAGAGTTGTATATGCGTGCGTGTATGTATCCGTTTGTAAATGGTTTGTAATTCCTTGTTGTACAAGTTGATCCACTAATATAAATCAATGCTGGCCGGTTGGGGTAATCACGACAAACAATTCTTTTTGACTTGGTATCAGAGCGAGCCGACCCGACCTAGGGTTTCCGCCCGCACCCCGCGCTTTCGCCGCCGCCGCCACCCATGCCCTGCGCGTGCCGCCGCCGCGACCACTCGATGTGATGTTCTCCTCCGCGTTGACGCTCTCCACCGCCGGCGCGTTGGCCTCGTCATCGGCCCCATCCATTCTTGTCGGCGCCATCATCTCCGCCCCCACCGGCCACAACACTAACACCATAATGGTGCGCCTAGATCACATTAATTTTCTTGTTTGGAAGATGCAGGTCATCCCCAACATCGCCGGCCAGGGATGGTACGGCATCCTCGACGGCTCCTGAAAAGCACCGCCGGCCACAGTCACCGAAGGAGAAGGTGCCAACGCCGTGACCAAGGCTAACCCGGACTACGCCCTATGGTTCTACATGGATCAGTGCGTCCTCAACATCCTCGTCGGATCCATGACGGAGGAGATCCTCGGCCACCTCGTTGTCCGCAACATCGCTTCGTCTGTGTGGGCATGCCTCATTTCCATGTTATCGGCGCAGAACAGGGTGGACGTGCGCCAGATGCGGCGTAAGCTCACGATGCTGCGGAAGAACGACCTCACCGCCGCCGCCTACTTTCACAAGATGAAGGGTTTCGCGGATGGCATGGCCTAGGTGGGGTCGCCTATCTCCGATGACGAGTTGATCGACTACATCGTCGTCGGTCTCGGGCCTCAATTCGAGTCCCTCCAGCACTCCCTCACGGTGTAGGCCGCCGCAGGCGCCGACACCCTCAGCCTGTCGGACTTCTACTCCATGCTCCTCTCCTGCGAGTCCCTCAAGGAGCAAAACGCCCTCACCCCCGAGTTCTCCACCTCCGCCAACGCCGCGACGCGGCAAGGCGATGGTCGTGGATGGGGCCGCCCCCTTCGCCGACACCAACAACAATGGCGGCCGCTCCGGGGGTCGCCCTACTGGCCCGCAAGGCGGCGGCCAGTACAACGGCGGCCAACTGCAGCAGCCCCCCCATGGCAACTACTCCACCCAGGGGGCAGTGGTGGTGGCAATGGAGGAGGTGGCCAGGGCAACGGTGGTGGCGGGCGCTACAACCGCCAGCGCAATCGCCCCCGCTGTCAAGTCTGCAAGTATTGGGGGCCTGAGGACCTCCAGTGCAAAAAATCGCTTCAACCAAGCTTTCTAGTATGAGGACCCCTGTGCTGGTAATTCCGCCTGACATGGTTATACCCTACGGGTACGTGATCTCAGCATACCTGGTCCATCCCAAGGAAGGCCCACGGCAAGATGTACGCCAGCCCATGAAGATTTTCGGGTGGCCAAGGCCCATGATGCCTTCGGATCCTTGGAGAGCAAGACTAGCATAGATAGGAAATTCAAAGGGGTAAAACCCTAGAACTTGTAACCGACTAGGTCTATGCCCGGGACCTGCATGAGTCTATATAAAGGCTAGGAGGGCACGATCTAGATCTCGACCTCATACTTTCCCATACACACCTCCACGCCAGATTGCATCTGCGCACCCCTGTAACCTTCGGTTCCGCCGTAATCAAGAGCAGACAAGCATGAGTAGGGTTTCCCCTCCGGGGCCTGAACCTGGGTAAACTTTGTGTCCCCGTGTTGCTTGTTTGCTAACCGTTCCACGATCTCCAGCATCCCCATCTTCTCCAAAACCCAAGTCCATAACAATGGGCATTGATGAGATCAAACCTCGTCAATTGGCGCCGTCTGTGGGAACTGGGGCCGGATTGTCTTGATCGTGACGGTCCCAACCTGATCGATCTACAACTCTGCGGCGACGGAGATTCACCTCCTCTTCGGCGCTTTCGAATTCACCGCCCACTCACCGGCCACCATGAAGGACTTCGAGCCCGTAGGCGACGGACTCGAATTCCTGTTTGGGAGCTTCTGCTTCCAAGTGGGACAAACCGGCACCCTCCGCCTCCCTGAGCGGGTGCCCCTGCCATCAATCAGGCCCGCTTCATGGACCCCACTCCCCGTGCTACGCACAACATCATCAACAGATGATTCCTACGACAGCAGCAGCTGCAACTCCGATCTGTGCGATCCGCCATCAGATGCAGGGACCTACGGTTCCGGATCTAAAAGCTGCGGCAGCAACGGACCAATCTACGAGCGCTACCAATGCGCCGTAGTCATCCAGAGCGACGTGGATCAGCAAACACCCAACCCACTGCCCAACCGCTTTGAGCGAAGCGGTGGGAAGAAGCGTCCCCACCGGAAGAAAACAACTTCGCCACGTCATCCGCCTTAGCAAAGAAGGATGGGCCCAGGTC
Organism: Avena longiglumis; assembly: GCA_030063025.1. Classification (NCBI taxonomy): domain Eukaryota; kingdom Viridiplantae; phylum Streptophyta; class Magnoliopsida; order Poales; family Poaceae; genus Avena; species Avena longiglumis. The sequence goes on from CP125977.1 coordinate 483,745,132, forward strand.
CGCAACGCCGTGGCAGGCAACATAGTACTGCCTGCAGACACCTCCCGGGATATGCTGATGGCCTACCACCTGCTCCTGATCGAGGAGCACAAAAAGCAGGTCAAGATGCAGGAGGTGCTCGACAAGCGCAAGCAAGCAGCCTCAGAGTCCAGCGCGCGACGAGCTGCGCTCTCCGCCATGGGCATCGGCTCCAGCTCGAACGCCAACGAAGGCAACAAGCACCGCTCTCGGATGGAGAACATGGACCCCAAGGAGCGTCGTGAGGTGACCCTAACCCTCCACACATTCTTCATGGAGATGGACGCCGACAGCAACGTCATCCCGAAAATGCCGCAAGCTGCGATCATGGCAGCCACTGCGTACCTCGCGGCCCACCCACCGCCGGAGGGGGACCCGAAGAGGGACATGCACAAGTCCGCACTCACTGGACTCGGACTCGTTGGAGCTGCGCTCCACCAGGAAGCTCCCACGGAGCCGAAGAAGAAAGCTCCGGTCAGGTTCGACCGCAACCCCACCCCTTCATCCGAAGAAGAGGAACATGACCTTCCTCGAAGGAAGAAGAGTTCGCCGCGCGACGCTCTGACGCCGAGATGCGCTCACCCAGCAAAATCGACAAAGCGCAAGCCAGCGCATGCTCGTCGAATCCGAGATGGGCGAAGCGAAGGAGAACTCCGAGCCCGATGCTTCAATGGTCGGTCCGGGGACGCGGATGCCGCGAAATTTCAAGCTTCGCCGGATACTCCGAAGTTCGACGGCACTCAAGACCCAAATGCTTGGCTCAGCGACCACTTATCATCCGTCAAACTGCACGGTGGAAACAAAGAGACTGCCATGCAATGCCTTCATTGCGGTGACAGTAGCCGGATCGCTCAAGACCTATCTTGAGGTCCATCCGAAGCTGGGATGAGCTAGCTTACAGCTTCATTCGAAACTTCAAAGGCACCAGCAAGAGGCCCACCTCAATCGAAGAATTACAAGCCTGCACTCAACGAACGGGCGAATCCATTCGCTCGTACATACTACGCTGGTCCAACACAAAGAACTCCGCATCGCACATCTCCGAAGAAAGGGCCATCGACGCCTTCAGGGACGGCGTCAAGCGCCAAGACTTCAAGGAGGAACTTGGGCGCGTCAAGCCCAAAACACTCGACCACCTCATGGATATCGCCAACAGGTGGGCTGACGGCGAAGACTCCATTCACCGAGCACAATCAGAAGAAGAAGATGACTACGATTACGGCGAGCGCCCGTAGCAAGAGAAGATCAGCGTCTCACGGACCCGACATGGTCGCGGTGGCTACGCCGATCGCCGCAACGATGCCAACCGCAAAAGCGGAGGATATCGCGGGAAACTTCGCGACGGGGGCGTAACGATCGTGGCAACGCCGACGCGATAGGACCCTCGACATCTGGCTTTGGGACCATGCACCATCCACTTCTACATCAACAAGCGGGATGGCAAAAGAAGCGAGCCACATGCTCAAGGACTGCGCGAGTTCTAGAAACTCAGCGAAAGCATGGTGCGATGAGGCAAGCCCCAATCCTGCGTTGAAGCGCACCGCGCCCGGTGAAATAGCGCATGGAGCTCCTCCACCGCCCCCCGATGGAGGCCCGAACCAAACAGTCGCAACAGCACAGAACAACGTTGAGGCAGGTACCCCGAAAAGAACGATGATATGGAAGGCGCCCCACGAATAGGGTGCGAAGAAAATCACCCGACAGATCAAAGGCGTGGCAACTCCACCCGCCATCCACAGGTACCTCGGGATCGGAGTCACATCACGTTGATCGTTGGATCACCCTTGCGGATCCTCGCCCGGTCATGCTTCACAGGTCTTTGGCGCGGTCGGAGGTTTCGAGATGAGTCGTGTCTTCATGGACGGCGGCAGCGGCATCAACCTGATGTTCGCAAGAACTCTAGCAGCAATGCGGATCCCGCAGTGCAGCCTAGAACAGTCATCTTTGGCAAGCCGGACAACTTCCGGCTGGAGCGGCTCAAATTCGAAGTGGTAGACTGGCCATCACAGTACCACGCCATCCTCGGGCGTGTAGCATTCTCAAGGTTCTTGGCTGTCCCACACTATGCATACCTGCTACTCAAGATGCCAGGACCAAAGGGCGTCATCACAGTCCATGGAGCTTCACACGATCGGACCAATGCGACCGAGATTTCAACAGAATCTCCCAGTCATTCGGCATGCAAGAGGAGTTCCTAAGGCTCCGCGAGGTGACGGACAATGGGGCACCCCCAGTCGCACGACAAAACACACCTGACATGTCTTTCGACTCCACCGTCAACACAAAGAAGGTGCAAGTCCATCCGACGGATGCCTTCAAGACGGCGCTGATTGCCAACGACCTCAGCCCCGCATAGGAAGGCATGCTCGTCTAATTCCTCCGTGAGCGCTGGAAAATCTTCGCCTGGTGTCCTGCGAACATGCCAGGAGTTCCCAGGGAATTCGCCGAGCACGCACTCAACGTCTTTCTAGACACCAAGCCCGTCAAGCAGTCCATCCGGAGACTGTCCGAGCCACGAGCCGAAGCTATCGGCAAAGAAATCAACAGACTACTCGCTGCAGACTTCATCAGGGAAATCAAAGAAAGCGAGTGGCTTGAAAATACAGTGATGGTCCCAAAAAAGGACACGGACATCCTGCGGATGTGCGTGGATTTCACGTCGCTAAACAAGCACTGCCCAAAGGACCACTTCCCTCTTCCTAGGATCGATCAGATCATTGATTCGACTCCAGGTTGCGAGAAACTCTCCTTCCTCGACGCCTACTCAGGCTACAATTAGATTCGACTCAAGGTCGAAGATCAGGAGAAAACGGCATTTATCACACCGTTCGGAGTGTTCTGCTACAACACAATGCCCTTCGGGCTAAAGAACGCAGGTGCCACGTACCAGCGATGCATGCAGGCATGCCTCAAGGACCAGATCGGTCGCAACGTTCAAGTCTATGTCGACGACATAGTCATAAAAACTAGGGAGGCGAGGACACTTATCAATGATCTCCGCGAGACGTTCGACAACCTCGATCGCTACAGGATCAAACTCAACCATGAAAAGTGCGCCTTCGGCGTCCCATCAGGTTAGCTGCTTGGGTACTTCATCTCTCAGCGAGGGATCGAGGCGAACCCGAAGAAAATCAGAGCCATCATGGCAATGGAGAAGCCGAAAAACCTCAAGGGTGTCCAACAGCTTGCAGGGCGAATAGCGGCGTTGAGGAGATTCATTAGCCGCAGGGGTGAGAAGGCCCTGCCATTCTACCAGCTGCTACGCAAGGCAGATAAATTCGAATGGATGCCCGAAGCTGACGACGCGTTCGAAAGCCTCAAACGGCTACTCTCCACCTCGCCCGTCCTGGTCACGCCAAAGGACCGCGAGCCTCTGCTGCTGTACATAGCAGCCATACACCAGGTGGTCAGCACCGTGCTAGTGGTCGAACGACCCGAAGAAGGCAAGACCCACGGGGTCCAACGCCCAATCTACTACCTCAGCGAGGTACTGTCGCCAACAAAATAGAGGTACCCTCACTACCAGAAACTCGCCTACGGCGTGTTCATGACGGCTCGACGGCTGAGCCATTACTTCCAGGAGCAACAGGTGATGGTCGTCAACGAGGCACCCCTGAACAGCATCCTGAATAACCCTGAGGCCACAGGACGCGTGGCCCTGTGGGGCATTGAGCTGTCACCTCTGGACATCATCTACGAGAAGCGACTCGCAATCAAATCTCAAGTCCTCCCGGACTTCCTCGTACATTGGATGGATCTGTAGCTGCCAGACACCCCAGACATGTCACAGTCATGGACAATGCACTTCGACGGCTCCAAGCGTGAAGCTGGAGCAGGAGCCGGGGTCATACTGACCTCCCCGTAGGGCGACCAGATGAAGTACGTCCTCCGGATGAAATTCCGAGCCTCCAACAACGAGGCCGAATACGAAGCCCTCATCCATGGCATGGGGATGGCAAAGATCTGCGGTGCAACGCGCCTGGTCATATACGGTGACTCCAACCTTGTCGTCCAGCAGATGATGAATAAGTGCGACGCACACGCCGAAAACATGATCGCGTACCGCGCACTCTACAACACACTCGAAGGAGAATTCAACGGCTGCGAGCTTCGACACGTTGGAAGAGAAAGCAACGAGGAAGCCGACAGACTCGCCAACATCGGCTCCACCTACGCAAAGGTTCCACCGGGTGTGTTCCTCGAACAGATCTGCGTGCCATCCATCAAGCGAAAATTCCCCAAGGGATCACCCGAAGAAGCAGAACACTCGGGGGCTACGCTGCCCGAAGGACACGAAGGACCCGAGAAGCTGGACACAGAGGTCGCTATGGTCAACCTGATGCAGGTCATGGCAGTCGAAGAAACTTGGGCCGCGACCGCACCTCCAGTTCTTGACAAGCGGAGAACTGCACGACAGGCGAAGATGCCGGCGCATATCTCATCGGTCAAAGCCTTCACCATCATCAATGGCGAGCTGTAAGCGCAGTATACGGTGTACTACAAAGGTGCGTCACCATCGGTGACAGGAAAGCCATCCTCCAATACATCCACGAGGGCATCTGCGGCCACCATGCAGGCAGCCGCTCCCTTGTCGCCAAAGCTCTGGCCGGATTCTCTTGTGGCCATGGCATGACGCAAAGGACATCGTCCGAAGATGCAACGGGTGCCAAAGGTTCGCTGACAAACCACACACACCTGGATCAGAGCTCAGGCCAATACCTATAGCCTGGCCCTTTGCCCAATGGGGCCTCGACATGATCGGCAAACTGCCAAAGTCTTGAAAGAGCACGTTTACCTCACAGTCGCGATCGAAAAATTCACCAAGTGGGTCGAGGCCATGCCGGTCACCAACCAAAAGGGCAAGACTGCCGTCAAGTTCTTCGAATCCATTGTCTACAGGTTCGGCGTACCGCACAACATCATCACCGACAATGGATCAAACTTTATCTCCAAGGAATTCCAAGACTTCTGCGAAGGCCTCGGGATCAACATCACGTACGCCTCAGTGGCACACCCGCAAACGAATGGGCAAGTGGAAAAGGCCAACGGCCTAATCGGCGCTGGCATCAAGAAGTGCCTCATGAGCCCACTCGAACGAAAGGCCGGAGCCTGGATGAAAGAGCTGTCATTCGTCCTATGGAGTTTGCGTACTACGCCAAACAGATCCACCGGCTACACATCGTTCTTCATGGTGCACGGAGCCGAAGCCGTGCTACCGGCAATCGCCACGGGCCCCGGTCGTCACTTAATGAAGCGAATCCACGGCTTCACTCGAAGATGCCGTGGACACACTCGGCAAGCAAGAGGCGTGGCAGCTCGATCAGCGGTGTACCAGCAGAGTCTCCGCAACTACCACAGCCGACGGCTACGCCCAAGGTCCTTCGTCGAAGGAGACCTCGTCTTGCGACTTAAGCAAGAGCGACCGAAGAAATTCGAGTCGCCATGGGAAGGACCCTACGTTATCATCGAAGTCATCCCAGGTGGCGCCTATCGCCTCAAGCACGTGGAGTCTGGAGTCGCATACTCCAACCCATGGAACATCGCACACTTGCGGCGATTCTACCCATAGCTACCTACCCCTTTTACTTTCAATAAGGCTTTTCAGCCAAGGCTATTCAGCCGAACAATGTACTTCCTCCATTACGATATAAATAAAAGCTAAGTGTTCCGCCCCAAAATCTTGTTCGCTACTTGCAACTTTAATTTATGCTACAAACGCACTCGGGGGCTCCCCCCACCTCACGATTTCATCGACGAGGATCACACGTGTACACCTGAGTAGCTGACAACGTCAGGCAAACGAAAAGGACACGTACTCAAACAAAGCACTACGTGCTCACAATAAACAAAACCTTTATAACAAAGGGCACAACACGCCCAGTCGGAATATACAAATTTTACATCTATCTCTTTTATAAGTACTACCTATTCTGAAGAATAGCTTGAGCACGCTGCTCAAACAAATCTACTACCTGTTCGGCATACTGCCTTACAGCCGCATAATGCGGACGCATATCCCACTCGCCACCATCCGGTCGAAGAGGTGGCCCAGCTGCTACAACAGACAAATCTACATCAGGCCGGTGCAGCCTCACAAGGGACAAAGCAGCCTTCACTCCTGCGACGAGTTGTTGCCGCACCAACTCCTTGACATTGCTCACGCTCCGAAACTTCGACAGAAGACCCGCAAAGCTTGTTGGCACGGCATGCAATGGAAACATGACATGCAACACCGAGGCAAGAGACGTCTGCACCTGACGAAGCACCCGCGAAACCTGGTGCACATGATCCTGCACCGTCGCCAGAGCCATGGCACGGTCACGATCCATCCAGAAGAAGCCGCTAGCCTCCATGTCCTGTTGAGTCAAGCAATTGACCCGAACAGCGACACGCTCTTTCTCTTACCTCGGAGCAAGGTTAGCACCTGCGAAAATTGCACAAAATAAGAGGCAAGGCCAGCAGGCGCATCCGAAGAACTGAGTTGCAGCTCGAAACAAAGAACAACTTACATTGAAGCTGCTCAGACAGCCGAAGCAGTTCCGCCATCAAGTACTCCTCTCTGGCTGCACCGCGATCCGCCTTGGACTTCCAAACATCAGCGTGACCACGCACCCCAAGCAACTCCCTCTCAAGACTACGAACATGGTCTCGAAGAAAAGCGAGTTGTGAAGAATCATCCAAAGATGGCCGCAGTTGCGCTGCAGGCGAGGTGTCAACAGGGTCAGCACCCGAAGGAACCTAGAACAGCAGAAAAGCAAAGGACATAAACATTCAGACAGAGAAGAGCACAACTCAGCAAAATTCATTAAGCATATAAAAGCCACTACGTGGCACAATGATTTCGTTCCTCAACATAGTTACAGCAAAAGGAGACTAGAAACTATCCTACAGCTACAACGCCTAAGATGCGGCACCCTGAGTAGCCTCGAGCGGGCCCTGCTTGGCCTCCCTGTTGCGCGGCGCATACTCGGACAACGGATCAATGAGCTTGGCCCATATAAACTGCGGCGAGTAGGTAGCAAAAGCTACCTCGGATCCAAACGCGGTCATCGGCATCCGGGAGGTGATCTGGGGAAGGTCCAGCTCCGCTCCAGCCGCCAAGGCCATCGCTAGCCCGACGGACGCGCCGATGCCCTTCTACTTGCTCTTGTACGCCGCAGGCGCTTCGGCTGACAAGGCCTCCGCCAGGGCGTCAACATCATCAAGGGCCGCGCCCTTAGGGACAAGCTCCTTGTAGAAGCGGCCAAGGAATTCCTTTGCCTTGGCAAGGGAGCTGATGAAAGGTAACACAGAAGAAAGGCAAGAAAACGAAAATACAGAAGCAAAAATAAGGTACTCACCCGAAACAGCCTTGGCAGCAGCCATGAGCTTGCCTGCCACCTCTCTTTCAGGCGCAGTCGCAGCAGTGGCAAGATGCTCCTCGCGGTCCGTGGCCTCCTGCTGCAGACGCTCCTTAGCTTCGGCTGCCTCAGCTAGCTCCAGCTCAAGGCGCTCTTTCGCACCGACGGCGTCCTCGGACTTCTTCTCCGATTGACCAAGGCTCTTCTTGAGAGCGTCGATCTCACGGAGAGAGGTATTATGCTCCTCTGCATTCAAAACAACCAAACGTCAGAAAGCAGGACAAGAATAAAGGAAAGAAGCACCAAAAGCATACGGGTACCTTGAAGCTGTTGGAGGTTGGCCTCCAGCACCAGTCGCTTGGCTTCCTGCACAAAAGGCTGCAGGAAGAAGAACCACCATTCAGAAAAAGGACTCGGGGGCTACGCCCAACAGGAGAAAGCAGAAGACAAAGACTCACACGAAAACACTTGGGGGCTCCCCCGAGACTTGAAGAACAAAATAAGAGAACTCTTTTATATACGCTCGGGGGCTCTCCTCGCGACAGACGACTTACATGATCCAACGGTGATGCCGAAGGCCCGCTGGCGAAATTCTGAGGCGCAACCACCTGCACCTCCTGCAGAGGAGGATTCGGAGCAGCTCCCCCCAAAGTTTCCACCATCTGAGGAGGAGGAGACGCGACCTTCGACTCTCCCATCATCTCCCGAGCACCATCGCTGGAGGAGTCGTGGGAGGAATGCCTGCACACGAAAAAATTAGCACAAAAGTCAACAGGAAAAAGGACAGCAGTATAACAGAAGCTTACGAGTCCAGCGAGCTCAGGTCGAAGACAGGAGGAGTCCTTCGGGCTCTCTTCTCCCCCTTCTTCTCCTCCTCCTTTTTCTCTTCCTTCTTTTCTTCCTTCTTCCGCTTCGCTGGCGGGTGCGGTGCTACAGCCCGCACAGGAATGGCAGGAAGAGGGGAGGAAGAGCCTCCATGCCCGTCACTGTGATGCTCAAGGCACATAGGGTTCCTAGGAGTCGGAGGAGTCGAGGCATCCAAAGACTCGCTGGAGCTTCGTGATCGTTTGCGCGTGTGGTCCTCGCTCGACTCGTCGGCATCTTCCGCCGGAGATCGCGCTGACGGCAGCTCGGAAACGGAATCCACCACGTCATTATCCGGGGCATTCGGATATTTTTCAGGCAATGGCGGTACCATGCCCGGCACCTTGAAGCTCTGCAAAAAAGGGATTTTGTTAGCAAATAAAGAAAAATAAATACGCAGTCGACGAAAAGCGCTACGCGCACGAATCTACACCTGTGGAACGGCCAGCGTCGAAGAAAACGGAGGATTCAGTGACTTCCCCGGGATTTTTTCTCCAGCCTTGAACTTCAACAATAAGCGAAGGGCCTTGTCAAGATCTCCCTTGGAGATTTTCTTAGCCGAAACTCTCGTCGGATCACGGCGCCCAGAATAAAGAAACATCAGGTGCGCTCTAGCCTGGAGAGGCTGCACCCGACACTCGAGAAACGTGCGGATAATATCCACGCCGTTCACTTCCTTCTCCGGAATCAACTGGAGATCCTCCACCCGACGATAAAGGGCCTCTATCTCAGCTGACTCGCCATCCAATATTTGGTTTTTCCAGGACCTTTTCGGCTCGTTTATCTGGGAGGAGTCGAAAGGAGAAAGACCAAAATGCTGCCCAGCCACTGTGGAGTCGCGAATTTAAAACCACCGCCTCCGCCAGTACTGGACAGATTCAGACAAAGAGAAAGAAAAGAAAAGAATATTGGTCCTGAGGGATATGATGCAACCCCCAATGGGATACACACTATCCGAACCGGATTGCCTCTTCACGGAATAAAGTTTCTGGAAGAGTCCAAAATGCGGCTCGATGCCGAGCCAGCACTCGCAGAAAGTGATAAAACAAGCAATGTGAAGAAGAGAATTGGGGGAAATATGATGCAGCTGGATGCCATAGAGGAAGAGCAACCCACGAAGGAAGTCGTGGACTGGGAAGGAAAACCCACGCATAACGAAGGCGAGAAACATAACCCGATACCTAGCGGGGGACGGGGGATTACCTCGTTGCCGGGGAGTCTGACGGCCTCCCTATCTTGCGGAATCAAACCCCGCTCGCGAAGTTTGCGGAGGTCACTCTCCCGCGTCTCTGATCGCCGCCAACCACCGTCGATGACTCGGGTAGCGGTGGCGCCTTTCTTTCCTCCGGCGGCGCTGGTACCAACCGCAGAGGATGATTTCTTCGGTTTCCCCATCACGCTACGGCGGCGTCGGCGGTGAGAGCGCAGAAGGGAAGACGGAAATGTGGAAGGATATTCCAGCACGCAGCAAGAACTGCTAGAGCACAAGGAGGCAGTGAGAACAAGAGTAGATGCGGTGAAAACAAACTGCAGCTTTACCCAATGATTATAACGGCGAAGACGATGCACGGCAACCGTCCATCAAGAAGACCTAACGCCAACGGCAGATCTTCCCATACGTGTCGACATCTGGCGAACCGTCGTTACCACGCCGTCCACTACGCGCGGAAATCGAGGAGACGCCGTAATTATCTACACGCCGCGCGTGACCGGTCAATTCAAGGTCAGCAAGTGGGACCCACGTTCGTCTAGTCAAGTCATCTCTGGCGCAGCAGACACTTGAGGTCATTAATCGTCAGCACTGATGTCATCAAAAGCTATACTAGCAACAACTACAATTTCTTCGGCTTCAAACCTAAGAGTACTCACTCGAATCTATGATTCGACTAAATACTCGGGGGCTACGCCTATTAGGAGCGCTGGCCGCGCACCCGAAAGATGAATAAAAACGATCTGTTTCTTCGAGTCCTACGTCGAGTCTACGACTCCACTACGGACTCGGGGGCTACTCCCATAGGGAGGATGGATTTAAGCATCCGAATTTTTTGTGTCCTACGGACTTAACAACTGAATAATGTTTGAGCTAAAGTCTCCGCTCGAGTCTACGACTCGAACAGACACTCGGCGGATACTCCCATAGGGAGCGCTGGTCGCGCACCCTATGAAATCTTCGACTGCGATCTTTCGGATCAGCATGCAAAAACTTTTCGGCAACTCTGCCCCAACAAAACGCTGAGTGAGCAACGATCTCCTTGGCCACCCGAAACACCTCCGCGGTGACAAATATTCGGATGCTATGTCTGCGACACAAAGATAAGACCTACAGATATCATCTGATGGCCTGGCAATGCACACGACTGCGCTCTGCTAAGTATGAACCCGTGCCAGCAGGCGCGATGAAAAAATCCTGACGGACGCGTTGGGTACATCAATTAAAATTACTGGAATTCCACTCCTGTAAGTCCTCCGCGGCCTGAGTCGAATTACGCCAGCATATGTTCCAGGTCCGAGTTGAGGGACTCGAACCTGAAGAAGATCGTGCTGTTTCTTCCTAAGACGGTTAACTGACCCCGATTCATCGGGTGAGTCAGGCACACGCATCAGCAATCCCTACAGATATACTATTAATACATAGTTGCACCCGAAGGATTGAAGAGTCCTCATCCGAATATACAATTTGACTGATCACTCGGGGGCTACTGACATGGTTATACCCTACGGGTACGTGATCTCAGCATACCTGGTCCAGCCCAAGGAAGGCCCACGGCAGATGTACGCCGGCCCATGAAGATTTTTGGGTTGCCAAGGCCCATGACGCCTTCGGATCCTTGGAGAGCAAGACTAGCATAGATAGGAAATTCGAAGGGGTAAAACCCTAGAACTTGTAACCGACTAGGTCTATGCCCGGGACCTGCCTGAGTCTATATAAAGGCTAGGAGGGCACGATCTTGATCTCGACCTCATACTTTCACATACACACCTCCACGCCAGATTGCATCTGCGCACCCCTGTAACCTTCGGTTCCGCCATAATCAAGAGCAGACAAGAAGGAGTAGGGTTTTCCCTCAGGGCACGAACACAGGTAAACCTTGTGTCCCCGTGTTGCTTGTTTGCTAACCATTCCACGATCTCCAGCATCCCCATCTTCTCCAAAACCCAAGTCCATAACAATGGGCATTGATGAGATCAAACCTCGTCACCGCCGCCTACCAGCCAGGCCCTAGTTAGTCGTGGCTCTTCGACACCGGTGCCACCGACCACCTCACAACCGACATGGGCTAGATGAACATCCAGGAGCACTACAACATCACGGATCAAGTGCAAGTCACCAACGGTGTAGGTTTTTCTATTACGCATGTTGATCACTCTCGTTTACCTGGTTCATCCTCTCCGATTAAGCTTAAAAATATTCCGCTTGTCCCTAAACTTAGCAATAGTTTGATCTCCGTCTATCGCCTTGTTTCCGACAATAAAGTCTTTGTTGAATTTCATAAATCCTTTTTATGTGTCAAGTACTAGGTCATGAAGTAGGTTCTTCTTCGCGGTAGGAATCATGGCGGTCTTTACCCTCTCCAGTTAAGTCGCGTCGTAGCTTCTGGGCATCGCACGTCGTCTAGTGTTTGGCTAACTTCCGAGAAGTGGCATCGGCGTCTTGGTCATCCGTCAAATAAGATAATTCATACTATTGTTAGTTCCAATAATTTGCTATGTTCTTCAAACATTGAGTCTTTTGTGTGTGATGCTTGTCACGTGCTAAGAGTCACCAATTACCATACAATTATTCTACCTGTGTTTCTACATCACCACTTGAGCTTATTCACTCCGATGTTTGGGGTCCTGTTTTGCCCTCTTCTGGGGGTTTTAAGTATTATGTCAGTTTTATTGATGACTATAGTCGCTATTGCTGGATTTATTTGATCAAAAATAAGTCTGATGTCGAGAGTATCTTTTACACCTTTCAAAACCATGTTGAGCGTCAATTAAATGCTATGATTTGTTCTGTTCAGTCGGACTAGGGTGGTGAGTATCATTGCCTCCATGCTTATTTTTAGCATACCGACATCTCTCATCATGTGTCTTGTCCACATACTTCTCAACAAAATGGCATAGAGGAACGCAAGCACCGTCATCTCGTCGATACGGGTCTAGATCTCCTAGCGCACTCCTCGTTGCCCCTTCAGTTTTGGGATGAGGTGTTTCTTATAGCTTTCTATATTATTAACAGGATGCCCATTCCGGTCATCAACCATGCCACACTGATGACCCACAAGTATAGGGGGTGTATCATAGTACTTCCGATAAATAGTAGTGTCGATCCCAATGAAGAGCACAAGGTGTTGACTAGTGGTATGGAGCAGGAAATCTCTGTAAATACTTAACAAACAGATTTTTAGGGGTTTTCTGATAAAACAAGGAAATAAAATGCAAGTAATAAATACAACGAACAATTGCATCAAGTGGCCAAATCCTTTCTTAGCAAAGGACAGGCCGGTGTAAATACTTATGAGGACCAAACATTCTCGAGGACACATGGGAATACTGTCAAGTGCTTTCGCTTCATATAGCTGAGTAGTCTTCTTTGGTTTCATAAGTGTTGTGTGGGTGAACCTATGCTAATGTACCGACCTTACTTAAACCACAAGCATCCGCAACTACAAGAAAGTAATTAAGATATCAACCTAACCACAGGCTTAAACTCTGAGATCCTACTCTCCCTTGTGCAAAGGTTTCCTAACGGGGGTTCAGGTTTCTGTCACTCCGGCAACCCCACAATTAGTAGCCAAATACACAATGCATTCCCCTAGGCCCATAAATGGTGAAGTATCATGTAGTCGACGTTCACATGACACCACTAGAAGAATAGCACCACAACTTAAATATTAAACCATTGAATAATACCTCAACACAATTCCACTAGTAACAACATGGCATCTCCCATGTCCTCAAGAACAAAATGAACTACTCACGAGACATCATATGGATCAAGATCAAAGATGATTTAATGATGGATAACAATCTGAACATAAACAATAATTCAATGGTTCCACTCACAAGCATCAACTACAATTGTAATCAACACCAGTGCGGTGACCCAGCATACCACTGCATGTGTATTACACTATAGTCGTTGACATGACATCCACAGAACACCGTTCTGTAAATATCACATCCCTTAGAGTGGTACAACAGAAACATTGCGGGTCCATATTACAAATATTCACATATTATTATTATTATAATACCAGATGATGGGGATATGCCTACCGGGGTATACCTAGCAGGACGTTTCCTACTGGCCCAAGTTGTCAGCGAGTGGGCCCGCACGACGGTGACTGGATCAAGACTTGGCGTGGACTCAGGCGACTGGAAGCTGAAGGCCCAGAAGCGTAGCTAGGCCCAGTCGGACTAGGTCATAGAATCTCCGAATCCTAACTAATTCGGTTGTGATCTGTAAACCCTAGCGAGGTGAGTCTATATAAACCTCCCTAGGGGACGCATAGAGGAGAGGTTCCATCATACACCCAAGCGACTCGCCGCCTAGCCGTCGAGCTCACCCCATTGTACTCTCATCATAATACAATCTAGCAGGAGTAGGTCTTTACCCTCCGGGGCGCCGAACCTGGGTAAACCCTTGTGTCTCAGCCCTCATCTCGCACCGCAGATGGCTGGCCGCCCTTGCCCCATGTTCTACTACTCGCTGCCGATTGCATCATCTGTCGTGGTCATTCCCACGACAGTGGCGCCCACCGTGGGGCCTGGCCGGTCAGGCTGGTGTTCTGTGGCGAGATCCAATCTGTCCATCAACGAGTCGATTGCCACCGGCCGCATGATCGCGATCGGCGAGATGCTCCAAATCTTGCCGAGCAGCTACGTCCCGGCGGCGCGACCCGTCACACATAGCGTGATCCTGCCGGTTGGCACAATCAGCCTCTTCGTCGGCCTCACCGACGTCATCATCTCGGAGGACTCGGCTCGCATCCGTGAGTCGCCTCCACGCGATCGGCTCTCTTAGAGCCAGGTCCGCACGATTCACCACCTCGCCTCTGAGTACGACTCGGCCCACAGCAACATGGCCGAAACCACCGCGGCCGCGGATGACGCGGCCCTCAACGACGACGCCGATTCGGAGACCCCGGCGTCACTCGCCGGATCCATTGTCGCCGCGTCACCCGCGGGCTCCATCACCCAGGTCTCCAACGTCAGAGACTTCTACTCCGTGTCGGAGAACTCCGCTGATCTCCATGACGGAACCGGTCGCCACGCCGCGACCTACGTGGCGACTGGAGCCGACCCGCCGGAAGACCCATTCTCCATGCCGATCCCACCGAACGCGACGGCAACGGAGGTCGAGGAACTCCGCCTGAAGCTGGCGGAGGCAGTCCGTAAGGAACAAGCCGAGCGCGAAAAATTTCGCCTCGAGCAGGTGATGGCGCAGGAGCTGTCGCGCTACCACCAACTCCGAATCAGGTCGCGCCCTGAATTTCGACGACGAGAACGACCCGGCCCGCGCGGCCGATCGCGCGATCTGCGAGAACGCACCGCCAAGAGGAAGCACTCGACCCCCACCAAGGACAACGGCCAATGGTGCCCCACCACCACCCAACCGCGCACCCCCAGGGACTAGCCAAGGATCGTGGTCTCCTCACGAGAGCGAGGCGTGAACGGCCTCCCTCTGTTCTCCACCCCAATGGACAACCTCGTCGTGGGCCGAGCAGCCGTCGACAACATTGAAGCCACTGGAGAAGGCGCCCTGCAGATCCAATACGCCAGGGCTATGCTCGCCAAAGCGGTCGAGCAAAAAAACACAGACGTCGACTCACAGGGTCGGATGTACTCGCGTTCATCAGGCAGCAGAGCGGCCTCGAGCGGCCGTCCCATGGTGGCGAACACTCTCAACTGCCCGCCACCCGAACCCCTACAACTCCAACACCGACCCGCGAACGCGGCACTCTCCACCAACGACCCTCGGCCGGCGAACAACTTTGTCGGCGCCAACGGATAACCCGTCGACGCCCGCATCCACATGATCAACAACCAGAACTGGCGCGCACGCCAGCCTGACGATCTGCGGCACACCCTCACCAAACGCCGCGACAGCGAACCGAGGGGATCGCTGAGCCGAGTGGGGCCCTCGTGTTTCGGACCGATGATACGAGGCGAAAGATACCCGACGAACTTCAAAGCGCCGAGGGAAATAGAAAAGTACGACCCCTCGTACGTTCCCTCCGTGTGGCTGGATACCTACCTCATGGCGATGGGGATCGCCGGCCACACCGATTTACTCGCCGCCCACTACCTCCCCCTGATGATGGAAGGGGCATGCAGGCAGTGGATTAACACCCTCCCCGCGGATAACATCGACTCCTGGGAGGAGATGCGTGATGCCTTCGTCAGGCACTTCGAGGGTTCATACACCCGCGCCACCACCATCGAGGACCTGGAGCGGTGCGTCCAGGGACCCCGCGAGTCGACCCGCAGCTGGGTCCAACGGTGGCAAGATCTGTGGTATAACGCGGCTGGGATCCACCCGGACACCGCGATCCACTGCTTCAAGACCTTGTGCCGCTACGAGCCCCTGGTCGCCAAGCTCAAACGAGTGTACCACACACTCGACAACATACCGGGCCTCCTGCAGATCGCAAAGAAGTACGCGGAGGAGGACCCAAACCAAGAAACCAACGACGAGTCGGGAATACAGCGCCGCACGAGGTGCCACGACAACAGGAGGTGACCCGATTTACGCTACATAAACACTTGCCTCACCGGCAAGCGCCGTAGTGATGGGCGAGTCGACTTTGTCGCCAACGCTGGATACGCGCAACGCGAGCCCAAGAGCTTCCGCCGTGACGGGGGACAGCGCCACGACGGTGGCAACTACAAGGCGAAGTCGAGGTTCGATCCCGCGGCCCTTCTTAACCAACCTTGTGTATTTCACAGCAGGGAAGGAAAGCCCTCCACGCACACGACCGCCGACTGCCACTCTCTCAAGGAGATCGAGAAGGCACGACGCGCGCGGGAAGACCCCAACAACAACCCGCCAAACGGCGGAAAATTCGGCAGTGTTGCCGGCTCGCTCCACACCTTCACAGGATTCAACACGAAGCGCGAGAAGAAGGTCATCGCCCGTGCCGTCGCCGTCAACGCGGTGGCCCAGATAGATATTCCCCAGTTCCTCAACTAGTCTGAGCAACCAATCACTTGGAGCCGCGAAGACCACTCGCCACGGATCGAGTATCTGGGCCGAGTCGCCCTGGTGGTCAAGCCCAAGGTGGGAGACTACTGGCTCCCCAAAACATTGATGGACGGCGGCAGATCCATCAACATCTTGTACCTGGACACATTCAGGCGACTGCGGCTCCCGCAGTCGATGATCGAGACGACCTACACCATGTTCCAAGGCATCGTCCCCGGTCGGAAAGCGTACCCGATTGGCAAGGTGATGCTGCCAGTCACCTTCGGCACACCAGCAAACTTCCGCACCGAGCGGATCGTCTTCAAGCTGGTGCCCTTCGACAACCCCTACCAGTGCGTCCTGGGGCGCCAGGCGTTCGCCAAGTTCATGGCAGCATCCCACTACTCGTACAACGCGATGAAGATACCTGGGCCGTGCGGCGTCATCACCATCCACGGCGACCCCGCCATGGCCGCAGAGTGCGGGCCAAAGGGGCCGAACTCGCTGACGCCGTCATCGCGGCAGAGGACAACCACGCCGAGGAGATCGCCAAGTACGCGAGCGAGGTCAACAGCGATGACCCCACCATACTCGATAAGCCCAACTTGGAGGGCGGAAACTCCACCGCCTTTGCGGCAACGACGCATACCCAACATAGGAAGGCGCGCTCATCAAGTTCCTCCGTGAGAACACGGACATATTTGCATGGAAGCCATCCGACATGCCTGGTGTCCCGAGGGAACTCGCTGAGCACAAACTCCACGCCGACCCCAAAGTGCGACCTGTTAAGCAGTCTCTGCGGCCCTTCAATGAAGAGCGCCGCCGAGCCATCGCCGAGGAGGTGTAGCGTATACTCGCTGCAGGCTTCATCCGGCCAATCAAGTACTCCAAGTGGCTGGCAAACCCAGTCCTGGTCGAGAAGAAAAACGGGACCTGGAGGATGTGTATCGATTACACAAACTTAAACAGCGCCTGCCCGAAGGAGCAATTCGTCCTCCCACGGATCGACCAAATCATCGATTCCACTGCGGGCTCGGAGGCGCTATGATTCTCGACGCCTACTCTGGGTACAACCAGATCAAAATGGCCGTCGAGGACGAAGAGAAGACATCGTTCATCACGCCATTCAGAGCCTTCTGCTACACTGCCATGACCTTCGGCCTCAAAAACTCCGGGGCGACCTACCAGAGGTGTATGCAGGAGTGCCTTGCGAGCCAGATTGGCCACAATATCCACGTCTACATCGACGATGTGGTGGTGAAATCCGCTCGCCAGAACGACATACTCGCCGACCTGGCGGAAACATTTGCCAACCTGTGGAAGTACAAGATAAAGCTAAACCCAGGGAAGTGCACCTTCGGTGTGCCAACTGGACAGCTACTGGGATATGTTGTCTCCAAGCGCGGGATCGAGGCGAACCCCGCAAAGATCAACACAATCGCTCGACTCGGCAGACCCGAGTGCCTGCGCGACGTCCAGAAGCTAGCCGGGCGAGTCGCGGCTCTCAGTCGCTTCATTCCCCGGCTAGGCGAAAAGGCGATGCCCCTCTACCGCCTAATGCGCAAGAACCCCACCTTCAAGTGGGACAAGGAGGCAGATGACACGCTCCATGATCTCAAGGAGGTGCTCCTTGCAGCACCGCTACTCACCGCCCCTGTCGACAAGGAACCCATGCTGGTCTATGTCGCGGCTTCCGAACGCGTCTTCAGCACCGTCATGGTCGTCGAACGGCCAGAGGAAGGAAAAGAGCGCCCGGTGCATCGACCAGTGTACTACATCAGCGAAGTCCTCACTGAGTCACGCCAGTGCTACCCGCAATACCAGAAATTGGTTTACGCGGTCTTCAGAGCACAGCGCCGACTGCCGCACTACTTCCAGGAGCACCCAATAATGGTCGTCTCCTCAGCACCGTTGCGGGACATCATCCGCAACCGCGAGGCGACCGGGCGAGTCGCCAAGTGGGCCGTCGAGATCGGCGTCCATAACATAAAGTACGAGCCGTGCAAGGCAATCAAATCGCAGGCTCTCGCAGACTTCCTCGCCGATTGGGAGGAGGCCCAGCAGCCAGAGAAGCTATCGTACCTTCACTATTGGAACCTACACTTCGACGGCTCCAAGAACACGGACGGCGCAGGGGCAAGGATCGTGTTAACGTCTCTGAAGGGCGACAAGCTCCGCTACGTCCTCTACCTCGACTTCACCCCGTGCACCAACAACATGGCCGAGTACGAGGCGCTACTCCACGGCATGCGAGCTGCCAAGGAGATGAACGTCAATCGCCTGTGCTGCTACGGAGACTCCGACCTCGTCGCCGGGCAAGTCGCCGGCACCTACGACACCGTCTCCCCCACCATGGCGGCATACCGCCAAGCAGTGGACAAGCTGGGTGGACACTTCGCAGGCTACTCCGTCGAGTGGATTAACAGGCGGAAGAATGAGGAGGCCGATGCACTCTCTTGCATCGTCTCGGATCGACTCGCACCACCCGCCGGTGTCTTCCTCGACACCATCACCAAGCCTTCCGTCTCTCCCCCAAGGGAGATCAACATCGGAATCCCGCTGCAACCAGAAGCAGCCCTGGTCGCACTAATCGCCAAGCCAAACGACTGGACCGCGCCATATGTAGCCTACTTGGAGGGAGGCACCCTACCAGTGGATGAAACAGACGCCCGGATGATATCACGCCACTGCAAATCCTTCGTCATCATCAATGGCGAGCTCCACAAGCGCAGCGTGACCGGCGTGTTCCAACGCTGTGTTCAACCCGCTGAAGGACGCAAAATCCTCCAAGACATTCACTCCGGCGACTGCGGCCACCATGCCGGTGCCCGCTCTCTGGTCTCAAAGGCTATGCGGCACGGCTTCTACTGGCTCACCGCACACGCAGACGCTATCGACATCGTCCAGCGGTGCGTCGGATGCCAGAAATACGCCAACCAGACCCACGTGCCGAGTTCGGCGCTCAAGACAATACCCATCACCTGGCCATTCGCCGTATGGGGCATGGACATGGTAGGACCCTTCAAGAAGGCCCCCTCCGGCTTCACCCACCTCCTAGTCGCAGTCGACAAATTCACAAAATGGGTGGAGGCCAAGCCAGTCCGCAAGTGCGACGGGAAGACCGCCACCAAGTTCCTACGTGAGTTCATCTATCGCTACGGCTTCCCCAACAGCATCATCACGGACAACTGCACCAACTTCGCCAAAGGAGCCATGGCCAAGTTCTGCGAGGAACACCACATTCGACTCGACCTCGCCTCAGTCGCGCACCCGGAGTCCAATGTCCAGGCGGAACGCGCCAATCAGAGCATTCTCCATGGCCTAAATCCACGGCTCCAAGTCCCACTGGAGCGCACCGCCGGGTGCTGGGTCGAGGAGGTACCCTCCGTCATCTGGGGCATCCGCACCTCCATCAACAGGTCGACAGGATTCACCCCTTCTTCATGGTGTATGGTGCCAAGGCAGTCATGCCCACCGACCTCGAGCACGATTCACCAAGGGTGGTAAACTACACGGAGGCCACAAACGAACTCACACGCCAAGACGGAGTCGACCATCTCGACGAGGCACGCGACCTAGCTCGCTCCCGCACCGCCATCTACCAGCAAGGGCTCTGCCGCTACCATAGCCGGCGAGTAAGGACTCGCACTTTCCAGGAAGGCGACCTGGTACTGCGCCTAATCCAGGACAAGAAGGGCATGCACAAGCTCTCCCCCCTTGGGAGGGACCATTCGCCATCGGGCGAGTCCTGGGCAACGACGCCTACTACCTCACCGACGTCCGAGGAGACGGAAAACTCGACGTCCAGCGGCCATGGAATGTAAACCTTCTACGGAAGTTCTACTCCTAGAACTCCATACATGTACTCTCTACCCGCTATGAAATAAAACAGATCGGTTACCGAAAATTGTGTCTACTCTCCGTGTCTTGTGCCACTCGCACTCGTAATGACAACATTATGCTAATCGCAGAAGTCAACCTCTGGCAAAGCGACCGACACGGCCAAGTAGTGCGGTACGAGGGCATTGAGAAACTCCAGGCCTCGTAACGTCCACGAAAAACGCCAACCCGGAGCCCCATTGGAGTCGCCTAGCCCGACTGGCTCACCGAGCCTAGACAACTGCATTCGCTCCTCACAGCGACCAAGGTCCTCCGCATCCTCGGCACAACGACCCGAACGGCCAAGTACCACGCTCGGGGACTCACACCCAACCAAATACGAGCGACTAGGGAAAAAACGCCAAGTATGAGAGCGCAAGGACTCTCCACGCGACTGATCCTACAGATCAGGCAGGAGACACGCGCAAACAACGACGCGCTTAGTCCTCACCTACCTTTGAGCTGCGACTAGAACCACCAAGTACCACGCTCGGGGACTCGGCAACCCGTCCTCCTTCGCGCCCGGGAAAATGGTCAAGTAAAGAGCACCCCTGGGAGTCGCCATGCGACTGGCTCTCCGAGCTTTGGCGAGTCGACCTTAACTCATTAAAAATTCACAAACATATAACAATGAGGTAAACCCCATAAAAAGGGCGGACGCGCTCGGGGACTCGCTCAATCAACACCCAAAATCGCAAACGAATAACAAAGTAACACGACTTTCCTTTATAACAGCACAAAGTCATTCCAACTACAAGGAAATTTCAATACTTATCTTGTACTAACGCCAAAGGGCAAAACACTTCTACTCCGCAGGTTCCGACGCAGACGCGCCACCATCCCTGCGACTACGGATGAAGGGCATGTACGGGTTCGACGGGTACGTTGTCATCTCGCCCGCCATCGCCGCACGGAATGGCTGCTCGACCTTGAAGTCCTGATGCTTCGGTTCGGGATCGTTGGGGGCGACAATCGTCTCCTGATAGGGGATGAGGTCGCCAATCTCCCAAACGCGATCGGAATACACCGCGGCCCGGTCCGTCAGCTTCAGGACCTCGGCAATCTCCACAGATCCCGTTGACGAGGGGTAGCCGCTCATCACATCATCGAGGTCGAAATCCTCCGGAAAATGGGCAAGCCCAAGGCTGAGCGCCGTCGCCGCCCCGCGCCGGAAGGCCGACCGCGTCATGAACTCGACGACTGACGGAGATTTCTCCAGGTAGCGCCATACCTCGACAAGGTCGCTGGGGATTACCTCCGTGGGCGATATCTCTCGAAGATACGCTCGAAGGCAAGTCACGGACGACGCGGCCGAGTCGACAAGGGTGGTCACACATTGCCGCACGTCGTATGACTATGCCTCCTCCGCGTTATCAGTAATCCGACCTGTGGATTAGAAGCGAGCAGTGAGCACACCAACGACATCACAATGCAGTTGTTGCAGGTAGAGGGGAGAAGAAGGAAGGTTTACCAATTAGCGGTCGGCAGAGGCCCGTGATGAAGCTTTGAAGAGAAGAGAAGTCGTTTTGTGGCCCAGCAACGAGCGCGTTAGACACTTTCCGCTCTTCAGCGGCAGACGTAATAGCAGCTTTCACTCGCCCTTCCGCCGAGCTTTCTTCCGCCCTCGCCTCCTTGAGCTCACGCTCCAGGTCAGCGACTCGCTTTTAGGCCGTGCTCAAAGAGGACTGAGCCGCCATCAGGTCACCCACCGGGACAAGGCCTCGGCAGGCCTCCTTCACCTCGGCTGCAACTGCTTGAAGCCACTTGTTCGTGTCCTGGACGGCAATGAGCTCCTTCTCCAAGCGACACTTCGCAGCAAGCCGTTCGGCCGACTCGCGCTGGAAGCCCTGCACACACACTACAACGTCAACAACAATGAAATTCCTAAGTGCCCACCCGCTGAAATTCAGCGACTAGGAACTCGGGGACTGGACAATGAAATTACTAAGTGCCCACCCGCTGAAATTCAGAGACTAGGCACTCGGCGACTGGTCAATGAAAATCCTCAGTGCCCACCCACTGATATTCATCGACTAGGCACTCGGGGACTGGATGATATAAAAACATTAAGAATCCGACCACTGAAATTCAGTGGCCCGATCCTCGGGGACTGGACATACCTGGATGGCAGCGCCTAGCATGCCGTGAAGCTCCAGTGCATCCGCAGACGCAAGCACGACCGGAGTGTGGCTGCGACATTTCCCGACCTCCACCTCGGCGACCCCAGGCACCCGGCTCGTCGGCACCGAGGCACTCGCCGCGGCCGCCTTCGCCATGAAGCGAGGGAAGGTAGCCGCAGACACTACCGCTCCACTCGGTGTCGTCTCGGCCACATCGGGTGAGGCAACACCCTCCTTGGTCTTCGAGGCCACTTCCGCTGCAGTCAGAGGATCGCTCGGAGCAGCCGCCGGGTCATCAGACACCGTGACTACGTCGTCGCCTTTTGTCCTCTTGACACTTTTGGTGGGAGCAGCGACTTCGTCGGTTTTCCTCTTCCGTGAGGAATCTGCTGATACCTCGGTGGCGACTGGAGGAACCTTGGCCATAGAGGGATGGCCGATCTTTTTAACACCAGTCCTGTGAAACATTTTTATGCATATGACTGTCCGATTAAAATGTAAAACAAGTAGATGAACATCACTCACTTGGCGACTGGAATGAACTGCAGGCCGGTGCGAATGCTAGCCATCTTTTCTAGCTCGGGCCCCAATTTCCGAGTGAGGCCCATCTCGAACACATCGTGCGCCCAAGACACTGACGGCTTCTTCGAAGATGAAACCGCGGGAGGAGCCTCCGCGGTAATTGTTGTGGGAGCTTCCCTTGGAGGCGAGGCCCCTGCGGCTGGAGCAGCCCCCAAACTAGCGATTGGGGCAAATGGAGGTGGTAACGATGCCAGCGGCGCCTCGTCCCTGGGGGCGGCAGCGTCTGGTGCCACGGTTGCGTGTGTCGCTGCGTCCCTAGACGAGCTGGTGGCGTCGAAACTGGTTGCAGATCGAGGCGGAGACATCGGCTTCGCTGGTTTCGTCTTGTTCTTCGGCGGAGCTTTCTTATTTTTCTTTCATGGCGTGGCTTCGCGATGTGAGGTGTGCTCGGGAAGCTCGTCGTCGTCATCGTCATCGTCATAGTGAGGCTCGAGGCTCTTGCTTGCTTCGAGCTCGCGTTGGTGTTTCCCGCGAGTTTTGTGGACCGTGGGGGCAGCAACCTCCATGGGCTCGTCTTCTTTGTCGTCGTCGTCATCACCCCCGTCGCTCTCGGCGTTACCTTTGGCGGGCGATGACTCGCTTCCGTCCTGGACGGACGAGCTCGATTTCTCGTCGTCTCTAGGTGGAAGACACCCTTCCACCACTTGTAACAACTGCAACAAGAACAAAATAATGTTAGCACGACCGTGAATGCACCAGCTGCGATTGTGAGTGTTGACGAAATGACAGCTTACCATCGGGGCTGGGAGCCTTGCAGTATAAGGGGCGACCACGGCCTTCGCATCAAGATACACCGCCTGGGTGATCTTCTTCAGGGCCAGGGTGTAGTCGTTGAGTCTCCACTCAACGAGGCAGGACTTTGTCAGATCGTCCTTACTTGTATATTCGTACATGTAGTGGTCGCGGTTGGCCAGGGGCCCGAGCCAACAGTTGAAGAGGTTGATGGTCTGGAGGCCTTTATTCTTTAGGCCGCGGATAGTTTGTAGCATTTCATCGACAACCATCCGCTGATCCAGCGGGAGTTTGATGACCTGGAGCCGACGCGGTTTGGGCCGGTCGGCGGAGTACCTTAGAAGTGCCACTTCTTTGCCTGGAGTCGACTCGGTGATGTAGAACCAGAACTTCTTCCATTCGTTCGCCGCCTTGGCGGGCAACACCAGATCAAAGAACGACGCCTTCGACTTCAGCTGGAATGTCAGGCCGCCCGCGGCTAGCATCGGGCCGTCTGTCTCTTAGCGGCTGATTCTCCCGTGGAACAGGTCTTGCCACAGGGGAAAGTAGGGCCTGCAACCCAGATAGCACTCGCAGAACGCGACGAAGATGACGAGTTGCTCGATACTATGCGGACCCAGATCCGATGGTTGGATTCCATAGTAGGCGCAGAAACGCCGGAAGAAGAGGGCGGTTGGGAAGCCCAGCCCCCGCTCTAGGTGGCTGGTAAAGCAGATGAATTCCCCCTCAGGCGAGCATCTCCCCCTTTCTACCTATCTTACTTTTCTAGTATTTATTCCCTCCTGTTGATCTATTGCTATCTGTGTTGCGATGCTCTAGTTTCCGTACCCGTGATATACCTTGCAGCCTTATATCGCCTTGGCCACATCCTATTACCTGTTGTTTGGTAGATAGTTGGACTTGCGCGTCGTAGTCGCTTGCTCAAGTGCTGTTGTGTGTCGTCAAGTGCCACAGTTGTTGGAGTATTGCCGCATGTGTGTTGTTGAAGATGATTATGGTTTACTTATCGTTCACTTTAATTCCTGTTTAACAACTAAAATTGAAGTAAGCAGAGGCATCGGTGGGTGATAGATAATATTTGGTTTCCGAACGCCCACTTGTGTCCCGTAGGACCCCGAGTACTTGATACCTGTTCCTTGATTTATCGCGCTATCCACATCCGGGAGGATTATGGGACCCCCCTGAGCCAGAGCTTGATTCAGTCTTATTTCTTGGGGCCACAAACTAGTTTGAGGTTTTATTTACTATCCTGTACTTATGCCATGCTACTTCTGTATTTACGATTGTGCGAGGAGCACCATCATTTAGGATCGTGCACGATTCCTGGTGTCGACAAGCCCAGCCACACTTCGGGTTCCCGATCGTTCATGGTACCGTCCCCACAACCTTAAGTCCGTCTCGAGACGGCCGGCGTTCTTGGTCTACTTTAAGGGTGGCCCTCGAAATATTTCGGAATCCTGTGATTGCTTTGTCGTGAAGGCCTCGTTGGGTTTTGATTTGGTTTTCCGAGGTTGATCGAGTGTGTGTTGCTATTTGTGCACCGGCGGTTAAAACATTCTGAAAGCCGTGTCCGCGGTTATGGACGACTTGGAGCACAGTATCTCGACCATAGACAAGCATAACTAAAGTAGTACTATAAATTTGACTTTATAATGACTAGTAATCAGCTTCACTATAATGGAATGGCTAAATAATACTGCCCACAATTGCTTGTTTGGAGTGTCGCTTGCGACCATTGTACCTGACTAGTAAGTATTGCAACTACAACGGAATGGCTAAATAAAAGTACCCACAACTGCTGGGTTTTTGGGTTATCTCACGCTATTTGTATCTGATTAGTAAGTGTTACAACTATAACGGAATGGTTAACTAAAAGTGCCCACTGCTTATTTTATCAGGATGATTATCTATACCTGACTAGTAATTACTGCAACGACAACCGAATAAATAAAACTGCCAACGGCGTGAGTTCCTCGGTTGACTTCCTCATTTGGTATCGAGGTGGAAATGCCAGGATGGGTTTGTTTGATGGTAGCATCAGGTTGGTTCCGAATAGGTCTTTCTTATCCCTCTCTGATAAACGCCAGTTGTATCGAGTCTCTATAGGTTGTTTAGTGCATGCTGCCACTGCCGCTCAGTCCACCATACCTTTGTAGGCGAGGACCGCCGAATTCTAGCCTCGGTATCGCCTCGATCGACGCTCCTCTTTTCCTTTGCCCTTTGTCGGCACCCCTTTTGTTTAAGCAGGTTTTGAGATCGGCGTCGTTAGCGGGTTACCCTTCCGGCTTGGCACAGGGGTTATGGCGCCATTGGTTATTCTTCGGGCTCTTAGCCCCATTTGCATCTTGTCCGTAGTCGGACGCTCTATCATTTTCAAGGTGATTTGGATCTTTGTACCTTATATCTGTATTCTTGACTCATGGAGTCGTGTTGTATATATATCTGTTCTGTGGGTCCCATCGAGGACTGTTGTGTAATGTTATTACTTCGTTTTCCACCCGCACGAAAGTGCCTGGTGGGCACCTTTGAATCGTTTCTATGCGGGTTTGGCGGGTTTCGCTAAAACTTGCATAGGTCCGATTCTGAGGGTGTTACAATTACCCAACGGCTAGTTTGACCCTAATTGACGGTCTAACTTCATCCATTCGACTCGTCGCCCCCAGCGACTCGACGACTCGCCGACCCGATCACTATAACAGTGACTAAGCGCTTGCCGATCCGTTCGACGAGCTGCTAAACGTTTGGTTGCCGTTATTGTGAATAAATGATTAGTTCTTTCCTTTGTTCAGGAGTCCGCCGCCGATTCGACTGGACGTTCGCATTGGACCCGCATACTCCGGCTGCCAGCAAACGCCTGCGACAAATCAATGACGGCCTCAGGGACTACTGATGGGGATATGCCTACCGGGGTATACCCAGCAGGACGTTTCCTACTTCCCCAAGATGTCAGCGAGTGGGCCCACAGGACGGCTAATGGATCAAGACTTGGCGTGGACTCAGGCGACTAGAAGCTGAAGGCCCAGAATAGTAGCTAGGCCCAGTCGGACTAGGTCATAGAATGTCCAAATCCTTAACTAATTCGGTTGTGATCTGTAAACCCTAGCGAGGTGAGTCTATATAAACCTCCCTAGGGGATGCATAGAGGAGAGGTTCCATCATACACCCAAGCGACTCGCCGCCTAGCTGTCGAGCTCACCCTATTGTACTCTCATCATAATACAATCTAGCATGAGTAGGTCTTTACCCTCCGGGGGGCCGAACCTGGGTAAACCCTTGTGTCTCAGCCCTCATCTCGCACAGCAGATGGCTGGCCGACCTTGCCCCATGTTCTACTACTCGCTGCCGATTGCAGCATCTGGCGTGGTCATTCCCACGACACCAGAAGTTCAAGACTTCAAAAGTATTCAACTTACAAACCAAAATATAAAGTTTTTCAGTGGAATTTAAAAGTAGAAACTCCAACTAGGAGTTGAGCTCAGCAGCTTATTCTATAGAGTTCATGCTGCTCGGCTCCCTTGGTTACTACTAACTAGGATACTTAGTTGGACTCGTTATCATCAACACCATAGCGGATTTCGTAATTCACTCCTTTAACACCTCCTGACAGGTCAGGCTCCTCGTAGAACACATCTTCTTGAGATTCAGCTGCATACATTGGCACGTCTTCGGGATCCTCAGAGTCTAAACAAGGGATCAAAAGAAAGGATGAGTAACAACGTTACCCAACAAGTTCATTATATGCAAGGTAGGAAGTTTGATGCTCTAACTACCACCTCGGACTATAAGTCTCTGGTACTATGAAGTTTTTGTAAATCTTTCTTCAAAGATTGATTTTATTATCAAAATCTATGACCATCAGCCTTCACAGGTTGACCACAACTTTCATGGAGTTCCTTTCCTGCCATGTTTGTAGCTCCTTCCCGGAACAGGGAGTAACAAGTTACAATTATTACACTCTGTAGAGGTGCGTTACTTTACCCATGAGAGATCAACTCCTTGTTGCACAACCGGGAGTACTTTCCCATCCACAATTCCATAATGTGGGACCCAGTAGTTGGTCCAAGCCAATCACTGCCCCCTTCGCGACCTCGCATGCCTCCTTGGTGTACACCATGCCCACATATTGAATTACGGCAATGGTTTGTACAAACCGTTAGATGCCAGAACTATCATGGGACGATGAGGGTTCCCACCCATATGTTGCATATCCTCTATGAATTACCAATTAATATGCATGCTATGAGGATAACAGCCACGCCCTGCACATCCGTCTTCATGCGAGTGGAAGAAGATACAACCGACTTCTCTGTCCCATTCCAAATCTCATGGCTAACGCGTAATATACGACGCTAGAATCACTGATGTCAGGGGTTATTAAGTCCCTAATTGATCATCATTGTTGCAACTAGAACCCTAAGTTCTATTGCTCCATTATAGTATCACTTAGGATGATATCTATGATTACTTTATTTGTGAAAATATTATTTTCTTTCTTTGGAGTATATATGATAACACACAATTTGCAAATACTTTGATAAAGACTCTTCAAAGGATATGAGCAAGTGATGAACTTGCCTTGTGATTGCAAGATAGTGAAGTCTGATGCTTGCATTGGACCTTGAGCTTCTATGTCTACAAAAACATCATTATTGCCCGGTAAGGACAATATTTAAAGAAGCAAAATGATGATGGAAACTAATGTAATGCATCATTTAGCTTTATATGTAATCTCCACCATTTATTTAAATTATAAAAATTCTTTTATTAGTAAAGAATTTCTAAATATTAATTTTTTTAATATTTATTGAATATTGTATTCTTTTATTTTATTTTAATTTATTTGTATTTATTTAATTAATAATTCCTTTAAGAATTATCATTAAATACCAAAAATTGAAATTAAATATTTGTTTAGTATTTTTATAAAATACTACAATATTAATATATAATGAAAGTGATTTTTATTTATTTTTATCATCTCTCAATAATTTTGTAAAATTCCATAAGGAATATATAAATTACAAAATTCTTAATAAAAATTATATGTCTAAAATTTTATCTCTTAATTTATTTGGATAGTTTGGATTATTGTGAATCCAAAAATATTTTATTTATAATTTTTAGACTTTTATTTTATTTTCTAGAATTTATTTAAATTCAAGGGCATTTGGGTCTTTTCCCAATTATTAAAACAGGCTCCAAAATATTTGGGCTGATTGTTTTGGTTTATTGGGCCCTTGTGGCCCAATAGGACATAGTAAAAACAATACCCCGAAGGGGTATTGGCCCAACCCAGCCCAACACTCTCTATCTCTCTCACGAGCTCACCTCTCTCCCTCTCCTTCCCTCGACCTTGTGGTCAGCGGTGCTGTCGCCGGCGATTCGCGCTGCCGTGGACCTTCCTAGCCACTGCCGTGGTGCAGGATGAGGTTGTCGGCCCTGCTCTACCCTCATGTCCAATTTGATTTGGACCTGGAGCCCACTACAAGGAATGTGTTATTCTATGACCTTCTAATAGTGACCGTGAACAAAATCGTCATAGAGTTATGACGATTTTGCATGAGATGGTCGTAAGCAGTTCAAGAGGGCCTATACCCTGGAAAATTACAACGATTTTGCCAAAAATCGTCATAGTTACTTTAGATGAAATCGTCATAATTTTATGGAAGCAGCCTATGGTGTTACTTGTAGCTCACTATGACGATTTTAAATCGTCATATTGTCCAAATTAGCATAACTTGACATGAGTTGTCTGCCACCTCATCATTTACGCCTACGTGTCATTTTTATGTGTCAATTTTTGGCTATGTGACAATCCACGTGTCTGCTTTAGAGCGTTGCCAATTAAGCAGGAAAAAAAGGAGGTGCGGGGTTCGAACCCGCAACCAATTTCTCTATCTGACTAAGGAGGACTAGAACCACTGAGCCACGATGGCATTTGTGCTTTCATCCCACGCTACAAATTTATGAATATGGCCATGTTCAGTTGAGCATTGTCAATTAATAGAGCAAAAAGGGGTGGAACGGGGGTTCGAACCCGCAACGCCCAGCTAGGTCTGATGGTGGTTAACCACCAGGCCACTAGTCAGTTTGTGTCAAGGAATGGAGCTCGCCCTTTTTAAACAACGTTTTCTTTGTTGGGCCTGGGCCAAGGAGACACGAGGCCTCCTGTTTTTCTCCACCTATTTTCTCCACCTACAAATTGAAATGACCAGAACACCCACAAATACAGTCTTGCATCACACAAATATCCAGGGGTATTTTGGAGAAGTTGACGATGCCACCCAGAGAACCCAACCCAATCCGCTCCCGTCCACACAATCCCTAATCGCCACCCTCCTGCCTCCGCTCCCCAAACCCTAATTGCCACCCTCTCGCCTTCGCCTCGCAGCGCCGCCACCACCTTCTCGCATCCGCCTCGCCGCGCCGCCACCACCATCTCGCAGCGCCGCCCCTCCCTGAAACCTAATTGCCATCCTCTCGCGTTAGCCACCGCAACCTTGTCTTGCCTTTGCCTGCAGTCGCCACCAAGATCATGCCCACCAGATCTCTTCCCCTCCCTCAGAGCCGGATTCCCTCCTCCCACGAATCCATGCGCCACGACCTCGGCCGGTGGCCATCTCCTCCTCCCATGTTTGTCGAGGCGGCGGCCGTCCTCCTGGAAGAGCACCCCACGGACGATCTTCTGCGAACCCTAGCGTCGGTCTTCCTCCGGGCATCAAGGATTTACGATGTGGCGCTTCCCAGGCTCACCGCTATCCTCCTCGCCTCTTCGTCGACACGATCGCATGCGCTCCGCCCTAGATCTTCCAGAGAGGTATGGTCTCCTCTAACCAACAAACTACCCAGATCGAATCCACCTTCGGGTTTGAAGGAAACATGCTCAATTATGGGATGTGATGCTATTCTTTAAGCGGATGGTGAGTATGATGACACGAGTGGTACCCAACATCGTAATCGGATGGCTCGTGCTTGTGTTTAGCGTCAATGCAATTTTTGTACTTTACTCGGTTTCTTACAAGTCTAAAATTGATAAGTGAAAAATATTTCTTTGCAGAAGCTGCTCTTTAGATTAGTGGTGGAATTTAGTTTAGATAAAAGAACAAAATTTAGTAGATTGTGTTTTACGTATATGTTCTTAAATCTAAAATGAAAACTATTTGGTTATAAAAATATTAGGAGGAGCCTGGATTTAGAGACGTATGGACAAGAATACTTTTGGCGATTTACTGAACTCGATAAAAAAACGCAGACATGAATTGGTGTGCTATAGTCTGCTACACTTCTAGATAGAGTTGGTTAGATGCAATTCCTATAAATCACATTTATGGTAGGTGGGATATATGATATATAATTAAGAGGGGGCCTAACTTCAGTTAACCAAATAAATAATCCTATTTCTTGTGATTAGCTTTATAGCTTGGCCAATTTCCCCTTTATTATGTTTCGATATATCTTTTATTCTTTTAGATTGCTTGGAATATCTACTTACTAAAGAGTGATATTTCTACAAACAAGTGACCATATGGTCTGCTGGAACTTTCTTGTTATTGGTTAGCGACATTTTATTGCTATATCATCTCCAATGATCGAAACCTTGCCATGGAGAAGGTAATTGGCCTTGCATCACCATCGTGTAGTGCTTGACGTGTTCCGTAAATTTATATCTGTTATCACCATCATCCTGCTTTAAGTGTGTTCTTCTTGGTACCCTTGTTGGGTTCACAATTTGTTTTCCCCTGTAGTGCATGTGTAGGCTCTTTCATTTTTCCTTCAGATTGCCTCGACTTTGTTTGCACCTCTTTGTTGCTCGTGCATTTGCACCTGCCAA
Organism: Avena longiglumis; assembly: GCA_030063025.1. NCBI lineage: Eukaryota > Viridiplantae > Streptophyta > Magnoliopsida > Poales > Poaceae > Avena > Avena longiglumis. The sequence continues at coordinate 483,776,671 of CP125977.1, forward strand.
GCATGCCTGGAATATCCATATTTACTCAATTATACTCATAAAAGGAATTAAATCATTACAGTCCTATCTCTGCCCTAGGTACCATTGCAGCCATCGCCGTTAGTGGCGTGTACTCTGGTTGGTCTAGCTATGCAGGCTCACTCTTGGGACACGATGAGGATGAAGTGTTGTTGACTCTGCTAAATAATGTCTGGATGGCTGAGAGCTCAGAGAGTATTGAAGGTGTAGCAACAGAATTGGTCTGGTGAGCTCCTTGCCCCCTCCTCATGATAGTTGCTCCCTCTGGTGTGTTCTTGACTTGATTCCTGAGAAATAGATAAAGCTTTCTTCTTGATTGATTAACTTTTTCTGTTGGACGATGGATAGAATTTGCATATAATTATATTTTGTGAGATGTCAGGATTAGATTTGCGTGTTTGACAATTTGTGGGAAATATAAAACTAAAATTGTGCTCGCATATTTTTGTGGTACTGCAGTTGCTTTGTAATTTTTACGGTGTATCTTCTATTGTTGAAAATTTTACTAGATGGCACAAGGAAACACTCCTAGCTGTTTAGTTTTATTTCTTAAGCTTAGTGCCATATCTAATGGTCAACACAATTTCTGTACCTATCTGTGTTTTGCAACTCCATAGAATGTTGTGATGGTGTCGCCATGGGCAACGCAAGGCAGTAGCTCCAAAATTAAGGAAACTATAACATGTGTTGACTTTGCTTCTGTGATTTTGCAATTATATGTTTGGTTCAACTCTGGCTCTAGCGGTTTAGCAGAGTTTTATATGAGCATGATTGCCAACATTTATCTTTCAACAATTGCATCTTGCTAGGATGTTTAAAGAAGAACACTTATTCTATGACCAAGCTATTTGCATCTTGCTAGAAGGATTCAGAATTATATGTGCATTTATTCTTAAAAAGGGATCAGTATTCTAACCACGGGTCATCTTATTGGAAGGGCGTGATATTTATAGGAATATGCGTTCAAACTTATGCCCCATAACTGTTGGCGGCTACCAAGTCATTCTATAGACTATACTAATAGGAGTTTCATTTGTTGAATATCGAGTTAATGATTTACTTTGCAAATATCTATATACATAGATATGCCAGTGCACTATTTTTGCTGTCCTGATTTTGATCATCAGGCATATAGCTGGTTTTGTGATGTTTTTTACATTTGCTTTAGTGTTCATGTGTAATGCTTTATCTTTTAGCTCCTCACAATAATAATTCCACCATGAAGGATCTGCACACTATGCCTGCATATTGTCTCCTGAAAAAAAGGGGTCCGAACGAAAATTTTAAGATCCAGTGATGCCCCCTGTTAATATACCTTTGCTAACTTTTTTTTGCCAAGAGACGTCCAATACCATGCTTCATTGTTTTAAAGCCGATGGTTGTACCTCATCCCTTGATGTGTGTCTGTCAAATAAAAAGCCCTTGATGTGTTGTAATCTCCCTATTGTTCGCAAAAGCAGTTGACTGTCATTCTTCTGTATATGGTGGAGAAGGAAAAACTATAGTCATATCAGTGAGATGACATGGTAGCCCATCTCCATTGAACCCTACTTATCTGATCTTGTGTTGATTTGTTTTGCAGAAATACAGAACTACATGATATAGACTAGAATTATTTAAAGGTATGTCGTTTTCCATGTGCCACATATTCTACTTTCGCTTGTATGTACTGCTAGCTGTAGATCACACATCACCAGTCAACCACCTCCATCAGTCCATCCCCTAGCAGCCTCCGTCCCACACCATTACCTCCTTCAGGTCGCTTCTCACATCCACATTGCAGCTCCGCCACCATCTCCTTGTAGTATCGCATCAGGTTCGAAATCTCTGGACGCCTGCTGGATCCAGCCTCATGGGAGCTGGGCATCCTTCTATGACCAGTCAACCATAGTGCCACCACAAGCCACGAGTAAGTTTTTCCTTCTCTTGGTTGCCCTTTTCCGGTTGCTTATGAGTTTTGTGAGGATTCTTTTGTAAGAAAATTCTACACGTGTTTCTTCTTACTAATGGTGATCAAGTTTCATTATACTAGCACGCAAGATTTGGAGATTGGTGCGGTTATACATGTCGATTGCTCTGTTTTTCTTGCATGTAAGGTGTTTGTGTTTATGTCCATCTTGCTATCTCTGGTAGACCATAAAAGGCAATGCTACGATCGCGAAATGACACCCCATAAGTAAGCATAGATCATTTTCGGATGCACGAGCCATTGGGCTTCTCAAGTGGACTTAATACCCGATCATTTCATTGCACACGGTATTTCTTCACTCATCGATAACTCAATCGAGCAGTATTAGAGAAGATACAATAGTACATAAGTCAAAAGGATAAATATCTGAGAAATTAGGTGGAGTTTACACGATATTAACAAGTCATGTATGTTGTATTCCATCCCAAATACGATATATTTCCGTGCAAAGGTACATACAAATGTATATAGCACACGTGCAAAGCACGTGCCCTCTACTAGTTTATGGTAGTAGGCCAATTGCTCTAGGAAGCTGTTTGACAATGTACTACTATGTGAGCCACCAAAAGGAAAGCTAGCATCCATCGAGACACATTATGCTTGCTAGATTTGCTGATAAGGTCGCATCCATTTTGGTATATTGCCTTCGCTTTGGGGCTAGCGGTGAATAGATGTATCAACAGCGCAATGTTAAGCGATGATCTCTAGGATGAAAGTGAATGGTGATAAACTATGGTCATTCACAAATTGTAAAATGCTCCACATGTTTTGGATCTATGTGTACCATTATGATAGAACAAAAATCAGAGAATGTCACAAAATAAACTGATTATGGATGCTAATACATTATGTAAATTTTTTGCTACCCCTATTATGGATTGCTAGAACTATATGTAAAATTTCGCTACCCATATTAAAACTACGCTTTGTTCATGTTTCAGTGATCGTCTTGGAGTGGAGCCGCTAGCTTGGAGCGGAGGAGCTTGTTCGTCTGCGATCCGAGGAGCTTGTCCGGTGTTGCAATTGGTGCTATTTGCTAATAAGTGAATGTAAATCTTGAATTGTAATCTTGGATGTGCATTTGTGAGCTGCTATTTGCTGATAAATTATCTGCATCTTGTGTATTTGCTGAAAATGGTGTATTTTATTGATGTATTTGGAAACTCTGTATTTTCTCGATTTATTGCATGGTCAAGCAATTCGAAATGAAAATGCAAATTCTAGTAAAAAATAGCGAAATCTGATGGATGAAATATATTTGGGCTCTAAAAAGGTGTGGCCCAAAATATATTGTAACGAATCTGAAAATAAATAAATAATATGTAAGAGGGCATGGCCCAAAAGTGACAAACCTAAAAGGCCAAGGCCTAGCAAATAAAAGGCTAAAATTATTGGGCACCCATTTAGATCACTAAAATGGGCTGATTTTGATTTAAGAGGATTTCATTTCGTCACAATTTTGCCACGTGGGATCGACCACGTAGGATCCGAGCTGGCACGGCTAGATGGTCCATGGCGATATTGGATCGTCATAGGCGTTATGACGATTCAATATCGTCATAGACGGTTATGACGATTTTACCAAAAACGTCGTTATAGTTCATTTGCGGCCTTGACTTTTCGACGATCTCAAAATCGTCATAGAATCGTCATAAACGGACTACTATGACGATTCTGTGACGAAAATTGAGGGTCATATATAGACATATTCCTTGTAGTGGCCCTCCTCCGACCAGATCGATGATGTCCCAAACCATAGGCTTTGGGATTGGCGTTGATGCTGATGCCGCCACTGCTGTCATGTGCCGTGGGGTTGATCCTCGCCCCCAGGCGTGGCTATGGTTGCCGCCGTGGTGTTGTGTGGTTGCAGTGCCCCCTTGGGGGTGCTCCCCGTGCCGCCAGGTCATCGGCCCCTCTGCTTCCTCTTCTATTCTACAACGAGTACCTTCGGTGAGTGGTTCCTCTCCCTCTCATGCTCTCTGTGCTAGGCACTCCCATGCTAGATGTTGGTAGTGGCCTTCCTGGTTACTGTCCTATCCTGATTAAGATGATTGGTTCTGCTTAGGTTCTAATCCCTCTGTTGATTAAATATTTGATGAATTGGATCATGTGTTGATGATCCTTGAAACTGTTAAGTGGTGACTTGCTGTGGATTACTGCTGATGGTTAGTTGTGGTGATGCTAGTGGTTTGTTAGATGATTATATGGATTAAGTTTTATATGATTCAGATGGTAAACTTGTTCTAGAAAAAATACTTGGTAAAGCTAGTGGTTTTGATAGCTTACCACTGTCATTACTTGGTTAATGGCAGTGAGTATGGTGTGAAGTCACTGTATTAGTACTGTTGGCTTAAGAATTCATATATAAATTGAGATCAAATGGTTTCAAACAGTGAAGATTTACATATGGATTTTCCTGATTATGATTCCTGTGATATCAGGAAAATGATTTATGGTTGGTTGGTTGTATCAGTGAAGATTTGATGCTTAACCTGCTTAGTTTAGAACTGTTCTTGTGACACCATCCTTGTATGGCACACAAGATTAGATTCTATTAGTTGGTTTGGTCTTGTTCAAGCTTAAAATGATTTTGGCATTAAAGATAAGTAGAAACTTCTTTTCTTAAATCCCTAAGACCCATGATGTTGGTCTGAGGTTTAGGGATTAAGCCTTTAACTTATTGATTCACATGGATGGGTTCTGATAGTGATACCAGCTACTGTTTCTTGAATCAAAGTTTGGGAAAATGATGGTAGGCTTGATCACTTATATGGATCCATAAGATTAACTTCTAAGGTGCTACTCTAATTGAAGAGATGTGCCTAGGAGTTTAAATCTTGGCTATATTCATTCTTGAATTGAAATATAGCTTGATAGATTAGATCAATGATGTTGTCCTGAGATTTTAGTTGGATCCTTATACTTTTCTGATGGCTTTTAATGTTTAAAAACTTCAGTGATGGATTCACCCCACTTGGGTGCTTTCTGAGAATTTGAGTAAGAGACAGATCATGTATGCTTGTCTAATCTTAGACAGATAGATCATGTGATGGTCTAGTATACTCACCACACTTATTTGATGTTGGGGTTGCCAATGGTTGATCTTGTGGTATCTTGATCTGGTGCTCTCCTGGTATTTCCAGCTCCTGGCTTGTCCTTGATCTAGCCCTTCACCTCCTGGTCCTGATGGCTTGATCTTGGTCTTGCTATCCACCTGATCCACCCCCTCCTTATGTCACCATCTTGGTGGCGTGATCCAAGGTTTTGATTGGTGTGATTTAGCATGGCTTTGGCTGGGTTTAGCTGGTGGCTGCTGTGCTTGGTTTGTAAGATCAATGGAATGGTGTGGGGATTGGCTTCCCACGGCTGTGCTGATGGTTTTGTTTGATTGTCTTTGTTGTTGTGGTCTTGTGACACCCATGCGATTTGGTGTGTGTCTTTGCATGTGTACTGCACAAGTTGTGGATATGTTCTGGTTTTTGAGAGTTAGTTTCATCAGGTTACCATTTACTTGGCTGGTGAAACTTGCCCCTCCTTGCTGTTTATTTGACTTATGGCTTAAAATTATGAAAGATATATTCTTTCATATTGGTGAAACTTTCCCCTTAATTTACTCAATGATGAAAAAGTGAATAGTGCACTTCACTGTCAACTCCGAGAGTAAAATAATTCTAATCCCAACCTTCGTTTTCTTTTATGTTTCTTTTTATTTTGCAGGTACCAGATTTGAAGATCAAGACTTTAGTTTAGGTTTTTCTTTTTATTCATAGAATAGTCACTTGTAATATCTCTCTGATTCAATTGTAATATTTAATTTATTCTTTTGTACTAAAGATTGTACTATTATCAATAAAGAAATATTATTATTTATTTATTTATTATTGTAAGGAATTTTGCTTATTTCCATAAGTTACATTTTGTAACTCAATATTGAATAAAATTTTGAAATGGAGATTCTTATTCTTAATTGCTTTCTTTATATAAAGTTTGAGTTATTATTGGTTAACTCTTAATTAAATCAAATACTCAAACATTATTCAAATTCCTATTGAATTATAATTCAAACACTCAAGTTTTAAATTCAAATTTCATTTCCCAAAACACTCTAATCCACAAAGATCATATCAAAGTATATAACAATCATCCTTCAAGACTATACCTAAGCTCAAAGCATGAAAGAAACTTTGATCACTTTAGGGTTTTATTTGTCGAAACATTTACCCACATTTTCACAGATGAATGCATGCAACATTTCAAATTCCTAAATCTACCCTTTGTTGGTTCCTAAATGCTGGGATGTTACAGACCCCCCCCCCTTAAATTAAACTTCGTCCCGAAGTTTGTTGAGATGTACCTGAATAGTTCTGGATAGACTTTTCTTAAATCCTCTTCTTTCTCCCAAGTGGCTTCCCTTTCAGGGTGATGTTCCCACTGTACCTTGCAATATTTGATTGCCCTATTCCTCAACCTTTTCCAGTTTTCTTCCAAAATTTTACAGGGCTTTTCAACATAGGTCAAGTCTTCTTGTAGTTCTATCTCCTGATGTGTAATTGCATCATCCGGAACTTTCAAACATTTACGAAGTTGTGACACATGGAAAACATTATGCACTTGAGCCAATCTTGATGGTAACTCTAAAGCATAAGCTATAGTTCTATTCTGATTCAATATCTTGAATGGTTTGATGTATCTTGGACTCAGTTTTCCTTTAACTACGAACCTTTTCACCCCTTTCATTGGACTTACTTTCAAATATACCATGTCTCCCACTTCTGGATGCCAAGATCTTCGACTTTCATCAGCATAACTTTTCTGCCTACTCTGAGATATATTCAGTCTATCCCTGATTCTTATCAATGATATCTTGTCTTTCCTTGATATAGTCTGGTGCAAATTCTTTGCTGCTACCAATCTCATACCAACATATTGGTGATCTACACTTCCTTCCATACAGAACTTGATATGGAGCTGCCTTCAGACTACTCTGATAGCTATTATTGTTGGAAAATTCTGCCAATGGTAGATGATCTTCCCATGTACCTCCAAAATCTAAGGCACAAGCTCTTAACATGTCTTCTAGTATTTGATTTGTTCTTTCTATTTGACCTCCTGTATCAGGATGATAGGTTGTGCTGAAATCTAACTTTGAACCAAGTGCTTCATGCAATTGCTTCCAAAATGCTGAAGTAAGCACTGATCCCCTATCAATTACGATCTTTTTGGGCACTCCATGCTTACTTACTATCTCTTTGATGTAAACTTCTACTAACTTCTCGGCAGTATCTTTCTGATTTACCGGAATAATATGTGCACTTTTAGTGAGTCTGTCTATAATTACCCAGATCATATCCTTCCGTTTAGGTGTCATGGGCAATCCTGTGATGAAGTCCATACCTATTTCCTCCTACTTCCATTCGGGAATTTCCAAAGGTTGTAATGGTCCTACTGGACTTTGATGTTCAGATTTTACCCTTTGGCAAGTATGGCATTCAGATACATATTTAGCAATATCCCTTTTCATGTTATTCCACCAGAATAGTTCTTTCAAGTCCATATACATCTTAGTACTTCCTGGATGTATAGAATATGGTGTTTCATGTGCTTCTCTGAGTATGACATCTCTAATCTCAGTCACATCTGGAACACAAAGACGTTCTTGAAACCATAAAGACTCATAATCTCCAAGGCGAAAAACTGATTTTTGCCCTTGAGATATCCTCTGAATTTCTTCAGCAATGAAGGATCTTCTGCTTGATGTCTGAAAATTTCATGCTTAAGATCACTGTCCTGCTCCGCAACTACCTGCATAGTAGCTAATCCTCCAAGAACCTTTGTTCTAATAAATTGCAGCTCTAATCTTTCCAAGTCCATTTGTAACTCTTTTGGTAGCTCCCGATTGCTAGGTTGAATATCTGCACTCTTTCTGCTTAAATCATCAGCTGCAACATTTGCTTTCCCTAGAGTATAGTTGATTGTTAAATCATAATCTTTGATTAGTTCCAACCAACGTTTCTGTCTCATATTCAATTCCTTTTGGGTGAAGAAATATTTGAGACTTTTATGGTCAGTGTATAACTCACATCTGGCACCATAAAGTGCCTCCATCCTTTTAGCGCAAAGACTACTGCTGCTAACTCTAAATCATGAGTTGGATAATTGACTTCATGTGGTTTTAGTTTTCTTGAACCATAAGCAATCACTTTTCGATCTTGCATTAACACACAACCCAAACCTTCTTTAGATGCATCACAGTATACTGTAAAGTCTTTCCCTGTTTCAGGAACTGCTAAGATTGGAGCTGTGGTTAACCTGGTATTCAACACCTGAAAACTTGCTTCACACTTCTCATCCCAATTGAATGGTGTATTCTTTCTTAGCAATTTGGTCACTGGTCCAGCTATATTGGAGAAACCTTCAATGAATCTCCTATAATAACCAACCATTCCTAAGAAACCTCAAATTTGCTTCGCATTGGTTAGTTCAGTCCACTCTAGTACTCACTGAACTTTAGATGGATTTATAGTAATTCCATCCTTACTGATCACATGACCGAGGAATTCTACCTTCTCTAGCTGTCGTGGTATTACACGGCAGATGCTACTGGGGGTAGCTTACGTAGAGGGAGCAAGGCGACGTAGGAGAATCCGGGAGCGAGATTGGCACACGATGTACCCAGGTTCACGTCCCCTTGGTGGAGGATCGCTACGTCCTGCTATCAATCCAGTATATGATCATAGATTGGTTTACATGGGAGCCAGAGTGTGAGGAAGAGACTAGGTCTAATATGACGCACTTTGGGGTGCCTCGGTGGCTTTATATATGCAATCACCTAGGGTTTACAAGTGCACTAATGGGCTTTGTATTGAGTCGCCGTCTTGGGCCTCGATCGGCGCTTGTCCGGTCCAGGCGCGATCGCCGTATTAAGTCGACCCGCTACGTGGCAGCTTGGCTCGATCCAGCTGGCGAATCCGCTTCGTGGGTATACCCCGATTGGTATTCCCCCATCAGTAGTCCCCGAGCGCGTTGTCGATTCGACGTGGGCTTGAGGCATGGCGCGGAGAGTCTTGACGATGGGTCGTGGCGAATCGGCGACGAGCTCCTGAACAGAGGAAAGAACCGTGAAGCGGGAGGCAGTCGGCGTGAGCCAGTCGGTGATGACCAGTTGGCGAAAGACGTAGGGTGTCGGTGAAGCCGCCAGTTGCGGCGAGTCCCCGAACATGGAGCGTGCCGAGTCGCCGAGAGTGGCGAGTGGTGAGGTCGAGCGACCGGCGAGTGTCGAGTCCCCGAGCATGCCGAGTGGCGAGGTCGAGCGACCGACAAGTGGCGATGTCTATAGCGCGCCGAGTCCCCGAGCGTGTTGAGTACGCGAGGGCGAGTCCGCGGTGGCGAGTCCCGAGCGTGTTGAGTACGCGAGGGCGAGTTCACGGTGGAGAGTCCCCGAGCGTGTTGAGTACGCGAGGGCGAGTCCGTGGCGGCGAGTCCCAAAGTGTGGCGAGTCGCGGTCGTGGAACCACTCGCGCACACGTTATTCCTAGGAGTAGTCCCCGAGGCTCAAGTTGGCTTGTAGAGGCGACTTGAGGCTCTTTAGAGATGCATTTTCTGAAAATAGTAGTGGTTGTTGCCGAGCATGGCGAGTGGCGAGGTCGAGCGACCGGCCAACACCGCTTTCTGGAACATGCCACGTGGCAAGGTCGAGCGACCGGCGGGCGCCGAGTTCCCGAGCGCGGCGAGTGGCAAGGTCGAGCGACCGGCGGGCGCCGAGTCCCCGAGCGCGGCGAGTCCGCGATGATTGCGAGTCTGCGAGGGGAGAGTCCCCGAGCATGGCGAGTCCACGATGATTGCGAGTCCGTGAGGGGAGAGTCCCCGAGCGTGGCGAGTCCGCGAGGGGAGAGTCCCCGAGCGTGGAGAGTCCGCGATGATTGCGAGTCCGCGAGGGGAGAGTCCCCGAGTGTGGCGAGTCTGCAATGATTGCGAGTCCGCGAGGGGAGAGTCCCCGAGGGTGGCGAGTCCGCGATTATTGCAAGTCCGCGAGGGGAGAGTCCCCGAGGGTGGCTTGTCTGCGATGATTGTGAGTCCGCGAGGGGAGAGTCCCCGATCATGGCGAGTCCGCGATGATTGCGGGTCCGTGAGGGGAGAGTCCCCAAGCGTGGCGAGTCCGCGATGATTGCGAGTCTGCGAGGAGAGTCCCGGCGTGGCGAGTCCGGCGATGATGCGAGTCCGATGATGTTGATTGCGCTTTACATTAGCGAAGTCTCGTCTTGGCCGGGGCCAGTGCATGGCGACTCCAAAGATGGCTCTCGGCTTGGCGTTCTTCTGGGCGATCCGAGGCTCGGTTTGCAGTCCTCGTCCATGATGCTGCCGTGCGAGTCGCCTGTCTAAGGTTGAGGAGGACATGGTCTTTGTTTGTTTAGCACTACCATTTGTCTTGGCCCGGAAGGCCAGTCGAGCAAGGCGACTCCAATGATGGCTCTCGGTTAGCGTTTTTCGTGGACGATCTGAGGCTCGGTTTGCGAGTCCTCGTCCGCACTACTTGGCCATTGCGAGTCGCTCTTTCAAAGGTTGACAAAGGCGAATAGATTTTTCCCGGGGGAAGAGACACCCAGTGGTGAGTCCATGCAGCATGACATGCGACCCTCTCTGGCGATTCGGACGATGAAGGTCCCTTAGCAGGTGCGGTGTACGCATTTGTCATAGCGGACATGGTCGCACGACGTTTAGCCGGAAAAAGTCGATGCGGCGGACACGGAGTCGACGCGGCGGACGGAGGTCGTGCAATGGCGAAGTCGACGCGGCGGACGGAGGTCGCGCTATGGCGAAGTCGACGCGGCGGACACGGGTCGACAAGGCGGAAGGTCGCTATAAGCGAAATCGACGCAGTGGACACGGGTCGGCGGGAACGAAAATCGCGCTATGGCGAAATCGGCCTGGCGGATGGAGGTCGCTATGGCGAAGTCGGCCTTGGCGGACACGGGTCGACAAGGCGGACGGAGGTCGCTATAAGCGAAATCGACCTTGGCGGACACGGGTCGACGCGGCGAAGTCGCGCTATGGCGAAATCGACTTGGCGGACCTTGAGGTAAACGAGGCGACGGAGGTCGTGCTATGGCGAAGTCGACGCGTCGGACACGGGGTCGACGCGGCGGACGGAGGTCGCGCAATGGCGAAGTCGACGCGGCGGACACGGGGTCGACGCGGCGGACAGAGGTCGCGCTATGGCGATGTCGACGACGGCGGACACGGGGTCGACGCGGCAGACGGAGGTCTCGCTATGGCGAAATCGACGCGGCAGGCGAATCCGCACTCGGCGAGACCACGAGCCTAGCGAGTCCGCGTTTAAGCGTGTCCGTGTTTAGGAAAGTTCTGGAGCATGGAGAGTTCGCGACGGCGAATCCCTTAGTACTGATATTTTCCGCGCTCGCGTCGGCGATCTATAGCACGCGTGCGACAGAATCGCCTCTCCCTGCCAAGTTTGTCGGTGATGAATAGGAATATCGCGATGTAGAGCCGCCATGCAAAACAGATCAGACCAAACTTTAAATCAAAATAGAATAATAAATTGATAAAATAATCAAATCAGAGGGGGTAAATAATTAGTCTTCATCTGCATATGCATGTGCTGTGGCAGCGAACGTGAATTTGCGCGAGTCGATTTAGTCCCGTGTCTTCAGGAGATCGGCCGTGCCTCAAATTGATATTGGCCACGACGTGAGTGATCCAGGCTGAAGCAAAACCAACTAGATGATTCACGTGGCCATGGCACCTTGTACGATTCATGCCGACGCAGCTGAATTGACTAGATGCCTTCTAGCCGCCATTGACGAGTGGAGGATCTCGTCCGGATTATCACCCTCCAAGCACCGCTTGCCCCACGGTGGGCGCCAACTGTCGTGGTATTATACGGCAAATGCTACTGGGGGTAGCTTACGTAGAGGGAGCAAGGCGACGTAGGAGAATCCGGGAGAGAGATTGGCACACGATGTACCCAGGTTCACGTCCCCTAGGTGGAGGATCGCTACGTCCTGCTATCAATCCAGTATATGATCATAGATTGGTTTACATGGGAGCCGCCGTAGGCGGAGGAAGAGACTAGGTATAATATGACGTACCCCTTGGGGGTGCCCCTGGTGGCTTTATATATGCAATCACCTAGGGTTTACAAGTGCACTAATGGGCTTTGTATTGGAGTCGCCGTCTTGGGCCTCCAGTCGGCGCCGCTTTTCCGGGTCCAGCGTGCGCCAGTCGCCGTATTGGGCGAGTCGACCCGCTCTGTGCTTGGCTTCAGTCGGCTCAATCCAGCTGGCGAATCCGCTTCGTGGGTATACCCCGATTGGTATTGCCCCATCACTAGCCAAAATTCACACTTACTGAACTTAGCATAAAGTTTATGTTCCCTTAGTGTCTGCAATGCTATTCTCAAATGATCAGCATGCTCTTCCTTATCCTTGGAATAGATCATAATATCATCAATAAAGACTATGACGAACTTATCCAGATATGGCATGAAGATTTTATTCATCAGATTCATGAATATTGCTGGTGCATTGGTCGAACCAAATGGTACTACCAGATACTCATGGTATCCATATCTTGAGACAAATGCTGTCTTTGGAAAATCTTCCGGTTTGATTTTTATTTGATGGTATCCAGATCTTAAGTCGATCTTTGAAAATACTCCAGCTCCTTTCACTTGATCAAACAAATCTTGGATCCTTGGTAAAGGATACTTATTTTTGATAGTAACGTTGTTCAGATTTCTATAATCTCCACACACCCGCCTTCCACCATCCCTTTTATCCACAAAGATTACTAGTGTTCTCCATGGAGATACACTTTCCTGGATAAACCCTTTTCTGGCTAACTCATCAATTTGCTCTTTGAGTTCTTTTAATTCTTTTGGTCCTATCTTATATGGTGCTTGAGCTATTGGTGCTATACCAGGAATTAGATCAATAGTGAACTCTATCTCCCGATCTGGTGGCATTCCAGGTAGCCCTGCTGGAAAAACATCTTGAAATTCATTTACTATATGAATATCTTCCAATTTAACCTCTTTCATCGAGTTCAACTATAGATCCACCATAATATGACTGTGCTTATCTGCTTGGTAAACCATCCTTGCTCCACTTGGAGTTTTGATTGAGACAGTTTTCTCCTCACAATTTATATGAGAGTCGTGTTCCATCATCCAGTCCATCCCCAGCACTACTGCAATTCCCTTCAAAGGAATCACATAAAGGTCTACAAAAGTATGTACAACCACAGATCGAGATAACCTGATCTTGTTTAATGTGGCGTACAATCACATTTCCCCCTGCCGTAACTACGACCATAGGGTTTTCTAACGTTGCCCTTCTAATCCCTAGCTTATCACAGAATTCTTCAAAAATGAATGAAGTAGTTGCACCAGTGTCAAATAAAACTTTGCCGGGATTGGTAAGGATATTGAGCGTACCTATCACTGCGTGCTCCGAATTATCCACCTCCTCGAGAGTTGCACAGTTCAGTTTCCCGGTAGGTCTGTTCCTCTTGCCATTGTTGTTCTTGACATTATTTCCTCCTCGATTGGGTTGTCCATTTCCTCCACTGGTTTTTCCTGCTCCCTTGGTAGGCCAACCTCCTGGTGGTTTGCTTGGACAATCGGGCTTGATATGCCCCTTCTGACCACAACCGTAACAGATCACTACAGGCTTTTTGCATTCCCTCTGGAAATGCCTTGGAATTCCACACTTGTTACAAATAACATTCCTTCTAGGATTGGATTGATTTCCACCACTGCCCTTTGTTATTGTTATTGTTATTGTTATTGTTACCTTTGTTCTTGTTCCGTGGTTTGAACTCCAGATTGGGTTTAGGTTTACTCTCCTGAATTCTATTGGTTTCCTTCTTGGCTCTCTTCCTCCTATCCTCTTGGACATTCTTGTAGTCATCTTCAAAAGTAATAGCTGCATCCATCAACTGCTGATAAGTTTGCTTATTAGCCAACCTTAACTGCATCCTCACAAATGGATTTAACCCATGCAGAAAACGCTTCTTCCGCTTCTCTTCGGTGTTAACATCCTACTCAGCATAGCGAGACAGTTGACTAAACTCCCGGATATACTTCATAACACTAGTATATCCTTGTTGAAGCTCCTCAAATTCTCTCCGCTCCAACTCCATAACACTCTCCGGAACATGATATTCACGGAATCTCTGCTTGAACTCCTTCCAGGTGAACTCCCTTCCTGGTTGTTGCATGGCCAACTGATTTTCCCACCATGATGCTGCAGGTCCAGTCAGAAGATGAGTTGCGTACCTCAATTTCTCCTCATCATTGCAACCTACAGTCTTCAGCTTTCTTTCTGTATCTGCTAGCCAATCTTCTGCATCCATTGGTTCAGGAGATGATGCAAAAGGTAACAACCTTGCATTCTGGAAGTCAGATAGACTCACTCCTCCACCTTCAGGTGCCCTCTGATTTTCTTGTCCCAGTAAATCTTCCATGAACTTGTTATGGGTCTCTTGCATCATTTGCATGCACTGCATAAATTCTTGTTCCATTAACGGCCTCATTGGTGGTGGTGGTGGTGGTGGCAATGCTCCCTGATTTGTCGTGTCTGCATCGGCCTTCTCTTTGGCATCACGTTCCATCCGCTGTTGTTAAACCTCGGTTTCTACACCCGTATCCATGACCCTCTAGTCCTGCAACATAAGGGAAATACTCATAATTACATCATGCACATGTGTTCTGAGCTCGACTTTACGCACAGAACCAGTCACACAATGAAGATCCAAAGAAAATCCAAATATGCATTTCACATATTATACATAATATCATAATTATACAAATTCATGACAACATATACCAGATAGGTATAATCATAACACTACCTTATTTATCTAACTATCTTATTTCTTAGAGTACCATACACAATACTTGATACCTCTAAATAGTTACATACTTCTAGTAGTAACTACGCTCATCATACATGCTTGATGTCCAACCGTGATGACGTGTCATTCGTCGCACAGTTTGTGGAACAAATGGCCTTCCAGAAGGAACATACTCAATATCTGAAGTGTTAGGACTTGAGTCATTACTCAACCTGAGCGCATTGACTCCCTCCAGCTCAGCTGAAAAGTCTTCAGAAATATATTCAACATTATCTCCCTCTTGAATCTCCTGAGCTTCATTCCTTGAGTGGTCAATAGGATACGCAGATCCTGCTGATCCCCAGGTGCTCCTTTGGGCAAGATAATTAAACACTGGATAATGTATATTCCCTGGGTTTTGAGAAGATGTTGATGATTCAAACACTCTCTCCTTAGGATCTTCTTCTTCATCCTGATTATCTATCGACATGGAATTTCTACTACTATTACTAGGGTTAATTCTTGCACCCATCCAGCTAGATTGTCCAACATTTTTGTCAGAACCATCTGTGGACATCTGGTGTTCATGAGATCCTTCATATGATCCCCTTCTCCAACCATCAGAATTCTCTATAGGAAGTTTTGAATCAGAACCATCCTCTGAACCATGTGGTACTACATACGTCATATCCATAGTAGGATCATGTATAGGTTCAGGACTTGGTGAGTAAGGATATGGTATAAAAGATTCAAGATCTATAGGTATATCCTTAAAGATAGGTTTTGCACTACTACTTGCTTCCTTCTTCAACTGGAATGCTAACTTCTTCCTCCTTTCCAGATCAGTTAGATCCTCTAACATATCATTTTTATCTTTGACAATCACTTGATGTGTCTTGTAAAAAGATGCAACGAGTGTTCGGTATCTACCCATAAACTTGGAAGCTAACTTAGGATGCTTCTTAACCAAAGTAAGATGATCCAGTATAGGCTCCGAGTCTATAGAATCATGAGGTATCACAGAAAATGTGCTACCTTCTAACTCCTTGGCTTTATTCTCCCGGATATTAGCTATCGCTTCCACACAGCAACATGATATGCTGCTAAGTGATTCCTACCTTCACCTATAGGTAGATCGTGATATAATCCAAGCTCCTCAGGGAGTTGGATACTCACACGATACTTGGATAACATCCGGCCATCAAGGTAAGTTATAGTATTCACTGGAATTCTAGTTGGCAACTAGAAATCTTTAAAAGTTGATGAAGTTGGTCTGTGAATGATCCTTGATAATCATCAAGAGTCTCCTCTTTCCTTACCAAAGTCTGTTTTGGAAACTTTGGTGCCATAGCTCTGTATATCAAGAAAATAATTTTTATTAGTAACCAATAATATATTGCATCATAACAAAGAATTGTCGCACTAAAACATATAACGGAATATTCTCATTTGAATACCCATCATATTACTTTTAGAGAATTATTTATCGTTGCTACACTCTCCTACAGGTAATACCCTTTACTAGGTTTCCAACCTAAGGTCAAAGCAATTTGCTCTGATACCAGCTGCGGTGACCCAGCATACCACTGCATGTGTAGTACAATATAGTCCTTGACATGACATCCAGAGAACACCATTCTGTAAATATCACATCCCTCAGAGTGGTACAATATAAACATAGCGGGTCCATATTACAAACATTCACATATTATTATTATTATTACAATACCATAAGTTCAAGACTTCAAAAGGATTCAGCTTACAAATAAAAATATAAAGTGTTTCAGTGGAATTTAAAAGTAGCAACTCCAACTAGGAGTTGAGCTCAGCATCTTATTCTATAGAGTTCATGCTGCTCGGCTCCGTTGGTTACTACTAACTAGGATACTTAGTTGGACTCATTATCATCAACACCATTGCGGATTTCGTAATCCACTCCTTTAACACCTCCTGACAGGTCAGGCTCCTCGCATAACACATCTTCTTGACATTTAGCTGCATACATTGGCTCGTCTTCGGGATCCTCAGAGTCTAAGAAAGGGATGAAAGGAAAGGATGAGTAACAGCGTTACCCAACAAGTTCATTATATGCAAGGTGGGAAGTTTGATGCTCTAAATACTACCTTGGACTATAAGTCTTTGGTACTGTGCAGTTTTTGTAAATCTTTCTTCAAAGATTGATTTTATTATGAAAATCTATGACCATCAGCCTTCACAGGTTGACCAGAACTTTCATGGAGTTCCTTTCCTGCCGCGTTCATAGCTCCTTCCCGGAACAGGGAGTAACAAGTTACAATTCTTACACTCTGCAGACCTGTGTTACTTTACCCATGAGAGATCAACTCCTCGTTGCACAACCGGGCGTACTTTCCCGTCCACAATTCCATGATGTGGGGCCCAGTAGTTGGTCCAAGCCAATCACTGCCTCCTTGGTGTACACCATGACCACATATTGAATTACGGCAATGGTTTGTACAAACCGTTAGATGCCAGAACTATCGTGGGACGATGAGGGTTCCTACCCATATCCTGCATATCCTCTACTAATTACCAATTAATATGCACTCTACGAGGATAACAACCACGACCTGCACATCCGGCTTCATGCGAGAGGAAGAAGATATAGCTGACTTCTCTGTCCCATTCCAAATCTCATGGCTAACGTGTAATATACGACGCTAGAATCACTGATGTTAGGGGTTATTAAGTCCCTAATTGATCATCATTGTTGAAACTAGCACCATTATATCATCACTTAGGATGATATCTATGATTTCTTTATTTGTGAAAATATTATTTTCTTTCTTTGGAGTATATATGATAACACACAATTTGCAAATACTTTGATAAAGACTCTTCAAAGGATATGAGCAAGTGATGAACTTGCCTTGTGATTGCAAGGTAGTGAAGTCTGATGCTTGCACTGGACCTTGAGCTTCTATTCTACAAAAACATCATTATTGCCCGGTAAGGACAATATTTAAAGAAGCAAAATGATGATGCAAAGTAATGTAATGCATCATTTAGCTTTATATGTAATCTCCCCCATTTATTTAAATTATAAAAATTATTTTATTAGTAAAGAATTTGTAATTATTAATTTTTTTAATATTTATTGAATATTGTATTCTTTTATTTTATTTTAATTTATTTGTATTTTATTTAATTAATAATTCCTTTAAGAATTATCATTAAATACCAAAAATTGTTATTAAATATTTGTTTAGTATTTTTCTAAAATACTACAATATTAATAAATAATGAAAGTGATTTTTATTTATTTTTATCATCTTTCAATAATTTTGTAAAATTCCATAAGGAATATATAGATTACAAAATTCTTAATAATATTTATATGTCTAAAATTTTATCTCTTAATTTATTTTGATAGTTTGGATTATTGTGAATCCAAAAATATTTTATTTATAATTTTTGGACTTTTATTTTATTTTCTAGAATTTATTTAAATTTAGGGGCATTTGGGTATTTTCCCATTTATTAAAACAGGCTCCAAAATATTTGGGCTGATTGTTGGGGTTTATTGGGCCCTTGTGGCCCAATAGGACATATTCAAAACAATACCCCAAAGGGGTATTGGCCCAACCCAGCCCAACACTCTCTGTATCTCTCACGAGCTCACATCTCTCCCTCTCCTTCCCCCGACCTTGTGGTCAGCGGTGCTGTCGTCGGCGATTCGCGCCGCCGTGGTGCAGGATAAGGTTGTCAGCCCCTCTCTACCCTCCTGTCCAAGTGTATTTGGACCTGGATCCCTCCTGTGACCAGATCGATGTCGTCCCGAACCCTAGGGTTTGGGGTTGGCGTTGATGTTGCGCCGCCGCCACTGTTGTGTGTCGTGGGGTTGCTCCTCGCCCCAGGCATGGCTATGGTCACTACCGTGGCGTTGTGTGGTTGCCGCGCCCCCTTGGGGGTGCTCCCTGTGTCGCCATGGTCATCGGCCCCTCTGCCTCCTCTTCTATTCTACAGCAAGGACCTTCGGTGAGTGGTTCCTCTCCCTCTCATGCTCTCTGTGCTAGGCACTCCCATGCTAGATGTTGGTAGTGGCCTTCCTAGTTACTGTCCTATCCTGATTAAGATGATTGGTTCTGCTAGGTTCAAATCCCTCTGTTGATTGAATATTTGATGAATTGGATCATGTTTGATGATCCTTGAACCTGTTAAGTGGTGTGACTTGCTGTGGATTACTGCTGATGGTTAGTTGTGGTGATGCTAGTGGTTTGTCAGATGATTATATGGATTAAGTTTTATATGATTCAGATGGTAAAGTTGTTCTAGAAACAATACTTGGTAAAGCTAGTGGTTTTGATAGCTTACTACTGTCATTACTTGGTTAATGACAGTGAGTATGGTGTGATGAAGTCACTGTATTAGTACTGTTGTCTTAAGAATTCATATATAAATTGAGATCAAATGGTTTCAAACAGTGAAGATTTACATATGGATTTTCCTGATTATGATTCCTATGATATCAGGAAAATGATTTATGGTTGGTTGTTTGTATCTGTCAAGATTTGATGCTTAACCTTCTTAGTTTAGAACTGTTCTTGTGACACCATCCTTGTATGGCACACAAGATTAGATTCTATTAGTTGGTTTGGTCTTGTTCAAGCTTAAAATGAGTTTGGCATTAAAGATAAGTAGAAACTTCTTTTCTTAAATCCCTAAGACCCATGATGTTGGTCTGAGGTTTAGGGATTAAGCCTTTAACTTATTGATTCACATGGATGGGTTCTGGTAGTGATACCAACTACTGTTTCTTGAATCAAAGTTTGGGAAAATGATGGTAGGCTTGATCACTTATATGGATCCATAAGATTAACTTCTAAGGTCTACTCTAATTGAAGATATGTGCCTAGGAGTTTAAATCTTGGTTGTATTCGTTCTTGAATTGAAATATAGCTTGATAGCTTATATCAATGATGTTGTCCTGAGATCTTAGTTGGATCCTTATACTTTTCTGATGGCTTTTAATGTTTAAAAACTTCAGTGATGGATTCACCCCACTTGGGTGCTTTTTGAGAATTTGAGTAAGAGACAGATCATGTATGCTTGTGTAATCTTAGACAGATAGATCATGTGATGGTCTAGTTTACTCACCACACTTATTTGATGTTGGGGTTGCCAGTGGTTGATCTTGTGGTAGCTTGATCTGGTGCTCTCCTGGTATTTCCAGCTCCTGGCTTGTCCTTGATCTAGCCCTTCACCTCCTGGTCCTGATGGCTTGATCTTGGTCTTGCTATCCACCTGATCCACCCCCTCCTTATGTCACCATCTTGGTGGTGTGATCCAAGGTTTTGATTGGTGTGATTTAGCTTGGCTTTGGATGGGTTTAGCTGGTGGCTGTTGTGCTTGGTGTGTAAGAACAATGGAATGGTGTAGGTATTGGCTTCCCACGGCTGTGATGATGGTTTTATTTGATTGTGTTGTTGTTGTTGTGGTGCTGACAGCACACCCATGCAGTTTGGTGTGTGTGTTGCCTGTATGCCTGTTGCACAAGTTGTGGATATGTTCTGGTTTTTGAGAGTTACTTTCATCAGGTTACCATTTAGTTGGCTGGTGAAACTTGCCCGTCCTTGATGTTTATTTGACCTATGGATTAAAATTATGAAAGATATATTCTTTCATATTGGTGAAACTTGCCCCTTAATTTACTCAATGATGAAAATGTGAACAGTGCACTTCACTGTCAACTCTGAGAGTAAAATAATTCTAATCCTAACATTCATTTTCTTTTAAATTTCTTTTTATTTTGCAGGTACCAGATTTGAAGATCAAGACTTTAGTTTAGGTTTTTATTTTTGTTCGTAGAATAGTCACTTGTAATATCTCTCTGATTCAATTGTAATCTTTAATTTATTCTTTTGTACTAAAGATTGTACTATTATTAATAAATAAATATTATTCTTTATTTATTTACTATTGTAAGGATTGTTGATTATTTCCATAAGTTACATTTTGTAACTCAATATTGAATAAAATTTTGAAATGGAGATTCTTATTCTTAATTGCTTTCTTTATATAAAGTTTGAGTTATTATTGGATAACACTTAATTAAATCAAATAATCAAACATTATTCAAAATCCAGTTGAATTATAATTCAAACACTCAAGTTTTAAATTCAAATTTCATTTCCCAAAACACTCTAATCCACAAAGATCATATCAAAGTCTATAACAATCATCCTTCAAGACTATACCTAAGCTCAAAGCATGAAAGAAACTTTGATCACTTTAGGGTTTTATTTGGCGAAAAATTTACCCACATTTTCACAGATGAATGCATGCAACATTTCAAATTCCTAAATCTACCCTTCGTTGGTTCCTAAATGCTGGGATGTTACAACCGGAAAAGTTTCCCCTAAGAACTATGCAAGGTTCAACACAATTGTTAAAGCAGGATGGAGTGGTGATGATGGTGCTGGTGGAGATGATGGTGTGGATGATGATGATGATGATCCCGATGAAGTCTAGCTTGATGATGGTGTTGATGTTGACGATCTCTCCTCTCCGGGAAGGAATTTCCCCGGAAGAAATCTGTCTGCCGGAGAGCTCTTTCTCTCTCGGTGTTTTCTGCTCTGCAGAGGAGGCAGAAAATTTCTATGGTCGCTCCCCTTGTATTAGGGTTTCGAGGAGAAGATATAGGCGAGAGGGCGGAGCCAGAGGTGGGCCAGGGTGGCCACACCCCTGTAGGCGCGACCCAAGGTGGCTCGTGCCTGGGGGGTGTGGGCCCCCTGTGGCCCAACTCCGCCTCCCCTTATGGCATCCTTCTTCTTCTAGGAGAATAGAATTTTCCGTAGTTTTTCTGGTATTTTTCCGATCTTCGCGAAATTGCATCAAAACACCGCTTTTTCCATCAAAATCCTGACTCCGGCAGTTCGGGCTCCAAGAATCATCCAACATGCAAAAATAGATGAAAAGACATAAGTAACACCTCTTAATACAAAATATATCAAT
The DNA here is from genome assembly GCA_030063025.1 of Avena longiglumis. Taxonomy (NCBI): domain Eukaryota; kingdom Viridiplantae; phylum Streptophyta; class Magnoliopsida; order Poales; family Poaceae; genus Avena; species Avena longiglumis. Next base: position 483,798,482 of record CP125977.1, read on the forward strand.
GAATAGAGGCATATTATGATATAGAATGGTGATGCAAATTGGACGTATCAACTCCCCCAAGCTTAGACCTCGCTTGTCCCCAAGCGAAAACTGAGCTCAGTAAACATGTCCACATGTTTATGGAGTGAAGTGTCGATAAAAAGAATACGGACAAGAAGCATCACACTTACCAATGCACAACTCATAGAAGAAAGCAACTCACCATTATATAACTTAGCTTGCAACAAGTATGGGAGTCACAATAAAGATGCATAAAGATAAATCATAATTGGGATTGGCAAACTTTGTTCTAGGTCAGAGAATAGTTGGCAAATAGAAGCTTTTGTAAAGAAGTTTATAACAAGAGTCCTCTTTGCTCAAACATAAAAGGCTTTTCACAAAGATGGCTTTCAAAGTAATACTCATCCAGATAAGAATCTTGTGCAACAAAGAAGATAAAGAACATGATTGAATAAATCATCATATGAATGCTTGGAACACAACAACTCAAATGCTTGCTGGAGATAGAGAGGAGTAGGTTTACTGACTCAACTTAGAAGTAGAAGAAAGGGCCCTTCATAGAGGGAAGCAGGGATTTCAAGTTCATAAAGAGATTTCAAAATATTATGGTACTTACTAGCTTTGAGATCTCATTGCCCCTATCATAAGAATCTTGAGGTTATTAAGGTTAGAGTGAACAAAGATGTAGTATATGCTTGACGAAATATAAGTTGGCAATCTCATGTCCCTTGAGTACGAGGGCCTCTCCTCATGCTACTCAACTTTAGTTACCGGTAAGTTTCCACCATGATTAGGCATGGCTTCACAGATTTCTCACTATGGTTATGCTGCAAGTTTCCACCATGATTAGGCATGTCTTAGGCTAGAGGCCCAGGCATTTCTCTAACACACATACATAACTCCATGTACTTACAAGCTCCCCTTTTGTTTCACACCGACGACATCCGCAAACAAAAGAGCATGATATCAACTATGTACAAAGTACAGGTGCAATGTTGAAAGCGTTCCCCATGACAGCACAGTTCTTCTAATTCCAACGTATAGGTGCAAGCATATACAACTTCGATGACACAATGGTTCAAGTTTATTAGGGGAAAGAAAATAAGGTGTGTCATTAAGTTCGTTAGAGCTTTCCTGACTAGTTTTCTCATAACAAAATAATTTTTAATTTGAAAGATAGATGAAGCTTGAGAATTTACTTGGAATAGCAATAACACTAACATGTAGATATGGTGGACACAAATGGCACAGGTTTTGGTTTAAGGGGTTTGATGCATGAGAAGTATTCTCTCTCAGCACAGGTTTTTGGCTAGCAAGGCTGGGTAGTAAGCAAAAGAGTTGAAGGAAACAAGCAAACATACAAGTGATAAAGCCAAACATGCAATCTTCCTTGAAGACACAAAAGATCTTAAATAAAGAATACTAAGCTTATGAGCCAATCAAGAAAGAAAATAAATGATACAAAATACATGTAAGTGCTTTTCTCTTTTCCTTTCAAAACTCAAAAAGTGTTGCTATGGACCAGAGCTCGGTTTGCCAAAACCAATTTAGATCTACTTGATGCTCCCAAAGTGATACCAATACTGATCAACAAGATCAATCATATAATAGATATTGCAAACTAAAATAAGAAGTGCAAAAAGTAAAAGATGAGACTTCTCATTAATATTCCATAAAGGCACTCACACCAAGGGATACTTAGATAACCAACTAAAGCAGAGATACTTCCACAATGCAACCCAACCGATAAGACAACTTCTCTATCCAAGATATGACTCTACTAAAAAGGTAAAAAGATAAAAGATAATGATGTGATACCGCGGCACTCCCCCAATGTAACATCCCATGATTAACACCTAGAATTATAGAGGACGCAGGTGTGTGCTTTGCATACATGCATCAGAAAATCCAGGGAATTTTCGTGCAAAATAAAATGAAATATAGAAGAATCGAGGTCTCTGTTGTTCTGATGGAAACACCAGGACAGGTACGATGGATTTCGACATGACCTCTATTGTACTTTTGTGTGTGAGGGGAAGGAAATCCAAATTTGAATATTCACTTGGTGAATTTGATTTCTAAAAGAATTTGAAATATAATAATAATTGGAAAGTAAATCGTAATAATAAATAAAGGGTGAACTCTTATTTATGATTGGGATATAATTAAATCACAAGTATTATAATAAAGAAAAGAATGGAATTAGTAGAAAGATATACATATTTATAAGCTCCAATTTACAATAGTAGAGGAAACATTTAATTTATTATTATATAAATAATATTACAATATCTGTACAATTTCCATGAATAAACATAAGAGAATAGCTTTAAAACAATAATACAAATATTATTGTTCTTTACAAATGTTAAAAAGGGAAAAGTAAATTACAAGACTATGCATATAAAAATTACAGGAGAACAAATGAAATCCTATACTAAACTTTAAGGAGATTTCTTCATCTCCTGATCTTTTATCCTTTATTGGATCCCTGCAAATGATACAAGCAAACAAGAAAATCTAGTAGAAAATAAAATCCAAAGGAAAGAATGTTGAGGAAATGAACTCCCAATTTAGGCAGAGAAGTGCTACTGCCAATATCATCATAGAGTAATTAAAAAGGGGCAAAGTAGTAATCTGTTCTTATCATAAAATTGGACCTCAGAGCACCATCATGGGCCTTATGGGGAAAGTTTCACCAAAACCATACAAGAAGGTAAAAAGGTAAAACATAAGGAAATATAAAGATTTTACTTCATCTGATCCTCAACTCACAATAGACAAGCAGACAGCTTACTCACCAGCATGCATTAGTGTGCTGTCAACACCACAAGGAAATAGCAAGTAGAGAAATAGAACTAGCCGTTGAAGAGCTGCTACCATATCCTCTCTCCACACACACACAAACACATACAACCAGACCAGCAAATTCTCATTAGCCCAAGAACACCACCAAGGACATCGTTGTTCTTATCAGATCTCTCCCAAGAACACATAAACCACAGGAAACCAACTTGCCACCAAATAAGAACATCCCTGTTCTTATCTGTCTATCATTACACCACAATGATCCCAACAACCAGCATACATAATTGCTTCCACAAACTAGTGGAACAATATGTGGGAACAAGAAGAGTAAGGAGAGAGGAAGCTTACCAACAACAAGGAAAGCAGGCCACCAACAACATCAGGAGGACATAGTAAAAAGAAGAGGATCCAGTAGTAACACCACAAGATAGCTCCAATCTAACCTCACACTCCAGTTTGAGGTTAATCACTTTTCTCTTTTGTTCTCATCGTTGATAAGAAAAAATGAGTGTTGTGAGAGTAAAGTACTTTCAGATTTGCATACAGGTGGTATGCAAAATCATCACCAAGTATTTTGGAAGCAAAAACATCTGTTCTTATCAAACTAGCTAATTAACAACATATCATGTCACTATGGAGCATACTCCTGTGCACACTCTAATGAGGCACCACAGTAGAGTATCCACAAACAATAGAAGCCATTATAGGGTACAATGATAACCATTAATGTTATCAAGATTAAGTGCCTCATCCTTTGTATCATTGGCTGGGTCAAGAACTTCATCCACAAGAATCAACCATAACAACTGATCTTAATCAGGCAAATAACATCCATGCATTATTCAGCTTCAGACCAAAATCATTAGCTTATTATCTAGTTTTACTAGATAAACATATACAACAGCTGCTAGGCTACAGGGCACATTCCCAGAGGGTAGCACCTCTGTACCTAGCAGATTCAGAGTTTCTTGAGTACAAGCTCAAGTCTATTTTCTTAAACCCATAGATCATTTTCCTAAAAAAAAATAGGAATCATTTATATTGTTACTATCATATTGACAAAGCACTCCTTTTGGCCATCAATTTACACTTACTAATATTACCCAAATAATGTGTATCATATTCCTAGCAGTAATTCTAGGAATCATATCTACTCCTTATCTCACTATCAGATTTGATAGAAAATAAATCATTCTCATAGAAGATGTTTCTAGAAAAGAATTCAAGCCATCATTGAACCATATATTCAGATCACCAATTATACCTCATATATGATCATAGCACATCTAGATAACAGGAGCAAACAGTCCTGGATAGAGGAATGCACATATACATTAAGATTCCACCTTAGTGGATATAAAAGGCCACCACATCTACTAGCTAAAACCTCCAGCAATCTCAATAATACAAGCAACCAACAAAACTAACCTGACACTAGAATAAATTCTAGGAGGTTAGGAGGGGTCACTATAACTCTATCCTTCTCCTATTTCAAAATGTGACTGATACCCAAGTAATTCCAATTCCTTCCTTAGTAAATATCTAGGAATTATTCCAGTATACTTCCATGACCACATCAGAGCAAAGTATGGTTGTGGTATAATACCAGTTCAGCTAATCCCAGAATTCTAGGATTTCAATATAACAGTGTTTGTGACCTTGCCTAGCCAACACATTAGCAGTCATTTATAATTCAATTGTCATAACATCGGTAGATAGTACAAGGAATTCATGACATATATATATATCACCATGCTAACAGGTGAACCACAATAGCACATGAAAAAATCTAATATCACACATCACTGCCAGCACCAAATCATGATTCAACCAATGTTGGTATACATCAAATCACACAAGGAGCCCATAAGTTGCATTCAAACATATGTTTGAAACCAAACATCTTTAATATAACCAAATATTATTGGACATATCTTAGCAGGCTTTGATAGAACAACAGAGGATAGAAACCAAATTAGAGTTTGTCATTGTAGCAGTAAGGAATCGAAGGGAAGACAGAGAACAAGGGGGTGGAAATCAGACTTACCCGGGGGTCCTCGTTTAGAAACTGTAGAGGAAGCAGACCGGTGGTGAAGATAGGCGTGGCGGCACGAGGAGCACCAGTGGCGCTCAACCCGCGCCAAGCCTTGCCAATATCAACCAAGGGAAATAGATAGCCATTAGAGAACACCCGCATCACGCCACCAACCCAACGAGCAACCTCAGAAGGTCGCCGAACGCGGCCGTGGCGTCAAAACCCTAGTCTTCTGAGAACCAAAGGCGGCGGGAATGGATCTATTTCCAAATCCAGTTGGGTGAGGAGATGCATCAGAGAGCGACGCATGGTCCACGACCAGCGGCAACAACTGGAGTGGCCGCATCTGCCGGAATCGAGCAGAGCTAGGGGCGGCCATGGCAGCGCCAGCGCGAGAACGAGGGAGATAAGGTCGAGCCTAAGGGAGAGGGAGAGGGCCGGTTTTGTCCATGCTTTGGGCCAGTGTTGGGTCGAATCAACTACTAGGCTTTGTTTTGGGCCAATTCTAATCTAACCAGGCCAGGCCAGCCCATGTTCCCAAAAATAATTAAACCAAACTTTAAGAAAATCAATAGAGGGAATATAAAATTACCAAAATACTCAAAGATTGTTTCATCTCTAGAAAAATATAAAATAATCCCAAAAATACATATGATATATCAAAATGAACACAGAAAAATATCTACCTAATAAAAATATAATTTTAATTATTTAAAATAAATATAAAGTAAAATAATTATAAACACCATTAAATATTAAATGAAATTTTATAAAATAAAACAAAAAACCCTAAAAATAAATAAAAAATCATTTTTGTGTATCAAAATAACTCTACTATTTTATAAAAATACTAACTTAGAGTTTTAAAACTAAAACATAAAGCAAATATTTAAAGACACTTAATTCTTTGATGAATTTTATAAAAACAAAGATAATACTTAAAAATAAATAAAATTCATTTTAAAGGTTTTGAATAAATATAGTACACTAGAAAAATATTAAATATATTATTAGAAAAGTCTTTAATATTTTAAATAATAAATCCTTATCTAATACCTATTTTGTGAATTCTTTAAAAATAATTGTTAAGTAAGAAATAATCACAATTCTTATAAAACCTTGAGAAATTAGTGTCTTTGTACCAAATTCCAAAACATAACTTGAATTCATAATCAAGCATAAGTATAACTTTTAATTCTAAAATATTTCGTTAAAAATCTTATTAAGAAACCTCTTAAATAGACAATGTGTATCACCCATTTATATAATATGGTGAATAATAATTATATCTTAACCATTATTAACATAACTTTAAATTCTAACAAATTACTAAGATCATCTAATTATGCTCCCATTTGATAAATACAAATTATTTTCTTAATAAGCAAAAAAAAATTAATCTAAATAATTCACTTAAATATTAAGTGAATAATTCCACACCTTAGTTATACCTATCATAAATCTAAAACTTGGGAATAATTAAAATATATTACATCTTAAGTTTACTTAACCTTTTAAAGTTAACTTTAGTCTCAAATCATATAAACATCAGGTCTAATAAATCACTTATGTTTTTTATAGTTAACTTTGGTCTATTTAACTTAAGACATAAAGCATCTCAAGTCCAAACTAATAAATCAAACACCAAAAGACATTGATCATGTTCTATTAACAATGATGATTGTTTAAACCTTAGAAAGGAAATCTTTTCTTCAAATGTTATTCTTTTTGCCACTTCAAGCAAAAACTCTAGGATAGTTCTTTCAAACCTTAATAATCCAACACATAGACTTCCATCCTAATCACCAAATAGCAACTAATCTAAATCTTAAATTACTATTGCACTCTACTTACATATCTTGAATATCAAAACTTAAAATATCTATAGATGCACTTCAGGTGAAGTAAAAATTTGAAGATAAACCAACTCTTAAAGGAATCACCTAAGTTCACTTCACTTACAGTATTATGGATTCACTTTGGGAATTTTAAAAAATGCATATCATTTCTTATGCATAACAGCATCTTCCTTCTTTAAACATTAGTCCTTACCAGACCAATGATGCTGATTTCAGATATTGGATCTTATATTGTCTCGAAGACCATGAGTGCATAATCTTGCAATCACAAAAGGCAAGTTCACACTTTCTCATGTCCTTTGATTATTTTCTGTAAAGTATTTTACAAATCCAGTGTTGTCATCACCTGCATTTGAAAAAGGTCAAAAAACACTTTTTTCATAATAATGTGAATATAGGTTATTTACCATGAGGTAATAACCTACTATAAGAGTTCTGGTGGTAAAGGAACATATTATCTAGGACTTAACAACCAATGTCGCCAGTGATTCTTGCGCCGTATATCACGCGTTAACCATGAGATTTGGAATGGGACGAAGAAGTCAGCTGTATCTTTTCCCTCTCGCATGGAGCTGGATGTGCGGGTCGTGGCTGTTATCACTCATAGCATGCATATTATATGGTAATTCGTAGAGGATATGCAGCATATGGATGGGAGCCCTCAACGTCCCACGATAGTTCCGGCATCTGAAATGTCTGTATAAACCATTACGTAATTCAAAAGGTGGGCATGGTGTACACCAAGGAGACATGCGGGGTCGCGGAGAAGGCAGTGATTGGCTTGGATCTTAGGTTGGGCCTCAAACCAAGGAAGTTTGAACGGGGACATACTCCCGGCCGTGCAACAAAACCTAAGGTCTCTCATGGGTAAAGTGACGCACCTCTGTAGAGTGTAAGAACTGTAACTTGTTACTCCCTGTTCTGGGAAGGAGTTGCGAACGCGGCGGGAAAGGAACTCCATGAAAGTTTTGGTAAACCCGTGAAGGCTGACAGACATAGCTTTTCAAAATAAAAGCAACCTTTGAAGAAATGTTTACGAAAACTTGCATTGCCTACGACCTACGGTCTATGGCTGTAGATATAGTGCATCAAACACTCCTTTTCTAGTGAACTTGCTGAGTACGTTCGTACTCAACGTATCTTCTTAACCCTTGCTAGGTTCTAAAGCCAGTACAGACGACTTCCACATCAAATCATGCTCCAGGAGTCATCATCAAAAGCTAAATCTCTTCAATGAAGTCAAGAAAGTCAACATATACATCAACTCAAGTGAAGACGAAGTTACTGAGTAGATAGGGATATAATCTCTAGCCATAGAACCTATTTCTATAGAATATTGCAATAGCAGCAATGCCAGACCATTAGTTAAAATACTAGTCTTAATAATATAATAGTTTTTGAGTTGTTATTTCTGGTTCTTCTTTGTAAGAAGTTTCTTTCTCTCTCTTTAACCTAGAGTGTTCTCTGGATCTTGTGTAAAGAGTTGAGTTGTAACCTATAGTCATGTCTTGGACCTGTTGTGTTTCTGTTGTACTACTCTGAGGGATGTAATACTAGTGAACGGTGTTTTATTGGTGTTATGTCAACGACTATAGTGTACTACATCAAGCAGTGGTATGCTGGGTCACCGCACCCAAGCTTGGAACAATTCAAGGGGATGCCAAACCTGATGACGAATTACTCCTTCAGTGGTGGTGGTGTTCCCTTGTCATCATCAGACTTCCAAGGTAAAGGCCCCCCATCCACAAAGGATTTCTTGGTCTCAAATATCCTGAAACTACCAGCAGAGTTTATGTATTTAAACCTAGCCTCATACTTGCAATTTTGATTTTGTGTGTCGTAGAGATGTGCTTGCAATTGATTGGTGGTCTAATGGAGTGAGAGGATTTCATCTCGAAGCTCTCGGCAGTCTCCCACTTGTGCTCGGCGATGAGTTCTGAACTTATCTTATGGATGACATCCACTTCACGTTCTGCCATCTTCTTGTACCTGAAAACTTCCTGCTCCAATGCTTCCATCCTGCCTTCCAGACTGCTTCCTCCTTTAGGGACTTGAATTTCTTTCATCTGCACCTTCCCATCCTTGAGAATCAACTCCTTGGGATGAATCTTCAACTCATACATGTACGGGTTGATGGCATCCATGGAGGAATCCTCCATGGGTGATCCAGAGGAAGACATTGTGGCTCCAAAACTGAGAATCTGCCTGACTGAAATGGATCCAAACAAAAACACGACAAGAACACGATATACGAACCTCGGGGGATTCGGGGGTTATATATTACGAAGTTTCACTGTATAAGGAAGGTACTGTGCGAAAACGAGGCGGAGACGGACTCCAGGTGGCTCACACCCCCTATAGGCGCGGCCAGATAGGGCCCACGCCAAGGGTGGGTGTGGCCCACCTGGGCTCCGTTTCCTCCTCTGTTTCGTCTCGTAACCTTCCATATGTAATAAAACATCAAAAATATAAAAAAATAAGGTTTTCACGAACCTTCAGTTTGCAACACTTTTACCTACTCAAAGACGAACTCTGCAGATTCTGGAGTTTGGTTTCTAATAAATTCTTTTGGAGTTACCATTTGAATAATATCAACATCTTCATTGTAAGAATCTCTAGAAATATAATGTTTGAGCCTTTGACCATTCACCACATGTGTAGTGTTGTCCTTGAAGGAAGATATTTTAATAGCCCCTGAATGATACACCTCCTCAATAACAAAAGGTCCTTCCCATTTTGAGAGTAGTTTCCCTGCAAAAAAATTGAGACGAGACCTATACAAAAGAACTTTCTCACCAACATGGAACTCCCTTTTTAGAATTCTCCTATCATGCTATGTTTTTACTTTTTCCTTAAAGATTCTATCATTTTCATAAGCCTCACTTCTCCACTCATCTAAGGTACTCAAGTCAAGCAATCTTTTCTCACCAGCAAGTTTAAAATCTCTATTCAGTTCTTTCACTGCCCAATAAGCTTTGTGTTGTAATTCTAGATGCAAGTGACAAGATTTACCATAAACCATTTTGTAAGGAGACATTCCCATAGGATTTTTATAAGCAGTTCTATAAGCCCATAAAGCGTCATTCAACTTTTTAGCCCAATTTTTCCTATATCTATTAACAGTCTTCTGCAAGATAGATTTAATTTCTCTATTATAAAGTTCTACTTTCCCACTTGTTTGGGGGTGATAAGCTGAAGCAATTCTATGGTTAACATCATATTTAGCAAGAGTCTTCCTAAAACCCCCATGGATAAAGTGAGAACCTCCATGAGTCATGAGATATCTAGGCACACCAAACCTAGGAAAAATAACATCTTTAAGCATTTTTAAAGAGGTCTTACCATCAGCGCTGTTTGTAGGTATGGATTCTACCCACTTTGTAACATAATCAAGAGCAACAAGAATATGAATATACCATTTTGAAGGAGGAAAAAGACCCATAAAGTCAAATCCCCAACAATCAAAAGGTTCAATAACAAGAGAATAATTCATAGGCATTTCATTGCGTCTAGAAATGTTACCAACTCTTTGATATTCGTCACATGATAAAATAAACTTCCTTGCGTCCTTGAAAAGAGTAGGCCAATAAAAACCAGATTGTATAACTTTTTGTGCAGTCCTATCCCCAGCATGATGTCCACCATAAGCACTGCCATGACATTTTCTCAATATCTCTTGTTGTTCATATTCTGGGACACATATTCAAATAATACCATCTACTCCTTTATATAAATGTGGGTCATCCCAAAAGTAATGCCTTGGATCATAAAAGAATTTCCTTTTTTGATGAGCTATAAAGGTTGGAGGCAAATACTTGGAAACAATAAAGTTAGAATAATCAGCATACCAAGGACTCTCATGCGGGCTTACCCTTATTGCAGCCAACTGTTCATTTGGAAAACTATCATTAAAAGGCATAGGGTCAAAAGAAATTTTTTCCAAACAAGATAGATTATCAGCAACAGGATTTTACGCACCTTTCCTATCTACAATATGCAGATCAAACTCTTGTAAAATCAACACCCATCTAATAAGCCAAGGCTTATCGTCTTTCTTTGTCATAAGGTAATTAATAGTAGCATGATCAGTATGAATAGTAACCTTTGAATCAACAATATAGGGTTAAACTTATCACATGCAAAGATTACAGCTAAGAACTCCTTCTCAATAGTAGCATAATTCTTTTGAGCAGCATCTAGAGTATTGCTAGCATAGTGAATAATATTCAATTTTTTATCAACATGTTGCCCAAGAACAGCACCCATAGCAAAATCACTAGCATCACACATAATTTCAAAAGGTAAATTCCAATCAGGTGGTTGAATAATAGGAGCAGTAGTCAAAGCTTTCTTCAAAGTTTCAAAAGCTTCCTTACAATCATCATAAAAACAAAAGGTACATCTTTTTGAAGAAGATTAGTAAGGGGTTTTGAAATTTTGGAGAAATCTTTAATAAACCTCCTATAGAAACCAGCATGACCAAGGATACTATGAATACCTTTTATATCCCTAGGGCAAGGCATCTTCTCAATTGCTTCAATTTTGGCTATGTCTACTTCAATACCTCTTTCAGAAATTTTGTGTCCAAGAACAATCCCTTCATTAACCATGAAATGGCATTTCTCCCAATTAAGAACAAGGTTAGTTTCTTCATATCTCTACAAAACTTTATCAAGGTTGTGCAAACAATTATCAAAATAAGTTCCATAGACGGATAAATCGTCCATGAACACTTCCACGATTTCTTCACAAAAACCATGAAAGATAACAGGCATACATCTCTGAAAGGTAGCAGGAGCATTACATAAGGACATGTAAAGGTGGTTTTCTCTTGGTCTTGTGCTCTCACAGCAATTTGAGAGAACCCAGAATAACCATCAAGAAAACAAAAGTGGGTATTTTTAGACAATCTTTCTAGCATTTTATTAATAAAAGGCAGAGGATAATGATATTTCTTAGTAACTTTATTGACCTTTCTAAAATCAATGCACATCCTATAACCAACCACTACTCTTTGGGGCATAAGCTCATTATTTTCATTAGGCACAATAGTGATTACCCCTTTCTTTGGGACACAATGAACATGCTAACCCATTGACTATGAGCAATAGGGTAAATAATACCAGCATCAAGGAGTTTTAATACCTCAATTCTTACCACATCCTTCATCTTAGGATTTAAACGACGTTGGTGTTCAACAACTGGTTTTGCATCAGGTTCTATATTAATAGCATGCTGACATATTGTAAGATACCACCTTTATAAAGGTAAAGATCCCTGTGATTGCAATGCTAGTCCCTGGATCAATTGCTACCATCCATAGTTTAAGATGAAGTACACAGAAACAGAGGTCATTATTACATCATCATTCCAGAGATAACATAGTCTTTTACAACTTCTTAGCCATAGGCTGGTACAATAGTTTAACTTAACAATATAAAATAGAAGTCTTCATCTTCATGTGCCACAGGCAAGCATGTTGAGTGTAGACTCATAACCCCTAATCATCATTAGAGTAACCTGCAACATCACAAGTTACATCCACAGTGGGTCAATACATTGGAATAGTATTGGCAAGTGATACCTTAGTAGAATATTATCATATAAACACTACATGAATTTGGCTAAGTGTAGCTTAGGATTGCTTTGCTCAAAATAGGTTTTACCTATCAGTTGAAAACACTAAGTTTTTGGTTGGCAAAAACTCCCAAGGAACCACCAATAGAAATTGGTGAACCTTCACCCTTGTTAAACCATAAGTTTTAACTTAGAAAATTGGGATGAGGAGATTCTTGATAGATTCCATGTCTTGATCCTCAAATTGTCCAATACCAGGGACTTGGCTAAGTACTTAGTTTCTTCCATCTGCAGAGGTGGTGCACTTTCCCCACAAGACTTGATTTTCACCAAGACAGGACCTTTCAGAAGCCTTCCCTTAGACCAAATGGACACGTTCCAACCTATTATCCCACTACCACCAACTGTCCAAATGGCTAAGTTATTGCAACCTATATGATCCAGGCAGAGCCCATAATGCCATGTGGTTGCACTATAAGCTTCTTAACATTTGGCATCTCAAATCCCTTTGTTCCTGGGTGGCTTTCCACAAGTGAGATACACAAGGTAAACCATAGAAATGGGCCTTGTGTAACCACTCAACACAAACCATTCTTTCCATTCCACCCAGGTGTTTCATTCACTTAGTTGTTTTATTAAGCAAAACATAAGTCATAGACTTAGAAATATTTCTCATAGCATGTTATATAATCCACCCTTGGTTACTACTATCTAGGCTAAGCATGGCAATAGCAAATATCTTAACTTAGAGAAAATTCTAACCATTCTACATCTACTAGGATTTCCCAAGCATAGCATATAGATACTTAGCAAAATATTCATGCAATCCCTATACAAATATTTATAATGCATAGTCAAAATATTAGGATAAAAATATGAAGCACCACTTTCCTTGATAGTTGGGGGAGTAGCAAAAATCCTCACAATCACAATCACCACTAGCACCAAAATCTACACATAAAATGATAGCACCAAATTCACATATCAAAATAAACAAGCAAAAAATATATGAATGCATGCAAATGCCATGTGATGATTTTCTAAATCAAACAAGACAAGTGGAACAGTACTGAGTCATAAACAAAACAATTATACACTAAATAAAATTAATTTGGCCCTTAGAACATTTTCCATAAAAATTTTATATACAAAATAAGATTATAAATGTCTCTACAAAAACAACCCATTTTACAAATAAAATTTATTAAAAAAAGTTCATAATTGGATAAAATTCTTTCTCCTGATTCCAATGATATAAAATTTACAAAATTTGAACGTGTGGATCAAAAGTTGTGAATTTTGCAAGTTTGAACAACTAATAGATCTAATTCCAGATTTTAAATCAAAACACAGGCCACGCGGCGCTTTCTGATTGGTCGATACAGCTTCGCAATGGATCACGCTCGCGGGCCGTTGGATTAAAAAGCATCGCATGGATCAGATCTAGCTTACCCCTTCGTTTAAGTGATCTATTCCTACACGCCCGATCTTGATCTAACGGCCCACATCTAACAGACCAAAAGTCAGTGGCGCTGCGACGGTGGCTGGCGGCGGCACGGTCAGACGGTGATGTCGCCGGCGTTATAGGAAGCGAGAAGGGCAATGGGGTAGCTCACCATGTTCGTATGATGATGCTGGAGCTCAAGGTGGTCTTCGTTGGCGGAGGGGCGCTTGGAGTCGTCAGGGATTGCTCGCCGGAGTTCGTGAAGGCGTCGGGCACGGCTGTTCGTCGACGTTGCCGAGGATGTAGATCATGCCAGAGAGAAATAAGTAGCGCTTCAGATGTGGAAAGCGATGCTGGTCAAGGGAGTATCAAAGGGAGGGCAAGGCGCGCTCGGGACTAACCAGAACAGCTCGCCGGAGTTGAGTGCTTCGTCGGGCTCGCGCAGTCGTCGACGTTTCCGACGTTTGGGGTTTTCCTAGCACACAGCAAAGGTGTTAAACGATGCGCAAGGATGCAGGGAACGCGCTAGCAAGACCAGGAGGCAAGGGGCGGGGAATTCTCACCAGAATTCGCTTCCGGAGTTCTTCATTACAGAGGCGAAGTGAGCTCGATTGCGGGCAGCCTGGTGGCTCTCTGTGGTTGCGGCTTGAGGGGAAATGAGCGAAAGGAGGAGGAGGTTAAATAGCTGGGGCGAGAGAGGAAATCACGCTGGCGTTTAATTGCAATCAAGCGCAGACTCAAATCGGAGAAACGGCCGCGGGGAGCAGTTCCTCCGGCGCATGATTGACAACGATGCTGAGGTGGATGGTGGGGTCGGAGCATCAGTGAGGGGGTGTGCGTGTTTTGAGTGAGAAACAGAGGGAGAAGGAAAATCCCGGGTGGGCTGCTTTAGCTTCTGGGCCGAAAGGGTGGATCCGGCCTGTTTTCATTTCTTTTATCTTTTTCCATTTCTGATTTGATTTTATGGTTTGAATTCAAATGCCCATTTCAAATTTGTTTCAATTGAAATTTTCTCCAAACTTTTGTATTGTGATTCTTGTATCCTGGGGTGTGTAAAACACTTATTCACACTCAAAATCAAATTGGTTTTGAAAATGAAATTTAAACCATGCCCTAATTAAATGTTTATAATTAGTATATGAATGGTTTCTAATTCATAAATTTGTTTTTGAAAAACTTGACCAAACTTTATAAACATCACTCAAGTTCATGATCAAATCCTTACTGATTAAAATAAGTATTTTTCTTATGAGAAGGTAGCAATATGGCCATTAGATCACAAAGTTTCTGTTTTTGAAGCAATGATCCTAAAAAATGATTATGAATGCATGAATGATGTGCAACTTTGAAATCATGATTTTTGGGATGTTACAAATCTAACCCCCTTAAGGTGAATCTCGCCCTCGAGATTAAGATTGGCTAGCAAATAGATGAGGGTGGTTTTTCCGAAGGTCATCCTCTCTTTCCCATGTTGCTTTTTCTTCGGAATGATGGTTCCACTAAACTTTGCAAAATTTGATAGTCTTTGTCCGAGTAACTCTTTATACAGTCTCCAGAATCTTAATAGGTTTTTCTTCATAGGTAAGATCACTTTCCAATTGGACCTCCTTCAAAGGTATAGTATCCTTCAAAGAAGTCTCTTCCATCTCTGGATGGCATTTCTTTAGGTGACTCACATAAAACACATTGTGAACGGCAGACAATGATTCCAGCAGTTTAATTTCATAAGCTACTTCTCCTTTACGACTCAGAATCTTGAATGGTCCAACATATCTTGGGGACAATTTTCCTTTGACTCCAAATCTCTTCACTCCACGAAGTGGTGACACTCTAAGATAAGCTCTATCACCCACCTCATAGGTGACTTCTCTACGCTTAGGATCTGTGATGGGGATATGCCTACCAGGGTATACCCAGCAGGACGTTTCCGATTGGCCCACGACCTGGCGAGTGGGCCTGCAAGACGGCGACTGGATCAAGACCTAGCGTGGATCCAAGCGACTGGAAGCTGAAGGCCCAGGAGAGTAGATAGGCCCAGTCGGATTAGGTTAAACGAGTACCAAAACCTTAACAGATTCGGCTGAAATTTGTAAACCCTAGGGAGGGTGAGTCTATATAAACCTCCCTACAGGGCGTGTAAACGTACGTTCCATCATCCACCCAAGTGACTCGCTGCCTAGCCGTCGAGCTCGTCCCATTGTACCTCCATCATAATACAATCTAGCAGGAGTAGGTCTTTACCCTCCGGGGGGCCGAACCTGGGTAAAACCCTGTGTCTCCGCCCTCATCTCGCACCCCAGATGGCTGGCCGCCCTTGCCCTTAGTTCTACTACTCACTGCCGATTGCAGCATCTGCCGTGGTCATTCCCACGACAGTGGCGCCTGGCCGGTGTTCTGCGGCGAGATCCAATCTGCCCATCAACGAGTCGGCCGCCACCGGCCGCATGATAGCACTCTGCGAGATGCTCCAGATCTTGCCGAGCAACTATGTCCCGGCGGCGCGACCCGTCACGCACAGCATAATCTTGCCGGTCGGCACGATCAGCCTCTTCGTCGGCCTCACCGACGTCATCGTCTCGGAGGACTCGGCTCGCATCCACGAGTCGCCGCCACGCGACCGGCTCTCCGAGAGCCAGGTCCGCACGATCCATCGCCTCGCCTCTGAGTACAACTCGGCCCACAGCAACATGGCCGAAAACTCCGCGGCCGCGGAAGACGCGGCCCTCAACGACGACGCCGACTCGGCGACCCCGGCGTCACTCGCCGGATCCATCACCGCGGCTTCGCCCGCAGGCTCCATCACCCAGGTCTCCAACGTGGGAGACTTCGAGGATCCCTCCATCCTTGGGATCTTCGACTTCGACTCCGGATCGGAAAACTCCGCCGATCTCCGCGACGGGACCGGTCGCCACGCCGCGACCTACATGGCGACTGGCACCGATCCGCCGGAGGATCCCTTCTCTACCCCGATCCCTCCTAACGCCACGGCAACAGAGGTCGAGGAACTCCGCCTGAAGCTGGCGGAGGCAGACCACAAGGAGCAAGCCGAGCGCGAAAAATTTCGCCTCGAGCAGGTGACGGCGCAGGAGCTGTCGCGCTACCACCAGCAGCGAATAAGGTCGTGCTTGAACCCCACTGTCCAGGGGCGCGCCCTGAACTTCGACGACGAGAACGAGACGTCCCGCGTGGCCGAGCGTGCGATCTGCGAGAACGCGCCACCAGGAGGAAGCGCCCGGCCCCCACCAGGGTCGACGGCGAACGGCGCCCCACCTCCACCCAACCGCACACCTCCCAGGGATCATCCGCGGATAGTGGTCTCCTCACGGGAGCGAGACGCGAACGGCCTACCACTGTTCTCCACCCCGATGGACAACCTCGTGGCAGGTCGAGAAGCGGCCGACAACATCACGGCCACCGGTGACGGCGCCCTATAGATCCAGTACGTCAGGGCCCTGCTCGCAAAGGCGGTCGATCAACAAAACGCAGGCGCCGACTCGCAGGGTCGGGTGTACTCGCGTTCTTCGGGCAGTAGAGCGGCCTCAAGCGGCCGCCCATTGGCGACAAACACCCTCAATTTCCCGCCACCCGAACCACTGCAGCTCCAACACCGACCTGCGAACGCGGCACTCTCCACCAACGACCCCAGGCCAGCGACCAACTTTGTCGCCGCCAACGATCAGCCCGTCGATGCCCGCACCCATATCATCAACAACCAAAGCTGGTGTGCACGCCAGCCCGACGACCTGCGACGCACCCTAACCAATCGCCGCGACGGCGAGCCAATGGGGTCGCTAAGCCGACTCGGACCCCGGTGCTTCGGACCGATGATCCGAGGCACAAAATATCCGGCGAAATTCAAAGCGCCGAAGGAAATAGAGAAGTACGACCCCTCCGTGTGGCTGGACACCTACCTCATGGCAATGGGGATCGCTGGCCACACCGACCTGCTAGCCGCCCGTTACCTCCCCCTGATGATGGAGGGAACGTGCAGGCAGTGGATCAACACCCTTCCCCAGGATAGCATCGACTCACGGAAGAGATGCGATGCCTTCGCGTGCACTTAGAGTGCTCTACACGCGCCACCACCATCGAGGACCTGAACGATGCGCCCAGGACCCCGCGAGTCGACCAAGAATCGGGTCCAGTGGTGGAAAGAACTATGGTACAACGCGGTCGGCATCCACCCAGACACCGCAATCCACTGCTTCAAGACCTCGTGCCGCTACGAGCCCCTGGTCGCCAAGCTCAAGCGACACTCCCGCATAATCGACAACATACCGGATCTCCTCGAGATCGCCAAGAGATACACGGAGAAAGACCCAAACCAGGAAACCGACGACGAGTCGGGAGTCCAACGCCGCACGAGCGGCAACGACAACGGACTACGGTCCGACCTACGCTACAGCAACAATCGCCTCACCGGCAAGCGCCGCAGTGACGGGCGAGTCGACTTCGTCGCCAACCCTGGGCACGCGCAGCGCGAGCCCAAGAGCTTCCGCCGCGACGGAGGGCAACGCCGCGACGGCGGCAATTACAAGGCGAAACCAAGGTTCGACCCCGCGGCCCTCCTTAACCAACCTTGTGTGTTTCACAGCAGGGAAGGGAAGCCCGCCACGCACACGACCGCCGACTTCCAGTCTCTCAAGGAGATTGAGAAAGCGCGGCGAGCGCGGGAGGACCCCGACAACAACCCACCAAGCGGCGGAAAATTCGGCAGTGTGGCCGGCTCGCTCCACACCTTCACAGGCTTCAACATGAAGCGCGAGAAGAAGGTCATCGCCCGCTCCGTCGCCATCAACGCGGTGGCCCAGGTGGACGTTCCCCAGTTCCTCAACTGGTCAGAGCAGCCCATCACCTGGAGTCGCCAGGACCACTCGCCATGCATCGAGTATCCGGGCCGAGTCGCCCTGGTGGTCAAGCCCAAGGTGGGAGACCACTGGCTCCCCAAGACATTGATGGACGGCGGCAGCTCCATCAACACCCTGTACCTAGACACCTTCAGGCGACTGCGGCTCCCGCAGTCGATGGTCGAAACGACCTACACCATGTTCCATGACATCGTTCCCGGTCGGAAGGCATATCCGATCGGTAAGGTCACGCTGCCAGTCACCTTCGGCACACCGGCAAACTTCCGCACCGAGCGGATCGTCTTCGAGCTGGTACCCTTCGACAGCCCCTACCATTGCGTCCTGGGGCGCCAGGCGTTCGCCAAGTTCATGGCAGCGCCCCACTACGCGTACAACGCGATGAAGCTCCCCGGGCCGCGCGGCGTCATCACCGTCAACGGCGACCCCGACATGGCCGCCGAGTGCGAGGCCAAAGGAGCCAAAATCGCCGACGCCGTCATCGCGGTAGAGACCAACCACGCCGACGAGCTCGCCAAACACGCGAGCGGGGTCAACAACGACGACCCCACCATACTCAAGAATCCCAATTCGGAGGGCGCCAACACCTCATCCTTCGAGGCAACGATGCACACCCGCACTGTCGAGCTGGTCCCAGTCGACTCCAGCCAGACGATGACGATCGGGACGGGCATGAGCCTAGCATAGGAAGGCGCGCTCATCGAGTTCCTCCGTGAGAACAGGGACATTTTCGCATGGAAGCCCTCCGACATGCCTGGTGTCCCTAGGGAACTCGCTGAGCACAAACCTAACGCCGACCCCAAAGTGCGACCTGTCAAGCAGTCGCTGCGGCCCTTCAATGAAGAGTGTCGCCGAGCCATCGCCGAGGAGGTGCAACATCTACTCACTGCAGGCTTCATCCGGCCAATAAAATACTCCAAGTGGCTGGCAAACCCAGTCCTGGTCGAGAAGAAAAATGGGACCTGGAGGATGTGTATCGACTACACAAACTTAAACAGCGCCTGCCCGAAGGAGCAATTCGTCCTCCCGCGGATCGAACAAATAATCGATTCCACCGCGGGCTCGGAGTCGCTGTGTTTCCTCGACGCCTACTCTGGGAACAACCAGATCAAAATGGCTGTCGAGAACGAGGAAAATACGGCGTTCATCACGCCATTCGGAGCCTTCTGCTACACCGCCATGACCTTCGGTCTCAAGAACGCCGGGGCGACCTACCAGCGGTGCATGTAGGAATGCCTTGCAAGCCAAATTGGCCACAATATCCACGTCTACATCGACGATGTGGTAGTTAAATCCGCTCGCCAGGGCGACCTACTCGCCGACCTGGCGGAAACGTTAGCCAACCTGCGGAAATACAAGATAAAGCTAAACCCAGGCAAATGCACCTTTGGTGTACCAGCAGGGCAACTAGTGGGGTACATTGTATCCAAGAGCGGGATCGAGGCGAACCCCACCAAGATCGACACGATCGCTCGACTCGGCAAACCCGAGTGCCTGCGCGACGTCCAGAAGCTGGCTGAGCGAGTCACGGCTCTCAGCCGCTTCATCCCCCGATTGGGCGAAAAGGCGATGCCCCTATACCGCCTAATGCGAAAGAACCCCACCTTCCAGTGGGATAAGGAGGCGGACGACGCACTCCGCGACCTCAAGAAGGTGCTACTCGTGGCACCACTACTCGCCGCTCCCGTCGACAAAGAACCCATGCTGGTCTACGTCGCGGCTTCCGAGCGCGTCGTCAGTGCCGTCATGGTCGTCGAGCGGCCGGAGGAAGGAAAGGAGCGCCCGGTACAGCGACCGGTGTACTACATCAGCGAGGTCCTCACCGAGTCGTGCCAGCGGTACCCGCAATACCAGAAACTGGTATACACGGTCTTCAGAGCATAGCGGCGACTGCCGTACTACTTCCAGGAGCATCCGATCACGGTCGTCTCCTCAGCACCGTTGCAGGACATCATCCGCAACCGTGAGGCGACCGGGCGAGTCGCCAAGTGGGCCGTCGAAATCATCGTCCACAACATCAAGTACAAGCCACGAAAAGCGATCAAGTCGCAGGCTCTCGCGGACTTCATTGCCGACTGGGAAGAGGCCCAGCAGCCGGAAAAACTGCCATACCTCCACTACTGGATCCTGCACTTCGACGGCTGCAAGAACGCGGACGGCGCAGGAGCAGGGATCGTGTTGACTTCACCGAAGGGCGACAAGCTCCGCTATGTCCTCTGCCTCGACTTCACCCCTGCACCAACAACATGGCCGAGTACGAGGCACTACTCCACGGCATGCGAGCTGCCAAGGAAATGAACGTCAACCGCCTAAGTTGCTACGGAGACTCCGACCTCGTTGCCGGGCAATTCGCTGGCACCTGCGACACCGTCTCCCCTACCATGGCGGCGTACCGCCAAGCAGTGGACAAGCTGGGCGGACACTTCGCAGGCTACTCCGTCGAATGGATCGACCGGCGGAAGAACGAGGAGGCCGACGCACTCTCTCGCATTGGGTCGGCTCGACTCGCACCCCCCGTCGGCGTCTTCCTCGACACGATCACCAAGCCGTCAGTCTCTCCCCCAAGGGAGATCGACATCGGAGTCCCGCTGCAGCCAGAGGCAGCCCTGGTCGCACTCATCGCCAAGCCAGACGACTGGACCAAGCCGTACATCGCCTACCTGGAGGCTGGCACCTTGCCGACAGACGAGACAGACGCCCGGATGGTTGCACGGCGATGCAAATCCTTCACCATCATCGACGGCGAGCTCCACAAGCGCAGCGTGACCGGCGTGTTTCAACGCTGCATCCAACCCGCCGAAGGACGCAAGATCCTCCACGACATCCACTCTGGCGACTGCGGCCACCACGCTGGAGCCCGCTCTCTGGTTGCAAAGGCTATGCGGCACGGCTTCTACTGGCCCACCGCACACTCCGATGCCGTCGACATTGTCCAGCGGTGCGCCGGGTGCCAGAAGTACGCCAACCAAACACACGTGCCGAGCTCAGCGCTCAAGACCATCCCCATCACCTGGCCATTCGCCGTATGGGGCATGGACATGGTAGGCCCCTTCAAAAAGGCCCCCTCCGGCTTCACCCACCTCCTGGTCGCGGTCGACAAATTCACCAAGTGGGTGGAGTCCAAGCCAGTCCGGAAATGCGACGGGAACACCGCCACAAAATTCCTACGCGAGCTCATATCTCGCTACGGCTTCTCAAACAGCATCATCACGGACAACGGCACCAACTTCGCCAAAGGAGCCATGGCCGAGTTCTGCAAGGAACATCACATCCGACTCGACCTCGCGTCAGTCGGCCACCCGGAGTCCAACGGCCAGGCGGAGCGGGCCAACCAGAGCATCCTCCACGGCCTGAAGCCGCGGCTCCAAGTACCAGTCGAGCGCACCGCCGGTGCTGGGTCGAGGAGCTACCCTCCGTCATCTGGGGCATCCGCACCTCGGTCAACAGGTCGACAGGGTTCACCCCCTTCTTCATGGTGTATGGCGCCGAGGCAGTCATGCCCACCGACCTCGAGCACGACTCGCCAAGGGTCGTCCACTACACGGAGGCTGCGAACGAACTCGCACGTCAGGACGGAGTCGATCAACTCGACGAGGCACGCGACCTGGCTCGCTCACGCACTGCCATCTACCAGCAAGGACTCCGCCGCTACCACAGCCGGCGGGTGAAAACTCGCACCTTCCAAGAAGGCGACCTGGTGCTGCGCCTCATCCAGGACAAGAAGGGCATGCACAAGCTCTCACCCCCATGGGAGGGACCATTTGCCATCGGGCGAGTACTCGGCAACGACGCCTACTACCTCATCTACGTCCGCGGGGACGGTGAGCTCGACGTCAAGCAACCATGGAATGTAAACCTCCTACGGAAGTTCTACTCCTAGAACTCCACATATGTATCCCCCAGTCGCTATGAAATAAAAATATTGGTTGCCGCAAATTGCGTCTACTCTCCGTATCTTGTGCCACTCGCACTCGTAGTAACAACACCAAGCTAACTGCAGGAGTCAACCTCTGGTACAGCGATCGGCACGGCCAAGTAGTGCGCTACAAGGGCATTGGGTTACCCCAGGTCTTGTAACGTCCACGAAAAACGCCTACCCGGAGCCCCATTGGAGTCCCCTAGCTCGACTGGCTTAACGAGCCAAGACAACTGTCATCGCTCCTCACAGCGACCATGATCCTCCGCATCCTCGACACAGCGACTCGAACGGCCAAGTACCACGCTCGGGGACTGACGACCAGTTCAGCGCGAGCGGCTAGGGAAAACACCAAGTATGAGAGCATGCCCAGGAGTCGCCATGCGACTGACCCGACAGGCCAGGCAGGAGTGATGCGCTCAACCCTAACGCGCCAAGTCCTCACCCACCCTAGAGTCACGCCTAGAACAACCAAGTACCATGCTCGGGGACTCGGCTACCCGACCTCGTTCGTGCAAGGGAAAACGATGAAGTACAGAGCACTCATGGGAGTCGCCTTGCGACTGGCTTTCCGAGTTCGGGCAAGTCGACCTCAATAAAAAACATTCAAAACCGCAAACACATAACAAACGAGGTAAACCCCATAAAAAGGGCGGACGCGCTCGGGGACTCGTTCAACCCTCAATCTCAAATGCAAATCAAAGTACAAAACAACACGATATCTCATTATAGCATGTCACAATTATCACAAAATACAAAGTATGCCCAACGGCAGAACTGCTACTAAACGCCCCAGGGCACAATGTTTTACTCCGCAGGCTTCGACGACGACTTGCCGCCACCCTTGAGGTTGCGAATGAAGGGAGTGTACGGGTTTGATGGGTACGTCGTCAGCTCACCCGCCATCACCGCACGGAAGGGCTGCTCGATCTTGAAGTCCCGGTGCTGCGGCTCGGGGTCGTTGGGTGCGACGATCGTCTCCTGATAAGGAAGGAGATCGCCCATCGCCCAGACGCGCTCGGAGTATACCGCGGCGCGGTCCGTCAGCTTCAGCACCTCGGCGATCTCCACTGAGCCAGTCGACGATGGGTAGCCACTCGTCACGTCGTCCAGGTCGAAGTCCTCCGGGAAGTGGGCGAGCCCAAGGCTAAGCGCCGTTGCCGCCCCACGCCGGAACGCCAATCGCGTCATGAACTCGACGACTGACAGCGCCTTCTCCAAGTATCGCCACACCTCGACGAGCTCGCTGGGAATCACTTCCGTGGGTGACATCTCTTGAAGATACGCCCGAATACAAGTCGCGGACAGCGTGGCCGAGTCGACCAGAGTGGCCACACACTGCCGCGCGTCGAACGACTGCGCCTCTTCCGCGCTATCAATAATCCGACATGTGGACAAGAGGGGTAGTGAGTACATCAAAGATTACACAATGGAAATGTTACAGGCAGAGGCAGGAAAATTTACCAATCAACGGACGGGAGAGATCCGTGATGAAGCTCTGAAGAGAGGAGTAGTCGTCTTGAAGCCCAGCAACAAGGGCGTCGGAGACTTTACGCTCCTCAGCGGCGGCCGTAACAGCGGCCTTGGCTCTCTCATCCGCCGAGCTCGCCTCCTCCTTCGCGCCCTTAAGCTCGCGCTCAAGGTCGGTGATCCGCTTCTCGGCCAAACTCAGCGCAGATCGCGCCGCCGTCAGCTCACTCGCCGGGACAAGGCCTGGCGAACCTCTTCTGCCTTCGCAGCAATCGCTTGGAGTCCCTTGTTCGCCTCTTGAACGGCGACAAGTTCCTTCTCCGCGCGACACTTCGCAGCAAGCCGGTCAGCTGATTCACACTGCAAACCCTGTGCAAAAGTCAAACAGTTAGCAAAATCAAAAAACCTAAGTGCCCACCCGCTGAAATTCAGCGACTGGACACTCGGGGACTGGCAATCAAAAATCCTAAGTGCCCACCCGCTGAGATTCAGCGACTGGACACTCGGGGAATGGCGATCAATAATCCTAAGTGCCCACCCACTGAAATTCAGCGACTGGACACTCGGGGACTGGCGATCAAAAATCCTAAATGCCCACCCGCTGAAGTTCAACGAATGCGCACTCGGGGACTGGGCGCAAGAAATAAAAGCAAAGCACCAAAAGAATCTCAGCGCTGCAATTCAGTGGCCCGATCTCAGCACCAAAAGAATCTCAGCGCATGCCATGAAGTTGTAGTGCGTCCACGGATGTGAGAAGAGCCGGAGTGTGCCCGCGACGCTGCTCGACCTCCGTCTCGGTGACCCCAGGTGCGCGGCTCGATGGAGTGGTACCACTCGCCGTGGCCGCTCTGGCCATGAAGCGGGGGAAGGTCGCGATGGATGCACCGGCACCAATAGATGCCGGCTCGGCCATCCCAGGCGAGGAAGCACCCTCCTTGATTGCCAAGGCCGCCCCCGCCGCAGGATCACTCGGAGCAATCGCCGTATTGTCAGACACCGTGACGACTTCGTCGCTTTTGGCTTTCTTGGCACTGTCTGCGGGGGCAGCGACCTCATCAGCCTTCCTCTTCCGAGAGGGGGCCTCCGCGGCGACGACTGGCGGCACCTTTTCCACGGATGGATGGCCTATCTTTTTAACCCCAGTCCTGCAAATTAAGTATATGAGCAAAGTGGTTCGACTACAAGGAAAAATAAAGCAGGTGAATAAAACTCACTTGGCGACTGGAATGAACCGTAGCCCTGTGCGGATGCCATCCGGCTTCTCCAGTTCGGGGCCTAGTCGTCGACTGAGGCCCATCTCTAGGACATCGTGCGCCCAAGACACGGACGGCTTCTTCGTCGTCGAGGCCGCGACAGGAGCTTCCGAAACATTTTCGGCGGGAGCTTCCCTGGGCGGCGAAGCTGCCGCGACCGGAGCAGCCCCCGACCCAGAGACTGGGGCGAACGGCGGAGGCATCGAGGCCAGAGGCACCTCACTCAGGACGGCGGTGATATCCGGCGCCGCCATCGTCTGTGGCGCTTCACCCCTGGCCAGGCTGGTGGCGTCGGAGCTGCTTGGCGAATGAGGTGGAGATGCCCGTCTTGCTGGCTTCGTCTTCCTCTTTGGAGGGGCCTTCACCTTCTTCTTCTTCTTCTTCTTCGATGGAGTAGCCTCGCGACGCGAGGTGTGCTCGGGGAGCTCGTCGTCATAATCGTCATGAAGTTCGAGGCTTTTGCTCGCTTCGAGCTCACGCTGCCGCTGTCCGCGAGTTTTGCGGACCAGCGGGGCGACCTCTTCCTCGGATTCGTCGTCGTCGCCGCTCCTGTCACTCTCAACGCCGCCCCTCACAGGATGCGATTCGCCCCCGTCCTGGACGGACGAGCTCGAATTCTCGTCGTCTGTGGGCGGAAGCCACCCTTCCACCACTTGAAATAACTGCAATAGGCATGAGATAGCATCAGTATAACCGCGACAGCATTAACTGTGACTGCGAATGATAGAAAAATGACTTACCATCGGGGCTGGATGCTTCGCGGTGTAGGGGGTGACCCCAGCCTTCGCGTCCAGGTACGCCGCCTGGGTGATCTTCTTCAACGCCGGGAGGTAATCCTCGAGTTGCCACTCGGCGAGGCAGGATTTCGTCGAGTCCTCCCGACCCGTGTACTCATACATATAGTGGTCACGGCGGGCCAGGGGAACGAGTCACCGCCCGAGCCAGCAGTTGTACAAGTTGATGGTCTGAAGACCCTTCTTCTTCAGACCGCGAATGGTTTGAAGCATCTCATCCACAACCATCCGCTGGTCCGTTCGAAGCTTGCTGACTTGGAGTCGGCGCGGTTCGGGCCGGTCGGTGGAGTATCTCGGAATCGCCACTTCGCCGTCTGGAGTCGCCTCGGTGACGTAAAACCAAGACTTCTTCCACTCGCTCGCCGCCTTGGCGGGTAGCATCAGGTAAAAAAAGGAGGCCTTCGACTTCAACTGAAACGTCAGGCCGCCCGCAGCAAGCATTGGGCCGCCTGCTTCTTCGCGACTGATCCGCCCGTGGAACAGATCTTGCCACAGGGGGAAGTAGGGCCTGCATCCCAGGTAGCACTCGCAGAACGCCACGAAAATGGCGAGCTTCTCGATGCTGTGCGGGCCCAGGTCTGATGGCTGGATCCCGTAGTGGGCGAAGAAGCGCCAGAAGAGGAGAGATGTGGGGCATCCCAGCCCCTGTTCCAGGTGGCTGGTGAAGCAGACGAATTCTCCCTCGCGTGGGTCCGGAGTCACCTCTCCGGCCGCGGGGATGCGCCACCTGCCGACGCGCAGGATCCTGGCCTCCTCGAAAGATGCCAGTAGCGATCTCGTACACTTGGACCTGCCCCATGGTTCGATGGAGGGGGCCATTGGCGGAAAGGTTCGTGGGGGTCGGAGGATTTTGGATCGGCTGGATCGCGATGCGGAGAAGAGCGGAGGTGTGCGTAATCGGAGGAAATGACGAGGAGATGGTTCTCCGATCGCCTACCATTCCCTTTATATAGCGGTTGTTACCCGCTAAATCAGGGAGCCGTTGCTACGCGGTGATTACGCCAAAAGTTACCGTTGGATTACCCCAACGGCTAGTTTTGACTGTGCTTGACAGTCCAACTTCAGCCACTCGGCTCGCCGACCCGATCACTACAACAGTGACTAAGTATTTCGCCGACACGTTCGCCGAGCTGCGACCAGAATGACTATTTTTTTTCCTTTATTCAGGAGCCCTTCACCGATTATTTGGATGTCCGCATTGGACCCAGATGCTCGATCGCCGGCAACCACCGCGCCAATCGACGGCCTCGGGGACTATCGATGGGGATATGCCTACCGGGTATACCCAGGATGTTCCTGATCGCCCACGACACCTGGAGTGGGCCTGCAAGACGAACTAGATCAAGACTGGCGTGGATCCAAGCGATCGAAGTCAAGGCCCAGAGAGTATATAGGCCCGGATTAGGTTAAACGATCCGAAACCTTAATGATTCGGTTGAGATTTGTAAACCCTAGGGAGGTGAGTCTATATAAACCTCCCTACGTGCGGTAAACGTCGTTCCATCATCCACCAAGGGACTCGCCCAGCCGTCGAGCCTCGTCTCATTGTACCTCCATCATAATACAATCTAGCGAGTAGGTATTTACCCTCAGGGATGAACTGCCGCCTTGCCCTTCGTTTCTACTACTGCCGATGCAAGATTCTGCCGTGGTCATTCCCACGACAATTTGCGTAGCTCTTCTATCGGGACTGTGCTATCTTCAATATGTCCTTTACTAGCTTGACTTTCTCTTTAGCCTCTTTGATTAGTTCTGGCCCGAACAAGTTTCTTTCTCCCATACCATTCCATAGTAATGGGGTAGTACACTTTCTCCCATAGAGAAACTCAAATGGTGCCATCTCAATACTGGCTTGATAGCTGTTGTTGTAAGATAATTCTGCGTAAGGCAGACTTTCATCCCAACTAGCTCCATAGTCTAGGGCACATTCCCTCAACATATCCTCTAGAATCTGGTTGGTCCTTTCTGTCTGTCCATCGGTTTGGGATGAAAAGCGGTACTGAATTCCAATCTCGTTCCCAATGACTCATGCAGTTGCCTCCAAAAATGAGAAGTGAATTGAGTTCCCCTATCAGACACAATACTCTTGGGGTACTCCATGCAGACACACAATACTATTCATATAGATCTTGGCCAACTTAGCACTTGTATAGGTTGTCTTCACGGGTATGAAATGAGCCACTTTAGTTAGGCGATCCACTACTACCCAAATAGAATCATATCCTGAATTGGTCCTTGGAAATCCGGTAATGAAATCCATGCCAATCTTGTCCCACTTCCAATCAGGAATAGGTAGTGGTTGTAACAATCCTGCTGGTTTCTAATGTTCCGCTTTCACTCTACTACATACATCACACAAAGCAATATGTTCGGATATGTATTTTTTGAGATTATTCCACCAAAACCTTTCCTTCATATCCATGTACATTTTGGTGTTACCCGGATGAATGGAATATGGTGAGTTGTGTGCTTCTTGTAATATTAGTTTCCAAAGCTCCGGATCTTGCGGAATGCAGATACGTTTTCCATACCATAAAGTACCCTGTTCGTCTTCATGGAATCCTTTGGATTTTCCTTTACCAATCTTTTCCTTAATCTCTTCAATTTCCTTGTCCGTCTTTTGGGCTTCCTTGATTTTGTCCAACAAGGTGGGTTGAACATCCAATGACATGAGATGTCCCTCAGGCACAATCTCCAATCTAAGGTCTCTAAATTGGGTACAAAAATCATCTGGCAACTCTCCCTTAGTAAGGCCATTCACAAACACCTTATGGCTTAGTGCATCTGCTATAACAATTGCTTTACCGGGGTGGTATTGCAAACTCAAGTCATAGTCCTTGATGAGTTATATCCATCTCCTTTGTCTCATGTTGATTTCTTTCTGAGTGAATATTGTCACATCCCAAGATTTTCCAAATCTTGTAATGTGAAAAATAAAATAAACAAAATAAAGTATTGTTGAATTTTAGGGTGAAAAGAAACTTTTTGTTTCTAAATGGAAACTTAAAATCCCATCTTGAACAAACTTTAATTAAAGTTTGAATTCAACAAAATCCAAATCAAGAGAAATGCTTTCCTCATTAAATGCATCTGGAAATTTAAACACTTGGAAAATAAATCCAAACCCTAAAACCCTAAGGGAATAAAAATCATTTCCAAGTTATCTCCAAGCCTATGGATTTGATCCATATAAAATCTTGTCAACAAACATTTACAAATGATCAAAAATGACAAATAGAAATATTATAAAACCATATAAATTGGTTTCACTTAAATTGGAACCATAAATAAAAACTTATGAATTTAATAAGATAAGGAATTGAATTTCCAAAGCTAATAAAGCCCTTATCTAAAATCCATACCAAAGTGGTGAGCAATTAATCCTAAAGATATTAAAAGGATAAATAAATATCAAATAAGATTTTACAAATTGGAATCACCAAGTTTGGATCTCTAAATAAAAAGATAAGGATTTTATAAGATGAAGAAAGAAATATTAAATAAAGAATATTTGAAAGACCAAATAAATCTTGGCCTAATCCATTAAGCAAATGGAATAAATTTAATCCAAATCAAATAAAATAAAAGGATAAAGAATTTCCAAAATAAAATAAAATGACATTAACCATTCTATCCCTATCTTAAGAAAGACAAATCTCTAATAAGATTAATCATTTAATTCATGAGTAAATGATTTTTGGAATTTACCCAAGTGGAATAAAAGTTGTTTAATCAACTTAAATAAAATAAATCTTCCAAATAAAATTTAGGGAATTAAAACTTTATTTAATCCAATTGGAATTAAACAAAAACCCAACTCAAATGATTTATGAATCATATTAAACAGTTTCTAAATAATTCAAGATGAATTATTTTGACACCCTATTAAATGAATAAAAACCTACTGAAAGGATTCTGAAAGTTTAGGAATTTAATTGGAGATTTAAAAATATTATTAAATCTTATCTAATTAAAACTAGAGCCTATTTTTGAATAATTAAAAGACTTTAAAAAGAATAAATAAATTATTCTAAAAATAATTACAGAATGTTTTACTAATCAATATTTGAACCTACACAAATTTTGGCAAAGGTTTGAATTCAAATGGATGTTTGAATTGCTTATTCAAAATCAAAACAGAAAATCAGAAATAGAAAAAGAAAAACAAAACAGATCACAAAAAAAATGAATCTGGTCGACCCAACCCAGCCAGCCCAACAAGGCCCAACAGCCATTCCCTCTCTCTCCCGAAGAAAAAAGATTCGCACCCACTTATAAACCCTCAAAGCCGCTGACAGAACGACCCCACCCCCACTCTCTCTCACACGCAGACAGCCAGGCCCCACAGCCACGTCACCTTCTTCCTCACCCATGGACTACGCCCCTCACCTCGCCGGCTGTTGCAGGCGATTAACGCCTGGCTTAATTCGCATTACTGGCGCAGTTAATCCTCCCCCTGACCACAACCTCTTAATCGCCTGCGTTTCCTCTCTGTTTCCCCCTCAGACCCTCACCCTAGCGCGCCCCCAGGCTGCGCCAATTCCTTGCACAATCCACTGCCCCGACGACCTTCCCCAGACAATTCCCGCGAAGCCAGACCGCCCCTTGCCTCCTCGACCAAGCTCACATACTCCCCACCTCATGGCGCACCTCCCAGTGTCCCCCGTTCATCCGCGCGTGCTGTAAATCGTCGACAACGACATCACTGAGCAAGCGCCCCTGTCTGCTACCTCTCCGGCGAACTACTGACGCCAACCCCGAGTGCCCGTCGTGTTCTGGTGAGTACTCCTGCAACTCTTGAGACCGTGCGCACCTCCCTGACATGCTGCCTTGCCTTCTTACGCCCTAGGAGCTCGTCCCCGACAACGTTAACACGTGCCCGAGCCGGTGAGCAACTTCGGCGAGGAATTGTCATCGCCCCCGTGCGCCCCTTCACCAACCAAGGGCAGGTTGAGCATCCCCGTGCCACGGCGATCACAGTGAGCCACCTCTCCTCCTTCCTTGATCCCTCTAGCGCCAGCTCCGCCGCTAGCCGAGCTTCGCCACCGCGCGCTACTGCTAAGTGCCGCTAGTTAGTGGCAAGTCGTTGATAGCCGTTAGATGCAGATCCAAAGGACAGGATAGAAACTAGACAAAGAGATAAGTAGCAACCTAGGCCGCACGATCTGTTTAGATCCAACGCCTCACAGAGCCGATCCGTGC
Organism: Avena longiglumis; assembly: GCA_030063025.1. NCBI lineage: Eukaryota > Viridiplantae > Streptophyta > Magnoliopsida > Poales > Poaceae > Avena > Avena longiglumis. Next base: position 483,829,705 of record CP125977.1, read on the forward strand.
GAACCGGTACCAACTAATAATATCACGCCACGTGGCCTCTGTTTGAATTAAAACCAGAAACTTATCTAATTGATGTTCCAATTTGAATAATTCATAACTTTTGATCTACACGTCCAAATTTTGCAAACTTTATATCAATGGATTCATAAAAACAATAGCCAACCATGCACTTTGTTTAGTAAACTTTGTAAAAACAAGCCCTAGCCCTAACCAAATTTTGCAAACTTTATATCAGTGTTTTCAAATGTTTATGAACCATTAGAAACCACTTTTTCAAATAAAACAATCTTTAGCATGCTTGCATGATTTGTTTTGTTATTATTATTTTATGTGATGAATTGCTTGAATGGTAGATTGAAATGTTGTTTGCTTGATTGAATTGTAGTGACTTGAAGATTGTGATTGTTGCAAAGATCAAGGAGTGAACTTATACTCTCTACCAAAAAGTCAAGTGATGCTTCATACTTTGGTCCCACTATTTTCACTATGCATTAGTGATGTTTATAAGTAAGACTTGCATAGAATTTTGCTAAGTATAAACCATGCTATGGGAAATCCTAGTAGATGAAACCTTAGTAGAATTTTCCTAAGTTAAGATTCCTACTACTATCATGCTTAGCTTAGCTAATAGAAAACAAGGGTGGAATATATATATTCATATTATGGAAAAAAATTCTAAGTCTGAGGACTTGAGTTTTGTTTAATAAAACAACTAAGTGAATGAATCACCTGGGTGGAATGGAAGGAATGGTTTGTGTTGAGTGGTCATGCAAGTCCAGTATGCTGGGGAAAACTTGGGCATCACCAAGTCCAGTATGCTGGGGAAAACTTGGTGTCTCACTTGTGGATGGCCACCCAGGAACAAAGAGATTTGAGATGTCAAATGTTGAGAAGCTTCAAGTGCAGCCACTTGGCATTATGGGCTCTGCCTGGATCATATAGGTTGCAATAACTTAGCCAAATGGACAGTTGGTGGTAGGGGTTTTATAGGTTGGAGCGCGTCCATTTTGGTCTAAGGGAAGGCTTCTGAAAGATCTTGTCTTGGTGAAACCAAGTCTTGTGGGGAAAGTGCACAACCTCTGCAGAGTGTAAAATCTAAGTACTTAGCCATGTCCCTGGCAAAGGACAATTTGAGCTTCAAGACATGGAAGCTATCAAGAATCTCATCATCCAAATTTCTAAGTTAAAAACTTGTGGTTGAACAAGGGTTTAAGGTTCACCAATTTCTATTGGTGGTTCCTTGGGTGATTTTTGTCAAGCAAAAAACTTAGTGTTTTCAAATGATAAGGAAAAACTATTTTGAGCAAAGCAAGCCTAAGCTCCACCTAGCCAAATGCATATAGATGATAGACTCCACTTTACTACCATAGTATCACTTGACAATACAATTCAAATGTATTGATCCTTGTGGCTGTAACTTGTTATGTTGCAGGTTTGTTTGATATTAGTGAAGTTTAATGATTAGGATTACAAGTCTACAACCAACATGTCTGCCTGTGGCACTTTGAAGATGAAGGACCCCATGCTATTGTTATATTCTGCTGCATTGTAATGAGATAGCCAAATGAGCTATGTAAGATGTAATAAATTATGTTATTCCTGGTTATAAAGTTGTATTACGACCTTTTTTTCTTGATATTACATCTTAACTGTGGATGCTAGCTATTGATCCAGTTACTAGCATTGTAAACACAGGGATCTCTACCTTATTAAAGGTTGGGAATCTTACAGATGGTATCAGAGCATTGTGTTGCATGTAGGATTTGTAAACCTAGGATTGGACAAAACCCCTTAGAAAAATAGGAGTTTTATTTGTTCAAAAACTTATTTACAAACAATCTTGTAAACTCTTTCCTCAACCATTTTGGTTTTAACTCTACATCTCTTCGATTTCAACTTGATGGATAAAGCCTCCTCTATGGCCAAAGACTTCACCATGGGCAAAGGACTTTATCAACTCAAATGACTTCAACATCTTCAACTCTAATGACTTCAACATCTTCAGCATTTTCAACAAGGACTTCAACCTTGGATATCACTAAGGACTACAAGTGAGACAAGAAATCTTGCTCAAGACTTGAAGACTAAGGGAATACAAATTAGAAGGAACCATCATCACTTTGGAGTTTTGTGACCAAGATTCAAGAAATTCTCCAAGGATACAAAGATCTTGTTCAAGAAGAATCAACCAAGAAGGATGGAAAGATCTCAAGAGAACCACATAGATGGACCACCATATTAAGTATAGATCAAACACACCAACTTATGTGGTGTAACAAAAATATTTTGTTGCCTAATAGTGTGCTTGAAATTTATTGTTTGAGTGGAATGTTGTTTGTGAATGCTTGCACCTTGCTTGTGTAAATTGTGATGTGTGTGATTAGAACTATTTCCTTAGAAATATTTTGCCTATTATAATCCCTACCCAACCCAAACAGATGACTTCTCCAAGAAACTCCAACATCAAGGATGGTGACAACAACAACAACCAATAGGACAACATGAGAGAACACATAGTAACCCAAACCCAGTTGAACCAAGTGACAGCTCAATTTATAGCCAACACCAGTGAGGTAGATCCAACCATGCAAAGGTTTTTGGAAACCCAAACCCAATTGTTGCATAAGGTGACAGATCAAATGATCAGCATGAGAAACAACTCTTCCCAAGGATTTTGTGATAACAATGATGCCAAGGATGATATTCTAGAAGGAACCCAAGCTTGCAATGTTTGTGGAGACAAGGATCATACTTCCAAGGAGCATGAAGATCAATGCCCCAACTATGAAGAGAAACATCCAATTGACCAATGACCCACATCCCAAGCTACTTGTTACCTATGTGAAGGAAACAATCATGTCCCTATCCAATGCCCCATCTATTCCATAGTTGAACAAAGGAAACAAGGTGGAGTGCAACAACTGATTGCAGACTACCATGAGAGATCCAAGTCTACCAAGAAGGATGAAGACAAAGGAAAATCTCAGCTTGTACCTCCCAACAACATGACTCAATTTAAAGGACCCAAGAGGATACATATGTATTATCCAAGGAGTAATAGAAAGTCAAGGAGACCAGTAGACATTCCTACCTTTGAGATAACATATGAAGAACAAGAACTAGAAGCACTCCTAGCTTTGGAGAAACCCAAGAAAAAGAAGGACAAAAGCCATGTGCAATGTGGTCGTTGCAAAGAAATGGGACACTATGCCAGTGAATGTCCAGAGAAGCGGAAGTATAAGGAGATTAGCCAAGTGTGGTGCAACAACTGCAAAGAGCTAGGCCATTATGTAGAAACATGTCCACAGAAGATACGTGATGAACTCAATCTTATCACATGTTACAATTGTGGTAACCAAGGACATTATGCAAGCAACTGTCCAGAAAAGATGAAGCACAAGAAAAACAAGCCTATGAAGGATCTCAGCCTTGTCACATGTTTCAAATGTGGGAACAAAGGACACTATGCTGATGTTTGCCCAGAGAGATTTCAACAAGATCCCAAGCAAGCCAAGCTACACTTAGCCAAATTGCATATAGTATCTAGTCCACCTAAATTATACTACGGTATCACTTGCCAATACTATTCCAATGTATTGACCCACTGTGGCTGTAACTTGTGATGTTGCAGGTTACTCTGATGAGGATTAGGAGTCATGAGTCTACACTCAACATGTTTGCATGTGGCACATGAAGATGAAGACTTTTATTTATTTACTTATTCAAACTCTTGTACTAGGCATGTGGCCTTGGAGTTGTAAATACTATGTTTGTCTCTGGAATGCCTGTAATAATGACCTTTGTTTCTGTGTACTTCATCTTAAACTGTGGATGCTAGCAATGATCCAGGGACTAGCATTGCAATCACAGGGATCCTTTTCCTTTATAAAGGAGGTATCTTACAAAGATATACTTCAAACTTTTGTGATCTGTGAACACTTCACATCGCTTTCCCAAATAATGTCTCCATGTTTTGAGTGCATGGACAACAGAGGCTAACTCCAAATCATGAGTAGGATAATTTACCTCATGAGTTTTGAGTTGTATCGAGGTATAAGCCACAACTTTCCCTTCTTGCATCAGAACTGCACCTAATCCATGATGGGATGCATCACAATAAACTTGGAAATCCTTCTCCAAATCTGGCAGACATAAGACTGGTGCTGCCACTAGTCTCCTCTTCAACTCTTGGAAACTGAGTTCACATCCTTCAGTCCAAGAAAAAATCTTGTCTTTCTTTAGTAACTCCGTCATTGGCTTATCTACCTTGGAGAAGTTCTCAATGAATCTTCTATAGTATCCCGCCAAGCCAAGGAAACTACGAACTTCTTTCACTGACTTAGGAGATTCCCATTCAGTTACAACTGACACTTTTGCAGGGTCAACTGCTACACCAACTCCTGACACAATGTGTCCAAGAAATCAAACTTCCTTCAGCCAGAATTCACACTTGCTGAATTTGGCATACAACTTATGCTCTCTAAGCTTCTCAAGTATCAAACGCAAATGTCCTTCATGCTCCTCTTTGCTCTTGGAGTAGATCAAAATGTCATCGATGAAAACGACAACAAACTTGTCAAGGAACTCCATGAACACCTTGTTCATCATATTCATGAAGTAAGCTGGGGCATTGGTCAAACCAAATGGCATCATGGTATACTCGTACAATCCATACCTGGTGGTGAAAGCTGTCTTAGGTATGTCTTGTTCCCTTATCTTAAGCTGAAAATTACCTGACCGGAGATCAATCTTTGAGAACACACAGGCTCCTTCTAACTAATCAAACAAGTCATTGATTCTGGGCAAAGGATATTTGTTCTTGATACTCACCTCATTGAGTGAACGATAATTGATGCATAATCTTTGACTTCTATTTTTCTTTTCCACAAACAAGACTGGTGCTCCCCTAGATGAAGAACTTGGTTGAATAAATCCTTTCTGCAACTGTTCTCCAAGTTGTTTCTTGAGTTCTTTCAACTCATCAACTAACATCTTGTAAGGTCTCTTTGATATTGGTCCTGATCCTGGCAGCAAGTCAATCAGAAACTCCACATCTCTATCTGGTGGCATTCCTAGCAATTCTTCCGGAAACACATCCGGATATTCTCTCACAATTAGCACACTGTCTATGCTAACCCCCTTAAGAGAATTTAGCTTGCTCCCTTTTGATTCAAAGTTAGTCTTGAATCTAATCCTTTTATTATCCGGGGTTGTGAGTGTGACAGTATGATTGGCACAATCTAGTACTCCCTTGTACTTAGTCATCCAGTCCATTCCCAAAATGACATCCAAACCTTGGGAATTTAGGATTATCAGATTAACAGGAAACTTATACTTCCCAAACTCTATGACTAGGTCATGACATCCTGAGTTCACTATCATTTCTCCACCAAGAGAACTTACTTTTATAGGACACCCAATAGTTTCAACTGGAAGTTCGTTTCTATCAACAAATGCTCTTGATATGAATGAATGCGATGCGCCAGTATCAAAAAGAACAAATGCTGGAACAGAATTGAGTTTGAACTTACCAGCCACAACATCAGGTTCCTCATAAATCTCTTCCACATTGATGTGGTTCACCTGTCCCTTCTGGAAAGGGTTGGGCTTGTTGGCACCTTCAAATTTCTTTTCTAGGCACTCATTAGCATAGTGCCCCATCTTCTTACACTTGAAGCATTAAACCTGACTGAGATCTTTCTTGATAGGCTGACTTCCACTACCACTTCCACTTCCATTGTGGTGGCTCTTGTATCCACTATTGTGGTTCTTATACCTGTCATTATCATGACTACGGTGATGCTTGTTGTCATGATGGCGGTTGTGGCTGTGATGGTTGTTGTGCTTTCCATGTTTGTGGGATCCAGAACTCCCACTATCATCGTGATGGGAATGCTTGTGAGACGATCTCGAGCTGTGCTTGTCAAAGTTGTGCTTCCTCTTTTTGCTTTCAACCTGTTTCATCTTGTTCTCCAAGATGATAGCCTTGTCACAAAGTGATTGGTAGGTTGGAACATAGGCAACAGATAGCTACAGATTCAGTTCATCGTTCAGTCCTTCGAGGAATTTCTCCTTCCTCTTGGCATCAGTATTAACTTCATCTGATGCATAACGCGCCAGATTGTTGAACTCCTGAATATATTCAGCCACGCTGCGGTGACGCTGTTTCAGGTTATGGAACTCCTTATTCTTCAAATTCATCACCCCGGATGAGATGTGAGTTGTACGGAATCCATCTTCAAAGATAGACCATGTCACATCCTCAATGGGAGTGGTGATCTGGAAGTTATCCCACCAAGTAGTTGCTGGTCCTTCCAACAGATGTGCTGCAAACCTGACCTTCTCCTCGTCGGTGCAGCCGATAGTTACCAAATCCTTGTTCACCGAACATAGACAATCATTGGCCACCATGGGATCAGTAGTTCCTGAGAACTTTGAAGGCCTCGGTCTTAGGAATCTGGTGAGCATGTCAAATCCTGGTGGATTGTTCGGATTGTTGTTGTTTTTGTTGTTGTTATTGTTGTTGTTGTCGTTATTCTGATTCTGCATAAAAGTGGTCATCATCTGCATTAGCTGTGCCTGTGCTGTCATCAGCTGCTGCATCTCGGGGGTGACATTGTTGTTATTTGGGTTGGGGTTGGCACGTCGAGGAGGCATCTGTGGTTTTCATAAGGATAAGAATGAGATACCCATAGATGCTTATTATGCACAAAACATCACATAGACAATCACCAAATCAAGCATCAAAATAACATAAGGTTCAAACGACGTAAACAACAAGTTTGGAAAAACAAACACACCATAGCAAGCCACCCACATGTTGGATGATCATTGCGACTCAATAATCATAAGCATGGTAAATGAAAGATAATTGAGTAGTCATCACTACTCCTCCGCATCAACCTTCACATCAACAAGTGTAAGACCTGCATTCTCCATAGTGGTCTTGTACTCCTCAACATTGGTAGTCAAGGACTCTATCTTGGCCCTAAGAGCCCTCTTCTGTGAGAGAAGCCTCTCGATCACTCCCTGCTGATGCTTGAGCTCGAAGTCCTTGGCCTCCAGCTCTTCCTTCAACTCCCGGATCTTCTTGTTCCGGTCTTGGACTCTCTTCTCCTGGATCTTGAATTTCTTGTCCTGGCTTTCAAACTTGGCCTCCATTTCCTTGACTATCTCGTCTTGCTCCGCGAAGAGCTTGTCCTTCTCAAAAAGCTTCACCTGGAGCTCGTCATTGCTAAGCATGACGTTGGTCCTATCAGTATCTAGGTTCCTAATAATAACCTCTAGGTCCTGAAGGTACAGACGAATCAGCTCCACCGTCTCTCTAGCAGCATCCTCGAACTCAATAGCCTCACCCTCCTCGTCGCGTCTCCCGAAGGGGTGAAAGTAAAGACCTCTAAGCTCTCTGGAGTGTCTCCCTACCAGGCGCCCAACTAACTCCTGCATGACTACATCTAGGCCTTTCTCCTTGTCGTCATGCATCAGCTTGAAAGTGATGGTCTCCGTGGTTGGATCTGCCTGGCGTACGGGCTGAGTGACTCTGAAGCCCCAAAGGTCCTTCCTCTCAAACATGGTGAGGGGAAGCGTCATGATGCTAGGAAGTGGAAGGCTGAGAACGCTAGTGAGCTCAATGAGACGAGTGCCAAAACGAGTTCCCTTGAACTCCTCGGCCGTGTTGATAATAACATTAGACATCTATTTTTATAAGATAGAGAAAAGTTAGAATCAACAGCAATAGAGAAAATCACAAGCATATCTTTTGCAACAATCACACAAGTCATGGCATACACAAATCCATTACAAACATCAAAGGTTCAACATAACCTAGAAATTTTTTTGGAAATAAAACGATAGATGTGGTGGTCCAACTAACGAAGTACGTTACAACTCTCACTCACTAGACAAAATAGCTATTAGGGCATCCTTAGTAGCCATCTATCTATCTTGCTCACAAGACTCCCAAATTAAGTCTATGATGTCTCCCCTTAGTTGTTGGTTGGTAGTCTCTAACTCTTGGGTATGCTTCTTATCTTCCCTAAGATCATTTTGGGTGTTAAGCATTCTGCACTTGAGTCTATCACCAAGGTCCTTGATTGCATTCCAAGCTACATTTCTTGCAGAGTCAAAGAATGTTGTGTGCATTTCTGAGTTGGTGACCATGCAGAATCCTGACTCCTTGTGGTTGTCTTCCTTGTTTTTGTACAAGTGAAGTTGCACCAACCAGTACTCTACTCCTTCATCCATCACGGGGAATCCTTTGTACACAGCTGCACCATGTATCCCCATGGTAACCATAAGGTTCTTGAGGGCTTTTGGAAATTCAGTCTCACACTCCAAAGTCATGGTCATGAGTGGTCCCTTCCTCACGGCTTCGTTGATGGAGTTCATCTACAAATAGGGATGAGTAAGAAGATTAGAAAAGTTTACGAGAAGAAAAGACAAGTGTGGAAGTTGTTGAAATTTTTTCCTTAGTGGTTTCTAATCCAATCCTAGGGTCATAAACCTATAGGCAACATAGTGCTCTGATACCATCTGTAAGATCCCACCTTTATAAAGGTAAAGATCCCTGTGATTGCAATGCTAGTCCCTGGATCAATTGCTAGCATCCATAGTTTAAGATGAAGTACACGGAAATAGAGGTCATTATTATCTCGTCATTCCAGAGATAACATAGTCTTTTACAACTTCTTATCCATAGGCTAGTACAATAGTTTAACTTAACAATATAAAATAGAAGTCTTAATATTCATGTGCCACAGGCAAGCATGTTGAGTGTAGACTCATAACCCCTAATCATCATCAGAGTAACCTGCAACATCACAAGTTACAGCCACAGTGGGTCAATACATTGGAATAGTATTGGCAAGTGATACCTTAGTAGAATATTATCATATAAACACTACATGAATTTGGCTAAGTGTAGATTAGACTTGCTTTGCTCAAATTAGGTTTTACTTATTTTTCAGTTGAAAACACTAAGTTTTTGGTTGGAAAAAACTCCCAAGGAACCACCAATATAAATTGGTGAACCTTCACCCTTGTTCAACCATAAGTTTTAACTTAGAAAATTGGGATGAGGAGATTCTCGATAGATTCCATGTCTTGATGCTCAAATTGTCCAATACCAGGGACTTGGCTAAGTACTTAGTTTCTTCCATCTGCAGAGGTGGTGCACTTTCCCCACAAGACTTGATTTTCACCAAGACTGGACCTTTCAGAATCCTTCCCTTAGACCAAATGGACACGTTCCAACCTATCATCCCACTACCACCAACTGTCCAAATGGCTAAGTTATTGCAATCTATATGATCCAGGCAGAGCCCATAATTCCATGTGGTTGCACTAGAAGCTTCTTAACATTTGGCATCTCAAATCCCTTTGTTCCTGGGTGGCTTTCCACAAGTGAGATACACAAGGTAAACCATAGAAATGGGCCTTGTGTAACCACTCAACACAAACCATTCTTTCCATTCCACCCAGGTGTTTCATTCACTTAGTTATTTTATTAAGCAAAACATAAGTCATAGACTTAGAAATATTTCTCATAGCATGTTATATAATCCACCCTTGGTTAATACTAGTTAGGCTAAGCATGGCAATAGAAATTATCTTAACTTAGAGAAAATTCTAACCATTCTACATCTACTAGGATTTCCTACGCATAGCATATAGATACTTAGCAAAATATTCATGCAAGCCCTATACAAAATATTTCTAATGCATAGTCAAAATATTAGGATAAAAATATGAAGCACCACTTGCCTCGATAGTTGGGGGAGTAGCAACAACCACTAGCACCAAAATATACACATAAAATGATAGCACCAAATTCAAAAAAAAGCAAAAAATATATGAATGCATGCAAATGCCATGTGATGATTTTCTAAATCAAACAAGACAAGTGGAACAGTACTGAATCATAAACAAAACAATTATACACTAAATAAAATTAATTTGGCCCTTAGAACATTTTCCATACAATTTTTATATACAAAATAAGCTTATAAATGTCTCTGCAAAAACAACCCATTTTACAGATGCAATTTATTAAAAAAAGTGAATAATTGGATAGAATTCTTTCTCCTGATTCCAATGATATAAAATTTACAAAATTTGAACGTGTGGATCAAAAGTTATGAATTTTGCGAGTTTGAACAACTAATAGATCTAATTCCAGATTTTAAATCAAAGCACAGGCCACGCGGAGCTTTATGATTGGTCGATACCGCTTCACAATGGATCACGCTCGCGGGCCGTTGGATTAAAATGTATCGCACGGCTCAGATCTAGATTACCCCTTCATTTAAGTGATCTATTCCTACACGCCCGATCTAGATCTAACGGCCCACATCTAACAGACCAAACGTCAGCGGCGCTACGACGGTGGCTGGCGGCGGCGCGGTCAGACGGTGATGTCACCGGCGTTATAGGAAGCGAGAAGGGTAGTGGGGTAGCTCACAGTGTTCGCGTGACGATGATGGAGCTCAAGGTGGTCTTTGTTGGCGGAGGGGCGCTCGGAATCGTCAGGGATTGCTCGCCGGAGTTCGTGAAGGCGTCGGGCATGGCTGTTCGTCGACGTTTCCGAGGATGTAGATCATGCCAGAGAGAAATAAGTACCGCATCAGATGCGGAAAGCGATGCTGGTCAAGCGAGTATCAAAGAGAGGGCAAGGCGTGCTCGGGACTAACCAGAACAACTTGTCGGAGTTGAGTGCTTCGTCAGGCTCGCGCAGTCGTCGACGTTGCCGACGTTCGGGGTTGTCCTAGCACACAGCAAAGGTGTTAAACGATGCGCAGGGATGCAGGGAACGCGCTAGCAAGACCAGGAGACAAGGGGCGGGGAGTTCTCACCGGAATTCGCTGCCAGAGTTCGTCAGTACAGCGGCGGAGTGAGCTCGATTACGGGAAGCCTGGTGGCTCTCTGTGGTTGTGGCTTGAGGGGAAATGAGCGGAAGGAGGAGGAGGTTAAATAGCCGGGGCGAGAGAGGAAATCACGCTGGCGTTTACTTGCAATCAAGTGCGGAATCAAATCGGAGAAACGGCCGCGGGGAGCAGTTCCTCCGGCGCGTGATTGACAACGATGCTGAGGTGGATGGTGGGGTCGGAGCGTCAGTGAGGGGGTGTGCGCGTTTTGAGTGAGAAACAGAGGGAGAAGGAAAACCCCGGGTGGGATGGTTTAGCTTATGGGCCGAAAGGGTGGCGCCGACCTGTTTTTATTTCTTTTGTCTTTTTTCATTTTTGATTTGATTTCTAGTTTGAATTCAAATGCCCATTTCAAATATGTTTCAATTGAAATTTTCTCCAAACTTTATATTGTGATTCTTGTATCCTGGGGTGTGTAAAACACTTATTCACACTCAAAATCAAATTGGGTTTGAAAATGAAATTTAAACCATCGCCTAATTAAATGTTTATAATTAGTATATGAATGGTTTCTAATTCATAAATTTGTTTTTGAAAACCTTGACCAAACTTTATAAACATCACTCAAGTTCATGATCAAATCCTTACTGATTAAAATAAGTATTTTTCTTATGAGAAGGTAGCAATATGGCCATTAGATCACAAAGTTTCTGTTTTTGAAGAAATGATCCTAAAAATGATTATAAATTCATGAATGATGTGCAACTTTGAAATCATGATTTTTGGGATGTTACACATATACTAGGAGAAATCCATTTTAAATCATCAAGAGTATGCCCCATAGCTCCTTGGTGTTTCTTCAATATTTCCAATGGCCTTTCCTCTTCCTTTCCTGAAAGTTTAGAACTAATAATAACAGGATATATTTTCTTATCATCTAGATAAGCATATTTAAGATCATCAGGTAGAGGTTTTAATTCGAAAACAGGGTCCCCTTTAGGTGGTAATGTGGTACCCAAATCTTCCACAGGTAGTTTATGCTTAAGTAATTCAGGTTGATGAAGGAAAACCTCGTCAATCTCATTTCTTTCCTTCATGAAGACTTCACTTTCACGATCTTCCATATACTACTGCAAGGCATTGTTAGGAGCAAGAGAAATAGAAAAAAGTTGTTCAACCTTGAAATTCTCATTAGGCAATTTATTTTCATAAGGAGTTTTGGAAAATTTGGAAAAATTAAACTCATAAGACTCTCAATCAAACTTAGTCAAAACTTTATCCTTATTACAATCTATGATAACCCCACAAGTATTCAAGAAAGGTCTACCAAAGATAATAGGACAGTTTTTACTAGCTTCTGAACCAAGTACTAGAAAATTAGCAGGATATTTAATCTTACCACAAAGAACCTCCACATATCTTACAATGCCAATTGGATAGACTGTCTCTCTATTAGCAAGGTCAACAACCACATCTATGTCCTCAAGTTCACAAGGACCAATTTCATGCATAATTTCCCTGTAAAGCTCATAAGGAATAACACTAGAACTAGCACCAATATCACATAAACCATAGTAGAAATGATCACGAATTCTAACAGAAAGCACAGGGACACTATTTTTTCTAGCTTTTCTATGATGAGAGACAATATTAGAAGCATCTTCACAGAATATAATGTGCTCATCCTCTATATTTGTAGTGACAAGATCTTTCACAAGGGCTACTACAGGTTCAATGTTTATTTGCTCATCGGGTTCCACAGTTTTCTTTGCACTTTTTCTAACCACATTAGCTATGATAGAATGTTCCTTTACCTTAGCAGGAAAAGGGATTTTCTCAACATAAGGTTCATGAAAAATAGGATCAACAGTACAAACTTCAATGCTAGTAGGAACATGGGTAACAATATCTTTATAAGGTGCATGGTACTTGTCCCGCTCCTTTTTGGTAATTTCAATATAAGAGGCAAAGGCCTTAAAAATTTTTGCAAGAACTTGAGAATCAAGACCATACTCGGTACTAATATCATGGAAGTCATCAGTCCCATAAAATATTTAATGCATTCATAATCATAATTTATACCTGACTTTCTTCCTTTGTCATTCTCCCATGCTTCAGTGTTCTCTTGAATATGGTCTAGGAGATCCCATTTAGCTTCTTACTTCATATGTGTGAATGATCCAGCACAAGAAGCATCTAATAAATCTTTATTATAAAGAGAAAGCCTTGCATAAAAGTTATTGATAATAATATTGTTAGGGAGTTCATGAATAGTACATTTAAGCATTAGTAACTTCAATCTCCCCCAAGATTGAGCTGTACTCTCTCCATCACGAGACCAAAAGTTATATATTTGATTCCTATCCTGAATCTCACTAGGAGGATAGAATTTAGGATAAAAAAGAGGTACTATTTCCTCCCATTCCATGGGTTGTCCATTCTTAAGCAGTTTATACCATTCTTCAGCTCTTCCTTTCAATAATATAGAGAGTAACTTCTTCTTAACCTGTTGATTTGTGATATCTGCACACTTAAACAACCCGCATAATTCATGGATAAAAAGCAAGTGATCACCAAGATGGACAGTTCCATCCCCTATATAATAATTATTCATAACACGATCAACAATACTTGTAGGTATCTTAAAAGGATCTATCTCAACGGGCGGTGATTCATCTACTACCCTAACAGTGCTAGTAGTTTTCCCAAATATAAAACCAAGTGGGTTATCCATATTGGAAACAAAATAACAAACAGAAATAAAAAGCAATACTCACAGTAGAAGTTTCCTTTACCAGTTCCACTCTTCAATGGCGCTTCACTCCACGACAACGCGCCAGAAAATAGTCTTGATGACCCAAAAGTATAGGGGGTGTATCATAGTACTTTTGATAAATAGGAGTGTCGATCCCAACGAGGAGTAGAAGGTGTTAACTAGTGGTACGGAGCAGGAAATCTCTGTAAATACTTAACAAACGGATTTTTAGGGGTTTTCTGATAAAGCAAGGAAATAAAGTGCAAGTAAATAAGACATCAAATAATTGCAGCAGTGGCCCAATCCTTTCTTATCAAAGGACATGCCGGTGGAAATACTAATGAGGACCAGACGTTCTCGAGGACACATGGTAATAATGTCAAGTGCTTTCGTTTCATATAGCTGATTAATCTTCTTTGGTTTCATAAGTGTTGTGTGGGTGAACCTATGCTAATGTAACGACCTTACTTGGACTAATACATACTTGTGATTAAACCCCTTGCAAGCATATGCAACTACAAGAAAGTAATTAAGATATAAACCTAACCATGGCCTTAAACTTTGAGATCCTAAACTCCCTTGTGCAAAGGTTTCCTAACGGAGGTTCAGGTTTCTATCACTCCGGCAACCCCACAATTAGTAGCCAAATACACAATGCATTCAGCCCATAAATGGTGAAGTATCATGTAGTCGATGTGCACATGACACCACTAGAAGAATAGCACCATAACTTAAATATTAAACCATTGAATAATACCTAAACACAATTCCACTACTAACAACATGACTTCTCCCATGTCCTCAAGAACTAAACGAACTACTCACGAGACATCATATGGATCAAGATCATAGATGATATAATGATGGATAATAATATAAACATAAACAATAAATCAATGTTCCACTCACAAGCATCAACTACAATAGTAATCAACATCGGGAAAGTTTCCCCTAAGAACTATGTAAGATTCTACACAATTGTTACAGCGGGATGGAGTGGCGATGATGGTGCTGGTGGAGATGATGGTGTGGATGATGATGATCCCGATGAAGTCTAGCTTGATGATGGTGTTGATGGCTGATACGTCGGAAACGTATCTATAATTTTTGTTGTTCCATGCTTGTTTAGTATCTACTTTGCTTTTCTTTGTCCACACTTTGAGGTGCTTTTCATATGTTTTCTGGTACAAACCTATTAACAAGTTGCCACAGTGTCAGTTGCCTGTTTTCTGCTGTTTTTGGTTCTATAAAAGCTAGTAAGGAAATATTCTTGGAATTGGACGGGACAAAAGACAAAGTCAATATTTCACCGAGGAGAACATGGAGTCCAGAGGAGATACGGAGGGGCGCCGCAGGGTGTCCACCCCCCCCCCCACCAGGCGCGGCCTAGGATGGGCCCGTGCCTGGGCATGGTGTGGGACCCCTGGCTCCCCCCTGCCTTTCCTCTTCGCCTATAAGAAGCCCCGATGCAGAAACCCTAGGCACCCAATCAATATTCCACGAAACCGTCTGTAGCCGCCACCACCATCGTCCCTAGATCAGTGGGATCTAAAGCTCTTCCCGGCACCCTGCCTGAGGGGAGATCAACCCGGAGGCCTTCTTCTTCATCATGCCAGCCTCCGGTATGAAGCGTGAGTAGTTCCACCTTGGACTACGGGTCCATGTAGTAGCAAGATGGTTGTATCTCCTCCTTGTGCTTTCATGTCTAGATCTTGTGAGCTCCGTTCATGATCAAGATCTAATCTATTTGTAATCATGCATGGTGTGTTTGTGGGGATCCGATGGATATTGAGATTACTATGTCAGATTGATTAATGGTTTTGTCTATTTTATTCTATCATGTCTGTGTTGTTTGATATCTTGCATGCTCTCCGTTGTAAGTAGCTATCTTGGCCAAGTAGTTGCTAGTGGCTCCAAGAGGGGGTATTTATGCTCAATAGTGGGTGCATGCCTCTACTTAATCAAGGGAAGTGACAGAAATCTCTACGGTTGTAAATGTGTTGTTGACACTAGGGAGAAAACAACGGTCTCTTGTTCATGGAACAAGTGGATTGTTTACCTTACACACTTTGCTTAAAGTAGTTGTCTGTTGCTTGCAACTTAATACCGGAGGGGGTTCAGATGATAACCCAAATGTGGACTTATAGTCATAGATGCAGTTGGATGGCGGTCTATGTATATTGTTGTATTTCCCAATCGAATCTCATAGGATCTTTTTATCTGGTATTGCATTGTTATGCCTTGCTCAGTCATGTCAATTGCCTTGCTGTAATTTGTTTACCCAGCATGCCATGTTTGTTTATCTAAGGAGAACACCTCTAGTGAACTATGGACCCCGGTCCAATCTTTACCATTGATACATCTTCCACTATAACTGTTTACTTGCTGCAAACCATCATCACCTTCCACACCATATAGTTAATTCTTTGTTACAGCAACCGGTGAGATTGACAACCTCACTGTTAGTTGGGGCAAAGTTTTGAGTTTGTGTTGTGCAGGTTTCCACGTTGCTTGCAACACCTTTGAGACGTTTCCTTCCTCCTACTGGTTCGATAACCTCGGTTTGTTACTAAGGGAAGACTTGCTATTGTGCTGCATCACACCTTGCTCTTGGGGTTTCCCAATGAAGCGCTCCCACGTTGACAAAGCGCTAACAAGTTTTTCTGGCGCCGTTGCCAGGGAGGCTAAGGACGTATTCACATGGGGAGTCCTCCTCAACCTTTCTCTTTACTTTTTTTTTAGTTTTCTTAGTTTATTTTTCTTGGTTTTGTTTGCCTATTTTTATCAAAAACTCCAAAAAAATTACTTAAGTTTGGTTTGCTTTCTCTTATCAAAAATAGAAAAAAAATTAGTTCCTGCCCTAGTTTCTACCATGTCTGGTTTTGGTCCAATCTCTGTGACACCTATGGAAGAGATCTTTGCTTTCAAGCAAAAAAAGTGAAGAGAGTTTTAAAGAAGCTTTGTCTAGAATCTCTACTTTACAAAGGGAAACTGAGCCTAAGATGAGTCTTAGCTTGGATATTAATAGTTTCTACCAAGGTATTGCTCTTTGTTAGAGATATTCTTTGGATGTTCTGGTTGGGAAAGATATTTTTCGATGTACTGAGGATGAAGCTTTTGATGCCATAAAAAAATTATTATGATTTATAATACGCCTGGCAAGTCTGATTCCTCTTTTATAGATATTTTTGCTAGGTTGAACACTCTTGAGTCCAGTACTGCTGCTTTGAAAAGTTGTTATCACACACTTAGGGCGTACCATGATTATGTTCCAATAAATTCTGAGCCTCCAAAGTGGTTTCCCACAATCAAAGTTTCTATAAATAGTGCCACTTTTGATGCTCGCTGTGATATCATGTCCGAATTTTGCCTTATGCCTAAACATATTTATGAGTCTTTGAGTCTTTGGGGACTTTCTAAAGGAGGAGAAGAAATATCTCTTACCAATAATGCAACTTTGTTTCCCATTGGAATAGATGAAGGTGTGTTTACAAAAATCTCAGGGAAAATGGTGTCTACTGATTATCTTGTTATTAAATGTGTAGGCAAAGGACAGATTACACTTGGAAGATCCCTGCTGAAACACCTTGGAGCAATAATAGATGTGGGAAAAGGCATTATGCATTTTTCTCCTCCAGTAAGAACTCATATTTTCCCTAAAGAGAAGAAGAAAGGTAAGAAAGGTAGGATCAAGAGGTTTGATGTTAATGCTTCCTCATTTGAAAATACTTGATTCTTGCTTCTTGTGCCTAACTTAAAGGCGTTAAAGAAAAGTACTTGTTGGGAGATAACCCAAGAGTTTACTTGAGTCTTGGAAGTTATTACTTAAGTAATGACCTCTCCTTATCCTTTTTGTTTGCGTTTTGTGCCAAATATGACCTCTAATGAGAGGGAAGTAAGATTTGGGGAGTTGCTGTCCCGAAACAGATTTCTGTCCTCCACCATAAAAATTCGTGATGAGCCTCTATAAGTCGGATTGAGCTGAAAATTTATGAATAAATCCCCCAGTATGTTAGATAACTTTCTTTAGTTCAACACTTTTTTATTTGAGCAACATAAGATTTTTGAAAAAATCGGTTTCTACCTGCTGGTCTGTTTTGACAGATTTCTGCCATTATTTGCATTTGCTTCTTATTGATTCTTTTTGGGTTCTTTTTGGGGAAATTGAGCTTTTTGAAGGAGTTGCTACAGTAGCTTGTGTTTTTAGTGAAAAGTTTTGCTGTTCTAAAACTAAACCCAAAGGTCTATTATCTTTTGAATACACTAATGTTGCTAATGAAGATTGTGTGAAGTTTTGTATGAAGGAAAAATTCCCCAAGCTTGATCTTTTGTCCATTTTTCATCTCATTACATCATTCTCTCTCCACACTTGAAATTTTTCCTTCATACAAACTTCACCCAATCTTCATTAGCAACATTAGTGTATTCAAAGGATAATAGACCTTTGGGTTTAGTTTTAGAACAGCAAAACTTTTTACTAAAAACACAAGCTACTATAGCAACTCCTTAAAAAGGCTTAATTCCCCCAAAGAGAACATTTCTATTAGCATGCAAATAAAGCTCTATATGTTTTTTAATTTTCTCTTCAAACACTTCATGTCCTAACTCAAGATAAATACTATAGAGCTCTCTAATTTTGTTCTTGTTTTCCATTAAGCCTAACTTGTGAAAATAAGAAAAAAGACAAAATTGCAGAATCTAAATGAAATAACTTCGAGCACTCACACCGGAGGATGTGAGTACATTTTACCTTACCTCCCCGGCAATGGCGCCAGAAAAGAGCTTCATGTCTACGCACTTCTATTCTTGTAGACAGTTGTTGGGCCTCCAAGTGCAGAGGTTTTTAGAACAGCAGCAAGTTTCCCTTAAGTGGATTACCCAAGGTTTATCGAACTCAAGGAGGAAGTGGTTAAAGGTATTCCCTCTCAAGAAATCCTGCAATCAAGATACAAGAAGTCTCTTGTGTCCCCAACACACCCAATACACTTTTCAGTTGTATAGGTGCACTAGTTCGGCGAAGAGATAGTGAAATACAAGTGGTAACAGTGCCAGAAAATAGCTTGACGGTGAGGTAAAGACTAAATCAAGCAAACATGTAATAGATCTAGATGCAAACGGTGTTTCAATGTTTAGAAACAAGGCCTAGGGATCATACTTTCACTAGTGAACACTCCCTCATATAAATATCCTCTATTCATGATACTACTCTTAACTACTCTCAGGTTGGACACTCTAATCATCGGTAGGGCTATAACAACACTCCTCAAAGTCTGCATTCCCCAATCTACATAACCCCACACTGTCACCTTGAGCGCTAGATGGTTCCAACAAACACCACAATTTCATAGAGACATCCAACTCCAAATATAACTCATAACAAATATTCAATCTAGCCAAAGTGCCACATACGGTATGCATGCTGTCACTTTCACACACGTGGGGAAAAGCATAGATCTATTAAAGCACAAAGAGTATTTATGTAGACTCAAACCTAAGTGCCACCATGGAGTGCACGCTGTCACTTTCACACACATGGGGAGAGAAGAGATCTATTGAAGCACTTGAGTAGCAAGGTAGATCTACTTGATTACAAAGCTCATGACCACAAGATCATGCATAGAGAGAGAGATGAACACATAGCTACCGGTAGAGCCCTTAGCCTCGAGGAAGAACTACTCCCTCCTCATCATGGGAATCAGCAATGGTGATAAAGATGGCAATGGAGATCGATGGAGATGGCTCCGGGGGCACTTCCCTCTCTCAGCAGGGTGCCAGAACAGAGACTTTCTGTCCCCTGAATCTCCCCTTTGGTGGCGGCGGCGCTACGGAGGTTTTCGCGGATTTCTTTTGGATGCTTTAGGGTTTTTGGGTCGGAGGCTTCTTATAGGCGAAGGGGCGAGGCTGGGAGGCGGCTGGAGGGCCCACACCCTACCCAAGCGCGGGGCAGGGCCCACTCGCGCCTAGGGGATGTGGTGGCCCTGGTTCGAATCTACATCTCCCCTCTGGACTTGGTGTCTCCCACGGTAAAATATTGACTTTGTCTTTTGTCCCGTCCAATTCCGAGAATATTGATTTTCTGCCTTTATGGAACCAAAAACAGAAGAAAACAGGCAACTGGCACTGTGGCAACTTGTTAACAGGTTAGTTCCAGAAAAGATATAAAAACACCTCAAAGTGTAGACAAAGCAAAGCAAACTAGATACTAAACAAGCATGGAGCATAAAAAGTTATAGATACGTTTCTGACGTATCAAGCATCCCCAAGCTTAACTCCTGATCGTCCTCGAGTAGGTAAGTGATAAAAATAATAATTTTTGAGGTGACATGCACCGTCAAAACCAAGATCAAACCATTTGCAAGCATTAAAAACTGGGAACAAAGAACTCTAAACATGTGCATGAAAGATGGAGTTCGAACAATAGGACAAAGTAACTATGCATGCAACATGAAAGGCTACAAACAAAGATCATGAATAACATGCATTGAAAAACGTTTGTTGTTTCACATACAGAAAACATGGCATAGTGGCATTCAGCTTGTCCCTCATAGAGTAGCAAATAGATGCATAGGACACCTTCAAAGTTCACAAGGGTGACTAGAAACAAGTAGCACAAGAACAAGTAATATCACAATATGCATCAATCAATAAGCTTTGGAACAATGCACACAGAATGACAACTATGCTCTCTTAATGGTGCCTAAAGGTAGAAGGTGGAGACTCAATAGTGGTGGAAGAAAGGCCCTTTATAAAAGAAGCATGGATTTCAAGTTTCAAAAAGCTTCCAAAAATTAGGGTACTTCTTAGCTCTCAGCCCTCATTGCCCCTATCATAAGCTTCTTGAAGTGATTAAGTTTAAAGTGAACAAAGATGGAGTATATGCTTGACGAAGTATAAGTTGGCAATCTCAAGTCCCTTGAATACTAGGGCCACACCTCATGCTACTCAACTTTAGTCACCGGTAAGTTCTTGTCATCGTAAGTATTTGCATATCATAGAGAACCGCCAACGAGGTACCCCATGCACATGGTACAGGAGCTATCCCATAGCCAAAATGACAAGGCAAGCAGACAATGAGTATCTCAGCAATCTTCTTATTTACCATGGGAATATGATGTTTTTTTCTCTCTTTCCTCTTTTCTCAATGTGTCGCTTCTTTTTATAAGAATAATGCTTCATAGATGTCACTATGGTGATGCTGCAAGTTTCCACCATGATTAGGCATGGCTTAGGCTAGCGGCCCAGGCGTTTCTCTAACACAAAATACAAACTCCATGGACTTACAAGTTCCCTCTTTATTTCACACCAGTGACATCCATAGACAAAAGAGCATGATAACAACTATGTACAAAGTACAAGTGCAATGTCGAAAACATTCCCCATGACAGCATGGTTCTACTAATTCCAACGTATAAGTGCAAGCATATACAACATAGATGACAAAATGGTTCAAGTTTATTAGGGGAAAGGAATATAAAGTGTTCCATCAAGTTTGTGAGGGCTTTAATCACTAAGTTTTCACATAACAAAATACTTTTTAATTGGAAGATAGCTGAAAACAAGAATATACTTGGAATGGTGTAACACACCATGCATAGCAATTTATAGTGGACACTTTGGAATAACTTGGTTCCTTGGGAGTTGGAAGCATGAGTAGATCTTAGTCATACAAGTTGAGGATAGCAAAAGTCTGGGAGCAACCAACTAAGAGAGCAATAATGGACATAATCATGCAGAGCGACAAAACATGACTAATCAAAGCATAGAGTGGTACTACAAGTCAAGGACTAAATGATCATAGAGGCTATGGTGACTTGTTCATAGTCATAACATGGTGTGAGCATATGCCAAGTCAACACAAACAAAGCATCAAAGGAGAATACCGCAATACTATGCTTTTGTATGCTAAAAGAACGCATGGTTCCTTCAAGGCACATTAAGCAATACTAATTGTTTGGAACAATTCATGCTACAGCAATAATCACTAAGCATAAGGTCAAAACAACATCTAGAATGACATGATAAAGTCTAAGCCATAGTCAAAACAAGCTCCCTTTTGTACCACTTAAGCATGAAGCTTTCTACTCTTTCCAACACCAAACAACTTATTTGAAACAACTCACAAAGATAATAATCAATAAAGATCAGTGAGCTTGTCTCACAAATCCAAAAATAAGAACTAAAAAGTTCTAAGAAAAAAGCACAAGAAAACTAAGGCTAAACACAGTGCTAGCAAAAGAGAACACTCATAGAACAATAAGAGTGAAAACTAGAGTGTTCTAGGCAATAAAAACATAGTGTGTATCTCTACAAAAGAAGTGTGTTATAACCAACCAACTTACAAACTAAGCAAACGAAAACTAAGACGCTCCAAGAACAACACAACAGTGCATGAAACAATAAAAACGAAGTGTCTAGAAACACCTGAGATTTTTGTTGATGAACAAGGGGATGCCTTGGGCATCCCCAAGCTTTGACGCGTGTACCTCTTGAATATTTATTGGGGTTACACGGGGTGGCATCCCCAAGCTTGCGCTTTTGTCCATTCTTCATCTCATTACATCATTCTTTCTCTACACCTGCAAATTTTCCTTCATACAAAACTTCACACAATCTTCATTAGCAACATTAGTGTATTCAAAAGATAATAGACCTTTGGGAAAAGCTTTGGAACAACAAGAATTTTCACTAAAAACACAATCTACAGAAGTAAATCCTTCAAAAAGCTCAATTCCCCAAAAGAGAACTCAAAAAGGAATCAATAAGAAGCAAATGCAAATAATGGCAGAAATCTATCAAAACAAACCAGCAGGTAGAAACTGATTTTTTCGAACATCTTATGTTGCTCAAATTAAAAAGTATTGAACTAACGAAAGTTATCTAACATACTGGGGGATTTATTCGTAAATTTTCAGCTCAATCCGAGTTACAGAGACTCCTCATGAATTTTTGTGGTGGAGGACAGAAATCTGTTTCGGGGCAATAACTCCCCAAATCTTACTTCCCTCTTATTAGAGGTCATTCTTGGCACAAAAAGCAAACAAAAAGGATAAGGAGGGGTAACTAATGAATTAATAACTTCCAAGACTCAATAAAACTCTTGGGTTATCTCCCAACAAGTACTTTTCTTTAACGCCTTTAAGTTAGGCATGATAGTTTGAGAAGATGCTCACATAAGAAATATGAATTGAAGTAAAAGAGAGCATCAAGAAGCAAATTCAAAACACATTTAAGTCTAACCCACTTCCTATTAAAATGAATCTTGTAAAGAAACAAGTCATGAAAGCACAAAGCAACAAGCATAGGGAAGCAAAACAAGTGTAACTTCAATATTTTCAACATAAAGAGGGGAAACTTAATATTGTTGAGATACATAAAACCATGTTTCCCTCTCTCATAATAACTTTCAGTAGCATCATGAATAATATTAACAATATAACTCAATATTCTTATCATGAGCCACATGCATAAAATGCTTATTACTCTCCACATAAGAATAGCCATTCTTATTAATTGTAGTGGGAGCAAATTCAACAAAATAGCTATCATTATTATTCTTATCACCATAATCATCAAATATAGGAGGCATATTGTAATCATAATTACTTTTCTCCTCAATAGTAGGTGGGCTAAAAATATCATATTCATCATTGTAATCATCATATAATGGAGGTTTGTTATCATCATAAGCAATAGAATGGATATGTTCCAAAGATGGGGAACTAAAAAGATCACTTTCATAAAAACTAGCTTACCCAAGCTTAGACGTTTCCATAACATTAGCAATAATGGTGTCCAAAGAATTCATACTAATAACGTTGCTATTAGCATGCAAATAAAGCTCTATAGGTTATTTAATTTTCTCTTCAAACACTTCATGTCCTAACTCAAGATAAATACTATAGAGCTCTCTAATTTTTTTGTTGTTTTCCATTAAGCCTAACTAGTGAAAACGAGAAACAAAAAGACAAAATTGCAGAATCTAGAGGAAATAACTTCGAGCACTCACACCGGAGGATGTGAGTACCTTTTACCTTACCTCCCCGGCAACGGCGCCAGAAATTATCTTGATGTCTAGCACTTCTATTCTTGTAGACAGTTGTTGGGCCTCCAAGTGCAAAGAGGTTTGTAGAACAGCAGCAAGTTTCCCTTAAGTGGATTACCCAAGGTTTATCAAACTCAGGGAGGAAGTGGTAAAAGGTATTCCCTCTCAAGCAATCCTGCAATCAAGATACAAGAAGTCTCTTGTGTCCCCAGCACACCCAATACACTTGTCAGGTATATAGGTGCACTAGTTCGGCGAAGAGATAGTGAAATACAAGTGGTAACAGTGCCATAAAATATCTTGACGGCGAGGTAAAGACTAAAGCAAGCAAACATGTAACCGATCTAGATGCAAACGGTGTTTCAGTGTTTAGAAACAAGGCCTAGGGATCATACTTTCACTAGTTAACACTCTCTCATATAAATATCCTCTCTTCATGATACTACTCTTAAATACTCTCCGGTTGGACACTCTAATCATCGGTAGGGCTATAACATCACTCCTCAAAGTCCTCCTTCCCCAATCTAGATAACCCCACACTGTCACCTTGAGCGCTAGATGGTTCCAACAAACACCACAATTTCATAGAGACATCCAACTCCAAATATAACTCATAACAAATATTCAATGTAGCCAAAGTGCCACACACGGTATGCACGCTGTCACTTTCACACACGTGGGGAAAAACATAGATCTATTAAAGCACAAAGAGTATTTATGTAGACTCGAACCTAAGTGCCACCATGGCGTGCACGCTGTCACTTTCAGACACATGGGAAGAGAAGAGATCTATTGAAGCACTTGAGTAGCAAGGTAGATCTACTTTAATACAAAGCTCATGACCACAAGATCATGCATAGAGAGAGAGATGAACACATAGCTACCGGTAGAGCCCTTATCCTCGAGGAAGAACTACTCCCTCCTCATCATGGGAATCAGCAACGGTGATAAAGATGGCGATGGAGATCGATGGAGATGGCTCCGGGGGCACTTCCCCGTCCCGGCAGGGTGTCGGAACAGAGACTTCCTATCCCCTGAATCTCCCCTTCGGTGGTGACGGCGCTACGGAGGTTTTAGTGGATTTCTTCTGGATGCTTTAGGGTTTTTGGGTCAGAGGCTTCTTATAGGTGAAGGGGCGAGGCTGGGAGGCGGCCGGAGGGCCCACACCCTACCCAGGCGCGGGGCAGGGCCCACCCGCTCCTAGGGGGTGTGGTGGCCCTGGTTCACCTCTCCGTCTCCCCTCTGGACTTCGTGTCTCCCACGGTAAAATATTGACTTTGGCTTTTGTCCCGTCCAATTCCGAGAATATTGATTTTCTGCCTTTCTGGAACCAAAAACAGAAGAAAACAGGCAACTGGCACTGTGGAAACTTGTTAATAGGTTAGTTCCAGAAAAGATATAAAAACACCTCAAAGTGTAGACAAAGCAAAGCAAAGTAGATACTAAACAAGCATGGAGCATCAAAAATTATAGATACGTTTTCGATGTATCACATACCGGAGAAGACGGCCTCCGGGATGATCTCCCCTTCGGCAGGGTGCCGGGAAGAGCTTCAGATCCCCCCCCCCCAATCTAGGGACGATCGTGGAGATGGCTACAGACGGTTTCGTGGAGTTTTGATCGGGTCCCTAGGGTTTCTGCATCGGGGGCTTCTTATAGGCGAATGGGCGAGGCTGGGAGGGGCCAGAGGGCCCACACCCTGCCTAGGCGAGGGTGGTCCCACCCACGCCTAGGGGGGTGTGGTGGCCCTGGCTCGCCTCATTGTCTCTCCTCTAGACTTCGTGTCACCCACGGTAAAATATTGACTTTGGCTTTTGTCCCGTCCAATTCCGAGAATATTGATTTTCTGCCTTTCTAGAACCAAAAACAGAAGAAAACGGCCAATTGGCACTGTGGCAACTTGTTAATAGGTTAGTTCCAGAAAAGATATAAAACACCTCAAAGTGTAGACAACGCAAAGCAAATTTGATACTAAACAAGCATGGAGCATCAAAAATTATAGATACGTTTCCGATGTATCAATCATCCCCAAGCTTAACTCCTGCTCGTCCTCGAGTAGGTAAGCGATAAAAGAATAATTTTTGAGGTGACATGCACCATCAAAACCAAGATTAAACCATTTGCAAGCACTGAAAGCTGGGATCAAAGAACTCTAAACATGTGCATGAAAGATGGAGTTCTAACAATAAGACAAAGTAACTACGCATACAACATGAAAGGCTAAGAACAAAGATCATGAATAACATGCATTGAAAAATGTTTGTTTGTTTCACATACAGAAAACATGGCATAGTGGCATTCAGCTTGTCCCTCATAGAGTAGCAAATAGATGCATAGGACACCTTCAAAGTTCAAAAGAGTGACTAGATACAAAAAGCACAAGAACAAGTAATATCACAATATGCATCAATCAATAAGTTTTGGGACAATGCACACATAATGGAAACTATGCTCTCTTAATGGTTCCTAAAGGTAGAAGGTGGAGACTCAAATAATAGTGGAAGAAAGGCCCTTCATAAAGGGAAGCATGGATTTCAAGTTTCAAAAAGAGCTTCCAAAAATTATGGTACTTGTTAGCTTTCAGCCCTCATTGCCCCTATCATAATCATCTTGAAGTGATTAAGGTTAAAGTGAACAAACTATGGAGTATATGCTTGACAAAGTATAAGTTGGCAATCTCAAGTACCTTGAATATGAGGGCCACACCTCATGCTACTCAACTTCAGTCACCTGTAAGTTCTTCCCATAGTAAGTACATGCGTATCATAGAGAACCGCCAACAGGGTACCCCTTGCACATGGTATAGGAGCTATCCCATAACCAAAATGACAAGACAAGCAGAAAATGAGCATCTCAGCGATCTTTTTATTTACTATGTGCATAGCTTTTTATTGAGGATGCTTCACAGATAGATCATTATGGTGATGCTGCAAGTTTCCACCATGATTAGGCATGGCTTAGGCTAGCGGCCCAGGCGTTTCTCTAACACAAAATACATAACTCCATGGACTTACAAGCTGCCTCTTTTTTTCACACCGGTGACATCCATAGATAAAAGAGCATGATATCAACTGTGTACAAAGTACAAGTGCAATGTTGAAAACTTTCCCCGTGATAGCACGGTTCTGCTAATTCCAACGTATAAGTGCAAGCATATACAACATAGATGACACAATGGTTCAAGTTTATTAGGGGCAAAGAATATAAAGTGTACCATCAAGTTTGTGAGGGCTTTAATCACTAAGTTTTCACATAACAAAACACTTTTTAATTAGAAGATAGCTAAAAACAAGAATATACTTGGAATGGTGTAACACACCATGCATAGGAGTTTATAGTGGACACTTTGGAATAACTTGGTTTCTTGGGAGTTAGAAGCATGAGTAGATCTTACTCATACAAGTGGAGGCTAGCAAAAGACTGGGAGCAACCAACTAAGAGAGCAATAATGGCCATAATCATGCAGAGCAACAAAACATTACCAATCAAAGCATAGAGTGGTACTACAAGTCAATGACTAAATGATCATAGAGGATATGGTGACTGGTTCATAGTCATAACATGGTGTGAGCATGTGCCAAGTCAACCCAAACAAAACATCAAAGGAAAATACCACAATACTATGCTTTTGCATGCTAAAACAACGCATGATTTGTTCAAGACACACTAAGCAATCCCAATTGTTTGGAACAAGAAATGCTACGGAAATAATCACTAATCATAAGGTTAAAACAACACCTAGCATGTCATGCTAAAGTCTAAGTCACAGTCAATGCAAGCTCCTCTTGCACTTATAAAGCAAGAACTTTCTACTCCTTTCCAACACCAAGCAACTTATTTGAAACAACACAGTGAGAACGGGGGTCCAAACTAATTTATTCAAGCAAACTAAACAAATTAAGAAAAAAACTAAAACTAAGATGCTCCAAGAACAACACAACAGTGCATGAAACAATAAAAAACGAAGTGTCTAGACAGACCTGAGCTTTTTATTGATGAAGAAGGGGATGCCTTGGGCATCCCCAAGATTTGACGCTTGTACTTGTTGGATATTTATTGGGGTGGCATCCCCAAGCTTGAGCTTTTGTTCATTTTTCATCTCATTACATCATTCTCTCTCTACACCTAAAAATTTTCCTTCATACAAAACTTCACACAATCTTCATTAGCAACATTAGTGTATTCAAAAGATAATAGACCTTTGGGTTTAGCTTTGTAACAGCAAAACTTTTCACTAAAAACACAAGTTATTGTAGCAACTCCTTCAAAAGGCTCAGTTCCCCAAAAGTGAACTCAAAAAGGAATTAATAAGAAGCAAATGCAAATAATTGCAGAAATCTGTCAAAACACACCAGCAGGTAGAAACCGATTTTTTCGAAAATCTTCTATTGCTCAAATAAAACAGTGTTGAACTAATTAAAGTATCTAACATGGGGATTTATTCGTAAATTTTCAGATCAATATGACTTATAGAGACTCCTCAAGATTTTTTATGGTGGAGGACAGAAATCTGTTTCGGGACAGCAACTCCCCAAATCTTACTTCCCTCTCATTAGAGGTCATTCTTGGCACAAAAAGCAAACAAAAAGGATAAGGAGAGGTCATTACTAAAGTAATAACTTACAAGACTCAAGAAAACTCTTGGGTTATCCCCCAACAAGTACTTTTCTTTAATGCCTTTAAGTTACACACAGAAAGTTTGAGAAGATGCTCACAAAAGAAATATGAATTGAAGTAAAACAGAGCATCAAGAAGCAAATTCAAAACACATTTAAGTCTAACCCTCTTACTATTCATCGGAATCTTGTACAGAAATAAATTCACAGAGAATAACATGACAAGCATAGGAAGATAAAACAGGGGTAACTTCAAAACTTTCAGCACATAGAGAGGTGTTTCAGTACCATGAAAAAATATACAACCATACTTTCCTATGTCATAATAATTTTTAGTAGTATCATGAATAAACTCAACAATATAGCTATCACATAAAGCATGCTTTTCATGATCTACAAAGACATAATTTCTATCAAGCTCAAAAATAATGGGATTAAACCTTCACAGATTTTTCCAAAGTAGATATTTCAAAAGGATCCACATGAACATAGCATTCATCCTCCTTTGGTAAGCATGGGGGACAATCAAATAATGTAAGGGATAAAGAGTTACTCTCATTAGAAGGTAGGCATGGGTAGATAATCCATTCTTCCTCCTTTTGTTCATCACTCTCCTCCTCTTTTTCATCTAAAGAGCTTCGAGTTTTAACAATTTCTTCTTCCATAGGCTCCTGCAAGGCATTATTCTTTTCCATTTGTGGAAAACATCTATTAAAATATTCAAGAATATAGCCATTTTCTTCCTTGTAATTATCAAAGAAAAATTTAAGTATCTCATAAACCTCATATTCATACGGTGCATCATCAGTATTTTCAAGCAAACTAGCAAGTTCAAATGCACCCTTGAAAGCAATAAATTCTTCAATTTGTTCCACATCATAAATGTCATAATTTCCCTTAACATAAGAAGATATGGTAACATTATCATTATACTCACATTGAAAGTAAGGTGTTTATACCTCCTACAGCAACAAGGTTTATCAAAGCAATAAGTAACATTATAAGTAGAGCACACATCTCTAGCAATAGTATTCAACTTATCAATTTGTTCACATAAGTGTTTCCCCTTTTGTGACAAACGATGTTCCTTATAATAATAATTTTGTTCTTCCGTGAACCCACCTTGCCAATAAGAACTAGTTTCAAAGAAACCATCCATTGATAGAAAGCATGACCAAGCAAGGCAATAACAGACCAGCAACTAGAGCAGGGACTATTTTTTGTGTCTTTTATAAGAAAAGGTAAACCAAACTAAACTAATTTTTTGGAGTTTTTGATAAAAAGAGGCAAACAAAACCAAGCAAAAGAAACTAAGCAAACTAAAAACAAATTAAATAGAAAGGTTGAGGAGGACTCCCCTTGTGAAGACGTCCTTAGCCTCCCCGGCAACGGCGCCAGAAAGAGCTTGATGGCACTGCGTCAACGTGTAGTGCTTCGTCGGGAAACCCCAAGAGCAAGGTGTGATGCAGCACAGCAGCAAGTTTTCCCTCAGTAAAAAACCAAGGTTATCGAACTAGTAGGAGGAAGGAAACGTCACACAGGTGTTGCAAGCAACGTGGAAACCTGCACAACACAAACTCAAAACTTTGCCCCAACGAATCAGTAAGGTTGTCAAGCTCACCGGTTTGCTGTAACAAAGGATTAAACATATGGTGTGGAAGGTGATGATGGTTTGCAGCAAGTAGACAAGTAACGGTGGAATATGTATCAATGGTAAAGATTGGACCGGGGTCCATAGTTCACTAGAGGTGCTCTCCTTAGATAAACAACATGGCATGAAGGGTAAACAAATTATAGCAGGGCAATTGATAGGAACTGAGCAAGGCATAACAATGCAATACCAGACAAAAAGATCTTATGAGACTTGATTGGGCAATACAACAATATACATAGACCGCCATCCAACTGCATCTATGACTAGAAGTACACCTTCAGGTTATCATCCGAACCCCCTGTAGTATTAAGTTGCAAGCAACAGACAACTTTAAGAAAAGTGTGTAAGGTAAACAATCCACTTATTCCATGAACAAGAGACCATTGTTTTCTCCCTAGTGGGAACAGCACATCTACAACCAAAGAGATTTCTGTCACTTCCCTTGGAAACTAGAGGCATGAACCCACTATCGAGCATAAATCCCCCCTCTTGGAGTCACTAGCAACTACTTGGCCAAGATAGCTACTAACAACGGAGAGCATGCAAGATCACAAACAACACAGACATGATAGTATCAAATATACAAAACCATTAATCAATCTGACATAGTAATCTCAACATCCATCGGATCCCTGCAAACACAACATGCATGATTACAAATAGATTAGATCTTGATCATGAACGGAGATCACAAGATCTATACATGAAAGCACAAGGAGGAGATACAACCATCTAGCTACTACATGGACCCGTAGTCCAAGGTGGAACTACTCACGCTTCATATCGGAGAAGAAGGACTCCGGGATGATCTCCCCTCCGACAGGGTGCCAGGAAGAGCTTCAGATCCTACCGATCTAGGCACGATGGTGGCGGCGGCTATAGACGGTTTCGTGGAGTTCTGATCGGGTCCCTATGGTTTCTGCATCAGGGGCTTCTTATAGGCGAATGGGCGAGGCTAGGAGGCGGCCAGAGGGCCCACACCCTGCCCAGGCGCGGGGTGGGCCCACCCACACCTAGGGGGGTGTGGAGGCCCTGGCTCGCCTCTCCATCTCTCCTCTAGACTTCATGTCGCCCACGTTAAAATATTGGCTTTGGCTTTTGTCCCGTCTAATTCCGAGAATATTGATTTCTGCCTTTTTGGAACCAAAAATAGAAGAAAACAGGCAAATGGCACTGTGGAAACTTGTTAATAGGTTATTTCTGGAAAAGATTTAAAAACACCTCAAAGTGTAGACAAAGCAAAGCAAAGTAGATACTAAACAAGCATGGAGCATCAAAAATTATAGATACGTTTCCGACGTATCAGACCTTGCATTGACTGTGACTTAGACTTTAGCATGTCATGATAGGTGTTGTTTTAACCTTATGCTTAGTGATTATTGCTGTAGCATGACTTGTTCCAAACAATTGGGATTTCTTAGTGTGCCTTGAAGGAACCATGCGTTGTTTTAGCATACAAAAGCATAGTATTGTGGTATTCTCCTTTGATGTTTTGTTTGGGTTGACTTGGCACATGCTCACACCATGTTATGACTATGAACAAGTCACCATAGCCTCTATGATCATTTAGTCCTTGACTTGTAGTACCACTCTATGCTTTGATTAGTAATGTTTTGTCGCTCTGCATGATTATGGCCATTATTGCTCTCTTAGTTGGTTGCTCCCAGTCTTTTGCTAGCCTCAACTTGTATGAGTAAGATCTACTCATTTTTCCAACTCCCAAGAAACCAAGTTATTCCAAAGTGTCCACTATAAACTCCTATGCATGGTGTGTTACACCATTCCAAGTATATTCTTGTTTTCAGCTATCTTCCAATTAAAAAGTATTTTGTTATGTGAAAACTTAGTGATTAAAGCTCTCAAAAACTTGATGGCACACTTTATATTCCTTTCCCCTAGTAAACTTGAACCATTGTGTCATCTATGTTGTATATGCTTGCACTTATACGTTGGAATTAGTAGAACCATGTTTTCATGGGGAACGTTTTCAACATTGCACTTGTCCTTTGTACATAGTTGATATCATGCTCTTTTGTCTATAGATGTCGCCAGTGTGAAATAAAAAGGGAGCTTGTAAGTCCATGGAGTTATGTATTTTGTGTTAGAGAAACGCCTGGGCCGCTAGCCTAATCCATGACTAATCATGGTGGAAACTTGCAGCATCACCATAATGAGTAATATGTGAAGAATCCTCAATAAAAACCTATGCAAATAAAAAAAAAAGATCGCTGAGATGCTCATTGTCTGCTTGCCTTGTCATTTTGGTTATGGGATAGCTCTTGTACCATGTGCAAGGGGTACCCCGTTGGCAGTTCTCTATGATACACATGTACTTAGTATGACAAGAACTTACAGGTGACTAAATTTGAGTAGCATGAGGTGCGGCCCTCGTATTCAAGGGACATGTTGCCAACTTATACTTTGTCAAGCATATACTCCATAGTTTGTTCACTTTAACCTTAATCACTTCAAGATGATTATGATAGGGGCAATGAGGGCTGAAAGCTAACAAGTACCATAATTTTTGGAATCTCCTTTTTAAACTTGAAATCCCTGCTTCCCTTTATGAAGGGCCTTTCTTCCATCATTATATTGGGTCTCCACCTTCTACCTTTAGGCACCAGTAAGAGAGCATAGTTTTCATTCTTAGTTCTATGTGCAGTGTTCCAAAACTTATTGATTGCTGCATATTGTTGATATTGCTTGTTCTTGTGCTATTTGTATCTAGTCACTCTTTTGAAATTTGAAGGTGTCCTATGCATCTATTTACTACTCTATGAGGGACAAGCTGAATGCCACCATGCCATGTTTTCTGTATGTGAAACAAACAAACGTTTTTCAATGCATGTTATTCATGATCTTTTTTTGTAGCCTTTCATGTTGCATGCATAGTTACTTTGTCTTATTGTTAGAACTCCATCTTTCATGCACATGTTTAGAGTTCTTTGATACCAGCTTTCAATGCTTGCAAATGGTTTGATCTTTGTTTTGACGGTCTCTTGTTCATGGAACAAGTGGATTGTTCACCTTACACACTTTGCTTAAAAAAGTTGTCTGTTGCTTGCAACTTAATACTGGAGGGGGTTCAGATGATAACCCAAAGGTGGACTTCTAGTCATAGATGCAGTTGGATAGCGGTCCATGTATATTGTTGTATTTTCCAATTGAATCGCATAGGATCTTTTTGTCTGGTCACTACTAGAGAAAAGGCTATAGGAGACATGCTTATGCGAGGCACATTTAGCATATGCGCCTCCTATAAAAATAGGCGAGGCGCACTTTGCGATATGCGCCTCTAGTATAAAAATAGGCGAGGCGCATATGATAAGAATGCGCCTCCTATAATCCCTGTACGGACTAAATCTAGCAGCCCCATATTATGCGAGGCGCATTCCAGTCATATGCGCCTCCTATATATTAGATAGGCGAGGCGCATATGGGCAGAATGCGCCTCGCATAATCTGTGTGGGCCCGCGTATTGGTAGGTGCACGAATATGCGAGGCGCATATGGTTATATGCGCCTCCTATATTTGATAATATGCGAGGCGCATATGGTGATATGCGCCTCAAGTAACTTCTGCGGACCCGGGCGAAGGTAGGTGATCGAATATGCGAGGCGCATATCAGCATATGCGCCTCCTATAGTTGAAATATGCGAGGCGCGTTTAGCCAAGTGCGCCTCGAGTATGTCCCTTCGCACCGACACGCGTGCCGCAAGGGCGGATCAGGCCGCGGAGGGAAGGGAGGACGAATTGTCTCGACTCCATCCACTTCATCATCCATACCATCTCCCTGCCCTTGCATCCGCCCCCGATTCATCATCCAAATCCCCTCCAACCCCACGCGCTAGGGTTCGCCAGATTTCTCTTCGCTCCTCGGCCCGGAGGAATTCGGCGCCGGGATCGCCCACCGATCGGTCTTTGCGCCTGGAGGAGGATTCGTGAGGAGGAGGCGGCTCGATTCAGCGAGGCTGGGGCGTGGGGCCAATCAGACCCTTGGACTGGCTGCGGGCCATGGCGGGATCGACGACAGCGGCTGCGGCGGGGCTCTCCGGCGCCAGCCAGAGTTGACGCCCATGGAGCACGTCCAGCAGGTTGCGCGTCTTCCCCTCCTCCTCTGCTGTCGTCTGATCTAACCTACCGCCCCGTGGCGGCGGTTGCATGCGACTCTGTCCAATTCTCCGTCGCGGTTGCCTGGCCGGTCCTTCCTGTTCCGCGAGCGGGCATGATTTCGCACGCACCAAGCAGGATTTGCTCCTACGAGATTCTTCTATAGAGCTCGCGGTTCCCAGTTCCCCCTTGTGGAAACCGATTGATGTTTCACTGCAACCCGATGTGTAAAACTCGAACCAATCGTTTGCGATGCTACTAGAGGATCACGGGGATTTGTTTTGCGCCAAGAGAGTTTCTCTGAACCAGCTCGCAGTTGATTGTCGTTTTAATTGCCAATTATTCGGTAGGATACTCTTACACAATCTTCTAGTAGCTTCTTCGCTAATGTGTTGCCCATTGTGTTGTGAAGAGTCGGTCATGTTTCTCGATGCAGAGGATGGAAATTTAC
The DNA here is from genome assembly GCA_030063025.1 of Avena longiglumis. Taxonomy (NCBI): domain Eukaryota; kingdom Viridiplantae; phylum Streptophyta; class Magnoliopsida; order Poales; family Poaceae; genus Avena; species Avena longiglumis. Next base: position 483,864,195 of record CP125977.1, read on the forward strand.
TTGCCCCGGTGCCCAGAAGGGCCAGATCAGGGTCGAGAACTACGGCGCCAGAAAGACCAAGTTCATCAACGCGCACTCCTCCCGTGTCGCGTGCTTCGCCTTGTCCCAGGATGGGAGGCTCATCGCCACCGCCAGCACCAAGGGGACGCTTGTAAGGATCTTTAATGCCGCTGAGGGCAATCTTCTCCAAGAAGTAAGTTACTTCATCACTTCTCTCAAACATATACACATTCAACTCATAAATTTTAGTACTAGTGTGTCATGAATTATGCCAGTACGCAACATTTATGCTACAAAAGCTCTGGTTTTGCACTCATGTCAGCTGTACCATGCGACATAGGTTAATAGAATGACGATTGTAGCCTTAGCTTTATACTTTTTTGATTCATTAGCTTTTTCAATTCAATTTAGAGCGCTACCGATTTTGCTGATACTGGATGTTGCATTTATTTAGCAATCAGTTAGTGAAATCTTGAAATTGTATTCAATGATTTCCTGTAAAGTTATCTTTCACAAGGAAGCTTCCAAACCTGGGCTTTTGAAGTTTATAGTTCTCAGTTTAGAAGGATTTTATGAATGAGCCTCATGCGTTTGCTACACAGCTGATGCCATTTGCGATTTCAATGGAAACCGAGCTCACTCTCAACTATTTATAACTAGTCGACTGTCTAGAAAATTGACTGCTCCACACGGTGTTCTTCGTTTATATGAACACATATTATTGCGGATAGAGATTCTTGTAGTCAGTACATTTTACTTTTCTGCATATTTTGTAGGTGGGGTAACCCTGTGCAGAAATATGAATATTCTACGCGTTTACTTAGAGTTCCTACGGAAGTTGCAGAGCCACTTTACTTGACACGCAGGGCTGAACAAGGAAAAGAATGTTGCTCTAATTGATTCTCACTGATTTTTTCAGAATTGTCTGACAGTCTCACTGTGATATAAATTCTCTCTTGATATGATTCATTTATAATCTTTACTTTTATTGTTTCAGCCATCAAGGGGAGAATTTGGTCTGATGGTTGTGTATTATGCCAAGCGCGGTGATAAGCATCATGCAAGAGGAATAGAGCCCAATGCTTTTGTCTTCACAAGGTAGGTCCGTTTCACTTGTCATTTACATTTTGTTTGGTTGTTTTTTTCCATGATAGACAGACTAATGTAGGATAAAACAGAAGCTGCAAACCACTAATTCAAATAGACAAACTGCAAAAAAAATTTAATATATAAATTGGTCATGGAAATATTTCTGCAAGATACAAGATAGTCTTTGTGATTGCTTCACATTGCTGGTTTGTCCCCTGCATTAAATTTAATTCATTTCATGCAGCCTTGTTCACGCTTATGCAGTTGCTAGAGATATGCGCGGGGCACTGTCATGCGTTGAAGAAATGAAAGCTGAGGGCATTGAGTTGACAATAGTTACCTACAGTATCCTAGTTGCAGGGTTTGGCAAAATAAATGATTCTCAGTGAGTACTACCCCATCCCTGTCCTCTGATCAACTCAAGTGCTGAGCCATTCTCATTGTGCTATCTTTACGTGCTTTATTACAAATTCTGGTCTTGCTCTTTATTCAGGATTCCGGAGCACGAAGGCGGGCTCGTGAAGCCCTCGTCTCTGAGCGCGCTCGCCGCTGCCGAGGCCACACTAGTGGAAACGCGGGCTTTTGTTGATCCCGAAAATGGGCTTTAACACCGGTTCTTCTACGAACCGGTGTTAAAGGGGGGGCCGTACCAGCGTGGCCTCTGCGGCATTAAAGGAGCCCCCCCTTTAACACCGGTTCGTGCCACGAACCGGTGTTAAAGGTCCCTCCACCCAGTGGCCCGCGCACCCCCCCCCTTTAACACCGGTTCGTGGCACGAACCGGTGTTAAAGGGGGCTATAAGACACCACCCCAGCCCACACACCCCACTCTTCCATTCTTTCACATTTTGGAGCCTAGCAAGAGGGTGTGAAGAGTGCTAGTTTGTGTTTTTTTCATATGCACTAGAGGTGTTCGGTGAAATGCCCGAGAGCTCAAAATAAGCTTTCTTGTTGCTCTTTCCATCTCGGTCGAGGTCGGCAACTATAGTTTCATGTGTCATTGATGTACTATATATAAATGGTCATCTCCCTATTATTTTTTGATATATACTACATATTAAAGCAGATGAATCGGCAATGGATGTACGGTGACCGCCCGCACTTCCGAGTACATTACGGGCATCCAAAATTTCATCGTTGTGGCTAATGCAACCCGTTGTCACAATGGTTTTATGTGTTGTCCGTGTGTTCACTGTCAGAACAAGAAAGACTACTCAAATACCAGAACCATTCACGCCCACCTGCTTCGATCCGGTTTCATGCCCAGCTATAATTGTTGGACCAAGCACGGAGAAAAAGGGGTTGTGATGGAAGACAAAGAAGAAGAAGAGGATGATGAAAACTATCATAATATGTATCCTGAATATGATGATCTGCACGGGGTAGATAATGAAGATCAAGAGGGAGCAGATGGGCCCGCTGATGACGATCTTGGTCGGGCCACTGATGCAAAGGAAGAATGTGAAACTGAGCAGGAGAAGGAGAAGCTGGAGCAGATGTTAAAGGATCACAAAACATTGTTGTATCCAACTTGCGAAGATGGCCACAAAAGCTAGGTGCCACACTGGATTTGCTGCAATGGAAGGCGAGAATGGTGTGTGACGGCGCATTTTCAAAGTTGTTGGTAAAATGAAGAATCTTCTTCCAAGAAATAATGAGTTGCTGACAGTACATACCAAGCAAAGAAGGTTGTCGCCCTCTAGGATTAGGCGTCGGAAGATACATGCCTGCATTAATGACTGCATCCTCTACCGGTGAGAAGTACGAGAATTTGGATGCATGCCCGGTATGCACGCAACTGCGGTATAAGATCGACGAGGCGATCTGGCGATGTTGAGGCGAGGCCCCTAGGAAGAAGGTTCCCGCCAAGGTTATGTGGTATGCTCCTATAATACCACGGTTAAAAGCGTCTCTTCAGAAATAAAGAGCATGCCAAGTTGTTGCGATGGCACATGGAAGACCGTAAGAAAGACGCGATGTTGAGACACCCGCTGATGGGTCACGGTGGAGAAAAGTCGGAGAGTACCCGGACTTTGCACGTGGCGCAAGGAACTTAAGGTTTGGTCTAAGTACGACGGCATGAATCCTTTTGGTGAGCGAGCTGCGATCCGCACACGGCCTGACCCTATGTATCTATAACCTTCCTCCTTGGTTGTGTATGAAGAGGAAGTTCATTATGATGCCGGTGCTCATCCAAGGCCCGAGGCAACCCGGCAACGACATTGATGTGTACCTAAGGCCATTAGTTGAAGAACTTTTACAGCTGGGCCAAACCAGGTGTACGTATGTGGGATGAGCACAAAGGGGAGCCATTTGACCTCTGAGCATTGCTTTTCGTAACCATCAATGATTGGCTGCTCTTAGTAACATTTCAGGGCAGACAAACAAGGGATACAATGCATGCACACACTGTTTAGATGATAATCTGAAAGTGTATATTTGGATAAATGTAAGAAGGTTGTGTACCTAGGGTATCGCCGATTTCTTCCGAACCGCATCCGATGAAGAAAGAAAGGCAAGCATTTCAAAGCGTCTGGCGAATCCGAAGAAAGGAAGGCTACCCTCAAGTCCAAACCACGTACTCTCAGAGGTTCAATTACGGTGACCCCGGCGGCGGACGATAATGACGGCGGCGACTACGATGGCGAGTATTACAGGTGTAGGCAGGAGCATGACTAAATCACTCCAACATTCGAAACAAGTTCGGCGATTGTTACTTAATCGGCCATGTATCTTAATTTTCAGTTCTTTTATGTATCTTAATTTTCAGTTCGGTTATCGATTGTTACTTAATCTGGCCATGTATCTTAATTTTCAGTTCTTTTATATATCTTAAAAAGCACCTTTAATGCATGAAATAAGTGTTTATTTATTTTAAAAATTTCATGTAAAGTAAATATAAAATCATTTACATGAATGGATAGATATTATTTTTCTGAAAATTATGATATATTATTCATATTTTTCTGAGTTGAAATGAAAAGATATGAATTTTCTAAATTCATATCATATTTTTGAATTAAAAAGCACCTTTAATGCATGAAATAAGTGTTTATTTATTTTAAAAATTTCATGTAAAGTAAATATAAAATCATTTACATGAATGGATAGATATTATTTTTCTGAAAATTATGATATATTATTCATATTTTACGAGTTGAAATGAAAAAGATATGAATTTTCTAAATTCATATCATATTTTTGAATTAAAAAGCCCCTTTAATGCATGAAATAAGTGTTTATTTATTTTAAAAATTTCATGTAAAGTAAATATAAAATGATTTACATGAATGGATAGATATTATTTTTCTGAAAATTATGATATATTATTCATATTTTTACGAGTTGAAATGAAAAAGATATGAATTTTCTAAATTCATATCATATTTTTGAATTAAAAAGCCCCAATTAAAAAGCCCTGAATTAAAAAGCCCTGAAATAAATGCGGAAAACACCCCCTTTAACACCGGTTCCAACACGAACCGTGTTAAAGGGGGTATTTATTTCACCTCCCTTATTCCTCCCACGCAGCCAGATCGATCGAAGGCCGCCCGACGCCGCCACGCCTGCCCGCCGCCCGACGCTGCCTGCCGCCGACGCTCGCCGCCGCCGAGGTTCGCCGCCTCGACGCTCTTCCCTCGCTCGTTGGCTGCTCGGCCGCCGCCGCCCTCCCCGCCGGCAAAGATCAAGACCACCGCGACGCCGCCGCCCTCCCCGCAGGCGCACCGCCGCCGCCTTCCACTGCACCGCCATGACCCGGCCTCCTCCACCGCCGCCCGCGACCCGGCTCCTCCTCCACTTGCGCCGCCTGCTCCTCCCTCCGCTGCCCCCACTGCGCCGCCACGGGCGACGCCAAGCCCAGCTCGCGACCCCGCCAGGCCAGCTCCTCCTGCGGCGCCTCCCCGCCTCCCGTCGGCGGCGCGAGCTCCTCCCCTGCTGCCTCCCGGCGTCCCGCCTCGCTGCCTTCCCAAAGAACCCGCCAACAAAGACAACCGTCGCCGCGCCACACGCAACCCGCTCGCCAACCAACCGCTGGCCCACCGCCTGCGGTCCTACCGCCCTGCCCGCCAAGCTCGCTCGCCACCGGACCGCGTCTTCCTCCTCCCCCGGTCGCGCCCAAGCCGCCACGTCATCCTGTGGGTCCCGCCTCCATGTGCGCGTCCGTGTGTGCTCGTGTGTTTGTGACATGTACGTGAGTCTGCTTGTGTACCTTAGGGACGACTTGGAGCACCCCAAGTTCGCCCACAACCCCCGACGCCGAGGCCCTAAACCCGTGGTCCATCTACAAGACCGCCGAGAACCTCGGGTGCACCAACATGGAAGACCAAGACCGATCCGCGAAATCCGGACCCGATGACCACCAAGAACGCCACCGCTTAACAAGTACGCCCTCCCGAACGCCAAGCACGCGGACCCGCCTCAACCGACCTGCCCCTCTCCTTCGGCCCCGGCGCTGGCCATGTCCGCGACTGCCGCCGTCAGGCCATCCCCTGTTCGCGCCTCCCTCCTGGGCCCGTCTTCCTTGGTCGTGCCCCTTTTGGCAGGAGCTCCGCTGCCCCGGCCATGGCGCCTCCTCGAACCGCCCGGCCTCGCGACTCAACGATCTAGGCCTTAATCCTTGCACATGTGAATTAGAAGCATGTGGAGTAAAATAAAATAGCTTATAGCAAAGATATTATAATAGGCCACGCCTAAACCCTAACTGCCCCCCTCGCTCTCTTCCCCGTGCAGGAGCGTCTCGCCGCCCCCGCTTCGGAGCTCATAGGCCACGCCTAAACGCCGCTAGCACCACCGCCCGACGAGACCGCCGCATCCGGTTCCGCCTCGCCGCCTCGCCCACACCACCCTCGTAAGCCTCGCCCGCCGCCATCCCGCGGGATATAAGTAAGGGCATGTTTGATTCAAAGGATTTGTATAGGAAATTTGTAGGATTAAATCCTATAGGAAATTTGTAGGATTAAATCCTATAGGAAATCCTATAGGAAATTATGCATGTTTGATTCAAAGGATTTGTATTGTATGTGTATTGTATATGCATGTGTATATTTTGTGCCACGCCGACGACCACCGCCACCATTATGCCGTCGACCCTGACCTCCTATGTCCTCGCTGAGCCTACACACGCGTCGAGGGTGTGTCGCCCATTTTAGGTAGACCATCACGTCGTGCTGGTTCGAACGCACACCCCCACGCACCCCGGCCCCGCTCTCGCCCTAGCGTCGCCACCTCTCGTTGTCAATATAGCATTATAATAACCATGCTATGTTAATCAACTTTGATGACAAGTTAATTAGAAGAAGTAAATGTACCCTCTCATATGAGTCCGGGGTTTCTCCGAATTAGGGTTTGAAATGACCAAGCATGTATTAGGGTTACATTTCAATACTTTTAACTGTCATATCATCGCCCTTGCTTGAGCATTTCAATAGATGTATTACTGATATTTGTGTGATAATATTATTGTTTTAGAAACTATGGATCCACTTAGTAGAAACCTTGAAGAAGAAGAAATAATGGAGAACATTATTGATGAGGACACCTCACAATATCTCGAACTTGGAGGGACATGACGACAGCTCAAGTACTAGTCATGGAGAAGATGAAGACTCGGTGAACGCAATTTAATGGTTACAAAGTCCGCGGTATATGCATTTATTAAGCCTCGGTGACTTCCACCAACAATCTTCTTCTACATGTATTAATTAATGCTTCTTTCTTCTTTTAGCCCTCTGGATCGACCAGCCGCAACCATCTTCTTCTACAAAAAGAGCAAGCGGTAGCGAGCCAAGTTGAAAGATCGTGCAAAGTTCACGATCAAGCAACCGTGTTGATGGCAGGCCGATGGAGCCCAAGAAGGCCGCAGACAAATTTATACGTCAGTGGAGTTCTTGTTAGGGACCAAATCCCAATCATAATTGAAAATTGGAATAAGCCAAAGAAGGCGACGGTACCTTTGTCGATGAGATCCAAAGAAACGCTTTGGAATTCGTTGTTGGTAAATTTCACCCTTCCGCCAGAGGAGGATGAAAACAACCCGTTATAAAGAACAAGGTCAAAGAGTGGACTCTAAAGAAGATGGCTGATGCTTTCCGCAATGGCGAAGACAAAATTGAACAAATTTGTCAAAGTGGCGAGACTCAATTTCAAGACGCATATTATACGAAGATAAGACCTCACTGGCCCGAATTTAAGACATATAAAAAAAGTGCTATAGCTAAAAAGAGGTCAGAAACCAATACGCTTAATGCCGTGAAGAAGGAATATCACCAGAGGGCGGGTCGGTGGCTACATATCTCGAGAGGCCTAAGTGGGAGGAAGCTGAGAAGGCCTGCGAGAGGGATCACACCCAGGCGGATGGGTGGGACCTACGTGCAAAGACTTGGTTCTCTGGAATCGGGGCAAGGTTGGACCCGAAGCGATTGTGTATCTTCCCAACCATCCTTGCCAAACCCGTCCGAACTCATCACGGCATACGAGGAAACATCCGGGACCTTCCATCCCGGCAGAGAGAATGACCAGCTCACCGCGCCATCGGTAAAAAGAACACTACGGACATGCACGAGGCACGGGGGTATGGCGTGGAAGGATGGGTTTGCCGATTGGAGCGACTCTTACAGATGGCGGCGAAAAAGAAAAAAGCGTCTGATCGGATGACACAGATAGAACATGCACTTGCGGCCAGACGCAAGTGAATGCACAACGAGCCATCAAGCTACCGGCCCATCTCAGCGGCATGAAGAGCCTGCATTGGAAGCTGCCAGCCGGACTCTGCGCGGAAGCGTGTGGCTTCCACGGAGAACGTGCCAACGCTTGAAATGACGGGTCCTCGATACCCGTTGATGAGATCACGGAGCGAACACGCTGAGCTGCATGTGAGATTAATGGGCTTATCCATTAAGGTGGTATCGGCTATGCCTTACCTCCTGTAGCTGGTGGAACTTACCACTGCCGACCGATTCCGGATGGCTATGCTGTTGTCGGGGTGGATGAGGTTGTGAAGGAATATGAGGAAGCATAGCTTGACCATGCTACGGTGAAGGGAAACTCAACTCAAATTTGCGGTGAAAACAACCATTCTTTGGAAGAAGGAACACATTGTGCTTCCAAATTGGAGGTCACTTGGCACCCCGTCTCCATGCGTCGGCGATCTGAGCCGCTTCAGCCATCTCTGCGGCAGCCATCTCCGCCCGTCGGCCATCTCTGCTGGCAGCCATCTCCGCCGTCGGCCATCTCTGTGGCAGCCATCTCCGCCCGTCGGCCATCTCTCAATGGCAGCCATCTCCGCCCGTCGGCCATCTCCGGTGCTTCAGCCATCTCCTCGGCGTAAGCGGAAGAGCACTGCCACGAGGAGCATCGGTGCTTGCCACAAAGAAATCCGCAGGAAACCGTCGCCAAAGAGTTCAAAAACTACGTCGCAGCCTTCCGCCAAGCCATTGCGGTTTTACCGTGGAATCGCAGCGACGAGGAGACCAATAGGATCTCGGAGAACAGGTCAAGAAATTCTTTGCACCTAGACGGGCCGAGCCAAAGGAGAAAATAGATCCGGCGGTGGTGGAGAAGTTTTACAAAAATCTTTTGAAACACGAAACCCCACTTGTGCCGGACTACGAGCGCAGATTTTGAAGCGGATGCAAGGCGCCGTGGGGAGACTGAAAGTAGCGATCGTGAGGCACCCAAAACAGTTCCCATGCTCGGAGAGCAGGAAAACCAATCATGCGCCCGCTCCAAATGTTTGACAAGCGGGCGCTCCTCCGTAGATGATTACGAGGCGAGCTACAAAGAAAGGCCAATGAGATGGGGATGACTTACATTGCATACTTGAACGTCATGGGAGACAACTTGCCCAAATGCGATGTCAACCCCATACAGCCATGGAAGTATGGGAAGAATCTAGTCAAGAAAGAGGAGCTCAAAATCTACCAACAAAGATGCGAAAATTGCACAAGTGGTACCTTCATTTCTGCAAGACGAGAAAAGAAGAATGGATCACGGTAGCATATAAGAGATGAGATTTTCTTGTGCGGAGACGACGCGATCGACTTCAACATTCAAGACTTGCATTTTCTATTCAATCGAAGGAACTCGACAAAGCTGCCATCGGCCTTTATTGTGTGTAAGTACTATTTACGTAATTTTTATCTCAACTCATTCACTTCATTAATTGCATGTATATATATATGCTCACCATATATGTATATACTATTATGCAGGAAAAAGGTTATGGAATGCAGGAAAGGAGGCCCTTTTGACATTGGGTTCGTTGACCCAAATAGAGTTCATGAAGAAGTGGTAAGAGAAAACCGGGCAAGCAGAAGATTACTTGCTAAAGTCTTTCTTGAGACAACAAACCAAAAGGAAATACTATTGCCTTACAACTTCGTGAGTACTGTTACCCTCTCTCTTGTACACATTACTTTGGCTTACTCGATGTTAAGTGTAATCGATGATGAGTTATGCGTCTTGAGTTCCACTTTATTCGCTAGTCATTCAACCCGACTCAGAAAAGTCCTTGTCATGGACTCGTTACGAAAAGAAAAAGAGCTATGGGCAAACTTTAGAGAGATGCTCGAGGTAATTTCAATCATATTATCGCACTAGATCGGCAACTTTCGTGACAATAAGTAATTAATTACTCCTTTATCCATTTTCTTTGTCGGACGGGGTTTGGAAAATGTTCACGGGCAGGGCCGTGGGTGAATGGTCGAGAAGAACTAAAATTTGTAGACCAAAATGTAAGTAATACTAGCTAGCTTCCAATTCCATTATATCATGCTTTATTGATTATTATTTTGATTGAACTCTCTATTCTCGTAAAGTGCGGCGCATCAAGGACACGGCAATAACTTATGTGGGTACTATGTTTGCGAATTCATTCGCAACCACGATATGTCTTGACGAGCCGCACTAGAACAACTTAGAGTAAGTAAACAAAGTCCACAACATTATTTTATTACCATCAATTGTGTTGAGTTTTATTCTTATATATATATTGACGGCCCATTCTTCATATATATTCAGATCGAGCGGATCTGGGACCAACTCCTACCATTTGAGCATACGAGCCATTCAAGAGGAATTGGCGGGGTTCATACTTGATGAGGTCGTCACGCCTGGCGGAGAACTCTTTAGATATCCACCTCCGGCGATGTAGATGTATGTGGCGATGTATGTGCCGATGGCGATGTATGTGCCGATGGCGATGTTTGTGTATAATAATAGTTGCTTAATTATTCATGTACTCGTATGTACCGATGACGATTTATAAGTATACGGCTCCCGATCGATTTCCCCTCTCTCTCCCCCCCCTCCGGCAGATATACGCCCAGAGCAGGCGAGAAATGCGCGGCGAGATTTAGGCCGTTTTCTGCCGGCGAGTTCCGCGGCAGAAAACGGCTAAATCTTCGCCACAAGAATTTTAACACCGGTTCCAGGTCTGAACCGGTGTTAAAGAGCCCTGCGGCAGCCCGTCGCCACCCTTTAACACCGGTTCGTATAGGAACCGGTGTTAAAGGGGCCCCCCCTCTAACACCGAACCCTCAACAGCGGTTGTGGAACCGCTGTTAGAGGGTCCTCCAAACCGGTGTTAGAGGGGTACGTGTGCACTAGTTCCATCACCAAAGAGAACAAGGTCTCTCTTCTTCTAGCAGGGTCCGGGCCGACGCTGCACAAGGCCGCTGAGCACGCCGCGTCCAGCACAGAAGGAAGAAGTGGAGGAACTTCCTCGTGATCACCACCTTGTTGCTCTTCATGGTAGGTTATGTGCTCTACTTCATCTAGCTAGAGCTCCATCGTCGGAGTTGTAATGTGGTTGTAAACTTGTAATCGGAGGTGTAATGTGAATTGTGAACTTGTACTCGGAGGTGTGAACTTGTGGCACAAACACTTGATGTATGAACTTGTATGTCATGATTGATGTGTAATGTATTGTATTCATGTTGGTTCTATTATGCTTTGGCAAATTGCAAGTTTCTGAAAAATTCTGTGGACTATATTGTATATTTGAATATCTTTATATTATTATTTATAGTGGTCTGTAAAACTTGAATTTCGAAAATATTACCGGAGGCGCATATAGGATACTATAGGAGGCGCATATACTATAAATATCCGAGGCATTACGAAACATATGAAGCATATGATATGCGCCTCCTATACTTCACATATGCGAGGCGCATAATAATATGCGAGGCGCATATCGATATGCGCCTCGCATATGTGAAGTATAGGAGGCGCATATCAGATGCGCCTCGCATAAGAAATACCCGAGGCTTGAAGCTAGAGGCACATGTGATATGCGCCTCGGATAGGCTTTTTGGTGCGCCTCGGATAGGCTTTTCTCTAGTAGTGGGTATTGCATTGTTATGCCTTGATCAGTCCTGTCAATTGCCCTGCTGTAATTTGTTTACCCAGCATGCCATGTTTGTTTATCTAAGGAGAACACCTCTAGTGAACTATGGACCCCAGTCCAATCTTTACCATTGATACATCTTCCTTTATTCTTTGTCTGCAAACCATCATCACCTTCCACACCATACAGTTAATCCTTTGTTACAGCAACCGGTGAGATTGACAAGCTCACTGTTAGTTGGGGCAAAGTTTTGAGTTTGTGTTGTGCAGGTTTCCATGTTGCTTGCAACACCTTTGAGACGTTTCCTTCCTCCTACTGGTTCGATAACCTCGGTTTCTTACTAAGGGAACACTTGTTGCTGTGCTGCATCACACCTTGCTCTTGGAGTTTCCCGACTAAGTGCTCCCACGTTGACAAAGCGCCAACAATGGCGACGATCTGCCCTCTCCGGGAAGGAATTCCCCTGGCAGAAATCTGTCTGCCGGAGAGCTCTTTCTCTCTCGGTATTTTCTGCCCTGCAGAGGCGGCATAATGTTTCTGTGGTTGCTTCCCGTGTATTAGGTTTCGAGGAGAAGATATAGGCGAGAGGGCGGAGCCAAAGGTGGGCCAGGGTGGCCACACCCCCTATAGGCGTGGCCCAGGGTGGCCCGCGCCTGGGGTGTGTGGGCCCCCTGTGGCCCAACTCCGCCTCCCCTTCTGGCATCCTTCGTCTTCTGGGAAAATAGAATTTTCCGTAGTTTTTCTGGTATTTTTACGATCTTTGGGAAATTGCATCAAAACACCATTTGTTCCATTAGAATCCTGACTCCGGAAGTTTATCCTCCAAGAATCATCCAACATGCAAAAATAGATGAAAATACATAAGTAACACCTCTTAATACAAAATATATCAATGAATAGAGGCAAATTATGATATAGAATGGTGATGCTGTTGCCTGCCAAAACTCACCGGCGAGCAGCGACGAGCAACACGAAGAGCCGGGAGGCTCCCAGAACTGCTGGTGGGCCCTGGTCCCTCGGGCGACGGCCCGCAAAACTCCGGCACACGTCCTGGCTTGGTTCGAGGGCGTGCCACCTGACCTATACCTGGTCAGGAAGGTGAAGGATTGCTCCGATTGATTTCCTGCATGGTAAACAAGTATACGTAAAATTCGAGCCGTGACCGGCTCCCAGGTTTTCCTGTAAATCGGCTCCTAGAGCCGATTGCCCCATGGTTCTGCATTAGATTTACGATAACATGGGGTTTTGCTTGATCACTACAAGTTAAATCGATCTACGACAGTTTAATGTTTTCACCACGTAACTGGAACATCCTACACGTGATTGAGCCTGGTATGTACAAAAGATGAAGAATATTAACCCTAGAGGAGGCCTAATAACTAACGTAAAGTCAATTACCGGAACAACTTCTCTAGAACGAATAAGCCACGTCCTTATGTACCACTGGATCGTTCAACCCGTTTGTAGGGCCTGACTACGTAGATATCAAACTAAACCTTGGCGAGCAAGGCACAACCATAACAGATCGAATCAGCTAAATAAAGATCAAGCAAGGTGCTACCCTTGCACTTGGGAAAAGGTGCAAAGGTAGCGAGATAACTAGAGGTAGCATAACTTCGACGATAATAATGAAAAGAACACCGATGCTAGCCTCAAACAATCTATGATAATGGTATTACTCGCCATCAACAACGCTTCAGTACGAGTAAAACCAGGTAACGAGTAGATATCGCCTAGATCGCAAGATGCGATCTAGGCATGACACTTACCCGAAAGAAACCCTAGAAACAAGGGTGGCGATCGCCGAGATTGTGTTTGTTGTAAACGTGGTTGTCCTCCTTTTTCGATAACCTTAGGTACATATTTATAGTCCGGAGACTCTCTACTTTTGGAATAACTCTACAACTCTATCTTTACCTAAACAAGCGGAACCTAAACAAACGAAACCTACTATGATACAAGATACAGGCGGTCTAGCCCAATTCTACTAGGCCGATCCAACAATACGTTGAATACACGCATCTTCCAAGCCCATCTTGATCACGGCCCATCTCCGTTGGCCAAAATATGGCGATAACACATGCCCCCGGTTTTGGCAATGATAATTCCAAAACCACTCGTGTTTTTTCTCCTCCTCTTTTTTTTATCGGCTGCGTTGAGAATCGCGTGGCGTAATAAATCGCCACGCTACCCTTCATCATGATGCCATGTCTTCTCAACTCCTCGCGATTGCATGATTTGACGATTTTGGCGGCAACTGGGAAACCGCTATGGCATTGAACCGCTCTCCACTATTCCCTTATTTAAATCCGTCGCGAAAGCGATTCCCCATCTTCCTCCAGTAGCCAGAAAAACCCTTCTTCCTCCGCCTGAAAAAACCCTCTTTCTTCGCCATGGCCTCCTCTGCCTCCTCTGGCCTGTCTTCCCACGCCTCCAACAGCATCAGTGACCGAGAGCCGACGCCAGAACATCCGCCCACGGCGTCTGAAGATTTCGCCCACGATGGGACGAAAGGGATCGATTTCGCCGTCGGAGGACGGCGCGCCCCGATCGACGGCGAAGAGAGCCTACAGTTCCTCGTTGACGGGGAACTGGAGGCGAAGAGCAGTGACGACGCCTGGTCGTGGGACGGCGTCGAGTCCTCCGACGAGGAGGAAGAATCGGAGGAAGACACCTCCTCCGACGAGTACCCGCCGACGAAGCGCTTCCGCGCCGGGTCCAGCGAGGACACCGAAGATGACGACGAAGACGAAGAGGCCCCCGCTGGTTTCTTCAGCAGCAGCAGCGAAGACGACGCCGGCAGCAGCGCTGAAGACAACGAAGAGGACGGCGGCGACGACAACGGCGACGATCTCACCCTTTAGATTAGGAATCAGTAGCAGCAACAGTAGTAGTAGGCTCCCTTTTGTAATCAATCGTCCTTTGTAAGCAATCATCTTTTGAATGAATGAAAATCTATTTCCCGAAGATTGCCTTGTTCGCCCCTGATCTTGCCGATAGCCACGATAGGTCGATGTCCTAGAAGTCGATGACACTGTATCGGCTTTCAACATACTGCACGCATACAGTCAAACAAGTCAAATCGCAAAGAGCCGATGACTACCCATCGGCTTCTCCCAAAAAACGTTGACAGGGTCAAAACTTGGTCGCATCTTTAGGCACATTAAAACGGCCACTTCTTGGTTTCAAACGGTGACCTGCGACCTTTCTCAAAACGGGCGACCCAAATCTCCAATTGCCCATCGAAAAACGTGCCCTGAACAAACAACTAGTGACAAGCAAGGATGAAGATGACGAAGCTGAGATCGCCGAGGTGGATCGTGTCGTCTTGGCGACGCCTCCACGCCTTGAGCATTTCTTGATAGCTTGTATGTAACGGCACTGTTTGTAACATGTGTGAACCTCTAGAGTCGATGACCGTGCATCGGCTATACATTTTTTTTTATTCGGCCAATTTTCAGCATCGGCCCCCATATTTTTACTGTCCATCGTCTCACGTGCTTTTACTTAGCCGATTTCGGTATCGGCCCCTCCAGTTTTACTGTCCAACATCCCACATGCTTGGGAAATATTTCTTGAGATGTTGACCGTTGACCGCCACTGGGAATTTCACGCCGTCCAGCTCCTCAAGCATGTACGCGTTTCCTCTTAAAACTTGGTCGACCCTGTACGGCCCGTGCCAATTTGGAGACCATTTACCATATGTTGCATCCTTAGTCCCCAAGGGCAACACAGCTTCCCATACCAGATCACCAACGTGGAACTCCTTTGGCTTCACTCTCTTGTTGTATGCATGAGCTACTTTGGCCTTGTTCTCTTTGATTTTTTCCAGTGACCACAGCCTGAGCTCGGTTAAATCCTCCACACTGTCACTCATCAGGGTTGCGTATTCTTCGGTTGTTAGATCGTCCTGAAAAGTGACGCGTCTCGATCCAGCCGTAATTTCCCAGGGTAGGACGGCTTCTTGTCCATATACTAGATGGTATGGCGAGGTTTTTATTGCTCCATGGCATGACATGCGATAAGCCCATAACGCCTCTGACAAAACCTCGTGCCAACGCCTAGGGTGCTCATCGACTTTTCTCTTGATCAGTTTGATGAGGCTCTGGTTGGATGCTTCAGCCTGCCCATTTGCTTGAGCATAGTATGGAGATGATCTAATCAGCTTGATCCCCGTGTCCTCACAGAACTTTCTAAACTCGTGAGAAATGAAGACCGAACCTCCATCGGTCGTGATAGTTTGGGGAATCCCGAATCTATGGATGACATGTTCTTTCACAAAATTGATAACATCCTTCGAGTTTACTGACTTCATCGGGACAGCCTCCACCCATTTAGTGAAGTAGTCAGTGATGGCCAAAATCCACATGTGGCCTTTGCTTGATGGAGGATTGATTTTGCCGATCATGTCCATGCCCCACCCTCGGAATGGCCAAGGCTTGATGATGGGGTTCATTGCTGACGCGGGTACCATCTGGATTTTTCCAAATTTCTGACATGCTTGACACCCTTTGTAGTAGTTGAAACAGTCCTCAAGCATGGTGGGCCAATAAAACCCTGATCGCCTGATCAACCATTTCATCTTATGAGCCGATTGGTGAGTTCCACAGCGCCGTGTACCTCGTGTAGGAGCCGATTGGCCTCGGCTGTCCCCGCATTTGAGCAATAGCCCTTCCGAGTCCAGAAACATGTCATCCCCAATAAGCACGTACTTCATGGCTTTGTACCTTATCCGTTTAGGTGCCCCCCGAGCCGAATCCTTCAAGTAATTGAAGATATCGGCTCTCCAGTCGTCCGCTTCCAGGAACTGTACCTGAACGTCGGCTCCTTCTACAACGTCCTTGTAGCCTGAAGCCATCTGCGCAAGATCGTTCGCCTCGGTATTCTGCGATCGTGGGATCCAAGTGAAGTTTATGTATCGGAATTGCGCCATCAGCTCGCGGCAGTGCAGCCATAATGGGAAGAGGGACTCGCTCTCGCACTTGTAGTCCTCCGTGAGCTGGGAAATCACCAACTTGGAGTCTCCAAAAATTTCCACTGCTTCTGCTCCGGCTTCGAGGAGTAAATCCATTCCCTTGCGTATCGCCTCGTACTCGGCTACATTGTTGGTGCGAGAGGTAGACAATCTGATGGAGAAGGAAAATGTTGCCCCCCGGGGCGACACGAGTAAAATGCCGATGCCGCAGCCATCGTCACAAACTGATCCGTCGAAAAACATAGCCCAATCTCTTATGGACGGTCTTTGCTATGTTAGTGTTGATCCTTTCGGCGATAAGATCGCCGCCTGTCCCTTAATCGCTTTCGGGTTGATACCGGATGTCAAACTCGATAATGCAAACATCCATTTGCCCGTCGGCCTTTTAACATAGGAGCCGACAAGATGTGCTTTATGACGTCGATTTGCATATGATGATGATCTGGCGATAGCAAAATGTGGCGCAGCTGGTGCGAGTGAAAACAGCGAGGCACAACTTATCGATATCGGGATACCTTGTCTCGCGTCCGATCCTTACGCTTATGTAAAATACGACTCGCTCCAGCCCATCATAAACTTGCACCACTACCGAGGCGATGGACGTGTCAGCTACTGACAAGTAAATGTAGAACGGCCTGTCCGGCTGGGGTGGAACCAACACTGGCGGCTTTGTCAGGTATTCTTTGATCTCGTCAAAGGCTCGTTGTTGTTCTGCCCCCCAGCGGAATTCCTCGTCAGACTTGATTTTTACTAGTCCCATGAACGGCTCTATTCTTCCTGACAGATTGGAGATGAATCTTCTGACGAAGTTGATCTTGCCGATGAGGGACTGCAGTTCTTTCTTTGTACTGGGTGGCTTCATTGTTCGCACTACCTCCTGACTTTTCAGGCCGATCTCAATTCCGCGTTCATGGACCAAAAAACCCAAGAACTGACCGGCCGTCACCCCGAAGGCACACTTCTTTGGATTCATCCGTAGGCCAAATTTTCTTGTTCGGTCCAGGACGCGTCGTAGATCGTCTAAGTGTCCTTGTGCTGAAGCAGACTTGACCACCACGTCATCAATGTAGATTTCCACCAGCTTGCTGATCAGATCATGAAAAATATAATTCATGGCTCTTTGGTACGTGGCGCCGGCATTCTTCAGTCCAAACGTCATGACTACATACTCGAACAACCCCACCGAACCTGGGACTCTGAATGCAGTCTTGTGTATGCCTTCTGGAGCCATGAAGATCTGGTTGTAACCGGCATTGCCGTCCATGAAGCTCAAAATCTTATGACCATTGCTTTGCATTGATTAACGTTTACGCCACCGCATCGGATACTCATCCTTTGGGGTAGCTCTGTTGAGATCCCGAAAATCTATGGCAACACGCCACCGCCATCCTTTTCTCTACAGTGCGATACTAGAAATCCACTCAGCATACCGCATGGCTGATTAACTTGGTCAACATTTTCTCGACCTCTTTCTTGACTTCTTCGAATTTGGCCTTCATTTGTCGTGCTCATTGAAACGGCGAAATCCTTTTAAGCGAGTCGATGCTCAATGATGCTCTGTCTAAACCAGCATCTCTGTGTAGTCCCAAAGCGGCGATGCGGATATTGTTTCAACAGGCTATCATCGGGCCCGCAGATTCGGATCTAACTTTCTGGCGATAAATGTTGGTCGTGGCTTATCCCGGGACCAATGTCGATCTCTTCTAGCTCATCGGCGGATGTAAACCCATACCCTAGATTTCCACTTGTTAAATCGACGCTAAACACAGGCAAACAAGAGGTGAGGATAACAAAAATAATTTGGGCGATTGCTTGAATCGCCCCTTTTGCTTGCATTAGTCAAGGACGATTTACACCTTATTGTTTACGGTGGCGAGCATCTCTACCTACGACTACATGAGCTGCTTGTCGTGCGATCGCTGCTTTTATTTTGCCGATCGCGAGGATCGCCGTGCCGGATGATCGTGGGCTTTTCTACTGTAAGGCCGTGGATAAGACCAGCCTCACCCCGTTTTTGTAGCTTCAATGCGCTCAGCCGTCTAAATTAATTCCAGATCGGCTCTTGGTCTCCGCTTCCCGACGTTCATGCCAGCTATGGAGATCTCGATAGAATCATCTGCGTGGATGACCTCCACTTCATCTCCGTCCCATGGATCGTGCACCGTGCATTGTGGACGGAATGCAACAATTAGCGTGAATCCAATCCCTTCCTAGCAAGGCGGTGTAAGTGCTTTTGCTGTCCACGACGAAAATGACGTGGTACGGTTTTCCTGCCCATCGCCGTCCACGTTCAAGACGCCTTGCTTCCGAAGACCGTTGAAGTCGCTTAACGTGACGTTGGTTTTGATCGATCTGCAGGAGCGTCCCAAACGTCGTAGCATGGAGTATGGCATGATATTGATCGCCGCTCGGTGTCCACCAACATCTTGCCGACAGTTGCCCATTGATGTAACCCGTAGAGGCAGTGGCTTTCGATGTTTATAACCCTTCTCACGTGGTTTCAAAGATAACCGTCGTGGACCGCAATCAAACTGTGCCATGGTAGCTCATCTGTTCTTGGCGCGCGAATTCGACGGAGTACGAACACCATGTTTGTGCCACCGATGTCCGTGCGGCTTTTACTGGTTTGGGGCGCCATTCTTTCCTTGTCGGGCGGTCTTCCGCTTCCAGGGTCTGCCTAATTTTGACGGCCAGATCAGGCGGTGCTTTTAAAGCGTGGAGATCTGCGCTCAGCTTCCTCCAAATTACGCTGCTGCACTCACGCTCGGGTGTGTCTGAGTCCGTCGGGACACCACCTTGGACGGTGATACCTGTCTTCGTCTTTGTCATTCTTTGGCTTCTCGAGGTCTTCTGCTCGAGCGGACTCCCTGTAACGGCTCTGGGGTGGAAGAGGCCCTAGACGTTTGAACACTGACACTGGCCTCGTATCCTCCTTCTGTTGACCGCATTCCGGGCAGTTGTCGACTGTAGGCAATCAGCTCATTC
Organism: Avena longiglumis; assembly: GCA_030063025.1. Taxonomy (NCBI): domain Eukaryota; kingdom Viridiplantae; phylum Streptophyta; class Magnoliopsida; order Poales; family Poaceae; genus Avena; species Avena longiglumis. Next base: position 483,883,591 of record CP125977.1, read on the forward strand.
CCGCGTCCCAGCAATACTTGAAGAAAGGACAACCCCAGTGCTTGTCTGCGCCTTCTTTTCTTTAGACGGTCCCTTAGCGAGGTGCTCACATCTTTCGTCGTCTCTGTCGCGCCGGTGACGTTGGTCATACTGACGCTCATACTTGTTAAGGAGATGCGTGGAATGTGGCTTCTGATATCGCACTCTCCTCACTTGTTCCTCTCATGGTACACCGTCATTGTGGCTGGGCCGGTCGCGTGGACTAGCCTCCTCTCTTTCTTTGCCCCGAGAGCGGACACCTCCCTCCTTGTACGTGTCATGGTGGTACCCAGACCCTGCCATATTAACACCGAACGAAAAATCCAGTTGACGCCTCGCGGAGCGACTGAGTTCTACCATGTTGACGCCGGGAAATGGGTTCGTGTCCACTTTCATGGCGAACTGCCCAAGGATCGACGGCCTTGTTCTATCGCCATTTGGATTTGGCGAAGCTCTTTGCACTCATTGGTGGTGTGGGTGAACGAATGATGCCACTTGCGATGGTCTCCGTTCATTTCTCGAGCCGTAGGGATTTTGTGGCCTTCGGTAACCTCACCGCTTCTCCTTCAAAGAAATCGAATATCTGCCGGCTTTGCTCACATCGGTCGAACCCTTTGCAGGCCCTGCTGTTTCACCCATTTGCAGGCTAGGATCTGCCCCGAGCCCATTCAGCTACGGCCACCTCTTGGTCCTGTGTAGGATCATCTTCTTCTGCATCGACCAGGCCTATCGGACGCTTGAATTTGTCTTGGTATAACTCAGGGTGGCGCTGCTCATACATCGTCAGTTTCTGGGCCATGTGCGCCAATGAGTTGTACTCTACCTGGAAAGCCAGATCCTTGATGGGTGCTGAGAGACCCAACACCGCCATGACCGCTTCCTTCTCGATTAAACGAGCTGAGTAACATCGGTTCTGACAGTCCAAGCGCGGATGTACTGCTCTGATTTCCCCGCTTCTGCCGCACCTGCGCCAGGTCTGCAATGCCAGCCTCAGTAGCCTCTGAATGGTACTGGATGTGGAACTGCTCCTCCAGTTGCTTCCAGGTATGAATCGAATCAGGTGGCAGCGAGGTGTACCACCCAAAAGCTGGTCCTGTCAGCGATTGCGCAAAAAATCTTACGCGCATCTGATCCGATGCCGAAATCATGCCTAGTGCCAGGTATCGGCTTATGTGCTCGATCGAGCTTGATCCTTCGACCACCGAACCTTGAGAACTCGGGGAGCTTATACTTGGGTGGCGCGAATCAGATCAAACTTCGTTAAGTACGGCTTTGAATAGCCGATTGTCCTTCTCTTCGGCACGAAGCCGAACTGGTCCCTCAGGATGGTACCGATTTGCTCCACTGTTTGAGCTGTAGGGGCTAGATTCTCATGACTTGTTCCAGTGGCATACTTGGCTAGCCACGCCTGTTTGTCAGCGTCCATCCCAGACACGCCTGCCCCTGAAGATCCTGCCCCAGGAACTCCTGCCGCAGAAACTCCTGCGGTTGCAATCTGTTTGGTGCGTGTCAGGTTATTGCAGTCCGGCACGTAGGCGCATATATACCCGTGTGGGATTTCCTTAGGTGGCTCAAACAGGAATTGGCAATCGCCTGGGTCGCCTCCAGCCTTGTAGACGACATAAGCCGCTGCTCCTGGCGGCTCTGGAGCTGCAAGTGTGAATGGCAGCTGTGGCCTGGTCTGGAGCGGTCTTTCTCCCTGGTGAGTCCCCAGAGTAGGCCCCGACGGAGAGTACTGATGTTTCATGATCTCCTGAACTACGCGAACCGCGATCCGCTCGAAAGCGTTCACCAGGCTCTCAGAATGGCGGTGCAGAGAATGAGCCACCATGTAGTTGACTTCCTGTCAGAGCTGCAGTGCGCTCCTCCGAAGGAACAGACAGATCTACCTCATCGAGGGCACCCTCGGGGGAGAACCCCCTCCACTTGATGCCATGCTTACGGGTCCTCTCAAAAGAGCTGATGAGGTCTTCTTCGAAGAGAGCCTTGATCTCGTCATACTTGGCCTTGTGCTCGTCAGGTAGATCGTCAGTGAGTGGTCCATTCTCCATCGCAGCGTCGGATGTTGATGTAGACGTTGTTGAAGGTCCCACCGTGCGCGAATGTGTTGCCTGCCAAAACTCACCGCGAGCAGCGAGAGCAACACGAAGAGCCGGAGGCTCCAGAATCGCTGGTGGGCCCTGGTCCTCGGGCGACGGCAAAACTCCGGCACACGCCCCGGCTTGGTTCGAGGGATGCCACCTGACCTATACCTGGTCGGAAGGTGAAGGATTGCTCGATTGATTTCCTGCATGGTAAACAAGTATACGTAAAATTCGAGCCGTGACCGGCTCCCAGGTTTCCCTGTAAATCGGCTCCTAGAGCCGATTGCCCCATGGTTCTGCATTAGATTTACGATAACATGGGGTTTTGCTTGATCACTACAAGTTAAATCGATCTACGACAGTTTAATGTTTTCACCACGTAACTGGAACATCCTACACGTGATTGAGCCTGGTATGTACAAAAGATGAAGAATATTAACCCTAGAGGAGGCCTAATAACTAACGTAAAGTCAATTACCGGAACAACTTCTCTAGAACGAATAAGCCACGTCCTTATGTACCACTGGATCGTTCAACCCGTTTGTAGGGCCTGACTACGTAGATATCAAACTAAACCTTGGCGAGCAAGGCACAACCATAACAGATCGAATCAGCTAAATAAAGATCATAAGGTGCTACCTTGCACTTGGGAAAAGGTGCAAAGGTAGCGAGATAACTAGAGGTAGCATAACTTCGATAATAATGAAAAGAACACCGATGCTAGCCTCAAACAATCTATGATAATGGTATTACTCGCCATCAACAACGCTCAAAAACGAGTAAAACCGTAACGATAGAATCTGCCTAGATCGCAAGATGCGATCTAGGCAGCATGACACTTACCCGAAAGAAACCCTAGAAACAAGGGGTGGCGATGCGCCGAGATTGTGTTTGTTGTGAACGTGGTTGTCCTCCTTTTTTCGATAACCTTAGGTACATATTTATAGTCCGGAGACTCTCTACTTTTGGAATAACTCTACAACTCTATCTTTACCTAAACTGAAACGGAACCTAAACTGAAACGAAACCTACTATGATACAAGATACACGGGCAGTCTAGCCCAATTCTACGTACTAGGCCGATCCAACAACACGTTGAATACACGCATCTTCCAAGCCCATCTTGATCACGGCCCATCTCCTTCGTTGGCCAAAATATGGCGATAACAGATGCAAATTGGACATATCACACACCCGTGTTCCGACTCCTAAATATGACTCCCGAGTACTCATTTCTCCGCATGTTTGGTTGTGCGTGTTGGCCTATTTTACGTAAGTATAATTCACGTAAGCTCGAGTTCCGCTCTCGGATGTGTGTGTGTTTCTTGGGTATAGTCCCATGCATAAATGCTACAAGTGTCTTGATTGCTCCAGTGGTTGTATTTACATCTCTCATGACATTGTTTTCGACGAGACGGTGTTTCCCTTTGCTACTCCAGGTGTTACTGTTAATGTCTCCAAACTTATTCCGGTGTCATTTCCATCTGATGAACCAGTTACTCAGAGTACCGACACGCGTAGTTATGACATTATCCTGTTACCGGCTAATGCACCTGGTTTTGTTGTTAGTTATCCTATACAGGTCCCAGCAGTGTCCCCTTCGCCGATCGACGTCGAGGAACCTGCAGCGCCATCGCCTCTGCATGCCTCGGGCAGTGCGTCAGGGCCCGCCTCGCATGCAGACCCCTCGGCCTCCCCTCGCGCCGACTCGGCTCCGGCCTCCTCTGGCGCTGACTCGGCCCCGGCTCGCGACCAGCGTGTGCGCTCCCTGTCGCCAGCATCGACGTCGCCTGCCTCTCCGGATCGCGGCGGGTCGGCCTCCTCGGCCCGTGACGGGCCTGATCCGTCGACCTCACCGTCGCCTGCGTCACCGCCTGCGCCTCCTGATGCTGATGATGTACCGCTTCAGTTCATCGTCATGTGGCAGCGCAACGCTATCTCTCGTCCCAAGGTTTATCGGGACGACATGGTTCGGTATGATCCCTACCATCATCGTGCTTTTATGGTGGAGCCTGCGTCTCACCGCACCGCTCTCACTGAGCCGACATGGTTCGCTGCTATGGAGGCTGAGTTCGAGGCTCTTCACGCAAACAATACATGGACCATGGTTCCCCTTCCACCTGGCACGAATATTTTTGGCAGCAAGTGGATCTTCAAAACGAAGTTCCGTCCTGACAGTTTAGTTCAAATAAAAGGTAAGGCTTGTGGCTAGAGGCTTCACACAGCAGTATGGTATTGATTATCATGATATTTTCAGTCATGTGGTTAAACCAGTCATAGTTCACCTGGTACTCTCTCTTGATGTCTCTCGTGGATAGTGTCTTTGTCAGATTAATGGTTTTTTAACTGAGGAAGTGTATATGCAGCAGCCTCCTGGTTTTGAGGACTCGAGGTGTCCCAAGTATCTTTGCAAGCATCAGCATGCTCTCTATGGTCTCAAACAGTCGCCCCATGCCTGGTATGCACGTTTGAGTGACAAACTTTATCAGCTTGGTTTTATTGCTAGCAAAGTGGATACTTCTGTGTTCATCGTTGATCATCAGGGAGTTGTGATATATATGCTCGTGTATGTTGATGACAACGTCTTGGCTGGATCATCTACATATGCTATTGAGAAGATGGTTGCCACTCTTTCGGGTTCTTTTCCTATCAAGGACCTTGGGCGTCTGGAGTATTTTCTCGGGATTGAGGCTGCTTACACTCCTGAGGGTATGGTGTTGACACAGCACAAGTATGCTCTTGATCTCTTGCACCGGGCCAACATGGAGCAATGCCGGCCGATTACCACGCCTATTTATACTTATGATAAGTTGTCTCGTGATCAAGTTGAACCGCTTAGTTCTGAGGATGCTTTCAAGTACATGAGTCTTGTTGGGGGTCTACAGTATCTTACCCTCACCACCAGTCCTGACTTGTCATTTTCTATCAACAAGGTGTGTCAGTACTTGTTGCAGCCTACTACCGCTCATTATGAGGTGGTCAAGCGCATCCTGAGGTATATCTGAGGCTCCGTGTCTAATGGCTTGCGTTTTCGGCGCTCCTCGTCTATGGGGTTGAGTATTTTCACTGATGTGGATTGGCTGGTTGTTCCGATGATCGCCGTTTCACTGGCGGTTTTGCAATTTTTCTTGGTCCCAATCTTGTGTCTTGGAGTTCTCGCAAGCAACCGACGGTTTCTCGCTTCAGTACTGAGGCAGAGTATAAGGCTTTGGCCAATGACATCCAAAGGCTATGTGGATATAGTCGTTATTGAAGGAGCTTGGTGTGTTTCTCACCCAACCTCTTGTTTTATGGTGCGACAACATTGAAGTTGCGTACTTGTCTGCCAATCCAGTGTTTCGTGCCCGCACAAAGCATATCGAGGTTGATTTCCACTTCGTGCGTGAGAGAGTTGCTTTGGGAACACTTGATGTTCGGTTTGTCTCCACCGATGATCAGTTGGCTGACGTGTTCACGAAACAGGCTACTCAGCTCACACTTCGACGATTTAGTTCCAATCTCAACCTTATTCACGACGGTTTAGATTGAGGGGGTATTAGAGTTGTATATGCGTACGTGTATGTATCGGTTTCTAATTCCTTGTTGTATAAGTTGATCCACTAATCAATGCCAGCCGGTTGGGGTAACCACGGCAAACAATTATTTTCTACTCTCGCTGCATAGGCCTTCCCCGATGGTTGGTGGCAAGTAGGAAGGAGGGACAAGTGGACGGATGTGATTCACTTGAGCCACCCTAATGGAAATCGTGAGCTGTTGTAAGGTTCTAATTGTCACCATTTAAAGATTTTTTGTGGAAAAAAATCAATGGATTTTTAGTAGTCCTTTTTCAATCATCCACACCCCTAACAACATTCATAGAATTGTGAATGCTTGAGCAGTTATACTATATTTTCCTCACGTGGATTATTTGATAGCTAGGATCAGATGGAAGACACCATACCCCGAAACAGAAAGACCCTAGAAGATGGAAGGTAGGATCGGTTTTCTCTGCTCCCTCTCTATGTGCTCACTTGTCAATTTGTCATAGTCATCTCCTCAATTAAGGCTGTGATCATCTTTTCAATGCACACGCTGGGGTGGTGCTCCCGTTTCGAAAAAAAGTCTCCTCCCCTATTCGGGCCAAGCCACTGATGCTGGACGGAGGGATGCAACAGCTGAATTAGACCGTAGAGTCACGCATCACTCCGCGAATTGGCATGGACGTGATTTGGGACGGTGAATAGTAAAGGAAGCATAAATGTTGATTGCATGGTTCGACTTTGCCTCGTTCTCGCCCTTATATTTGAGGTGTGCTTCGTGTCTCCTCCTCTTAAACTTAAATTTGTATGGGTCAGTTTTATTTTGACCATCAAAACAAATATTTAGGCTATGTGTACCTCCATATAAGTATAGTTAGGTATATTTCACGTTCTCACCGGCTGATCTCATACCTCATTATCGCGATCTATGTTTTTGTATGTCACGTTTTGAAATTTTGTTGCTACTGCTATATACCTCTCGTTTTTCGCCTCCCGCAGACACGTGAGTATACGTATATGGTGAGTATATGTCTAATAAGACCATAAGGGTTTTTGGTGGGTATATCAAGTTTTTTGTCAAAGTTTAAAAAGGAGGGGGAACACCGAAGCAAAAGTGATCTTTATGTCTGAACTCACTTGAATAATAAAGTGATCTTTAAGTCTGAACTCATTTGAATAATATTTCATAAATGGAGTTCACGACCTGCATATATATAGTAGTACTTTCTAGGTCCAAATATAAATGATTTGTATTTGTCTAGATTCTATATACTAAAATATGTCTAAATATATACGATAAATTCAAGTGAATGGGAGTTGTACAGATCAGCATCTATATCAATCTCTGTGCTGGTCGTCTACACGTTTAGAAATGGCACATATTGTCCCCCATCTCGTGTTACTTTATGGCTCGTTCGTTTAATCCATCAGAGGCCTGGATAGGTCTAGATTTCGTCATAATCCAGGTCGGCCAGCCAGGCTAGGTAATTATTCCAACCCAGAGAAAATAGTGTCTTCGTTTAGCCCCATGCGGTATTGTGACCTAGCCGAATCCAAGTGTTTTCCTCAGAATGAACCTGAAAATAAAATCACTCCACCTGATGTTTGGAAATATTTCCAGTCGTACGAGAACAAGCTCGTCTCTGTGCACGGCCACACACATAGGCCTAAACGAACAGCTTTTGTGGAAAGAGGGATCAGCGTGGGTCAAAAATAGGGGATTAGAAGTGATCGGGTGCAATCATTGGGTCAACCCAATCCACGTCTGGGTGGATTCCATGTCTGGTTTTAATCCCAGCAAAACGAACGGGCCTTATGTCTGCTCATACATTTCGATTCAGTTTACGGTGCAGTTTCAGAGTTCTAGCTCGCGTTGGACAAAGTGCCAAACTTTTTAGTTTAGCATATTATAAAATAATAGAGCTCTGAAGTGCTAAACTGCGTGCGCGTGAAACATGACGGTTCAGAGAAGATTCAGAATGTAATGTCCCTGCTAATTTTAAATAGGAAGCACGAGACAGATAACATTTGGGTACTACATAAATTTCGATGGTAGTGGTGGAATCGTGGCCATATGAATTTCGCCGTGTCCAGTTGTTGTTTTCTCATTTCTATGAACTGGACCTTATGTAATATTCACCAATATTGCATGATAAAACGGAATTCTTATATGCGATGTTTGTTGCATCGATAGTTCTATGCAACTTTTCATAAATTGGAAGTTTTCAATACCCCCGACCTCTCACTTATACTCCCTCCATTCAGGGATATAAAACGTTATAGCTTTGTGAAATAATTGTATCTAGACGTCTTTTAGTGTACAAGTTTGTAGTATCTAGATGTCTTTTTAGTGTATAAGTTTAGAGAGATTCGGAGTGAACCTATACACTAAAAATGGTTTAGATATATTTTTTGGAAAAAATAATATATTAATATCACAGGGTTACCAATTACACCCAGCCTCTGCAACAACATATGCCCTTGCGGCACTACGGATGCACACAACCCAGAAAAAAGAAAAAAATTACAAAAAAGAAAAAATCCCGCTACATAGAACTATTGCTCAAAGCAACGACAATGACACCATCGGAACAATACCAGTAGTCCTCCACTCCAATAACAACGCATTTAAGAAGTAAACAGTGTCCAAGCGTTATCGTTGCCCGATCAAAGATCATAGGTTTTCATCCTGGATAAAGTCGTCGCTCGCAAAACAATGCATTCAACAAGGTCATTGCCAGACACAACCAGTTAAGGCCAGATCTTGGATTTTCACCCTGGGAACTCCTCCTGTGTTGTCTTACCGCACCAACAGTCGCTGCTACGAGTAACAGATCACGCAACCAGTTTCTTCATCGCCACAAAAACTAAAATCACTATCTCTACTCTCATATTTCCGCCTATCTGACATTCTCCATATCTGACTTCAACATTGTTTGATGAATGGCGCTTGGTGGGAACAAGCAACAGAGCTTCACAATGCTCCTGCTGAAACCAAACAGCCAGAAAAAAAGGTATGCATGACCGAATACCTTCCGATCCAGCAATCTCCAGGCATGATACGCTCATGGGAGTTCGCCAGTGGAGCCTTCCGGAACTTGCCACTCCATTCCAGATCAACGAGGGTAGACATCAAGCAGATCTTTGTCTTCGCACGAAAGAAACCCAAGGACCACCTCCATTATTAATGTCGACGCAGCGATCCCCACACCGCCGGCCGGTTCCCGGTGAATGGATCGAGTGTGCCGACACAGCCACCTGAATGGTCGATGCATCCACCTCGATGTCGCCTTAGGAAGGAGAACAGCGCCCGCAGCATCGTCGACATCGTCGCCGCCGTGGGCCAAGGGTTTCCCCCGGTTAGCCCTGCCTCCAACACCCACCAGCCGCTGAAACAGGGTCTAGTGCCGGGAAGGAGAAGCACAGGGAGAAGAAGCCCTCTTCAGATCTAGTGACCTCCACACGTCGACGCCGTCTACCCGTGTGAGGCCTCCGCCTCTGATCTGAGTCTCTCTAGCGCAGGAGAGTTCCTCTCTTCAGCCGCGCGAGAGCCACCAAGACAGATCCCCGCCGCCCCCTTCACCGTATCCACGCGCGCCTTAGGCCAGCGTCCCTCCAAGGGAGACGGGGTGGGGGGAGAGAAGGAGGGGAGAGGGTGGCGGCGGGCGCTAGGATTGGCCCCCTCGATCGCCTGGAGGGGCGACACGAGGAGGGGAGAGTTATGCCTTAAAATGTCTTATATTTCTAAACGGAGGGAGTAGATGCATATAGTTCATAGTTTAGGTAGTTTATTACAAGCCAACAGTCATGAGTCATGAAAAAACAGCCTAATAAAACACTCATGGTTACAAATTCCGATGTCCACATTTACGCACATGTTCCGCTTCGGTATGAGTTTGGTGAGAAAGGCTTATCTTTGTTTTCCACAAATTATAGTATCTGTGATAAAGAAGCCGCTACCTTTAGTGAGGCACCAGGGTCTAACCCTAGCACCAACGAACCAAACCTTCCCCCTCCCATGAGCAGATCTTCGCCGCCACTACCATCGGCCTTGTCCATGGCAGCGGCAGGTCCCAACGCCGAAGAGGGAGGCAACGGCAGTCGAGCAAGGCTGGGGCGGCACAAGGCTTCCTATAGCGAGAGGTGGCTAGGGTGGGGATCCCCAATAGAGGCGGCAACGCTGATCTCCTCCTTCGATGGCGCACGACAACAATTTGTGGAGGGGCGGTGCTGCTGATCTCAGACCCACCAAGATCCATCATCGAGATGTGGATGTGGTGACCCAGCATACCACTGCATGTTGTAGTATACTATAGTCATGGACATAACACTCACGGAGTACCATTCCGCAAATATTACATCCTCGGAGTGGTACAACAGAAACAAAGCGGGCCACATCATACATTATCATTTATTACAACCAGAAATTACATGACGACTTTGAGATCCTCCTAGGTCCATAGAGGTATCCCGATGACTCAGGATGAACTATAATAACTCAAAGAAAAGAATAAAGAAGAAACTAAGGTTTATACGAGATTTAATATATATAGAGGATAGAGATCTATGCTACTGGACTAGATCACTATATATGCTATATCTACACTTCATATACGTCGGTCTCCATTCCATAGATGTTTTCGTAATTGTTCCCTTCGACGCTTCCGGATACTTCTGGTTCTTTATAGCGGAATTCTTCTTGGTCTTCAATTGGATATAGTATTTCCTCTTCCTGACCGTTATTGTCTTCCGAATCTAGCAAGGGTTAAGAAGATATGTTGAGTATGAGCGTACTCAGAAAGTTCACTAAAAAGAAGTGTTTGATGCACTATATCTACAGCCACAGACCATAGGTCGTAGGCAATTCGGGTTTTCGTAAACATTTCTTCAAAGGTTACTTTTATTCTGAAAAGCTATGTCCGTCAGCCTTCACTGGTTTACCAGAACTTTCATGGAGTTCCTTTTCTGCAACGTTCACAGCTCCTTCCCGGAACAGGGAGTAACAAGTTACAATTCTTACACTCTGCATAGGTGCATCACTTTACCCATGAGAGATCAAATCCTTGATGCACAACCGGGCGAATCTTTCCCGTCCACACTTCCTATGGTGTGGAGCCCAGTAGATGATCCAAGTCAATCACTGTCCTTCTCCGCGACCCCGCATACACCGCAATTGTTGTATGCCCAAACTCTAGGTAGACCTTTCCCCGTATAAAATGGCTATACCTTAGTTGGATACACACAATAACCATTAACACTAGTAATCTGTCTTTTGTAAGCCCAAATCCACGGTAGACCTGTCCCGTATAAAACGGCTATACCTATGATCTGCAACTCACAAATGCCCAGAACAGTATCCAATGCATGTGAAAGGGATCTGATCCAGCTGATTTCTCCGTCCCATTCGAAATCTCATGGTTAACGCATAATATACGGCGCAAGAATCACTGGCGACATTGGTTGTTAAGTCCTAGATGATATATTCCTGTGCAGTGGTATCCCAACTGCCAGTCTTAATATGTTAGCTGATCACCCTAGATTAGTAACCGATACTTCAAGTTAATTATGAAAATAGTGTTTTTGACCTTTTTGAAATGCAGGTGATGACACACAGTTTGCAATTACTTTATAGAAAATAATCAAAGGACATGAGCAAGTGTGAACTTGCCTTGATATAGCGAAGTATTATAGTCGAATGTCTCAACTTGACCCTGGACCTCGGGTTCTACAAAAATATCATCATTGCCCGGTAAGGACAATGTTTAAAGAAGCAATATGTTGTTATGCATAAGTAATGAGATGCATAATGCAAAGTCCCCAAGTAATTCCTCAATTATTACCAGTGAGATATATTTATGATTTATTTAAGATTTGCTTTAGTTTAAGTTTACTTCATAAGAAAGATAAACATATAAAATATCAAGAGTAAAGTACAATTATAATATAATTCTATGGTTCCATGATATTATGTAATTATTACAAAAATCATGTTTTAAGCTGTCATGGCTTTAAATAAATCGTATAGTGTTTCTTTTGAAGTGGCAAATGTAGGGGTTCGTAGCATGGAAAACAAAAAATTTCTACCGCATGCAAACAAACTAGCCAAGATCTATCTACTAGATTGTAGCAACGAGTCGATAGAGGAACTCACCCTCGAAGATTCCAAAGCGGTTAACGAGAGCGGATTCTCGTGGATGATGTAGTCGTACTCTTGCCGATCTCAAGATCGTGTAGACGATCCTTCCGTACTGCGTTACAGGCAGCTTCCTTGATCACACGTTCGGTACTCGATGAAGACCTTCCTCTCCCTTGTTCCAGCAGTTAGCGGAGGTTGTAGCACTCTCCTCGCGATTCCGGCAGCACGACAGGGTGGTACCGGAAGTAGAGGGGAGACCTCGTAGGGCTTCGCCTTAAGCCGGAGCGAGTATGGTGGACTATGAGAGAGGCCTTGGCGATCTAGGGTTTAGAGGCACCAAGGGGAGAGGCTAACCGGCGGCTAGGGTTAGGGTTTCACCCCAACTCGGCGAGTTGGAGATGCCCTAGGCGGCGGCAGCAGGGGTGGTGGCGCCGGCGGCTTGGGGCTAGGGTTTGGGTGGTGTTGGGTGTAGAGAAGAGGGGGCACCCCTGCCCCTTCTACTATAGGTGGGAGGGCGCCAGTTGGGAGGAGGGAGTCCTTCCCCAACTCGGCCTCCTTGGCCGGCGGGTGGAGGGAGGAGGACTTCCTCCCCAAGTAGGTTTCCTACTCTCCCTCCACCAAGCAAACTTGTTGTTTGACTTTTCAAATTGGCGTTTGACTTTTTCAAACTAGGATTTGATTTATCCCTTTATTTTGCTCAGACATGATACCTAGTACATGATGCAACCATTCCACATTTTTATGACACATTCATGTACCCTTCCCCTCCGAAGTGCCGGACCTTCCGGACCCTTCTAGAACATTCTCGATGAAAACACCGAAATCATTCCCCAACTCTGAAACAGGACTTTCCTTATACGAATCTTATTCTCCGGACCATTCCGGATCTCCTCGTGATATCCTGGATCCCATCCGAGACTCCGAACAACATTCAGTCTCTTACTCATCATTCCATAACTACTCAACAACATCGAATCCTTAAGTGTGTCTCCCTACGGTTCGTGAATTATGCGGACATGATCGAGACACTTCTCCGAACAATAACCAATAGAGGAATCTGGAAATTCATATGGCTCCCAAATATTTCTACGATTACTTTGCGATCGAATGAACCACTTACATACGATACCAATTTCCCTTTGTCTCACGATAGTTTACTTATTCGAGGTTTTGATCGTCGGTATCTCTGCATACCTAGTTCAACCTCGTTACCGATAAGTACTCTTTTCTCGTTCCCGTGGTATGTGATCTCTTGTGATCCAGTCACATGCTTGCAAGCTAATTGGATGACATTCCACCGAGAGGGCCCAGAGTATATCTATCCGTCATATGGATGGACAAATCCCACTCTTGATTCATGTGTCTCAACCCATACTTTCCAAACACTCAATGTCACCTTTATAGCCACCCAGTTATGGTGTGGTGTTTAATGTAATCAAAGCATCCTTCCGGTGATGGTGATAAGCATGATCTCATGGTCGAAGGAATTAGGTTACTATGTATCAGAAAGCATATAGCAATTGAACTATTAAAATGACTTGATCTTTATGCTACGTTTATCTATAGGAGTATGTCCATCACACCATTCTCCTAATGATATGATCTTGTTGTTAATAACATCTCAATGTTCATGATAGGGAAACCACAATCATTTATTAACCAACAAGCTAGTATTATGAAGAGGCTTTACTAGGGACTCTAATTTAGTTTACAAATCACACAAGTATTAATGTTTCCTGGTTAATACTGTTATAGCATGAATGTAAACATTTATCATAAACACAAAGATATAATAATAACTACATTTATTATTGCCTCTAGGGCATATCTCCAACAGCAAAAAGAATAACATTTGAAGAAAATATTATTTAGGTTAAGTTATTCAACTCTGAAAATTAATAGGATTGAAGCTATGGTTTTGTAATAAGATTTAAATGATTTTGAGTCATTATATATCTAGCTTAGGATATCTCAGACCAAAGCAAACTATAAAAATGTAATTGAATTTGAGATATGACATTTGTAGCATTATCAATTATTAGGGTTTTTCCTAAGCATAAAAAATAAAATCTTATAATTATGGAACTTTGTTTTAAAGATGTAAATTTAGCATGTGTAATATTTATAGATCATACTTTGAGATTTTTCTTAATAAAAAGATAGATGGATTTTATTATAATTTATTTAGTGAACTTCAAGTTTGATAAATATGACTATTTATGAATTGTTAATGATTTGCAAAGAATAACTTTGTAAATCCTTGACTTATAGTTAGTTAAGGATTTTAAAAGAATATTATAAAGTTAATTGTTTACACCTAGATTTTATATTAAATTATAATTATGGTTTAGACTACTTAGAGTCAAAAGATTATGTTTTAAATAAGATCATTTCTTACTTAGGAAAGAATTTTAAATATTTAACAAAGTAGTTATATTGTTTTAATAATTTACATAATTGAAGTTATATGATTTAGGAACTTTAAAATGTTTTTATAATAATATACTTAGTATTTTTCTAGTAAATATACTTGCTTGAAATCTTAAAAATGAATTTTATTTATTTTTAGGTATTATCTTTTTTTATATAATTTCTTAATTATTTAATGTCTTTAAATATTTGTTTCATATTTTAATTGTAAAAAATTTAAGTTAGTATTTTTATGAGATAAGAGATTTCTTTCTATTCCTAAAAATTATTTTTATTTATTTTTAGGGATTTTTCTAAAGTTATTAATTTTCATTTAGAGATTTAAGGATGTTAATATTTATTTGAATTTTATTAAACTTAAATAAATATGATTATATGTTCCTTAGGTGGATATTATTTTAATAAACATTTGGATGTATTAAATATAGTTTTAGGATTTTTCTACATTTTTTTAGAGCTTAGAAGGTTTAGAGGGTATTTTAGTAATTTCTATTGTTCTTTTGTTTCTATTTATTTTTATTTATCAAGCATTTCCTAAACCAACTAAATTGGGCCCAATGGCCAATCTAATCCGACCCGGACCAATTGGGCTTGGGGTCAAACCCCAGCCCTGGCCCAACTCACACCCTCCTCCACCAAATGCACACACACGCGACCCCTCTCTGTCTCTCCCCTTCCTCTGCCTCACACGCATGCGCCGCCGCCACTACTCTGGCTATTGCTGGTGGCAACCGGCGCAGCCGCTCGCCGGCGCTGCCTCGCAACCACCTCCTATGCTCTATCCCCACCAGCGCCCCCTCTCTCCGTTCCCAATCGCGACACCCTAGCTAACCCTAGGTCTCTGTTCCAGCTCCGGCCGCTGCGGATTTGCCTCGATGCTCCTTCTGTCGGCATGGCTCCGCCCCTTTCTCCTTCTCTACTGAATCCATCTATTACCCCTCTCCCTATTCGGTGGGACGACAGTGATCAAGCGCAACCTCGATGCCCCCTGGTTCACGGTGGCTTTGATATGATGTAGATGACGGTGCTGGTTGTGTTGGTTTGCGATTCAGTGGGTGTGGCTTGGCGATCTCTGAGCCAGGCGATCTACGTGCAGTGGATGTGGTGATGGTGTTTGTGTACGGTGAAGTGCTCCCCATGTGTGCATCGCTGTGGTCGCGCGAGGCCTGCCTTGCCACACTGCGGTGGTTGTGCCTCGGGCATCAGGTACATGCCCAGATGTTTGTCTTCCTCCCCCTCTTCCTTTCTCTCAAACCTCTCTGTCACATTATTTTGCGCTGGTGTATATGCATGGTGATGGATGGATGCCCCTTGTTGGTTATTGATGATTGAGTTGTTAAACAATATTCTACTATGCCTCTGCTTTGCATATTATCAGTAGTTGGAATTCTATTTTGAATAAACAGAGATGATCTCTAGTGGAATTGCCTGAAGAAAATGATCAAACATTCGTGCTATGGCTATGACAGTGACATGTGGGGATAAAAGGATTTTTCACAGATTTGCTTAAAAGATACTTTCAATTATCTTCAATTGTTTGTCTATGGAGAAATGATTTGGGTTAATCATGATGGCTTAACATTGATACTGTAGTGGGGAACTTAACCTCACCGTGGCTACTATTATTAATGTTGGTAGTCTTGATAAGGACCAATATGGAACTTTTCTGCTTATACAAATTCTCTAACATGCATGGTTACTCATATCCTACAATCATGTATGCCAACTTGTGGTTTGGATTTCCCTTTAAGATACTAAGAGGATGCTCACCATGTTTTGATGGTGGTTAGTTTAGCTGGAACTACAATGCTCCTGCTTAAATTTATACAGTGGCACTATTTGGATTCAAACACATGATTTGGATATAATTCCTTGGATTCTAAATGTATACTGCAATCTTAATGTTCTGATTCTTGAATTGCTGAAGCTTTGCTTCAGGAAGTAGTTTTCCTGTAACATTATATCTGTTAGATATGGCAGTAAAAATGGGATATGTTTCAGGTTAAAATTATGATCAGGATTGATCTTATTGACTGTCTAGGTTGACAGAGAGATCAGAATTTAAATAATGATTCCTAGAATTCTTTTGTCTAGGAAAGTGATTAATCTTGTATGGATGTGTCTTGTAAGCAATGTTGGTGGATTTTGTAGATTCACTAATGATATCACTGTGATGCCTCCCTTAGGATGGAACACAGTGATCTCCATTACTGTATAAGCAAAGCTTGCCAAGTAGAGTGTGGAAAAAATGATATCCTCTAGTGTGGATAATCTAGATGCTGAAGCTTAATATGTGATCTTGGTCAATGATGCATAAAGCTGAGACCTAGATCTTTGAATGGATGGAATGATTCCTGGTGACTCTCACCTAGGAAAATAATTTAGATTGCTTAAGATTTCATAAAGTTGGTGCTTTGATTTATTGGCTATGTCCTATATGTAAGATTTGTAGCCTTTATAGATTATCTAGCTGTTGTGGTACCTCTCTGGAGGATACACAGTTGTCTAGATCAACTATATGATCTGCTAAAATATCCTTAACTAAGATTTAGTCCAACCCTTGCCTATGATGTGGTTCTGAGGCCAGATGTATAATAAGAACAATTACTTGTTGGCTTTTAACAACTCTGGGATGAAATTAGTGTAGCACTTCTACACTATACTGAGAGCTTCCTATTACCCTAAATCCATCTTGGGAAAAGAAAATAGGAGATCCATTGACATCAAATTTTTTGGCTGTCTTAGAGAGGAATAACAACCTTATGTTGAGAAGCATATGCTGATGCTTGGTATGTCTTAAATTGAACTTGAGTAGCTCTTCCTATTGATGTGGTTTTGATCTTGTTGACCTTCTCCTCCCTGATCTGCTACTAGCCTCCTTCTTGATATTCTCCTCCTTATCTTTTTTTATCCTGACCTACATCTGGATGGCTCATTGAAGCAACCATATTGTTAGGAGTGCTAGTGAGGTGGTTTGATCTGTGTGTTATTGGAAACATCTAATAAGAACATGTGATGTTCTTTGTGGTTCTCTAGAGCTAGTGGAGGAACTATGGCTGGTGGGTGGGATGGATATGCTAGTAACCCTGCTACGGCTGGTGCCTTTTTTCTTATCTACTTCATGTGCTAGTTGTGGTGTTGACAACACAATAGATGCATGTGGTGTGTGTGCTGCTTGTATGCTTGCTGTGATGTTATGGACCAGATCAAGTTAAAATATCTTGATATTTGTTGATGGTTCTACTCTTTGACTTTTACCTTTTACTAAATTGGTGAAACTTGCCCCATTTATGTCAATGATGTTGTGCCGAGACAGATTTGATAAGAACATATTTACACTTGACTTGCTTTCTTCTCTAAAACTCAATGATGTGACAAGCAATGCATCACATTGCCTTACTGAGATTAATTCTAACCCCCAAAACTTCTTTATACTATATATTGTTTACTTCATACTTTTATAGGGACAAGATCGGAAATGGAAGATGTGAAGATGAAAATTAGTTTTAGGATTTTATTTTTATCCAATTTTTGTAATTTCCTTTTCTGTCAAGAATTAATGTAAAGTCATTGTAATACATTAGTTTATCTTATTATTGTAACCATTCTTATTATTCCTTTATTGTAAAATAAGAATGTAATATATATTCTTTTAATACAGAATTCTTCTCTTTGTTTAATTATTGTAATTCATTTTCCATTTTCTTTATTCTCTTATATGTTTCATTGTAATATTCCTTTATTCTTTTTTTGTAAAAGAATATTGTAATGTTGGATTTTAATAATCTTTATACTTTTATTTATAATACTTGTATTGTATTATTGTGAATAATTATTTATAAGTCAAATTTCTTCCCTCATAACTCCAGAAAACAATAGAGGTCATGTCAAAATTCATATCACTCCACTTCTGATGTCACTAAACCTAATTCATCGGAGTGAGAATTCTGATCACTCTAGTCTTTTAATTTGGCGAAAAAAATTCCCTGGATTTTCAGATGCATGCATGCAGATGCACAAAATTCTAAATCTACCTTTCGTTTAGTCCTAAATGCTGGAATGTTACAGTGGATCATTTGGAAGTATGTGGAGGTGCATGGGGATCCTCTGACCATAGCCTGCGCGTGGTCTCCCTGGCCCGGGCAAGTAGAACCAGAATAAGATGTGCCCTCAATTAGAATAAAGGCAGTTTGCCTTGCTGAGCACATGGGCACCACGTTGAGGTGGCGTCATAGGGTTCTTGCGACAAGACAACATTATGCTTGAAGCCTGCCCTCATTGATCTGGCCAATGACAAGTTTCGAAAGGTTCTGCAAGTGATGCCCATTAGGTGCGACATGCCTACAGATTACGGGATCGTATGAGATATGGTCGTGCACGCCCTTGTTCTTGACCATTCAGTTTCAGGAGCGAGTGTCGTGAAGTTGCGCTGTTTGCTGCCATAATGGCATATGTATTTTACGTTCCATGGTGAAGTCAGAGGCGGAGAATGTCATGGAGACTGAGATTCGAAGACTAGTAATGGCGGTTCGAGTCTTCGAGGCGATGTTGAATTTTCTTGGTGATTCCTCACTCGTAGCAGCGTCTTGAGCAAGTGGGGGCATCAACGCAGAAGAAGTATGAAGCCTTATCTTTTAGGGTGAAAACCAAGGTCCGGGCGAAGACTTTCTCCAAGGTAAAAACCTATGATCTCTGATCAGACGATGACGACGCTTGCGTTCTGTTTCCTTCTTGGAGGCGTCACTTTAGAAGAGTTGGTACTTCTAGTGTTTTCTTGGTGGTGTTTGTTCTGCTGGAATAGATCAATGTAGCAGTGATTTTCTTCTACTTCTTCTTCTTCTTTCGTTAGGGTTGTGTGCATCCTTAATGACTTTAGGGTATTATATTGTTGCAAAGGCTGGGTGTAATTATTATCTCTTCGTGGTATTAATATATCCCATTTGTCGGGAAAAAGTATTAAAGAAGCACATGTGCATCGTTGATGGTATGTGTGCATGCGGCGATGTCATTTTTTTTGTCTGTGTAGGTCATAATACGAAATAATAGAGGAGATTTGCAGGTCTAATGTGTGTTTGGTTTGCATGAGTGCTATGTTCAAACCAATCTCCTAAACAACACCTCCCTTTTCTTTGCTCTTTCTTCTATTTAATTTTCGTTTAGAAATTATGGAAATGTTCAAAATCAAACCTAAAGTAGCACCTTCCTCTTCTTCTCTTTATTTCTACTTTTAACTGGAAATTCTGGAGAAATTAAAAATGTAACACCTTATTTCATGTCGTACCGGTGGCCATCATATCCATCACAGTATCGATTTTCAGTAATCCTGCACTTCCCTCTAGGTGGATGTCAGCTGTTGCTCTGCCTAATTGAGACCCATCGCTACTGGCGCCAACTTCCCTCTTTTCCCGGTTACATTCTCCTTCTTGGGTGCATTGGAGATATCTAAAAATCGCTGGGCGAGATGTCAAGCTCCTTGGAGCATTCAGACTATTCAGACATACGTTTGTAGGTCAAGCTAGTAATTTATTTCCATGTGTCTCCTATTCCCTAACTTACCTTAAAGGAACTTATCATTAATATTTGAAATATTCTATCATGCTTGGCCACATAATTAGAAGAATCTATTATTTTTGTAGCATGAATGTGCTACAAGCGACTACAAATGTTAAACACCTGAAGTATGAATTCCGCAAAATATATACCTTGGATGAGTACCCGTATAAGTTTTGGCTGTTGAGGATATTTATCCTACAATAAATCTATTTAAATGGCCTGCCCCGTATTCAAGTATTCTGAGTACTTTATTGAACTTTTTCGAGTTTTGTACATTTGTGAATATATTTCACTATTCACAACGAGTCATTAATGAGTAGGAAGAAATTCTCCTTAAAGCAGAGCATGTGGATCTAGGGGTGCATTTGGATCTCGAGTTGGACGTGAGTGTGTCTTCTCCAATTAGACAACCCATAATCTCAGACCCCTTTGTCTCCGGTTTGGCTCCAAAGCATAATCCATTTTGTGAACTGGGGTTTCAATTGAGTGACATTAAATGGTTCCGAATTCATAGTTCGGGCTACACTGAAATTCAGATATTTTATTAGACCTCATGCAAACAATATTGACATTCGCGTTCTTGGAAATGCAGAGGGACAAGAAAAAATGATATCTTTAGGGAAAAAATTACTAATTAATAGTATCATCTAAGTTTCCATGCATCTGTTTCTCTTTTAATTCTGAACTTACATTACACTACTTACATCATACTAACACATTAACCGCAATTCAGCTAGTCATTGCAACGTCCCATGCTGATGTTAAGTTCTGCATTTTGCCGCGATTAGATCTCCGTCTTGGTTTCCAGATCGAGTGAGTTTCACTTGGAGTAAGTCGTAACGGAAGGGTCGAAGCAATGACATATTCTTTGCTGCGCAATGTGCTAGCTGATTGCTTCCCAACAGGGCAAGATAGTTTTGCTTGAATTTTTTATGACTTCCATTTGTACTCTATCTATTGTTTGTCGTGCCTTTGTTTTGTGCTCCATGGAAGCAATTCCGTACACTTTAAAACATTTTTGATTCGGTGCCCCCAAGGTAACCAAAAATTCGACTCTAGAATCATTTACCACGCCCTCTCCTTGCTATTCCATACCAAAACATGAGTGATGAGTTGTGTGAAATTGGGGAATGTAGGTGCTAGTTGTACTGTTGTACTGTTGGACGGAGAAAGCTAGACTAGTCTTGTCGCCAGGGCCGGTCCTAAAATTTCGTGGGCCCAGGACGAGACTAAAACTTGAGGCCCTTATTTTTGACATTATAATAATACTAATGGATATTATAAACATAAATCATGTATTGCAAATAACACTTAAATGTGTCAAAAAAGTATGCATATCAAATAATTTATACATATTAACTTAAAATTTTCTTCAAGCATTTCAGATCGACCGACAACCGACGTGAGTATGTGTACTGGATGTTCAGGCGTTAAAGAGAAGCTGTGTGGCCAGGTATGTGATGGAGGGGCCAAAAACTGAAATCGACAAGGTGATGAACTGGCAATCAGAAATCAGTATTAGAAGATATTTAGAAAAAATGGGGAGTAAACAGGAACCCTAATTTCCTAATTCGTGATGAATTGTTACCGTGCGGCTCTAGAGATCACTAATCGGCTTGCTGCATTGACGAAACACTGAAGAACTCACTGGCACGGACACACGGTAAGAGGAGGAGGTCGCCGACTCGCTGGGATCAGTTCGTCTATGTTGGCCAGTCGGTGGCGGCCTGGGCGCCTGGCGCAGGCGAGGTAAATGGGGCAGAATGGACGAAAATAACCCAAAAAAATAACGATTTCACGAAATGAACTCCGGCTAGAAGAAATTCACGGAACTAACCCTTTTTGCAACGCCATAAGGGGTGGCGCCGCACCTTGAAGAGCGGCGCCATTGCGCCTGGCGCCGCGCACCTGCCAGCGTGGAGCCCCGCGGGCCCGGTCCCGATAGTGCAGCTCCTTGTAGCGTGGCGCCGCACTGTGTAGTGCGGCGCCGTTGCGCCTGGCGCCGCACTTTAGGTCTTGTACCAGCGCGGCGTCAGCGCTCCCCAGACCAAGCCCATTCCTCTCAGACGCACAGGAGCGCATGGCGGATAGGTTTTCTCGGCCCCGGTGATTCCCCTCTCCAAAAACCCAAGATTTGCTGGATTTGTCCAAGGATCTTGCTCCCAATCCCTTCCCCAGGTATCTCCTCTCAAATCCCTTGCTATTTGTCCAAAAATTTCTTGCTAATTTCCCCTTTTGTTCAAATTTCGGTGAAACCCTAGGTTCAATTAGATGTAGAGATTGAGATGAACCATTGCAATGCTTATTTGATATTTAGGTTTAGATATGGCATAGTACTCTTTGGTACAACTCTAGTTGGTCTATTTGTCTTTGAAGTATATGTTAGGTGCTTTTTCATATTAGCAATTCCATATGGCTAGAGTAAGATGGAGATATGGTAGAACTCTAGTTGGTGTTTTGATTTATCTTACAATTATATGGTAGAAGTCTAGTTGGTTGATTTAGCTTGCAATTCTAGATGCTAGAACTATAGGTAGAGTAGGATGAATATGTAGGATGTCTTTATAAGATGGACAAAAGCTAGAACTATATGCTAGAACTATAAGATGGTTGATTTAGCTTGCAATTCTAGATGCTAGAACTATAAGATGGACATTTTGTAATTGTTCTTATTCTCTCTATTGTTTTGAATATGTAGGATGGCTCTAAACCCCCTTCTAAACAATGCTCACTATGATGTTCAACACCGTGCCTACAAGATGTCGGAGAAGACAGTACTAAAAACTTCAATGCAAGTCGAACAAGATGCCATGTTTGTTTAGATGGAAATCTAACATTTTGCCATTATATGTTTGCAGGAGCTTCAACCC
Organism: Avena longiglumis; assembly: GCA_030063025.1. Classification (NCBI taxonomy): domain Eukaryota; kingdom Viridiplantae; phylum Streptophyta; class Magnoliopsida; order Poales; family Poaceae; genus Avena; species Avena longiglumis. The sequence goes on from CP125977.1 coordinate 483,906,200, forward strand.
CTTCGACTTAGGTACCACGAGGTCTCGTCCGGCAAGATGCGTTATGATGCGCGGTACACTCCGTACATCCAGCAGCTAGGACTCCTCCCCTTTATCCACATGGTCACTCAGTCCACACCGGCCTTCAACCCTGCTGCGATCACCGCGTTTGTGGACCGATGGAGGCCGGAGACGCACACATTTCACCTTAGGACCGGTGAGACTACGATCACCTTGCAGGACATGAGCATGATACTGGCACTCCCAATCGAGGGAAACCCTGTGTGCTTGTCCTCGGATTCAGACGGGTGGCGTGAGGAGATGGTCGCCCTTATAGGGAAGGATCCACCCGAGGCTATAAACAAGAAGGGGGGAAAACTGAGGGTCGCTGTCGGGGCTACTTTTACTTGGATCATCCAGAATTTCAAGATTTGCCCCGAGGATGCCGATGAGGAGACGATCAAGAAATACACTCGTGTGTATGTGTGGTACATTATCACGAGGACTCTGTTTCCTGACAGCAGTGGGGATCGTGCTCAGTGGCATTGGCTCAAGTTGCTGGTTTTTTTTGACTCTACCTTCAGTTGGGGTTCTGCGGCGTTGGCCTGGTTGTACCGTCAGATGAGTTATTTACAAATGTTGTTGTATATTTTTGCACTATCTCAAAAAAAATTTGTTCTTACCAAATGGTTGTTCACTTCATCTGCAGCTGGATGACGCTTGCCTTAGGAGCTCCGCCGATTCAGGGATTGGTGGTTGTTTGCTCCTTCTTTCGGTGTGGAGCTGGGAACGCTTCTCCATTGGACGGCCGAGATTGTTGTCATTCAATCCTTACATTGATAACGTCAACAACTACCTTCTCCCCACGTGGGCTTACAAGTGGGATGTGGTCTCCGAACCGCCAACGAACCCACTGGAGGCGTACAAGAGGTACACGAACGAGTTTGACACGATCACCATGGATCAGGTAATTTCAGCGACGGCGGTCAATTATATGTCTTGAACTTGTAATCTTTGACCCTGACATGACTGTGGTATGATGCAGGTGACGTGGGAGCCATACGGTCGAGGGGACCTCTTTGGTGTTCCGGAGGACTATCGCCTTAACCCTATTTGCCTCAGAGAATCTAAATGCGTGGCTAATGCGTTGCCCCATGGTGTGCATGTGGGCTGTTGAGTATCACCAGCCTCACCGTGTCATGACCCAGTTTGGGTTATTTCAGATTGTACTGCCTGAGTGGAAGGACACGGACATAGGGCTCCATAGGTAAGCTACTAACTGCCTTACCATGTGATGTGCTTATCATTTGCCAAATAACGCTTTTTGACTTGTTGTTGTTGTGTGCAGCTTGGACAGGAAGAAGCAGAGGAAGGAGAAGGATTGGCTCAAGCTTCATAGGAAGCACCTTGAGAAATTCAGGAGGTGTGTGACCGAGGCTAGGAAAGCAAAAGGAGCACAGGATAGGCCCTTCAATCGGGATGCTTTCAACAACTACATCGCATGGTTCGTTGAGAACGCGCGGGTGGAGATATACCCACGGGCATTTCGGGATTCGATCTTGGAGGAGCCATTGGTGTTTGATGAGCTTTCAACCGAACAATACAACATCATGGTCAGAGAAGAGCGACAAACCGAGTTTGCTCCCTTGGTCAACTTTGTGGTAAAGTGTGCCGAATAATATTTTTTCCGTCCTTCTCACACCTTGCATGGATAACTTACTAGTTTCTTGTCTATGACAGCGCGATCATGTAAGGAAGTCCGCCGATGCATGCGAGGACGCTTTGGACACATACCCTCGTGGAGAGAAGGGAGAGGGTCTGTTTCGTGAGTTCGTTAAGAAGCAGGGCCAACGGTTAAGGAGGCTGTCGAACTTGCTAGGTTGCCGTGACCCTGAGGTGGCAACACCGTCCGCGTCACGGTCCAACACGCCCGAAGGTGACAATTCTGGCGATCATCACTCCACATCCGAGGACGAGGCGAACACACTCGAGGTAGTACAACCATTGCATCTCCCACCCTCCCTTGCATTTCTCCTGAATTTGTCCTTACCAATCTTCTTTTGTTGACAGCCGCAAGATGAGGAAAGCGTCCCCGACGAGATGACATTGGGAAACTACACTCGCTATAAGGTACACGAGCGGTCCGACTACATGTTCAAGCCAAGGCAACCCAAGAAGCCTTACACACCCAACCCTTCCACGACCAAGACAAAGAAGCCCAAGAATCCATATCGCTTAGAGGTGGAGGATGAAGAGGAACCGAGGAGGAGGAAGATGCCCACGAGAAGGGGCCGAGGGGCGAAGACCACCCGTGGGAATTAGAGTAGATGGTTGTAGTCGTGAACTCAGTACTTATGGTTGTTGTCGTGAACTTCGATGTTGTCGTGAATGGTTCTCGTGAACTTCGATGTTGCCGTGAATGGTTGTCGTGAACTTGGATGTTGTTATCGTGAACTTGGATGTTGTTGTCGTGAACTTGGATGTTGTTGTCATGAACTTGAATGATTGTCGTGAACTTCAATGGTTGCTGTCTTTTTGGAACAAACATGCTCGAACAACATCGAAAAAACCTGCTCGAAAACCAACTCAAACTGACCGCGCGTTGCACGTGCGGCGCCTGGCGCATGTGAGCTTCTGTCTATTTTCTAGTGCATGTGCGGCGCCACACGTAATGGCGCCGCACGTGCAACGCGAGGCTTGGTGGCGCCGCACATGCGCTCGAAAATAGACAGAAGCTTCTGTCTATTTTCTAGTGCATGTGCGGCGCCACACGTAACGGCGCCGCTTCTGTCTATTTTCTAGTGCATGTGCGGCGCCACACGTAACGGCGCCGCACGTGCAACGCACGGCCTGGTGGCGCCGCACCGTGCGGCGCCCTTACGTGTGGCGCCGCACATGCACTAGAAAATAGACAGAAGCCACACGTAACGGCGCCGCACTTTGAATATGGTGCCACAGCCAGGTTTCAGGGTTTTTATTTCGAGGGAAAATACAAGTTTGTTGACACATACGAAATAACACGAGTTTCTTGCCCTTAAAGTCTAGAACATACAAGTTCATGAAATAACAAGGTTCTCGAGCAAATCTTGACACATACAAGTCCATGACTCCCGGTTACATACTCAAAGTCTAGAACATAGGCCCTTTGCCCTTCCTCTTCTTCTCTTCCTCTTCCTCCATGGAATGCCATGCCGCTTGATGCAGCCTTTCCCTCTCGGCATCCCGAGACTCCTTAGCGTGGCGATTCTCTTCCTCCTCTATCTTGCGGCGAGCAAGTTGAACTACCTCTTCGAATGCCTTCCTCCGCTTCTCTTCCTCAGCTTCCTTCCTCTTCCTCTCTTCCTCGGCCTCCTTCCTCTTCCTCTCTTCCTCAGCCTCCTTCCTCTTCGCCACCACCTCCATAGCATCCGCCCAGATCTTCGAGTAGTTCACACCTTCCCCATCATTGTCCTTGTTGGGTTGAGTCGCCATACCTATTATAAGAATAAAAGGGGCAAGTTAGTAAATGATGCATTTAACCCAATAAACATGAATGATAGTAAAATATGCATAAATGTGAACATACCTACGAGCATACGGGTTTGGTCCGGCTAAGTAACCTATCATACTAGCGGGATTAAATCCACCACGCCCTCTTCCTCTTCGTAGCCCAAGTTGTCGACCTCTTTGTTGTCTAGGAGCATGCTGGCTAGTCCTTGGTTGGCTTGGAGCATATTGGATAGTCCTTGGTTGGCTACCACTTGGTTGGCTACCACTTGGTTGGCTACCACTTGGATGACTTGGAGCTTGTTGGCTACTACTTGGATGACTTGGAGCTTGTTGGCTACTACTTGGTTGGCTACTACTTCCTTGATTTCCTTTTGCTCTTTTCCTTTGAGAACACTTTCTTGCATTGTGCCCTTCACCATTGCATGTTCCACACCGGGCTCTCTCATGAGGCTCTTGGAATTGGTCGTTGCCCGTTTCCCGACCACCACCACGTCCCCATCCGTCCATGTCGCTCCTAAAACGCTTTGTCTTGCGTCTTCCACGTCCAACAACCTTCCATTTCGGATCGGTCCATAGTTGAATTCCATGGTACTCCGGCCATTGTGATTGGTCCAGGTATGGATGAAATCTAGGAGCCCATGTCTTCTTAGTAGTCTCAATAGAGAACTCAGCCTCTCGCCGTGGCGGATTATTGTAATCCAAATGTCGTCTGCGAGGCATACGAGCAAGTGCGAGCATGCAAGATGAAGCAATGATGGCCTTCCACATGTGCACTCACAGGTCTTGAGCGAGACCTTGAAAGCTCGGCCTCCGTGTTGGACACCATCAGCCGTTGTACCTCTGGGCTCCGTAACTTGGTAAATTAGCTCGTCATTGTCATATTCCGTAACAACTTGGGAATCCGCTTTCCTTGTCTGAAATTGCATCCAATCGTCAACCTTCGGAGGGAACTTGTATTTGTAGTTGTTCTTGTTGTCCCCCGCAATATGTCGGTCCATTTCATGTGAGTATTTCAGAAAATACTCATTCATCATGTCGAATGTATATCGGATTATTGTCGTGACGAGCAATGCACGGACACCTTTTAGCAACTTGTTAAATGCCTCTGCCATGTTGCTTGTCATTTGGCCATACCTCCGGCCACCGTCATCAAAAGCTCGTGCCCACTTTCCCATATGTTCAATGTTCCTATTGAGCCACTCGAGACCACCGGCATTGAGTTCTTTGTTGACTAGCAATTTGTTGTACAAGTTAGAGAAACAACGTTCCGTGAAAGCGAGGCAACAATCCTGTAGACCATCGGACAAATCCTTGCTCTTGCATGCCCTATAGAAGTTTGAACAAAAGTGTCTCATGCACCAACGATGGTGCAATGGAGCATGGCCGGGAATATCAATCATCACAGCATTGAGAATTCCTTGATGACGGTCAGAGATGACACATATCTCCCTTTGAGGGGTTAATATCTTGGTTCTCAAAAGATAGAAGAACCACTCCCAATTATCATTGCTTTCTGCCTCCACCAAAGCAAATGCCAAAGGAATCAACCGGTTGTTCGCGTCATTGGCTATTGCAATCAAGATAGTGCCTTTGAATTGTCCGGTCATAAAGGTGCCATCAACAGAGATGACCGGTCTACAATGTTCAAAAGCCCGGACACATTGCTCAAAACCCCAAAATGCACGGCCAAATACTCGCACGGTTTTCCCGTTTACAACCCTTGTCTTGTTCCCATAAGGTTCAACCACATGAACCATGTCGGGGTTAGCATTGGCCATCGCTAACAACAACCTTGGGATTCGGTTATAAGATTCCTCCCAATCACCGTACAACATCTTGAATGTGGCTTGCTTAGCCTTCCATGCCTTCCCGTACTTCACCTCGTAGTGAAAGAGGGCTTTCACAAACTCTATAACATGCTTGATGGTCATTATTGGAAACGACGCGATGTCATTGGAAAGCCTATAAGCGAGGAACTCGGAGGTGAGTTGCCGGTGCTCGTTCTTCGCATCCTTCCCATCCAACACCGGGCCTCGGCACATGTGAGTTGATATGCAACTAGATATGTGCCATTCAGGACCTCCCTTGAATGGTATTGCACGCACTATCCAAGGACATCCTTCCTCCTCGCACTTCACCATGTAACGCTTCTTGATGTCTGAGTGCACGACCGTGTAAGGATGATGATGCTTCACCGAAAAGTCCTTTATCCATTGCTGAAATTCCAACAAGGTCCTGAACCTTGATCCTTTGCAAAAGCCACTATTCACTTCATTGCCATCCCGGTAAAAACTTGTCCTTGGTCCGAGCACAATGCCTTTGCCACCATCAACCGTGGCTTCATCCGCGATACTGAGATCACGAAACAAAGGCACCCGATGGTCCCGACCCAATACGGTATGGTGGATTTCGGCCTCTCTAGTCGTGAACCCCTCCTCGTCAACTTCTTCTTCGGGACCATCATCATCCGAGTCCGATGCATAGCCTAGAGAATACGGGAGGTCATGGTCCATGTCATCTTGTGTGATATATTTCTCTAAATCTCCAATATTGTTGTCGTGGAGTTCAACATCATCATTGTCATCTTCATCTTCACCCCCACAATCATCATCTTGGTGTCTTGAAATCGGGCTCAATGTTTGAGTCAAGGGAGGTTCACGCCTTAGCTCTTGGTCTACGGGTGGAGGACTCATAGTACGCAATGGGGATGCCATACGGTTTAAGTCCAAAGACAATGAACTACCAACTTTCTTGGTGGCAAATAGCTCTAGAGCCTTGTCTAGTGATTCGGCCACCACCTCCTTGTATGCAAGCCAACGGGCCTCGGAGAAGATACGCATGGTCTTTCAACGGACATGCATTCCCAAGCCAACATTATGTCTTCCCTCCAACTCAATATCATCCTTTGGGTCCATCCATTTCAATTCAATCCTCAATTGCTCCAAGACCTCGGCATATGTTGGAGTACGCTCAAACACCAAATCAAGCTTGTCCGGGTCCGGTTCTATGTTACCTCTCAAAAAAGCATCCTTGTCTACATGGTGAACATGAACAATTCTTGCCATACCTAACATAATCACAACAACAATACCATGGTCAACACACTTAATAGATACCCATGCTAACAAAATGAACACAATACCAACCCATATGCCAATACAAGAACATTCTACCATGCATCTTATAAAACAAACTAGGGTTTACAAGATATGGACCAAAAACAAGAAATTAATGGGTCAAATCAAAGATGAAGGGGAAGAATACCTCAAGACACTTGGGGGGATCGAACTCCACAGAGAGAGGCTTCCAATTTGGACACTAGGAGGGAGAAGGTGGAGGGGGGAGAAGAACCACCGCCGCCGCCGCTGCAGCTCCTATGCGTCTGAGAGGAAATGGACCGGGTCTAGGGAGGGTTGGCGCCGCGCGCCACACTGTGTTGGAGTAAGTGCGGCGCCAGGCTAAACAGCGCCGCACTGTCGGGACCGGGCCCGTGGGGATCCACGCTGGCAGGTTCGCGGCGCCAGGCCTAGTGGCGCCGCTCTTCAATGTGCGGCGCCACTCCGTATGGCGTTGCAAAAAGGGTTAGTCCCGTGAATTTCTTCTGGCCGGAGTTCATTTCATGAAATCGTTATTTTTTTGGATTATTTTTGTCCATTCTGCCGGTAAATGGTATACAGGTACTGGAGTATAGGATGAGTTCGCTCCGTCGCTATAGGTGTTGGAACACCCCCTGCCGACTGACCGGTCCCGGGGCTGTTCCACGTGGAAGAAGAAGACTAGGAGAAGGCACACACAGTACAAGTAGATGAAACAGGGAACTTTTATTGATATCTTTCTCGGTAACTCACGTACAAAGGTTGTTCCTCTATTTATAGACAAAGGTGGGATACGATACCCACATGGGCCAACCCTAGCCCGGTAGAGGCCACACCGAATGGGCCTCTACCGGCCCGGTTTCCCAACACTCCCCCTGGGTATCTTATCTGTATAACCATGGCTTAAAACTCCGAAAAACCCAGTGGGAAAATATGGAGAAATGCACACGGTATACTTCTTTCTATGTTGCACGAATTGCCTCATTAAAAACCTCATGTGAGAAACTTCATAAAAACTCACTAAGGGAAAAAGAGTACAATTCACTTAACTATAAAGTTAAGTACTCAATCATCGGGATCAAGATTTCAGCGATGAGTTTGTGAAGATTCTCCCCCTGAACCTTGCATCTCCCTAAGTCTCATCATGCCGATCCCTCGGACACATCTCTCGAAAGAAGACGCTGGCAATGATTTAGTGAACAAATCAGTGAGATTTTCACACGACTTAGTATGCAAGACTTTCACTTCGTTCATCTTTTGCAACTCATGTGCATAGAAGAACTTGGGGTTTATATGCTTTGTGAGATTGCTCTTCACGTAACCCGTCTGGACTTGTGCAACACAAGCGGCATTATCTTCATAGATAATTGTTGGGGTTTGTACGGTATTCGTCCACATGACATCCGGATGTGATCGACTACGTCGAAGCCATACACATTCTCGTGATGCTTCATATAATGCTATGATTTCCGAGTGGTTCGTCGAAGTCGACACAAGAGTTTGCTTAGACGATTTCCAGGAAATAGCTGTTCCACCACAAAGGAAAACATATCCAGTCTGCGACTTGGATGTATGCGGGTCCGAAAGGTACCCAAAGATCTGCATAGCCTACAACAGATAGGTCTTGGTTCTTTTGGTAAAACAAGCCAAGGTCCTTTGTCCCTTGTATGTACCTAAAGATGTCTTTAACGCCTTTCCAATGCCTCTTGGTAGGCTCAGTACCTTGCAAGCAAATTGATTCGAATGCAATATCCGGCCGTGTACAATTTGCAGGTACATAAGTCATCAATGCACTTAAGTAGGGAATTCGGTCCCAATTTCCTCCCCTCTTCTTTAGGCCTGAACGGGTCCTTGTCTTTGCAAAGATCTTCCGACCATCGGGTCTTAGAAGGATATGCCTTTTCAAACCCAAATCGTTCCAACACCTTCGGGTGTAGGCCGACTGTGAACTAGAATCCCAGGGGAATGCTCAAGTTGCGCATCGAGGCGTAACTTGGTTTTGCCTAAGTCTTTCATCTCGAATTCCGACATCGGTAGGAACTCGCCTCAATATCGTCAGTGTACCGATTATATTCAAATCGTCCACGACACCGAGATAATCTGAAACCATCCCGGGATCTCCGTATAAAACACATGGGCAATCTTCATTGCTCGCGTAGCCCTTCTCATGAAGGAAATCGCTAAACGATTATACCACATCCTACCGACTGTTTTAGTCCATACAATGACTTCTTAAGCTGAACCTTTGTATAAGCTCCTGTTTGCTCTATCCTGGTTGGGACAGGATACCTTCGGTACTTTCATGTATATGTCCGAATCCAAGTTACCATATAGGTAAGCGGTGACAACATCCATTAGTTTCATTTTAAGTCCATGTTTACTGCCATTGAGATCAAGTATCTAAAGGTAATTCCATCCATGACTGGGGAGTAAGTTTCCTCAAAGTCGACACCTGGTCGCTGAGTGAAACCTTGAGCAACGAGCCTTGCTTTGTACCTTACTACTTCATTATTCTCGTTTCTCTTTCGAACAAAAACCCATTTATGGCCAACGGGGCGAATGTGGGGAGGAGTTAGATAAACAGGTCCAAATACCTCTCTTTTGTTTAACGATAATAATTCAGCAGTAATTGCCTTCTGCCAATCTTTCCAATCCGACCTTTTCTTGCAATTAGCGAGCGTGTTAGGCTCAGGGTCAATATCTATGATTGAGGCAATTTTCTTGGCAAAATTAATGTCGACATTTGCCATGGCTCGGTTGTATGACTCGCCCGAATTAACATAGTTAATGGCCATTTCGTCATGGAGTGCATCAGGCACATCCTCTTGCTCCACCGGATTTCCCAATCCAGGAGCTAGGTCCTTAGCTTTCCGCTCCGATGTGCGCACACAACTTTGGGTATTTCCGATATAGGAAAGTTCAAGTCCGGAATTTCGTGCACTGAAATATCCGTACTCGTGCCAGGTCTCAACTGGCTCCCCTCAACAGGGGTAGTCTGTAATAAATCTCTCTTATCCTTTTTCTTCGGGCGTCCCCGGGTACTTGGGATTTGAGAAACCGGAATCCGCGTCCTCTTAGGCCTTGGAGCAGGAGCGGGTATACCATCATTTTTCTTTGGTATTTCAACCCTTTCCGGTGCATTGCGCGCATGCACATGCGACTTTGTTACAGTCTTTAAATCACTAAAATGATCGGGCAGTTGATTCGCTAGGGAGTGCAAATCTAGTATCTTTTGGACTTCTCTATTAGTCTCAACAGTGCGCGGGTCATGAGCGTGGATCCCCGTGGCTTTACACGTGATTTCTCGACTTTTGTCATCCAGGCGTTGATTACCTTCCCCCAAAGTCGGGAAAAGATCCTCGTAAAAATGCGATCAAGAAAAGCGGGCGTGTGATCACTGTCAAGGGGTCCAAGAACCTGATTATGGACACAGTCTCATAACCAACGTATATCCCCGACTTACGGAGCGGTCCCATTGCTGATCGCTGGGGTGGTGGTATAGGTACATATACCTGGCAGCCGAACCTACGTAGGTGGGAAATTTTCGGTGCCGACCCTTGCGCAAGTTGTATGGGAGAGTGGATGTTGTAGGCCGATGGTCGAAAGTTGATGAGATTAGCGGCGTGTAACACCGCGTGTCCCCAACATGTAGTTGGTAAATTACAACCCTGAAGGAGTGGTCTGGCAATGAATTTAATCCTTTTAATAAATGCCTCCGCGAGTCCATTTTGAGTGTGGACATGCGGTACGGAGTGCTCAAGTTTGATTCCAGTTGCCATGCAATAATCATCGAATGCCTTTGAAGTAAATTCTCCGGCATTGTCCATTCGAATAGACTTTAAACGATAATCAGGGAATTTATTCCTTATTTGTATGATCTGGGAGATCAACTTTGCAAAAGCATGGTTCCGTGTTGACGCAGCAAACATTGGACCATTTAGAGGAAGCATCGATGAGCACCATGAAGTAATCAACGGCCCGAGAGGGGCTGAATTGGACCACATATATCCTTGAATGCGTTCCAAGAACGCGGGAGTTCATCCTTCACCTTTAGGGGGCGGTTTAATGATCAATTTCCCGTGGCGCATGCGGAGCACACGAAATCATCGGGATTCGGAAATTTTCACATTAACATTATGACCGTTCGAGTTGTTAATTATGTTTCTCATCATCCTAAGACCGGGGTGGCCTAACCTATCATGCCAAAGGCAGAATAGTTCGGAGCTTCTAAAGACAGTCTTAAGGGTAGTGTAAATAGGTGGTGCTACTATCTTAGTGTAGTACAGCCCAGAGCTAATGAAGGAGTCTTTCGACAACATGTTTACCATTTTCGCGCTTGGTAATGAGTAGGAACTCCTTTCCATGCTCATCATCATCGGTTTCGACATGGAAACCATTTGCGCGGATGTCTCTAAAACTTAAGAGAGTACGAGTCGACTCCGGATACAACAATGCCTCTTCAATGATCAGAGTTGTTTTGTTTGGGAGTATGATAGTTGCTCTTCCGGAGCCAACTACATTCGGACCATGACGCGATCGTCATTATGTTACCAGGGTTTTTGGTAATTGACTCAAAATACTTTGTTTCTCTCAAGATGGTATTGGTGGTGCCGCTATCAGCAAGGCACGTTTCCTCCATTTGGGCGCCACACGCGTTCTAAAATATAGTGCCTAATTAATATAATGGAGCGAGGAAGATGCTACATCAAGTAAGTAAAACACAGAAGCATTTCAGAACATCACATAATCAAACAATGGAATAAATGAATAAATGTCATCCAATCGCCAGGAAACAAATAAATGTTATGCTCTCATAGAGCTTACAACCATATCGAGTAATTGTATCTGATTATTGCGGAAAAGGAATCATCATAACAAAATGGAGCTCGGTGGATTCTGAGGAAATCACCAAGCTCACCAAGATCTCAAGGTCGTGGGGGCTCTGGCCGCCATCATCATGGACAAGGGGCCTGGCTGAGGTGGCGGGGCACAACGTGCTCAACCTCCATGGGCACAGGCGTCCGTGGGGACCGCCGAGTGCTGCCACTTGTGCTACGTCTGCGCCACTATGTGTGGCGTGACGCCGCAGGCGCCTCTCCGGCGCCGGTGGTGCCTCAACTGGACAAGATGCGCCTCGCCTTCTTGTTGGCCTTGAACGCAGCGTCGACGTGTTTAGGGCCAAACACTGCTGGAGAAGTGAGTCTTGGAGCCACAGTGAGCGATCTGGGCCTCGCCTCCCCTTGCCCGCCTTGCGTTGCTTGGCGGGTTGGAGGAGTTGGGTCCCTTCTTGCCCTTCTTGCCTCTCTTCTTGTGGATGGGCTTGCGCACCTTGTAGGCACCAGCATTGGCCTCATGACTTGGGCCCCTCAGAAGGGTTGCGGAGAAGTTCTTTTCGTAACATTATCCTGCGCCTCGGCCACTGGAGAGTATCAATAAGCGCGCATATTCCGTGAATCCTTCTGGCGAAAGTTTCGCGAGGATCGGATGTTGTCCGGATGGAATGTGGAGAGGGTTTTGTCTATCTTCTGGCGATCGGTGGTCTTGGTCCCACAGGTGAAGAATAGTACAAATCGTGCAACCAGTTGTACTCTCCCACCGCCTTGAAGTCCGCAAACCTCGGGACGTATCCAATCACTCCGTGGCTGAATGGTGTACTTCAGCCTAGAGAACCGCTTGTTGAGGACGGTCCAAAGGGCAGAAGCACTCCGTTCTGCCATGTACTCATTCTTGAGGGTCTCACACATGTGATGGCGGAGGAAGTGCAGGGCTTTAGCGTTATCCGCTGGGATGGTTTTGCTGGGGGCCGTCGGGGTCCCCGCAATCAACGCATCCTTGATGCATCGGCCCTCAAGGACTATCTCAACGTCCGAGGCCCAAGTCAGGTAGTTAAGCCCATCCTGGGTCAACTTCGGGAACTCGCGGCTGACGATTCCGGTCATCTGCAATTTATGCAAAGTGTGTAAGATTACAGCAGGTAATCAGTTGCATAAATGCGATAATCGATACAATAATTCAAATATGACGGCGTTCCAAAATTCAATTAAAAACGGTGCAAGCTATCTATGAGATACAAAGTATTAAAGACATGCGATAATTAATAACTGTAGTAAAACATAGTTCAAAAGCTTGTGTAAAAACGGACCGAAAACAGAGCCAAAAACGGTCCAACTGCCCGCGATCGCGTGCTACCAAACGGCCAAGCTACCCTCGCCTTTGTGCGGCCGGCCCGCTCCAGACCGTCCCTGCCCGCTAAGCGGGGGAACGGAGCTAGCAGAGCTAGCTCCCGACTGGGGCGGCGGTGCCGACAGCAGGCCGGACCGGCGGCGCGATTGGTGTGTGGGCGTGGCCGGCGAAGGTCGCGAACGAAACAAAAAACGGTCCTAAAAATAAATTTCCGAGGCTATTTTTATGTTTGTATGCGTTTTTCTTTTATTTTTATTTAGATCAGAAGTAGGCCAAAAAAACTGATGTAAAATGGGCCAAAAATAGACCAATCACACGGGTTCCGCATGGGCTGGCCCATCCCACCGCGTTCCTGCCCGCGTGCGGGGAGTAGAGCTAGGTTTCCCTAGTGGGATGGCGTTGGCGGCCACCAACAGCGAGCGGCAGCAGAGTCACGCGTTCAGCTGGAAACGACGGTAGCCTTTGCATGCAAGGCCAATAGCAGCAGCGCGTGGCGCATGCATGCATGCCCAACAGCAGTGTTGAGGACATGGCAGCCAGCAGCGCGGCGGCCTTGCGGTAGCGGCGGTGCAGCGCTGCCAGCAAAACGCAGCGTCGCGCAGCGGAGCTACGGGGCCAGCGAGACATGGCGGCGGTCATGCATGCGCTGCGGCAGGTAGCTCAGCAGGCAGCGGCGGCAGCAGCCAGCATGGCGCGGCAGCATGACGACACGGTGCGCGGTGCCAGGCTTCGCAGCGGCGGCGAAAGCGCAGCAGCGTGTGCGCGCGGCAGGGCATGCGCGGCTAAGCGGCATCCATGCGTCTTGCGCGGACGGCAGCCAGCGGCGTTATGGCGCTCTGCGGCGGCGCCGGGCGTCTTGGTGGCGGCGGACGGCATGCGGGTTGGCGTGGCTGCAGGACCTCGCGGCGGCGCGCAAACGCAGCGATCAGCGGTGCGTGCGAAGCGGCAGCGATGTCATCGGCGGCGGCTATCCACATCGCGTGGCCATGGTGGCGGCAGCGGCAGCAGAACTGCTGGCGGCGCTTCGCCAACGGGTTCTGCGGCGGGCGCTCGCGACAGCGGGCGGCAGCGGCGGGCTGCGGCGACGACAGCGCGGGCGTGATGGCTTCGGTCTCTCAGCCGCCATGGCCTCTTCATCTTGCAAGCGCGTACGTATGCGGTTGCAGACAAAAAAATTACATGGAAAAAAAAGGTAGATTCGATCCGATCTACTCAATAAAAATAGACATGATCAATCCGATCTACTAAATTTAGATCGGCACAACAGGTGCACTGGTACAGTCAACAAGTTCCTGATCTGGGAGTGATTAGATCGACATTGGTCGGCGACAACAGGTCAGCTCGACTCCCGGAAAGGAAAATCCGTACCCCAGATGGGATCTGATCTAAGATCTGAACGCAAATCTTGAAAGGAAAACGCGAGACGAATCCATTTTTGCGGTCAGATTTGTGTTACCTTCAACGAAAGCCTGCGTGATGCAGGCTCGACGGTGGCTTGACGGAGGCTCGATGGAGAGACTCGTGCTGATAACGTGTTGGAACACCCCCTGCCGACTGACCGGTCTCAGGGCTGTTCCACGTGGAAGAAGAAGACTAGGAGAAGGCACACACAGTACAAGTAGATGAAACAGGGAACTTTTATTGATATCTTTCTCGGTAACTCACGTACAAAGATTGTTCCTCTATTTATAGACAAAGGTGGGATACGATACCCACATGGGCCAACCCTAGCCCGGTAGAGGCCACACCAAATGGGCCTCTACCGGCCCGGTTTCCCAACAATAGGGTCATCGATCTCTAGGGCCATTGATCGCTAATTTGCTGCGGGCATGCTCTATTTCCTGTACTTCTGTTAACGATCGTGGCTCATAGGCCTCTTTTCCCTTGTCTCTCTCGCATGTCACGTACACATATATATATATATATATATATATATGTTGTATAGCATATGGGTGGGGCCCTTGGATTTGTGGGGCCTGGGCGGCCGCACAGCCTGCCCACCTCCGGGGCCGGCCCTGCTTGTCGCTTGAAATTCGTTGCTAAAAAGATAAAACTAGGAATGTACAATATACATAGAAAAAGATAAAGGACTATTGTCACGCAGCTGCAACAAAGATGACTCCAACCTCATCAGATCCTTAGGATATACAAATTCACAACACAGGAACTGCGTGTATATCTAGGAAACTGTTCCAGATGCATCCAATTCCCTATCAGAATTCTATTGTTTTTTGTGCTCTGTGTGTTCTCATCAACGTTTTACTCTTTTATCTGCCTTTGTGTGTAGCAAATCACTTTATAGGCCAGGGAAAGAAAGCGGTGCATTACTATTTAATATTGAATGCTTACATTGTTTGTTTAGCCACGTTTATTGCCTGAATTTACCCCGCATTCAATTCTTGAGATATCTACCTGCAAAAAAGAATTTTGAAATATCTGACACTACAAGAAGCGGAGAACATGTATCTTTTATGATGGTCCTCGCGTAAAAATTATGTACGAATAGAGGTAGTCAACGTTCTCCATGGGATATGCTTATATTGTTCGGCGATGTTTGCTTGTTCTGTATGAGGTGACGGTTTGATGCAGTGTGGCCATACATAGATTTTGAAACAAGAGTGGCCTTACATATTCGTATTACAGTAAAACGAGTTCACAACCCATCTACTTCCCCTGCATCATGGACTGCAAAACGGGTATCCATGAGGGTGGACAATATTTTTTGTTCAAAATTTCAGATTGATCAAGGTGTGCCTAGCTATGAAAATAGGAAAACCCAATTAATAGTTGTTGTTGCTTTAGCGTCCACCACACTGCACTAAATAAAATAGTCAATACTATCTCTTCAACATTATTTATCTGAAAGAAAACAACTTTCTCTAAACTAACCCTGAAGTTTCAATTTAGAAAACATAGAAATTCATTAGCAAGAATTATGGACTATGACTTGTACATATGCAATGCAGACAGTGTCATTAAATTTCAAGTTATGCAAAAAGAAGATTTCAAAATGTCACAATAATTCGGCTGCTCATTTCATACACATGACATGCTCAATAGTGATATTTGATCAGGTTGATCGAACACCATGCGCAAGTGTACGTATAATTTACAGGCATACTAACTTCCTAAATCTTGGTGGAAGATAGTCCACAGACATAGCGATATCTAGATGCGATTTCCGGACATGGCTATTCTACTCAACTCCGTCAACTAATCACCGTTCCAGTTTTTTGTTTGTGTGGATATATAGTGTCCAGACATTGCCCATTCCCATTATATTGATATATTTTCATTGATATGATTATAATATTCTCTCTTATTTTATCATACATTCTACCGAGAGTAGTTCTTCCGTGATCTGGAGTTGATAGCTGAGATTGAGACCAGGGTGGTGGATATATATATATATATATAATGATGTTGTATCCTGTATGCATTTAATTTGTAGTTTCTTTTGTAGGCTACTTAAATATTAAGAGAAGATAGAGTGTTAGAATATTTATGGGGCTAGGGAGTGTGCTACAAACACACCATAGCAAAAATAAAAAGTCATCAAGAAAATTGTACTTCAGTATATAGATAGACCGTTACATAATCTAGCATAGTGCCAAAATTCATTTAAAAATATTAAGGGACACGAAAACAGGGGAATTCTCCAGCAAGTAGAAAATACATTCTTTGTTTTTGGGAACTAACTAGTGAAGGTCAGCAGGAAGGTTTTCACCTTAGAGTTCAACTCCAATACAAGGCCTTGAGACATTCTTTGCTGCTTGATCTAGCCACTGAATACTAGATCAAAGTTTCCGCCTTTAGCATGCCTAAATCTAACATCACCAATCTACAGTTGCTTCAATGTATGTTGGAGACCTGACAAGAAAATCGATTGCCATATGTGGCCAGATGTGCGATAAACATCATAGAAGTATCTACCATCATGCAGCCAACAAGGATGCCTGAACAGCATTAGAGTCCTGCTGCTGCCCTAAAAAACAAGTATGCCAGAACCTCATGGCCACGATATCCACGAATAAGAGCGACGTCCTGTCATCCACCACATGTCCCTAGTCTCCGAGAGACCGAGAGAGCCATCAGAAGGACTTTCATGAAACAACAAACACTGCCGCTACCATTTTTTTGAAATGGGTATCCCTGACCTCTACACTGATTGGTGCATATAGCCTTTTATTGCCTTATTCAGAGTAATTTATTACAAAGTCACCACCTCATGGATCACATAAGGTACCAACCAGCGAAAAAACGACGACAACATACTAAGAAACTGAATCAACATGGTCCAATTGAATCGACCATATATATCCGGTGCCACCGACTCTAGCCAATTGAACTCGATCTTGTCATGCAACTGCAGCCAAGATTATGCAAACCTCATCAGATCCTTGGGATATACAAATTCACATCCCAGTAACTTCGTGTATATCTAGGAATCTGTTTCCAGATGCATCCAATTCCCTATCCGAATTCTATTTTTTGTGTGCTTTGTGTGTTCTCGTCAACGTTTTACTCTTTTATTTGACTTTGTGTGTAGCAAATCACTTTATAGGCCAGGGAAAGAAAGCGGTGCATTACTATTTAATATTGAATTCTTACATCGTTTGTTTAGCCACGTTTGTTGCCTGAATTTACCCGGCATTCAATTCTTGAGATATCAACCCACAAAAGAAAATCTTGAAATATCTAACACTACAAGAAGCGGAGAACATGTATCTTTCATAATGGTCCTCATGTAAAAAGTATGTACCAAACTGGGGCGGACCAAGAATAAAATTTTAGAGGGAGCAAAAATGTTCTAAGTGAGACAAATCTCTTTGCTAAGTGGGTACAAATCACTATTTAGCTTCACAAATTACAAAAGTACTGAAAATTGAGTTGGGGCAGCTTCCCCCATAGCTTATACACTGGTCCACCTAACGAAAGGAGGTAGTCAACATTCTCCGTGGGATACGCTTATACTGTTCCGTAATGTTTGCTTGTTCTGTATGAAATGACTGTTTGATGCAGTGTGGCCTTACATACATTTCAAAACAAGAGTGACCTTACTCTAAAAAAAACAAGAGTGGCCTTACATATTCGTGCTACATTGAAAGGATTTCACAGTCCATCTACTTTCCATGCATCATGGACTACCAAACGGGTATCCATGTAGGGTCGACAGTAAATTTTGTTCAAAATTTTAGATTGATCATGGTGTGCCTAGCTACAAAAATCGATAAACCCAATTAATAGTCATTGTTACTTTAGCGCCCACCACAGTGCACTAAATAAAATAGTCAACACTATCTTTGTAACATTATTTCTCTGAAAGAAAGCAGCTTTCTCTAAACTAACCCCAAAGTTTCAATTTATAAAACGTACAAATTCATTAGCAAGAAATTATTGACTATGCCATGTAAACAAATTGTTCTAGGGAATGTAGACCATGTCATTCAATTTCAAGTTATGCAAAAAAGAAGATTTCAACAAATCATAGTGATTCTGCTACTTTTTTCATACACATGACGTGCTCAACGATGATAATTGATCAGCCTTGTTGATCACCATGAGCAAGTGCACATATAAATTATAGTCGTACTAACTTCCTAAACTTTCGTGGAAGATTGTACGCAGCCATAGTGATCTCTAGATGTGTGTTACAAACACATTATAGCAACAACAAAAAGTCATCAAGAAAATTGTACCGGTCAATAATATTAAGGACATGAAAAAAGAAAACTCTCTAGTAAGTAGCAAAACCATTCTTTATTTTCGGGAACTAACTAGCAGTGAAGGTTAGCAGGAAGGTTTTGATCTTGGAGTTCAACTCCAATACAAGGCCTTGAGGAAGGAAATGTCCTCGTGCCATCATGTTGTTGCTTGATCCAGCTACTGAATACCATCTTAGCCATTTCGAAAAAAACTGAATACCATCTTAAAGTTTTTTGCTCCAACGCCTCTAAATCCAACATCACCAATCTAGAGTTGCTTCAATGTACTCCCTCCGTTGGAAATATAAGATGTTTTAGGTTTATGAAATAAATGTATCTAGACACCTTTTAGTGTCTAGTTTTAAGTAAATCTATACACTAAAAGATATTTAGATACATTAGCTTCACAAATATAAAACATCTTATATTTTCAAACGGAGGGAGTATATTGAAGACATGACGAGCGAATCGGTCAGCAGATGTGTCTCGGATGTGCGATAAATCTCACGGAAGTGTGTAGCGTCATGCCGCCAACAAGCATGCTAGAACCGCAACAGAGTCATGCTGCTTCCCTAAAAAACGAGTGTGTCAGAATCTCATGGCCATGATACGCACGAACAAGAGTGACGTCGTGTCGTCCACCACATGTCTCCAGTCCCTAGGAGTGCCATCACTAGGACTCTAGTGGCAAACACTGTGCTCCCACACCACGGCTTCAGGAACGATCACCAATCCTAGGTGGTCGGTCGCCCCACTTTCCAAGAAGAAGATCCGGCGCCACCAGAGTCCACACCTTCTATTGCCGCCACCGCACCAGTGGGAAGTCAAACTGAGTCGTGCTACCTCCAATGCTATGAGCACACGCTGGATATCCTCGCCACCACCCCTCGCAGCATAGGCCTTCCCTGATGGTGGCAAGTAGGGAGGATGGACAAGTGGACGGATATGATTCACTTGAGCCACCCTAATGAAAATCGCGAGTTGTTGCAAGGTTCTAATTGTCACCATTCAAAGAAATTTTGTGGAAAAAATTAATAGATTTTTAATAGTCCTTTTTCAATCATCCACACCTCTAACAATATTCATAGAAATGTGAATGCTTGATCAGTTATACTATATTTTTCTCAGGTGGATTATTTGATATGTAGGATCAGATGGAAGACACCATACCCCGAAACAGAAACCATACCCCGAAACAGAAAGACCCTGGAACAATATGGAAGGTAGAGGATCGGTTTTCTCTGCTCCCTCTATCTGCTCACTTGTCAATTTGTCATAGTCATCTCCTCAATTAAGGCTGTGTTTGTCTTTTCGATGCAGACGCTGGGGTGGTGCTCCCGTTTCGAAAAAAGGTCTTCTACCCTATTCGGGCCAAGCCACTAATGCTCGACGGGGAGGGATGCAACAACTGGATTAAACCGTAGAGTCACGCATCACTCCCCGAATTGGCATGGACTTGATTTGGGACGGTGAATAGCAAAGGAAGCATAAATGTTGATTGCATGGTTTGACTTTGCCTCGTTCTCCCCCTTATCTTTGAGAAGGCGTGCTTCGGTGTCCCCTCCTTTTAAACTTAAATTTGTGTGGACCAGTTTTATTTTGACCATCCAAACAAATATCTAGGCTATGTGTACCTCCGTATAAGTATACTCGGTCGAGTTAGGTATATTCCGAGTTTTACCGGCTGATCCCACCCCTCATTATCGTGATCTACGTTTTTGTATGTCATGATTTGAAATTTTATTGCTACTGCTATATACCTCCTGATTTCCGCCTCCCGTAGGCACGTGAGTATACGCGTATGGTGAATATATGTCTAATAAGACCATAAGGTATTTGGATGGATCCGTACGGTCTTTGAAACGAATCGGTATCGAGTTTTTTTATCAAAGTTCGAAAAGGAGGAGAGGGACACTGAAGCAAACGTGATCTTTGAGTCTGAACTCACTTGCATAATCTCCATTATCCTATTTTGTAAATGGAGTTCACTACATGTATATATAGTAGCACTTCCTTGGTCCAAAAATAAGTGATTTGAATTTCTCTAGATTCTATATACTAAAATGTGTCTAAATATATATAAATCTAGATAAATTTAAGTTAGTTATTTTCAGACCCGAAAAGAGTTGTAGAGATCGGCAGTTATTTTTAAGCAATCCCTAAGGAGCTCTAAGCTCCGTGGAATTGAGGGCCTATGGTTGCTCGGGACGTGTTGGTGGGGTCATATTGTGTGGTGCGTTATCGTTTTGCTACGACTTGTGGTGACTGGTCTCCTCTTGAGCCTCGTCGGTGTCGTCTGGTTCACATCTGAGCGACATTGCCAAAGAAAACTGCTATCTCTCCCTCCTCTGAGGGCTCCCTGCCCCATCCGGAGCCACTGGAACCAGAGGATGACCGCAAGATCACCGTCACGCACCTGCCGGCTGGCCCAAGGTATGTTTCCAATTTTTCAGAGAGAGAGAGAGAGAGAGTAGAGGGGTGACCGGTATTTTTTTGGGTGACCGGTATTCAATCTAGCACGCCGCACGGCCCGAACCGGCCAAGGCCGTGCCTAGCCTGGCTACAGTGGGAGGAGTGGTGGGGGAGAGGCGGGGCGCATTGCAGCACCAGCGGGGGTCAAGAAGCCTTTGTGGTGGGCTGCCAGCGGCGCATCTGAGGAGGGCGGTGGGGAAAAGAAGCAGGAGGCAGGTGGTGGAGAAGGGGCATCGTCGAGGTGGGCTACGTCGCTCCTAGAGCAGATGGAGGTGGAGCTCGGGGGTGTGGTGAGGGCAGGGGCTGTCGGTGCTGTAGCATATGGAGGCGGAGCTCAGGGTGGGTAGGAGCAGATGGCGGTGTGCTGGGTAGGATTTTAGAAACAGAGAGATGGGGCTGCTGTTTATACTGAAATTTGTCCTGAAATTTATCCCTTTGATTTTTATTCTGAAATTTTTCTTGAGATGGAGAGGTAGTGATTATTTATGATTGTTCGTGACCATTATTTGCAGATGGATAAAGGACAATCTTATCTCGACTTGTTTTATTTACTCTTGATACACAAACGATTGATGCCGCTATCGGTCAATTTAGGCCATGGTCCATAGATCTTTTTGTACAGCATGCCGTCTACCCGATCTGGTACATAATATATGCTTCATCCAATTCCATCACTAGGGCTGTAATGTGGCATGCAGAGTTTGCACTCGGTCCAATCCCTGTGTTTCCTCCCTGCTAGGACCTCTATCGTCCAGTTGTCAGCCGTTTGTCTGCTGCTAGACTGGTAGATCTCATCATCCTTATTTTTAATGCCAAAATTCAGGTTGCTTCATTCTTTTAGTATTCTATTATGTCAACAAAAAAGGTGGAGTCCCACCTTAAATTGACATAATGATGGTATATAATAGTTGGTTGGTTAGTCATACTAGTTTTAGAAGGCAATGCGTGTATATCTCTGAATAATTAAAATCATGATAAATTAAGGAGCTTAGAATCAGACTTAAGAAAAAAAAGTGTAAAAGTAACAACGGCTTGTGCTTCATAGAGCTAAATTTCTGGGTGGTTGTTAAAAGGATTGTTGATATAGCATAATATAACCCGTGTCTCTAATAGCATTCATGTCTTAGTCTTTGGCTATCATTTTGTTTCTACAAATTATAGAGCCTAAGTTTAGATTAGATATTTGCATGTCATGTGTTTTTAACTTCGCAAACATGGTTCTGATAAAGAAGAACCACGATTTTCAGAAATAAGATTGGCAAGGTCAAAGGTATGACATGCTGGCAGATGACTTCCCATATCGAATCATGACTGAATATGAGTATCTTCTACATGCACAGCTATATGAACTCACAATTTTTAGGCACTCCTTTTGCTATCACTCTGTATGCCGTTTCAGTAAATTAAGTTATATGCTCAGCCTGGTCCATATCATTTGAGGTTGCATGTTCTTTTAGCCCTCTGAACAAATTTTTTGGTCAATAGCTTGGTTAATCTAATAATTTCGTAGAGTGTACCAATCATGTGTAGGTGTCTGTTCCTATCAGCCAGTGGATACTCTTAATATATGGGCACCCAATGTAATGTGTTTCTTAGTTATTCATTTGTTTTATGAAGTTTTTTTCATGTTTGGGGAGTAGCTCTAGCATGCCAAATGATGCCAAGTGCCATATTTGTTGACCATGAGCACAAGGATATGAATTGGAGCTCTAAATATATTGTACCGAAATACATTCTTTTATAAATATAGGTTTTCAGATCACCTTTTTAACTGGAGAGCATCTCGACTTGCTATGGGCTGGTAAATATCATCACCTTTCATGTATAGTTCCTTGTGGCTATTGACCCGTCGAGTCGTCTGAATTAGGCCTGTTGCTGATTTTGGATTGCAGTGTTGAGCATAACTTATACTGTAGTTGTATCTCAGTATGCGAGTGATATGCATTCCCGTTCTGATACGCATTTTAGATGCTTAATACCACATATATTTCTATGTACACAATAACCTAGGTAGTGTTACTTTCTAACTTTTCTCTCTTAAATGCTTGATCTGTATGTTGCAGTTAGTTTCACCGTTTTTGCTTTCCGGATATTGTAAGGAACAGGCAGACCAATATCGCGATGTGTTATAGCAGGTACTAGCATCAGGCTTCATGATACTCCTGAATAGCTGAATGGCAAAACGTACAATAACATATATATATATATATATATATATATATATATATATATATATATATATATATATTAACATGCCTTTGTTATCTTACTGTTTATTTTTTAAGGCAAAGACCCCGTTGTATGTGAACTTAGTTAGTTAGCATTGCATGTCACATTGCAAAGATGGACACTATATGGAATGGTATCTACGGTCAAATTCAAAGGGCATTAATTATTCTCTGGATTATTGCAGATTACTTAGTACATGAAAGTATCATGTTGTTCCTAACACTTTTAGCTCGATTGCATGAAACATGAAACACCAACTCTAAACTCTAAGCTCCCTGGTTTTGAAGCCTTCATGGTTCAGAACTTCAAATTATGGTGGTGGTGGGGTCCTTCCTAACATTGTTCGACAATACCACCGTTGGTGCTTCATCGTTCAGATTTTACATATGTAATAGGAAAAGTTAAACAAGTATTCAAATTTGTAGGTATAGATCACCATATTATATTCCATAAATGGAAAGTAAGCGTGACATTATTTCATTGGGTTCCAACTTATGACAACAACTAAAGGCATAATTAAACAATTTATAATTCTGTATTTTTCCTTTTAGATATAAAATGTTGAGTTGGTTTTTTGATTGGAATCGAGTGATATATGCTATATCCATTCACAATTTTAAGTTTTACAGAAACATTCTAACAACTTAAAATGGTGATGTATTTTAAGTATAAAAGGGCATCACATTGTTCCCCTCGCGTAACCCCTCGCTCCCCTCGCGTCGCCTCCTCCTAGCGACCGAGGGGGCCTATCCCTAGCGCTGCCGCCACCTCCCCCTCATTGCCCCTCCCTCCTCGTTGCCCCCGAAGGCCCGCCGGCCTAAGAGCGTGGCGCCGGTGATGGGGGCGGCAGGGATCCGACCTCCTGGCCCTAGTGTGGTGGAAGTGAGGGATTCCCTGGCATTGGACGGGGCCCGCGTAAGGAGCTGGTGTTGTGGCTGCTCTTGGCAAGGTGGAGGGGCGGCGGTTGGGGTGGAGCGGCAATGTGCTTAGATCCGGTTGGTGGCGCGACGGACTAGCGGACCATCTGATCTGATTTGGGACGGCGGGCTGCGGGTCGGTGCTTGTTCATCTAGTCTCCACTTGCGGTGTTGTCTCTTCATCGAGCTAGCGGTCATGGCGGCGTGGGTCACCATGGACCTGCCGTTCTTTTCCGGTGGGTCTTGGTGACCGGTGAAGACCGGCGGTGTGGGGGCTTCCGGTCTGGCTTTGAATAAAGGGGGTTGGTCCTAGGATCGGTCTCGCGCTAGGATGAAGATCTACCTGCTCCATGACTTTATTGATCTGGTCAGAGTGTTGTGTTTTGGAAGATTCCGCTGGTGAACTCCAATGAACTACATGCCAGAGTTTGCCAGATTGTATGGATCTGGGTCACGCGCAACCATGTTTTATCTGACCGTTTGGTTTCAGAGGGAGTGCCGTGAAGCTTTACAGACTGTTTCCATCAAGGACATGCCATTAGGAAGTCAGTCGTGGAGAATGACATGAAAGCCAAGGTCTGAAGAACGGTAATGGTGGTGTGAATCCTATTTGCGATGAGGTTTTGGCTTAGTGTTCTAGGTCTTGGATCAGCGATATTGGAAAGTGGGAGTGACAGTACAAGAGATTTCCAGAGTTCAAGTTGCGGGGTAAAAATCCTAGGTCTGGCCTTAATTGGTTGTGTCTGGCAATGACCTCGTTGAAGACATTGTTTTGTCAGCGCGAACTTTCTGCAGGGTGAAAACCTATGCTCGATGATCAAGGCGATGAAGGTGCTAGTGTACTTTTCCCTTCTTGGAGGCGTCACTTCTGGAGAGGATGGATTTCTGGTGCTACCTTGGTGGTGTTTGGTCGCTGTTGTAGGGTATAGATCACTAAAGCGGGACTTTTTTTCCTGTAATTCTTCTTTCTTTTTTTGGTTTTTTGCATCCGTAATGTCATTAATGCATTGTTGCAGAGGCTGGGTGTAATTGGTATCTTCCGATATTAATATATGCTCCTTTCAAAAAAAATCTACACTTTGAGATAGCCAAACTTTCGCTACAAGATATATTCTATCCGACTGAACTTCTCGAGAGACTGACAATCAAGAACTGATAAGCAGCACATGTTACGCATACCCTACGCCGGCCTCTTTTGTTGTGTACAAGCCCATACCATGGCGAACCGGAAGCTGAAAGCATACAAACACTGCTGCCACATAATCTAAACATCATTAACAGAGAATGACGTGCTGAACGCGCCGGGTCCATCTAGTCTATATCAATCTCTGTGCTGATCGTGCTACACGCTTATAAGGGCCTGTTTGTTTGGGCTGTGGCTGACTATGCAGCTGTGCAGGGAAAGCTGCTGTCCAGGAAAAGATAAGTTTGACTATTTGGCAACTTGGCTGGCTGTCTAGCTGTATGCTAAGGAATTGTCTGTAATGTCACTTTAATTAATATAACACATAAACTTTATTATTGAAGTGCATAAACACATATGTTATTATTACATATCATATGTCACATATTGGTTTGTCCAAAATACATATCCAACCATTAAACAAATAAAGATAGTCACATAATAAACATAGAAACATCCACACCGAACAAACTGATCATCTTTTTCTAGCATTGTATAATGCAGTAGCAATGCAATCACGCGTTGATTTCATGTCTACTGTGTGTAGTCCACTCGAAGCAGTATCACCGGAAGATGTTACTGATTGCCTTTGGACCTTAGAAATGTAGTCTCACACCGATCAAACTGCTTGTCGCGTAAGTTGGAGTCTCTAATGAAATTGTGAAGCGCTATGCAAGCCAGAATAATTCTTTTCTGAGTAACCAGACCGTAAGAAGGAATATACTTCAATATGCGTCACTTGTTTTTCAATATACCGAAGACACGCTCGATAGCATTCCGGAGCGATGAGTGCAAATAGTTGAAAATCTCTTCCCTATTTGTTGGTCTCCCTTCTCGACGAAAATCTGGTATATGGTATGTGTTCTGCCTGTAAGGAGCTAAGAACCCTTTTCTATTTAGATAACCAGAATCAACAAGGTAATATGTATCTGCACATGAACGAAAAAAATCAAACATCAATGATAATGAATTTGTAACTATGTGTGTACCATGTAGACAAAGATATAGAAAATTACCACCAGGAGGGGGTGGAAACTGTATTGGATACTTCTCAATGGCGCGTTGTAGGATGCATGTATCATGCGCCGAACCAGGCCATCCAGCAACAACAAAGGTGAATCTCAAATCGAAGTCACATATCGTCGGAATATTCTGTGATGTGTAATCATGCCTTCCTGTATGGTTAACCGTCTCTTCTGCATGTACTTCAACTGGAATGTGTGACCCATCTATAGCGTCAATGGCATCTTTTAAATGAGGCCAAAAGCGTGCATCTTGAAGTCTTGGATGCACATCCTTGAAATTTCGATCTACTGGCTTTATGTTATCGTTACCCAACTTGTTCAAGCAATTCAAAACCATGTGAAACTTCCTATAAATTGTTTCGGTTGAACGACTAAAATGGTTCTCAACTTGGCTAAATGACTGTGGTCCTCCAACCATCCATAGAAACATGGCTAGGCATTCAACAGATGACATGTCTCTAGTTGACACCAACCCATATCTAGAAACTAGAAGGTTATGCAATTCATGAAACACATCTGGGTACATTCTAAACATTTTGTAGCATATTTTCCTATTTTCAAGTTGTTTATTCACCCATTCAAGCCCAGTTTGCTCCGGAATCCTCCTAGGTTCTTTATTCAAGTACTTCTGGCTATAGAGATTACCATAGTATCCCAACAAGGCAAGATCATGAGCCACTCCGAGCAACTGCCCTGTCCTTTCTAGTTAGTACTCACGATCATCGTCACCATCATCCATCTGCAAAGAGAAAATTATAACATGCCAAAATGCTTCACACATCAATTTACTAGACACGCATCAATCAATAAATGCTTAACACAATCAACAAATGCTTAACACAATAATTTACTAGACACGCATCAATCAACAAATGATTCACACAATAATTTACTAGACACGCATCAATCAACAAATATTATCACCACAACAATTTACTAGACATGCATCAATCAACAAATATTATCACCACAACATATCCATAGTGGTACAGGAATCGAATAATAAGTAATAGTTTTACAATCATCACAAATAGTCCCGACCAAATAAAAGGGAAAGGGATAATTCATGGTACACACAAGATCTGCAATGATAATAAATAAATGGTGCACACACTACTTGTTCATCTCATCGTGTGTCCTCTGGAGCCAATCGAGCCTGCCCTCAGTTGTTGCAAATGCTGCAAACACCTCTCTTTGATCCTTGTTCATAGCAAGCTTGCCCACAGTATACATGATATCAGTTCCTTCAAGCACTCCACAATCTCGAACCATCCCTAAAAATTCCTTCATAGTTGGGACCTCATCACCTTTGCTGCAAGAACTGCCCTCGGTGTGCCTTGAAACAATTGTGTTCAATGCATTGTTGTAAGCCGAGAAAAAATCCTTCTCTACATGCTTGCGCTTTCCTGTTTTCTTTATGCTAGCTTGCCCGCAGGTATCATCATCAAGCATTATTGGAGCTTCATTGCCAGTTTCTTCTTCCTCACCTGCAATGGCAGCTGATTCTCTAGTGACATGAGCTTTCCTAAACATAACATCCTGTTGTTCCAAGTTGGCAGGTGGCATTCCTAAACTTTGCATGGTCAGGACGAATCTGAAAATAAAAATATTACGAAGATATCAGTCCAATGATCATAATAACAATACAAAAGAAAATGCAAGTAAAGACATGATAACTTACAGCCAGGTGATTCTTCCACCAATCATCATCTGCATCCATAGTTTTTGCTATAGGATCCCAACCTAGCCCGGTCGCATTTTGCAATTCCATCCACCCCGCGTAATCCTTCTTCATAGAATCCCATTTGTTCTTGAATTGCTTCTGCGTTCTTCTATCCCCTGTTTTCTCAGCAAATTTGTTCCCAAGATTCTTGCAACCCTTCCTACTCAAGCACCCCCCCTCCCCATTGTTGCCGTTCACTTCCTCCATACAAATGTCGCAGAAAACTCTAGTGTAGTATGGATTCCAAACCGCCTTCGACAATGCAAATGAATCTCAAGCTATAACAGAAAAATTTACGAAAGGTAGCTTTTTATTTCCACCAAACAACATAGCAATACAAGCAATACCATAGCAAGCCACATAATTTCTAGCACATCAACACATCAACCCTGACCATAGCAGTATCATGTGAACATCAACACATCAACACATCAAAATACAAGTAGTACCATAGCAAGCTTGAACCAAAATACTAGCGGTACCAAAATATAAACTGGGCATGTCTCGTCACATATAAAATTGTGAACCATAAAATACTAGCAGTACCAAAATACGTACGTACCTAATCTGCAATCCGAACTGATCTCCAGTAATATAAGCTACTCTACTAGCACGATGTATGTTATTATGTCGATCGATCGATCTACAAATTGAAGAACTCGAGTAGACAACCACCTTTACATGCGCGTGCCGGTCAGAATTAATATAAGCTACTCTACTAGCAAGATGTATTTTTTGTTTTCCTTACACAAGATATACTCCTTACTACAGATTTTTGGAGTATGTATTCTACGGTCAATACAGCAATTAACTTGGCACTCACGTTTACTTCGCGATGAGAAGTCTATTGCACAGCTAGCATCATTCTTAAAGACGCATCTCAAGAGGAGATCAAGTCCACCGTGGCTGCTGGCTTAGAAGGGGAAGTAAATAAAGAAACGCACGCACGAGGAATCCAAAATTCCAGCCGGAAGTCTCGGTCGCCGGGCGTCGTTGACTACGATGCGCAGGCATATACTACACCGGTCTAGTAGCCAAATTGATGGTTCAAAATTTCCCCTCAATCATACCTGTGATGACGTTGGCCAGGGAGGAGTCTGCCGCGGGACGAGTGGGAGCTCCGAGCGGCGGGGGGCGGTGGCGGGACGAGCTGGGTGCTCCGGGCGGCGGCGGGGGTAGGGCGGCGGCTGGAGGTAGGGCGGCAGCGGGAGGAGCTGGGCTACAGGGCGGGTAGGGCGGCAGCGGCAGGTAACCTGGCGGCGGCGGCTGCAATCGCCAGGAAGGGGTCGGGAGGACGAACAGGTCGTGACTCGCGTGGGGTGTACGAGGTGCTCCTTTTTTTTCCAAGTTAACTGCTGAACGGGTCATCAGTAATCTCCCGGTGGCATTTGCTTCGTAATTTTGGAAATACCGGTTCGTTGGCTCGCGGGAAGCCGCGGGAAGCACCTCGGGATGTGCTTCCCGGTATAGCCTATTCTCGCAACCACTTCGGTCGAAGCCTACCGCACAGTTAGTCCGTTTGGTTCGATTTTTTGGCTTTTTCTAGTGGAAAGCCACCAAAAGCCCAAACAAACACCCCCTAAATGGCACATATTGTCCCCCATCTCGCGTTACTTTATGCATGCCATGTGTTTTTCTGAATTTCATCTGCCTAAGTTATCACTACAGGAAAGAATTAAGGTGCCGACGGCCGGCCGGCTACGCCGACGGCCAAATGTCGGGGCCGTCGGTGTAGCTACCATCCCTGGCCAGCTGACAGCCTGGCCGTCGGCGTAGGTGACGGTGCCAAGGGTAGCTGTCGGCGTAGCGTGGCCGTCGGCGTAGTACAGAGGGTTGTGCCAATGGTGGCCCTCGGCATAGGTACAACCCTCGGCGTAGTCCCAGTTTAGACACGGCGATGGAAACGGCGTTAAGCAGACAGGCTGTGCCGATGGCCTGGCCATCGGCACAGCTCTTTGGAAAAATTTGTTTGGTCTGTGCCGACGGCTTAGCCGTCGGCGTAGGCCTTCAGATTTTTTTCCTTTTATCTCATTATTTTTTGAAAAATCATAACTAAATCCTAATTCATAAAAATACAAATAATAGATCAAAATTTGCAGAAAAATAAGACCTATCTATCTACACTCAAATATTACACATTTATAAAAAAAAGTGAAACATAAAACATTATATATAGTTTAAAACGGGCATTATAAATTCAAAAACGATCCAAACAACGTGAAACTTCGCGTGGTGTCATATTATGTGACATAGTTAGAAAGAAAAATATCAAACTTGGTATATTGATTATGTCTCAAAAAACCTTCACAAAATGACCTATCTCGTTCGAGGTTTCTTGGCTTTCGGTTCAAATGACCAATGTTATGGCTAGAATTAAGGCATAGTTTATGATAATATGTCCATATTGTGCATATGTGTACATCATGAGATGGCGAACAATGTTTCAGGAGGAAGTTTCTCTTTTCGTCGCACCAAAAAGCCTTTTTCCATTTTTCGAGTGCAAAAAATGGACGGTTTTGTGAAGCAACCACCAAATGGCTAATTCAAAATACTACTGTCACATTTTTCAAAAATAGTAGACCACCTTGCATGGATAATGTCATAACAGAGGGATCTCAAACATTATCGTCTATCCCTGGTGAAAAAGACAAATTCCTGCCGAATCGGCAGGAAGTGGGTCAGATATGAACTACGGGTACATGATCGGATGCTCATGATTTTTACAAAAATCATTTTTAGGTTCAAAATATGTTGTTTCATCATAGATCCACTTCAAGTTTAGCGAGTATCAACCCCGAGCTAAGAATCTTCGTGCCCGCCCTTCGACAAAGTTTAACGATAGTTTAAAATGGGCATTATAAATTCAAAAACGATCCAAACAACGTGAAACCTTCGCATGGTGTCATATTATGTGACATAGTTAGAAGGAAAAATATCAAACTTGGTATATTAATTATGTCTCAAAAATCCTTCACAAAATGACCTATCTCATTCGAGGTTTCTTGGCTTTCGGGACAAATGACCAATGTTATGGATAGAATGAAGGCATAGTTTGTGATAATGTGTCCATATTGTGCATAAGTGTGCATCATGGGATGGCGAACAATGTTTCAGGAGGAAGTTTTCCTTTTCGTCGCACCAAAAAGCTGTTTTCCATTTTCCGAGTGCAAAAAACGGACGGTTTTGTGAAGCAACCACCAAATGGCTAATTTAAAATACTACTGTCACATTTTTCAAAAATACTAGACCAACTTACATAGATAATGTCATAACAGAGGGATCTCAAACATTTCCGTCTATCCCTGGTGAAAAAGACAAATTCCTGCCGAATCGGTAGGAATTGGATCAGATATGAACTACATGTACATGATCGGATGCTCATAATTTATTAGAAAAATCATTTTTAGGTTCAAAATATGTTGTTTCATCATAGGTCCACTTCAAGTTTAGCGAGTCTCAGCCTCGAGCTAAGAATCTTCATGCCCGTCCTTCGACAAAGTTTAACGATAGTTTAAAACGGGCATTATAAATTCAAAAACGATCCAAACAACGTGAAACCTTCGTGTGGTGTCATATTATGTGACATAGTTAGAAGGAAAAATATCAAACTTGGTATATTGATTATGATTTAAAAAAACCTTCACAAAATGACCTATCTCGTTCGAGGTTTCTTGGCTTTCGGGTCAATTGACCAATGTTATGGCTAGAATGAAGGCATAGTTTGTGATAATATGTCCATATTATGCATAAGTATGCATCATGGGATGGCGAACAATGTTTCAGAAGGAAGTTTTCCTTTTCGTCGCACCAAAAAGCCGTTTTTCATTTTTCGAGTGCAAAAAACGGACGGTTTTGTGAAGCAACCACCAAATGGCTAATTCAAAATACTACCGTCACATTTTTCAAAAATACTAGACCACCTTACATGGATAATGTCATAACAGAGGGATCTCAAACATTGACGTCTATCCCTGATGAAAAAGACAAATTCCTGCCGAATCAGCAAAAAGTGGGTCAGATATGAACTACAGGTACATGATCGGATTAGGTTCAAAATATGTTGTTTCATCATAGGTCCACTTCAAGTTTAGCGAGTCTCAGCCTCGAGCTAAGAATCTTCATGCCCGTCCTTCGACAAAGTTTAACGATAGTTTAAAACGGGCATTATAAATTCAAAAACGATCCAAACAACGTGAAACCTTCGTGTGGTGACATATTATGTGACATAGTTAGAAGGAAAAATATCAAACTTGGTATATTGATTATGTCTCAAAAAAACCTTCACAAAATGACCTTTCTCGTTCGAGGTTTCTTGGCTCACTACTAGGAAAACAGCAGTTAGTGGCGCACCTGAAAAGATCATCTGTGGCGCACTAGCAGTGCGCCACGTGCCTTGCGCTACGGCTATCTCCCAGCCGTGGCGCACTGCCTAGTGCGCCACGGTTGTGTCGAGATAGGCGTAGCGCACCTTTTAGTGCGCCACACTATGTGGGCAGGTGCGCTACGCGTAGGATCTTCTGTGGCGCACTGCCCAGTGCGTCACTAAGCTTTTATAGTGCGCTTTAGGTGTAGTGCGCCACAGAAGGTAGATCATGTCTGCCACAGGTGTGTTTTTTGTTTTTTTAATTTCCGAGCCAGATTATATATAATATTACAGCAGATATACACACACAGATACAAGATATACAATTATATATATAAATACACAATATAAAAAACAAGATTGAAACAAATACATATAGATAAGTCTCATACATGAATACATAATATAAGTTACATTGTTTCGATCAAGTTACAAAATAGTAGTTGGTGACATGCGAATACATGTGTCGATCGAACAAGTTAGAGCTCGGAATCTAAACTAGCTAGACACAAACGCGGGATAAACAACCAAAGAAGATAAGCATGATCACCGCCGCGACGAAGGTGTAGGTCTTCATCCGGTTTCTTGTCCTAACTCCCGCTAGATAGCGCGTGTATCTAGCTTCCGCCTCCGCCATAGTGTTGTACCCTTTGTAGCTATTGCCGCTGAAACGGTGCACCTGTCTCCGGCAGTCTTTCCAATCATCGTAGACTCCGGGAACTATGAGCACTGTCTTATCCCACTGGTTCTGCCCACTACTCTATTCTAAACTATTAGCACCAGAATCCTGGTGCCCCACTTTTTTATTTTTATTTTAAAAATACTTTTAAATGTTCCAAAAAATGCCCAAAAGTGATGATATACGCCATAGAAGTTTTGTTTTGTTTCTAAAATACTTTTAAATATTCCAAAAATGCCCAAAAGTGATAATATATGTAATAAAAGTGGTACAAATATGATTCAAATTATAACTAAATTTCATAATAATTTTTCCATGAATATTACAATCTTTTTCGACCATGCGTTTTACAATATTTTTTGAGCTAGCGTTTTACAATCTTTTTTCCCTTCTTTGTCGCGGTTGAATAATTTAGCCCTGACACTTTAATGTTTCTTCTTTCGAACGAGCTACCTTTTTTGGTTAGGGTTGTCCTTTTTCTTCTTATGATGTAGGTTGCTGCATCGTAGTCGTCGTCATCTTCAATCTTTGGATCGCCATACTGGTCGAAGTCTTGCTCGTTGGCGACTCCATCCATTCCGATGATGTTTCTACAACACGGCTAGGCTTTGTCGGGTCGGTAATGAAAAAACATTGGTCCACTTTGGTAGCCAGTACCCACGGTTAATTTTTCGCGGCCACGTTTGCACCGACGGCCTTGGATTTGGCTGCTTCGTGTATAACCATGGTTGTGAAATACCGGTCTTCTCTTTCGACGCTCTTTGCCCATCTGACACGGAACATCGACACCTTTTCTCCATAGTAGTCGAGCTCCCAGATCTCCTCGATTCTTCCGTAGAATCTTTCCTTCACGTTGTCATCGGTGTAGAATTCACGTTACCTTTGAGTTCTGATAATCACACTTGTTGTCCTTTTCCTCCGTGTAGAATGTGTAGCCGTTGATATCATATGCCTGATAGGTCACCAGGTTTTGCATCGGTCCCTGCGACAAGGTGAATATGATCTTTTCCATGTCAGAAGAATGCGATCGCGGGGGATTATCAAGGAGCATCTGCCTAAACCAACGCGTGAAATCTGAGTTGTGCTCTTTGATTATTTCTCCCTGCGTCCTCTGTATGCCCCGGTCACTGTACTTCTTCTCGATTAAACTTTTGTGCTTCTGTACCCAAGGATCGACCAGTTCTAAATGCTGTAGCGCGACGAGGTTTGCTCGATCAAAGTCTGCGCGACGAAAATCGAAGTCTGCATGCAGTATGCGACGACCCTCTCGGTGACCAGATCCGTCGAGCTTGCCAAGGTGCCTGTTGACGGGAAGACCGACAGGGTTCTCGATGTCTAGATAATTCGTGCAGAAAGAGATGCACTCTTCGGCCAGAAAGCCCTTGGCTATGCTTCCATCTGGATGGGACCTGTTGCGAACGTATCCTTTGATGTGTCCGTTCATCCTTTTGAACGCCATCATGCTGCGGAGGAACATCGGCCCGAGTTGTACGATGTCCTCCACGACATGGACCAGCAGATGCACCATAATATCGAAGAATGCGGGTGGGAAGTAGACCTCAAGCTCACATAGTATCACCACGATCTCCTCCTGTAGCCTCCCGAGCTGATTCACGCCAATCGACTTCCTAGAGATGACGTCGAAAAACTTGCATAGGCCAAATAACGTTTCACGGACGTGCTCGTCCATTATCCCTGTTAGTGAGACCGGAAGTACCTGCGTCATTAGCACGGACAGTCGTGAGACTTCATGCCACTGACCTCTGCTTCGCCTCGTCTAGGTATCTGCTTATCTTGCCCGCGTAGCCGTAAGGAAATTTGACTCCTAGAAGGCACTTGAAAAACTGTTTGATCTCATCCTGGCTTAGAGTGAAGCAAGAAGGAGGGCAGTAATATTCGTTCTTCTTGAACTTTTTACCCTTCCGACGACCTTGTGTCGTCTCCGACTCATGATCATCGTCATCTTCCCGATCATCAGGAGTAGTGCGTCCTCCGTGAAGCTCCTTCCGGATACCCAAGCATATCAGGTCGTGCCTTGCTTTCGGACCATCTTTCGTCCTATCTGGCATGTTGATTATGGTGGCGACCAGACTCTCGCACACATTTTTCGTGATATGCATGATGTCGAGGCTATGAGGCGTGCGGAGAAACTTCTAGTATGGAAACTCCCAGAAAATAGACCTTGTTTTCCATACCTTCATCAGCGGCTTGTCTTGTTGCTGCCTCTTTCGCTTCTTTCCAGGCTTAGGACAATCTTTCCAGTTTTTCAGCAACTCTTCCACTTCTTCGCTGCTCCTACGCTCTAGGATTCCTCGGTTCTCTGATTTGCCATCGAACAGGTCTCCACGTTTTCTCCATGGATCATTCTTGCCGAGCCACCTCCGGTGCGCCATGAACACAATTTTCGATGACCCTGGATCTTTCTCTAGTTGGAGATAGCTTGTGTTATCCATGCACCTAACGCATGCGCAGAATCCTTGGATAACCTGCCCCGAGATATACCCGCAACCTGGATAGTCTTGCACCGTAGTGACC
Organism: Avena longiglumis; assembly: GCA_030063025.1. Lineage (NCBI taxonomy): Eukaryota > Viridiplantae > Streptophyta > Magnoliopsida > Poales > Poaceae > Avena > Avena longiglumis. The sequence continues at coordinate 483,941,777 of CP125977.1, forward strand.
AACGCGGCTTTCATAGTGAAATAATCTTGTGCGACGGCGTCGTAAGTATTGGCTCCAGATTCCCATAACGTGGCTAGCTCCTCTTTCAACATCCCGAGATACAGATTGATGTCGGTACCAGGTTGTTTCGGCCCTTGAATTAGCATACTCATTTGTATGTACTTCTTCTTCATGCACAACCATGGAGGGAGGTTGTACATCCATACAAACACGGGTCAAGGTCAGGCGTGCTGCTGGCTACCGAACGGATTGAGTCCATCGGTGCTCGCACCAAGCCTGATGTTCCTCGAATCTCCACCGAATTCTGGGAATTCGAGGTCCAATGCTTTCCACTGGCTAGCATCTGAAGGGTGCGTCAGCAGCTCATCCTTTTCGGGGTCATCATCTTCTGGCTTCTTCCTTTACGCATGCCATCGCATGAGCTTCGCTTCTGTAGGGTCCGCGAAATAGCGCTGCAGACGAGGGGTGATAGGAAAGTACCATACCACTTTTCGAGGTGCTTTCTTCCCTTTCTTGTATCGACTCACGCCGAACACCGGACATGTGGTTTTCTCCGCGTCCTCGCCCCGATAAACGATGCTATCATTGCTGCATACGTGATATCTAACGTGCGGTAGATCGAGAGGACAGACGATTTTCTTAGCGTCCTCGATACTAGTTGGACATGTGTTCCCCTCCGGGAGACGATCGTGCCAGAATGCCATCATATCGTCGAAGCTTGCATCGCTCAATTTGTGTTTTGCCTTCATCTCCATAGCCTTGAGCATTACATTCAACCGGGTATCATCGGGCCTGCATCCTCCATACAATGGAGTAACCGCGTCTTTCTCAAGTTGCGCAAGCTTGGCTTTCTCTCTAGCGGCAGCCCTGGCGTTACTAAATGCCCCGCTTGAGAAGCAGCTCTTGCACATAAGGGTCCCGCACCAGCCGACGTTGTTCCATCGCCCGCTCCTCCGGCATCTAGATCATCATCATCCCGGTCTGCTTCCGCACCTTCACCATCTCCAGGAGATTCTTCATCATCTTGCCCGTTCTCGCCGTGATGATGATCATCATCATGTTGGCCACCTTCACCGTCTCCATCGTCTTCGTCATCGCTTATCCAACGAGTGTATCCATCCATGAAACCATGGCGGAGCAGGTGTGCCTGCAGATTCCCGGAATCTGGGTCGATCACCCAGTTGAGTTTGCATCTTCTGCACGGACATCTTATATCCGTCTTGTTATTTCGTATCATGTCGGCTGTCGCACATTTCAAAAATCTAGCCATAATGCCTTCGCTCATTATGCGGACCATTTTTGCCTGCACGGTGTACACAGTACAATTAGAAGTCTATTAGAACCACATAATGAATGCATGCATGCAATGGTCGATAGAAAATTTCGGCATGACCTATCCTAAAATTAGGACCTTTGCGAAATGCCAAAGTCTTGTCAAAATGGAAATGAATCAACATTTTGGCAAAACAAATGGCAACTTGTTCACATACAAACACAAGAGAGAGAGAGACCGATCCATACACACATGAACATATCATTATCCTCTCCATACACACATGCATGAGCATCATCGATACTCTCCATATTCACACACATATGACCATCGATCCTCTCCATACACACATCATGAACATCGATCATCTACATACATATGAGCATACCATATACACATGAACACATCCTTACATGGACAACTTACCGAGATGAGAGACCGATCGCGAGAAAGATGTAAAGAAGTGCGCGCGGGACCGGAGAAGGAGATGAGAGACTGGAGACCTTCCTCTATTACTTATGTAACATCCAAGGCAAGTTCTACATGCTAAAAATGGTGAATGGGTGGAGAAATTGAGGTGGGAAGGAGAAGATCCCGACTAGATCTAAGGAGGAATAAGAAGGGGAAAGTGAAGTGTGGGGTGGTGGATGTGGTCACACATGTGTACTAAAGTGCTGTAAAATAAAATCGACACATCCGTGGCGCACTCTGCCCTAGTGCGCCACAGGGAGGAGTAACATCCGTGGAGCACATGCCATAGTGCGCCACGGATGTGTCTGGCCGTCTCACATCAGAGGAGGGCATGCGCTTAGGCGTAGTGCACCCCCTCCATGTGCGCCACGATTGACACTAACAACCGTCGCGCACCTACCCTACGTGCGCTACAGATGTTTGGCGTGCGGCCAATAGGGCCTTGGCCCACACATATCTGTGGCGCACTATGGACATGTGCGCCACGGTTGTTCTAGTTACTAGTAGGACACTGCCCATAGGTGAGCCACGCCTGTTTTAGACGTGGGGCACTTCAACCATGTGAGCCACGGACGTGCTAATTACCTATAGCCATTTTCCTAGTAGTGGCTTTCGGGTCAAATGACCAATGTTATGACTAGAATGAAGGCATAGTTTGTGATAATGTGTCCATATTGTGCATAAGTGTGCATCATGGGATGGCGAACAATGTTTCAGGAGGAAGTTTTCCTTTTCGTCGCACCAAAAAGCCGTTTTCCATTTTTTGAGTGCAAAAAACTGACGGTTTTGTGAAGCAACCATCAAATGGCTAATTCAAAATACTATCGTCACATTTTTCAAAAATACTATACCACCTTACATGGATAATTTCATAACAGGGGGATCTCAAACATTTCCTTCTATCCCTAGTGAAAAAGACAAATTCATGCCGAATCGGTAGGAAGTGGGTCAGATATGAACTATAGGTACATGATCGGATGCTCATGATTTTTTAAAAAAATCATTTTTAGGTTCAAAATGTGTTGTTTCATCATAGATCCACTTCAAGTTTAGCGAGTCTCAGCCCCGAGCTAAGAATCTTCATGTCCGCCCTTCGATAAAGTTTAACAATAGTTTAAAACGAGCATTATAAATTCAAAAATGATCCAAACAACATGAAACTTTCGCGTGGTGTCATATTATATGACATAGTTATAAGAAAAAATATCAAACTTGGTATATTGATTATGTCTCAAAAAAACCTTCACAAAATGACCTATCTCATTCGAGGTTTCTTGGCATTCGGGTCAAATGACCAATGTTATGGCTAGAATGAAGGCATAGTTTGTGATAATGTGTCCATATTGTGCATAAGTGTGCATCATGGGATGGCGAAGAATATTTCAGGAGGAAGTTTTCCTTTTCGCCGCACCAAAAAGTCGTTTTCCATTTTTCGAGTGCAAAAAACGAACGGTTTTGTGAAGCAACCACCAAATGGCTAATTCAAAATACTACCGTCACATTTTTCAAAAATACTAGACCACCTTACATGGATAATGTAATAACAGGGGGATCTCAAACATTTCCTTCTATCCCTGGTGAAAAAGACAAATTCCTGCCGAATCGGTAGGAAGTGGGTCAGATATGAACTACATGTACATGATCGGATGCTCATAATTTTTTACAAAAATCATTTTTAGGTTCAAAATATGTTGTTTCATCATAGATCCACTTTAAATTTAGCGAGTCTTAGCCCCAAGCTAAGTGTCGTGGGAATGGTCACGACAGATGCTGCAATCGGCAGCGAGTAGTAGAACGAGGGGCAAGGGCGGCCAGCCATCTGCGGTGCGAGATCAGGGCGGAGACACAAGGTTTTACCCAGGTTCGGCCCCCCGGAGGGTAAATACCTACTCCTGCTAGATTGTATTATGATGGTGGTGCAATGGGCGAACTCGGTGGCTAGGCGGCGAGTCGCTTGGGTGTATGATGGAATGTATCTCTACACGCCCCGTAGGGAGGTTTATATAGACTTACCTCCCCTAGGGTTTACATATCTCAACCGAATCAGTTAAGGCTTCGGTACTTGCTTAACCTAATCCGACTGGGCCTATCTACTCGCCTGGGCCTTCAGCTTCCAGTCGCTTAGATTCACACCGGGCCTTGATCCAGTCGCCGTCTTGCAGGCCCACTCGCCAGTTCCTGGGCCAGTCGGAAATGTCCTGCTGGGTATACCCCGGTAGGCATATCCCCATCAGTAGTCCCCGAGATCGTCGTTCATTGGGCGCAGGTGGTTGCTGACAGTCGGAGTATACGGCCTCAAAGCAGACATCCTGTCGAATCGCCGGCGGGCTCCTGAATAAAGGAAAAAACTAGTCATTCTGATCGCAGCTTTGGCGAGTCGAGTCGGCGAAATACTCAGTCACTGTCGTAGTGATCGGGTCAGCGAGCCGAGTGGCTGAAGTTGGACAGTTAAACGTGGTCAAACTAGCCATTGGGGTAATCCAACGGTAACTTTTAGCGTAATCACCGCGTAGTAACGGCTCCCTGATTTGGCGGGTAACAACCGCTATATAAGGGGAATGATAGGCGATCGGAGAACCACCTCCTCGTCATTTCCTCCGATTGCGCGCACCTTCGCCTTCCTCCGCATCGCAATCCAGCCGACCCGAAATCCTTCGAACCCCACGAATCCTTCCGCCAATGGCCCCCTGCGCCGAGCCTTGGGGCAGATCCAAGTGCACGAGAGCGCAACTAGCGTCCTTCGAGGAGGCCGGGATCCTGCACGCCGGCAGGTGGCGCATCCCTGCGGCCAGAGAGGTGACTCCGGACCCGCGCGATGGCGAGTTCGTTTGCTTCACCATCCACCTAGAGCGGGGGCTGGGATTCCCAACATCCCTTTTCTTCCGGCGCTTCTACGCCTTCTACGGGATCCAACCGTCGGACCTGGGACCGCACAGCATCGAGCAGCTCGCCATTTTCGTGGCGTTCTGCGAGTGCTACCTGGGCTGCAGGCCCTACTTCCCCTTGTGGCAAGTTCTATTCCACGGGCGGATCAGTCGCGAGGAAGCGGGCGGCCCAATGCTCGTCGCGGGCGGCCTGACGTTTCAGCTGAAATCGAAGGCTTCCTTATTCGATCTGATGCTACCCGCCAAGGCGGCGAGCCAATGGAATAATTCTTGGTTCTACGTCACTGAGGCGACTCCATACGGCGAGGTGGCGATCCCAAGATACTCCGCCGACCGGCCTGAACCACGCCGACTCCAAGTCGGCAAACTTCCCACAGACCAGCGGATGGTCGTGGACGAAATGCTCCAGACCATTCGCGGCCTGAAGAAAATAGGTCTCCTGCCTATCAATTTGTACAACTGCTAGCTCGGGCGGCGACTTGTCCCCCTAGCCCGCCGCGACCACTACATGTACGAGTACGCGGGCCGGGAGGACTCGACGAAGTCCTGCCTCGACGAGTGGCAACTCGAGGATTACCTCCTGGCGCTGAAGAAGATCACCCAGGCGACGTACGACGCCGAAGGCGGGTCGCCCCTACACCGAAGCATCTAGCCCCACGGTAAGTCAACTTTCGTCATTCGCAATCGCGATTAAATGCAGTCAGCGTCATCGATGTTGTTTATGCTTATTGCAGCTATTTCAAGTGGTGGAAGGGTGGCTTCCACCCGCGGACGACGAGAATTCGAGCTCGTCCGCCCAGGAGGCGGGCGAATCGCCTCCAGCGAGGGGAGGCGTCGAAAGTGACGGGAGCGGCGACGACGACAAATCCGAGGAAGAGGTCGCCCCACTGGTCCGGAAAACGCGCGGACAGCGGTAGCGTGAGCTCGAGGCGAGCAAAAGCCTCGAGCGTCATGAAGCCACTCCATCGAAGAAGAATAAGAAGAAGGAGGAGGTGAAGGCCCCTCCAAAGAAGAAGGTGAAGCCAGCGAAACAGGCACCTCCGCCTCATTCGCCGAGCAGTTCCGACGCCACCAGCCTGGCTGGGGGTGAAGCCCCACAGATGGCGACGGCGCCGGGTATCACCGCCGTCCTGACTGAGGTGCCTCTGTTCTCGATGCCTCCGCCGTTCGCCCGCTCCGGTCGGGGCGCTCCGTCATGGTAAGTCGCCCAAGGATGCTCCTGCCGAAAATGTTTCGGAAGCTCCGGCCGCAACTTCGACAATGAAGAAACCGTCCGTGTCTTGGGCACGCGACGTCCTGGAGATGGACCTCAGTCGCCGACTGGGCCCCGAACTGGAGAAGCCGGCCGGCATCCGCACGGGGCTACGCTTCATTCCAGTCGCCAAGTGAGTTTTGCTCACCTACTTTTGTCTTTCATTGTACTCGGATTATCTTGCTCACGCGATCAATTTGTAGGACCGGAGCGAAGAAGATAGGCCATCCGACCATGGCCAAGGTTCCACCTGTCATCATCGAGGAGGATCCCTCCCGGAAAAGGAAGGCGGACGAGGTCGTCGTCCCCGCAGATAGCGCCAAGAAGGCCAAGGGCGACGAAGTCGTCACGGTGTCTGACGACACGGTGATAGCGCCAAGTGGACCCGTAGCGGAGGCGGCCTTGCCCACCAAGGAGGGTTCTCCCTCTCCTGGGGCAGCCGAGCCGGCCTCCTTTGGTGCCGGTGCCTCCATCGCCACGTTCCCGCGCTTCATGGCCAAAGCGGCTACAGCGAGTGGTAACTCCCCCTCGAGCCATGCGCCTGGGGTCGCCGATACGGAGGTAGAGCAGCGTCGCGGGCACACGCCGGCTCTTCTCACGTCCGTGGATGCGATACAACTTCATGGCATGCTTGGCGCAGCCATCCAGGTATGTCCAGTCCCCGAGGATCATGCCGGTGCGTTGCAGCGGTCTGATTCTTTAAATGCTTGTTTTTATTTATCGCGTCCAGTCCCCGAGTGCGCACCCGCTGAATCTCATCGGGTGGGAACTTAGGGTGTTTTGATTGCCAGTCCCCGAGTGCGCACTCGCTGAATTTCAGCGGGTGGGCACTTGGGATTTTTTGATTGCCAGTCCCCGAGTGCGCACTCGCTGAATTTTAGCGGGTAGGCACTTAGGATTTTTTTTGATTGCCAGTCCCCGAGTGCGCACTCGCTGAATTTCAGCGGGTGGGCACTTAGGATTTTTTGAATGCCAGTCCCCGAGTGCGCACTCGCTGAATTTCAGCGGGTGGGCACTTAGGATTTTTTGATTGCCAGTCTCCGAGTGCGCACTCGCTGACTTTCAACGGGTGGGCACTTTAGATTCCGACTTTGTTAACTGTTTGAATTGTGTGCAGGGTTTGCAACGTGAGTCAGCTGACCGGCTTGCTACGAAACGCCGCGCGGAGAAGGAACTGGCCACCGTCCAAGAGGCGAACAAGGGGCTTCAGGCAATTGCCTCGAGGGCAGAGGAGGCCCGCCAGGTACTTGTCCCAGCGAGTGAATTGGCAGCAGCTCAATCGGCGTTGAGCTCGGCTGAGAAGCGGATCGCCGACCTCGAGCGCGAGCTGAGGGACGCGGAAGAGGAAGCGAGTTCGGCGGATGGTCGAGCCAAGGCCGCTGTTACAGGCACCGCGGAAGAACGTAAGTTTTCTGACGCCCTTGTTGCTGGGCTTCAGGATGATTACACTTCTCTTCAGAGCTTCATCACGGATCTCTCCCGTCCCTTGATTGGTGAGTGTGTCTTCTCCTGCCTGTTGCATGTGCCTTTTTGTAATATCCGATGTACTCACTATTATCTTCTATCCGCAGGTCGTATCCTTGATAGCGCGGAAGAGGCGAGCTCGTTCGACGCGCGGCAATGTGTGGCCACGCTCGTCGACTCGGCGACGTGCATCCGGGCCTACCTCCAGGAGATGTTGCCCACGGAAGTAATTCCCAGCGACCTCGTCGAGGTGTGGCGGTACTTGGAGAAGGCGTCGTCGGTCGTCGAGTTTATGACGCGATCGGCATTCCGACGTGGAGCAGCAACGGCGCTTAGCCTTGGGCTCGCTCACTTCCCGGAGGACTTCGACCTGGACGATGTGACGAGTGGCTACCCGTCGTCGACTGGCTCGGTGGAGATCTCTGAGGTGCTCAAGTTGACGGACCGTGCCGCAGTGTACTCCGAGCGCGTCTGGGCGATGGGAGACCTCCTTCCTTACCAGGAGACGATCGTCGCGCCGAACGACCCCGAGCCATGGCATCGGGACTTCAAGATCGTGCAACCCTTTCGTGCAGCGATGGCGGGTGAGATGACGACGTACCCGTCAAACCCGTACACGCCCTTCATTCGCGATCGCAAGGGTGCTGGCGAGTCGTTGTCGAAGCCTGCGGAGTAGAATAGTTTGCCCTGGGGCGTTAGTAGCAGTTCTGCCGTTGGGCATACTTTGTATTTTGTGATGATTGCAACATGCTATTAATGAGATATCGTGTTGTTTTGTGAATTGCCGTTTGTTTTTCGATTGAGGGTTGAACGAGTCCCCGGGCGCGTCCGCCCTTTTTATGGGGTTTTACCTCGTTTGTTATGTGTTTGCGGTTTTTGAATGTTTTGTTATTGTGGTCGACACGCCCGGACTCGGAGAGCCGATCATAAGCGACTCCCTTGAGCCTTCATGCTTCACCGTTTTCCCTTGCGCGAACGAGGTCGGGTGGCCGAGTCCCCGAGCGTGGTACTTGGTTGTTCTAGGCGCGAGTCGAGGGTGGTTGAGGACTTGGCGCGTTAGTTGAGCGCGTCAATCCTGCCTGGCCCGTTGGGTCAGTCGCATGGAGAGTCCTGGGCACGCTCTCATACTTGGCGTTTTCCCTAGCCGCTCGCGCTGAACTGGTCGTCGGTCCCCGAGCATGGTACTTGGCCGTTCGAGTCGCTATGTCGAGGATGCGGAGGATCATGGTCGCTGTGAGAAGCGGCGATTGTCTTGGCTCGTGAAAGCCGATGCTAAGCGACTCCGATGGGGCTCCGGGTAGGCGTTTTTCGTGGACGTTGCAAGACCTGAGGTGACCCAGTGCCCTTGTAACGCACTACTTGGCTGTGCCGTTCGCTGTACCAAAGGTTGACTTCTGCAGTTAGCTTGAAGTTGTTATTACGAGTGCGAGTGGCACAAGACACGGAGAGTAGGTGCAATTTGCGGTAACCAATTCTTTTTTTTTATTTCAGAATCGGAGGGTACATATGTGGGGTTCTAGGAGTAGAACTTCCGTAGGAGGTTTACATTCCACGGTCGCTTGACGTCGAGTTTGCCGTCCCCGCGGACGTCGATGAGGTAGTAGGCGTCGTTGCCGAGTACGCGCCCGATGGCGAATGGTCCCTCCCACGGAGGGGAAAGCTTGTGCATGCCCTTCTTGTCCTGGATGAGGCGCAGCACCAGGTCGCCTTCTTGGAAGGTGCGAGTTTTCACCCGCCGGCTGTGATAGCGGCGGAGTCCTTGCTGGTAGATGGCGGTGCGTGATCGAGCGAGGTCACGTGCCTCGTCGAGTTGATCGATTCCATCCTGACGGGCGAGTTCGTTCGCGGCCTCCGTGTAGTGGACGACCCGTGGCGAGTCGTGCTCGAGGTCGGTGGGCATGACTGCCTCGGCGCCGTACACCATGAAGAAGGGGGTGAACCCTGTCGACCTGTTGACCGAGGTGCGGATGCCCCAGATGACGGAGGGTAGCTCCTCGACCCAGCACCCGGCGGTGCGCTCGAGTGGTACTTGGAACCGCGGCTTTAGGCCATAGAGGATGCTCTGGTTGGCCCGTTCCGCCTGGCCGTTGGATTCCGGGTGGGCGACTGACGCGAGGTCGAGCCGAATGTGGTGTTCCTCGCAGAACTCGGCCATGGCTCCTTTGGCGAAGTTAGTGCTGTTGTCCGTGATGATGTTGTTTGGGAACCCGTAGCGATATATGAGCTCACGTAGGAATTTAGTGGCGGTCTTCCCGTCGCATTTCCGGACTGGTTTGGCCTCCACCCACTTTGTGAATTTGTCGACCGCGACCAGGAGGTGGGTGTAGCCAGAGGGAGCCTTTTTGAAGGGGCCTACCATGTCCATACCCCACACGGCGAATGGACAGGTGATGGGGATTGTCTTGAGCGCTGAGCTCGGCACGTGCGCCTGGTTGGCGTACTTCTGGCACCCGGCGCACCGCTGGACAATGTCGACGGCGTCGGCGTGTGCGGTGGGCCAGTAGAAGCCATGCCGCATAGCCTTGGCGACAAGAGAGCGGGCGTCGGCGTGGTGGCCGCAGTCGCCGGAGTGGATGTCGTGGAGGATCTTGCGTCCTTCGGCGGGTTGGACGCAGCATTGGAACACGCCGGTGACGCTGCGCTTGTGGAGCTCGCCGTCGATGATGGTGAAGGATTTGCATTGGCGTGCGATCATCCGGGCGTCCGTCTCGTCTGCCGGCAAGGTGCCAGCCTCCAGGTAGGCGACATAGGGCTTGGTCCAGTCGTCTGGCTCGGTGACGAGTGCGACCAGGGCTGCCTCTGGCTGCAGCGGGACTCCGATGTCGATCTCCCTTGGGGGAGAGACTGATGGCTTGGTGATCGTGTCGAGGAATACGCCGGCGGGTGGTGCGAGTCGAGCCAACCCAATGCGAGAGAGTGTGTCGGCCTCCTCGTTCTTCTGCCTGTCAATCCACTCGACGGAGTAGCCTGCGAAGTGTCCACCCAGCTTGTCCACTGCTTGGCGGTATGCCGCCATGGTGGGAGAGACGGCGTCGTAGGTGCCAAGACTTGCCCAAATGACGGAGTCTCCGTGGCAGCGTGGCGGTTGACGTTCATCTCCCAGCTCGCATGCCGTGGAGTAGTGCCTCGCTCGCCATGTTGTTGGTGCAGGGTGAAGTCGAGGCGGAGGACGTAGCGAGCTTGTCGCCGCCGGTGAAGTCAAGACGATCCCTCTGTGTCGCGTTCTTGGAGCCGTCGAAGTGCAGGCTCCAGTAGTGGAGGTATGGCAGCTTTTCTGGCTGCTAGGCCTCTTCCCAGTCGGCGATGAAGTCCGCTAGAGCCTGCGACTTGATCGCTTTTCGTGGCTCGTATTTGATGTTGTGGACGCCGATCTCGCCGGCCCACTTAGCGACTCGCCCGGTCGCTTCGCGGTTGCGGATGATGTCCTGCAACGGTGTTGAGGAGACGACCGTGATTGGGTGCTCCTGGAAGTAGTGCGGCAGGCGTCGCTGTGCTCTAAAGACCGCGTATACCAGTTTCTGGTACTGCGGGTATCGTTGGCGCGACTCGGTGAGGACCTCGCTGATGTAGTACACCGGTCGCTATACTGGGCGCTCCTTTCCTTCCTCCGGCCGTTCGATGACCATGACGGCGCTGACGACGCGCTCGAAAGCCGCGACGTAGACCAGCATGGGTTCTTTGTCGGCGGGGGCGGTGAGTAGCACCTTCTTGAGGTTGCGGAGCGCGTCGTCCGCCTCCTTGTCCCACTGGAAGGTGGGGTTCTTGCGCATCAGGCGATATAGGGGCATCGCCTTTTCGCCCAGGCGGGGGATGAAGCGACTGAGAGCCGCTACTCGCCCGGCCAGCTTCTGGACGTCGCGCAGGCACTCGGGTTTGCCGAGTCGGGCGATCGTGTCGATCTTGGTGGGGTTCGCCTCGATCCCGCGCTTGGAGATGACGTACCCCAGTAGTTGTCCTGCTGGCACACCGAAGGTGCATTTGCCTGGGTTAAGCTTTATCTTGTATTTCTGCAAGTTGGCGAATGTTTCCGCCAGGTCGGCGAGTAGATCACCCTGGCGGGCGGATTTTACGACCACGTCGTCGATGTAGACGTGGATGTTGCGGCCAATTTGGCTCACGAGGCACTCTTGCATGCACCGCTGGTAGGTCGCCCCGGCGTTCTTGAGGCCGAAGGTCATGGCGGTGTAGCAGAAGGCTCCGAATCGCATGATGAACGCCGTCTTCTCCTCATCCTCGACAGCCATTTTGATCTGGTTGTACCCAGAGTAGGCGTCGAGGAAGCATAGCGACTGTCAACACCCGGATTTTTCAATCCTAGATGCCTGTTATGCCATACATCGCAATCCCAGGATTACCATTTTTGCGAGACATAACAGAATTGGATACCATAGTACTTCATCCATTACAACGATACATAATTTCTTACACAAATAGGGATCTCGTGATCCAGTTCTTAATACAACATCAAGCAGCGGAATACGTAATAATAACGGTAGCGTAGGTGAAGCTCCATCTTTGGGGTCACAGGCAATGCTGACGATGGGAGATGATCCTAGTTGTCGTAACCTTCCTGGGGTCCATCCTTCAGGTACTCCTCTTCATAGTCTGGCCATGGGAATAGCCAGGGACAAAGCCATGAGTACTCTTTAAGTACTCGCAAACTAATACTAACAAGTAAAAGGGGTTTGTGGATAATAGTACACTAGGCTCTAGGGTTGTTTTGCAAAAAGCCAGGTTTATCTTTACTAAGCTCCAAAGCTAGTCACAATTTTATAACTCCTAAGTGGGATCTTGTAGTTCAAGTCACAACTCTGTTGTGGTCAAGTCAAAGTCTCAACTCATTTCACAAGTCATTTTAGTTCCGGGGAGAATGTATGGCCACGCTATCGTCCATAATCATGACGCGACTATTCGAATAGTTTGACACTGCAGAGATTGTACACTTTCACCACAACATTCGATACATCCGTCGAGAACAAATCCTGAATTCACCATACTCGATATGGATAATCAATCCTAACCTTTCAATTACACTCCCTAGTATAAGCACCTCTCCTGTGAGTTTGGCCTCCCAACCATGACCACGGTCATCTTGGGTACTGCACAGGTGGACAATCTTCACAAGGTAGCCTTAGCTCAGACCTTGGCCGTGAGGGAACTAATACTAAGGTATATAAGTTTCCAGTCAAGCCCTACCCAATATTCGGATATTGTGGTTGTACGATAAAATTGGAATGGTATCGCATCCAGACAACCATCAGTTTTATAAAGGGCTAAGGCTCATGCCTCAACATTTTCATCACCAAAATCATCAAGTGTCTGGAAACACATGTCCAAAACATTTCAATAGAATGATCCATCATTCTAAGGTTTTCATAACCATTTTCCACCAAGTAATCCCATCTAAAAGTTGATCAAGTTTTATGCTTAGCACTAGCATCTACAGTTGGGAAGGGTAATAATGAGGGGTGGTAACTGGTGGGATTTCACTAAGTCCAACCTTATATCTTAGGCTGAGATCAAGGTTTCTAGCTTAGGCCAAATTTTATGCTCTTAGGGCAAACTTGAGCACGGCTGTCTAATATCTACCGAACTCTTAAGTAGACTCTAAGTAAGCTTTGATAAAGAAATAAAGTAAGAAGCTTGCCATAAAACTAGGATTGGTTTAGCAAGTGGGTATGATCACATACGCTTAAGGCATATGGTATTCATATCACAAGCATGGGTTTGTGGCAACAATAGGGTATCTTGCAAGTGTTAGCTTGCATCAATGTCAATATAAGCTTGCATAGTTAATAGCTTGCATTAGGCTTGCCTTGTGTAGAGTAGTGGTTGAAGTTCTCCTCGGCTTCCTCTTCGTAGTATCCTCCTTCCTCCTCGTAGTATCCTTGGTCGGTACTAGCGTCTAGGAATAAATACGAGGTACACAATCACCAATCAATACTTAACTACTTGCAATCATCACACACAAGGGTCCTATAGATGATCTAGCATCATCTCTAACATTACAAGGTTAAGGATTGGTTTAAGTCCTTTTATTTTAGAAAAGTAATTTCTACTGAATGAGAAACTTCTTAAGATTTAATATTCTCCAAACTAAACATGGGATCATGTTGACACATGTCATCACCACATATTGTAGTCCATGGGAATGTGATTTAAAGTGGTGTCACAATTTAATAAGGCTTTACCCTTTTATTTTAATTGATTAAAGTGGCTAGAAATGCTTATGTAGCATTCTTTTATTCCTTGAACAATATTTCTGCAAGTAAACCTATATATTTTTATATATTCTGAAAGGTATGGTTAAATGTGATTTTTGAGAGTTGGAATTAACTCAAAAGCTTTTATGGTTTAAATTTGAAAAATGTTTGAATGCAGAAAAGCTTCTGCCTTGTTATTTTTGCTATGGGTGATCTACAAATCCAAATGACTTGAATCCAACGGGCTTGGATTAAGCATTCACCGACCTTTCCAACAAAATTGGTTTCATCCAATTTGGTGCAATGAATCGACTTGGGTTGATTTTTGAAGTTGGGTACAGAAGTATGTTTGAAATTAAAAAGAAAAAGGTTTAATTTGAATTGCTGGGCTGCGCGGGAAATTCTATGGGCCGGCCTGCTAAGCGCAGTTCTCCCGCGGGCTGCGTAAGTGGGTGTCCCCACTCGTCAGTGACACGAGGCTGGGCGAAGCGGTATGGGGCAACGTGGGTCGTTTGATCTAGTTCTAATCCAACGGCTGAGGGTCATCGTCGACGCGAGACAGCTCCGGCGAGAATGAAACCTAGCGCGCCGATGAGGGTCTGGGGCTCACCGGGGTACGGGCGAGGGTCGGCGAGGCGGGCGAACGACGAAGTCGACGACGGCGATCCTCCTGGTACCGGTGGCTTCTGCTGGGACGGCTCCAATCGCTGGCTCCCTTCTTCTCCAGAGGCGGCGGGCTTGCTCTGAGGATGGTGTGGCACGGTCAGTGGGGAGAGGGGAGTGAGATGGTGTGAAGAAATCGAGCGGGGGTGGCCTCTATTTATAGTCGAGCGAGGGGACCGTCGGGGCGCAAGGTGAGATCGTCGGGGGCGACGTTACAGGCGGCTAAAGGCATGGGCAATGGTAGGGGACGGTGCTGTGTCTCCTGGCGATGCTCAACGACATGATCGCGAGGCATGGGGCGGTGTGGTTTGGTCTAGAACGGGCGGTGCTCTATGCGGCAGAGGCGGCGTCTTCGACGACGGGCGGTGGTTGTATGGCACGGGGCTGCTAATGGGGATGTCTGGCGGTCTTCTGGGTCGGTGGTGATCGTGTGTGCGCGCGGTGAAGGCGGCGCGCGGTCTGGGGACGCTGGTCGCGGGTGGTGCTCTGGCTCACGCTCGACATGGTCTGGGCGCGGCTTGTGCGCGTGGTCCAGGGCTTGGCAATGCTCGCGGCTAGGATAGGCAGTGGCGGTGGACGGTGGGCTGCCTCCCAGACATGCTGGCTAGGCTTGCTGCTGCTCCTAGCTTGCTGTCCACATTGGGGTGACATGGGTGTGCTCGGCTGTTCACCATTAATGGCAATGGCAAGCTCACAGGGGTGCTAGTGTTGGGCTAATATTTCTAGATAATCTACTGGGTTGTGTGTGAGCTAACTAGGGAACAAGTTAGGCTCAAAACACTGCACACTATAGTGTTTGTGGTTTTGTTTGATTTGTGTCTGCAACCTGTTTGATGAAATGGCCGCATGAAATCAAGTTTTGAATTTTGAAATGAATTTTGGTGGGTTTGCTAGATTGGTTCTGGTGAGTCTGCAGATGCTTGGGTTTTGAAAGTTGAGCTTGTTTGAGTGGGTTTTGAAAATGTGGGATCTTCCCATATGAAGAAGATTCAATTTTGAATTGTCATTTAAACTATGCATTTTAAAGTTGCTGGATGATCACAAAGTGGGCATTGATACTCTGTTATGAGTACATTCAAGGGGTGCAAAGATCCAGAAAAGTTTCTGTTAGGTTTTGAAAGTTTGAGACAGCCAAAGTAGGCATGGGAGTTAAATTGGCCAAAATGACCATTCACTTAATATATTTGTTTTGATTTACTTGTCTTTAGGAAAAGTGTGGGAAATGTTTTAGATGATGTTATTTTCACCTAAGAAACATTTTACAAGCAATGTGGTTTTTAAAGAAATTCCAAATCCATGCATACACATATACACGCATTCATGAATTCATTTAGAAAAGTTTTTGTTAACCCTAATCTTGATGATTAGTGTTTTGATGATCTAAGTTTGATATTTTTAGGATGTTACAGCGACTCCGAGCCCGCGGTGGAGTCGATTATTTGGTCGATCCGCGGGAGGCATATCCACATCACTAAGAATCTTTATGCGTGTCGTTTTAAACGGGCAAATGAAATTATGATAAGAATCACGACATAGTTCGTGATAAGTTGATATTGATATCATATTTAGATTCTTCTCATTTTTGTAATCAATTTAGACATATTATTTTCCGAATTCCGATTTACAAATTTAAAGATATTAATCATTCCATATTAAATAAAAAATACAAAAAAAATAAAATCTTTATATTTTTATTTGAATTCAATAATATTTTTACTTATTCATTGTTTACTTAAATAATTGCTTATAATTTCAAAAAATACAACCATGTGACATGATGATATAAGAGTTAATATGAATGATATCATAGTATTGATAACAATATGTAAATTGCTTTGCGGGAAGAGATTCTGAAAGAACGAGGAAGTTAAACGTGCTAGAGTTGAAGTAGTGCTAGGATGGGTGACCGAATGGGAACTTTGACTAAGACTGCAATTTAATCAATTATTAACTATAAATAGTGTTAAAATGATTAAAGTGAGAGATTAATGAGTCAAACAATTCAAAGATTAAAAAAATTAACAAAAACATTAAAAATAAAATAAAAAATATTTTAGGCTATGCCGACGGCCTGGCCATCGGCGTAGCTCCATTCCTGTGCCGACGGACTGGCCGTCGGCGTAGCTTTAGGCTGGACCGTTATCGAAGACGGCCGTTGACTGATATGCGGGGTCCGCTGAAAGACGTTGTGCCAAGGAGGATGACTGTGCCGACGGCCACGGAGCTGTGCGGACGAGGACGTACGCCGAGGGGGCTACGCAGACGGCCATCGTCGGCATAGCCTGTGCCGGCTACAATTTGAAGCTGTGCCGACGGCAGCCGGCCGTCGGCGTAGTGAATCTTTCCTGTAGTGTATGTCTGCTCATACACTTCGATTCAGTTTACGGTGCAGCTTCAGAGGTCTAGCTCGCATTGGACAAAGTGCCAAACTTTTTAGTTTAGCATATTATAAAATAATAGAGCTCTGAAGTGCTAAACTACGTGAGCGTGAAACATGACGGTTCAGAGAAGATTCAGAATGTAGTGTCCCTGCTAATTTTGAATAGGAAGCACGAGACAAATAACATTTGGGTACTACATGAAGTGGTGGAATCGTGGCCATATGAATTTCGCCGTGTTCAGTTGTTGTTTTCTAATTTCTATGGAATGGACCTTATGTAATATTCACCAATATTGCATGAAAAAGCGGAATTCTTATATGCGATGTTTGTTGCATCGATAGTTCTATGCAACTTTTCAGAAATTGGAAGTTTTCAATACCCCCGACCTCTCACTTATACTCCCTTCGTTGAGGAATATAAAACGTTATAGATTTGTGAATCGAATGTATCTAAACGTTTTTTAGTGTATAAGTTCATAGAGATTCGGAGTAAACTTATACACTAAAAATGGTATAGATACATTTATTTCATAAAGCTAAAATGTCTTATATTTCTGAACGGAAGGAGTAGATGCATATAGTTCATAGTTTAGGTCAGTCATGAGTGGTGACAAAAACAACCTAATAAAACAGTCATGGGTACAAATTCCGATGTCCACATTTACACACATGTTCCGCTTCGGTATGAGTTTGGTGAGAAAGGCTTATCTTTGTTTTCCACAAATTATAGTGTATGATATAAAGAATCCGCTGCCTCTAGTGAGGCGCCAGTGTCTAACCCTAGCACCGACGAACCAAACCTCCCTCCGATGAGCAGATCTTCGCCGCCACTACCATCGGCCTTATCCGTGGTAGCGGCGGGCCCCAACGCTGAAGAGGGAGGCAACGGCAGTCAAGCAAGGTTGGGGTGGCACAAGGCTTCCTATCGCGAGAGGTGGCCAGGGTGGGGTTCCCCAATCGAGGCGGCAACGCTGATCTCCTCCTTCGATGGCGCACGACAGCGATTTGTGGAGGGGTGGTACTGCTGATCACGGACCCACCAAGATCCGTTGTCGAGATGGTGGATCATTTGGAGGTACGTGGCGGTGCACGGGGCATCCTCTGGCCATAGCATGTGCGTGGTCTCCCTGGCCCGGGCAGGTAGAACCAGAATAAGATGTGCCCTCAATCAGAATAAAGGAGATTTGCCCTGCTGAGCACATGGGCACCGTGTTGAGGTGGCGTCCTAGGGTTCTTGCGACAAGACATTGTTATGCTTGAAGCCTGCCCTCATTGATCTGGCCAATGACAAGTTTCGAAAGGTTCCGCCAGTGATGTCCATTAGGCGCGACATATCTGGAGATTGCGGGATCGTATGAGATACAGTCGTGCATGCACTTGTTTTCTGACCATTCATTTTCAGGAGCAAGTGTCATGAAGCTGCGCTGTTTTTTGCCATAATGGGATATGTCTTTTACGTTCCATGGTGAAGTCAGAGACAGAGAATGTCATGGAGACTGAGATTCGAAGACTAGTAATGGTGGTTCGAGTCTTCAAGGCGATGATGAATTTGCTTGGTGATTCCTCACTCGTAGCAGAGGCTTCAACAAGTGGGGGCAGCAGCACAGAAGAAGTATGAAGCCTTATCTTTTAGGGTGAAAACCAAGGTCCGACCTTAATGGTTGTGTTTGTTAATAGCCTTGTTGAAGATTTTTTTTTGAGAGTGAAGCCTTTCTCCAAGGTAAAAATCTATGATCTCTGATCGGACGACGATGACGATTGTGCTCTATTTCCTTCTTGGAGGCGTCACTCTAGTGTTTTCTTGGTGGTGTTTGTTCTGCTGCTACAAGGAATAGATCAATGTAGCAGTGCTTTTTATTCTTCTTCTTCTTCTTTCGTTAGGGTTGTGTGCATCCTTAATGACTTTAGGGTATTACATTGTTGCAAAGGCTGGGTGTAATTGGTATCTTCGTGGTATTAATATATTCCACTTGTCGGGAAAATGTGATAAAGAAGCACATATGCATCGTTGATGGTATGTGTGCATGCGACGATGTCTATTTTTTTTTGTCTATGTAGGTTATAATACGAAATAATAGAGGAGATTTGTAGGTCTAATGTGTGTTTGGTTTGCATGAGTGCTATGTTCAAACCAAACTCCTAAATATCGCCTCCCTTTTCTTTGCTCTTTCTTCTATTTAATTTTCCGTTTAGAAATTATAAAAATGTTCAAAATCAAACCTAAAGTAGCACCTTCCTCTTCTTCTCTTTGTTTCTACTTTTAACTGCAAATTCTGGAGAAATTAAAAATGTAACACCTTATTTCATGTCGTAGCGGTGGCCAGCTAAATCATTAACTTGTGATTAGTACCCTGGATTTCTAAGAGTTATCCTGATTTTATTGTGAAAAAAATACTTCTCATGCCTAAATCACGATATTAAATCAATTTATATTCCTTGAAGCATCAAAAGCTTATAACTTACACCTCTCTGTCCAATTGGAGATCTTTCATGGGAATTGGATATTGTAAATATCCAGCATTTGCCGAATTTGGATGACCTTGAAGTTGATTGGAGAACAACTAAGGGAGGCCTCTAGCAAATTCATATCCATCACGGTATTGATTTTCAGTAATCCTGCACTTCCCACTAGGTGGATGCCATCT
Organism: Avena longiglumis; assembly: GCA_030063025.1. Classification (NCBI taxonomy): domain Eukaryota; kingdom Viridiplantae; phylum Streptophyta; class Magnoliopsida; order Poales; family Poaceae; genus Avena; species Avena longiglumis. Next base: position 483,961,013 of record CP125977.1, read on the forward strand.
GTTGCTCTGCCTAATTTAGACCCATCACTACTAGCGCCACCTGCCCTCTTTTCCGGGTTACATTCTCCTTCTTGGGTGCATTGGAGATATCTAAAAATCGCTGGGCGAGATATCAAGCCCCTTGGAGCATTCAGACTATTCAGACATACGTTTGTAGGTCAAGCTAGTAATTTATTTCCCTGTGTCTCCTATTCCCTAACTTAACTTAAAGGAACTTATCATTAATATTTGAAATATTCTATCATGCTTCGCCACATAATTAGAAGAATATATTATTTCTGTAGCATGAATGCGCTACAAGCGACTACAGATGTTAAACACTTGAAGCATGAATTTCCCAAAATATATCTTGGATGAGTACCTGTATAAGTTTTGGCTGTTGAGGATATTTATCCTGCAATAAATCTATTTAAATGTGACTGTCCCGTATTCAAGTATTCTGAGTACTTTATTTTCCTCTTTCGAGTTTTGTACATTTGTGAATATATTTCACTATTCACAACGAGTGATTAATGAGTAGGAAAAATTCTCCTTAAAGCAGAGAATGTGGATCTAGGAGTGCATTTGGATCTCGAGTTGGACGTGTGTGTGTCTTCTTCAATTAGACAACCCATAATCTCTGATCCATTTTGTGAACTGGGGTTTCAATTGAGTGACATTAAATGGTTCGAAATTCATAGTTTGGGCTACACTGAAATTCAGATATTTTATTAGACCTCATGCAAACAATATTGACATTCGTGTTCTTGGAAATGTAGATGGACAAGAAAAATTGATATCTTTAGGAAAAAAATTACTACTTAATAGTATCATCTAAGTTTCCATGCATCTGTTTTTCTTTTAATTCTGAACTTACCTTCACTACAACAAACTAGTCATGTAGAGACGCAAAATATAAGAGCTAGAGACATTTTATTTCATCCCAACGGCTCCATAGAGTCGTAGTCATAAAGCGTCTCACGAGCGTCTCCTTATGCACCGTCGCAAAGATATTAGGAACGCTTTGGTGAGCGTGTCTACAAAAATATGAGACGTTCATATTGTGTCTCTATGAGTCTAACGACGCTTTAGTTTATGGATGTTGATGTCGACTCTACCATCCCTAGAGATGCATTACCGCGTCTCAAATAGATTCATGGACACGGTTGCTTCAATCTAGAGACGTCGAACCCAAATTTTCAATTTTCATTGAATTATTATAGCTTGTTGATCAAAACAATATTGATGCATATGTTTGTATCATATACTATTTAAAATCCGTTTCACCTCCTTTTGGTAAAGGATCACATAGAAAAATTGTAATGTTCATATATAAGATGAACAAAAAATAGTATTTCTTGGAGAAGTGATTATGTTGACAATAGTTTAAAGAACCCACAAGCTACAAATACAACTTGGAAAATCAATACATATTTACATACACTTTTGCCCCAAATAATATGGTCTATCTAGGAACTTTCCATTCACACTGCATCCAAATATCTTGCAACGTGTCCGTCCACTACATTGGCACGTGTCCTTTGCAGATATCCAATACCCTGTAGTGCATTCAGATCTTGCATAAGTTAGTGGAACATACGCTCACTGAAACAGTGCATCATAACAATCTAAATGTTGAATCCACCGCCAGGCCAAAGTTTGCAGCAAGGTGAGAGATAAAGCCAACTCGGCTGTTTCAAACAATTCTGCAAGAAAAACAGTGATATCAACATTAGTTAAAAATTCAGTATAAAAGCGTATCCTGATGTTGAACTAGTTTCATGTTTAAGATACTTTCTCCGACTCATATTAGTTGAATTCGATTTGTAAAAATTTGAATAAACTTATATACAAAATAGTGTCTAGATTCATCCAAATCTAGACAAATCAAGTCAACTAATATGGATGGGAGTGAGTACTACCTCCGTTTGGGATTATAAGTCCCGCGCGGATAACTAGGTTGCCAATTTGAACAATAAAATATACATATTATAGCATAAAATTATACCACTAGATACCTTAGAGGTTATATTTTCTGATGGTATAATTTTTATGATATAAAAGTTATATTATGTTGGTCAAATTAACAACCTAGGTATGCGCGTAGGACCTATAATCCCAAACAGAGGGAGTACCAGAAATCTAAACATGGGATTGGAGTTATACATTCAAGCAGGCTTTGGACTTCAAGTGATTCGGATCTGTTTGTACTTGGATTAACCAAGATAGCTAAATTCCAATAGAAGAAGACCCATGCATGTTTGATAAAAAAATGTATTGTCGTGTATCATGGATATCTGAATGACACAATCTCACCTGACACATTCTGCGCCGCCGCTGGTGGATGCTTCTTCCTTCACGCGGCATCGACTAGTGGCTCACCCACAATGTCGCCTTGCCTGACGCCCCCTATCCTGCAATGACCTGCTAATCGACTGTTCCTTGCCCGACAATGTCTGACCACCGGCCCCCGTCTTCCAACGGCGCGCCGGCCAGTGAGGCGTCATCATGTAGTACCTCCGATCTATGCCATTAGTCCCAGCTATTTGTAAATGAATCCATATCACAGAATAGCAAATTTCAACTAGATATATCAGATTATCTATCGTAAAGGAGAACAAGGTCAGATGCCAAAACTGCACGATCTAATAGTCACATAACCGAATAATACAAGGAATAATTCAGAGATCAGAGACGGGATTTGAGAGGAGCAGCAGGCCAGCAGAATGTATTACATTGCAAACTGTTGGATTTCTCGGATCATGCATGTGCCGCATAGAGATGACCTGATAATGCACGGGGCATGTGTGGATGCATAGGGCCGCCACGGAGAGTTTGCAGGGACTGTGTGGTGGCGGCGGCTCTAGGTTTTAGACGGTTTTATTTTCCAAGTCATGGGGAGAGGACGCACTAAACCATCGGATGGCCATGGTGGGTAGTAGTGGGCCTTGAGCGTGTATTTTGAGACGACATGGACAGCGTCTCACGAGACGTCCCTATACAACATTCTATACTTACATAGAGACAAAAATATATAACGTCTCATAAATAGCGTCTTTATATGATTATTTTGTTGTAGTGCTTACACTACTTACATCACACTAACACATTAACCGCAATTCAGCTAGTCATTGCAACGTCCCATGCTGATGTTAAGCTCTGCATTTTGCCGCGATTAGATCTCCGTCTTGGTTTCCAGATCGAGTGAGTTTCCCTTGGAGTAAGTCGTAATGGAAGGGTCGAAGCAATGACATATTCTTTGCTGTGCAATGTAATAGCTGATTGCTTCCCAACAGGGCAAGATAGTTTTGCCTGAATTTTTGATAACTTCCATTTGTACTCTATCTATTGTCTGTCGTGCCGTTGTTTCTGGAAGTTGTTTTGTGCTCCATGGAAGCAATTCTGTACACTTTAAAGCATTTTTTGCTTCCGTGTCCCCCTCCCCCCAAGGTAACCAAAAAGTCGACTCTAGAATCATTTAGCACGCCCTCTCCTTTCAATTCCATAACAAAACAGGAGTGATGAGTTTTGTGGAATTGGGAATGTAGGTGCTAGTTGTACTGTTGTACTGTTGGACGGAGAAAGCTAGACCAGTCTTGTCGCTTGAAATTCGTTGCTAAAAAGACAAAACTAGGAATGTACAATATGCGTAGAAAAAGATAAATGACTGTTGTCATGCAGCTGCAACCAATATGACTCCAACCTCATCAGATCCTTGGGATATACAAATTCACAATACAGGAACTGCATCTATATCTAGGAAACTATTTCCAGATGCATCCAATTCCCTATTAGAATTCTATTTTTTTTTGTGCTCGGTGTGTTCTCTTCAACGTTTTACTCTTTTATCGCCTTTGTGTGTAGAAAATCACTTTATAGGCCAGGGAAAGAAAGCGGTGCATTACTATTTAATATTGAATGCTTACATTGTTTGTTTATTCACGTTTGTTGCCTGAATTTACCCCGCATTCAATTCTTGAGATATCTACCCGCAAAAATGAATCTTGAAATATCTGACACTACAAGAAGTGGAGAACATGTATCTTTCATGATGGTCCTCGTGTAAAAATTATGTATGAATAGAGGTAGTCAACGTTCTCCGCGGGATATGCTTATATTGTTCGGCGATGTTTGCTTGTTCCGTATGAGGTGACTATTTGATACAATGTGGCCATACATAGATTTTAAAACAAGAGTGGCCTTACATATTTGTGCTACAGTAAAATGAGTTCATAGCCCATCTACTTTCCTTGCATCATGGACTGCAAAATGGGTATCCATAAGGGTGGACAATAATTTTTTTTAGAAATTTCAGATTGATCAAAGTGTGCCTAGCTACGAAAATAGGAAAACCCAATTAATAGTTGTTGTTTCTTTAGCGTCCACCACACTGCACTAAATAAAATAGTCAATACTATCTCTTCAACATTATTTATATGAAAAAAACTTTCTCTAAACTAACCCTGAAGTTTCAATTTAGAGAACGTAGAAATTCATTAGCAAGAAATTATGGACTATGACTTGTACGTATGCAATGCAGACAGTGTCATTAAATTTTAAATTATGCAAAAGGAAGATTTCAAAAAGTCACAGTAATTCAGCTACTCATTTCATACACATGACATGCTCAACAGTGATATTTGATTAGGCTGACCGAACACCATGCGCAAGTGCACGTATAATTTACATGCATACTAACTTCCTAAATCTTGGTGGAAGATAGTCCACAGACATAGCGATATCTAGATGCGATTTCTATTCTACTCCAACTCCATCAACTAATCACCGTTCCAGTTTTTTGTTTGTGTGGATATATAGTGTCCAGACATTGCCCATTCCTATTATATTGATATATTTTCATTTGTATGATTATAATATATTCTCTCTTATTGTAGCATACATTCTACTGAGAGTAGTTCTTCCGTGATCTGGAGTTGAGAGATGAGATTGAGACCGGGATGATGGATATATATATGATGATGTTGTATCCTTTATGCATTTAATTCATAGTTTATTTTGTAGCTACTTAAATATTAAGAGAAGATAGAGTGCTAGAATATTTATGGGGCTAGGGAGTGTGCTACAAACACACCATAGCAACAATAAAAAGTCATCAAGAAAATTGTTCTTCAGTGTATAGATAGACCGTTACATAACACTAGCATACTGCCAAAATTCATTTAAAAATATTAAGGGACACAAAAAAAGGGGAATTCCCCAGTAAGTAGAAAAGACATTCTTTGTTTTTGGGACTAACTAGTGAAGGTCAGCAGGAAGGTTTTCACCTTGGAGTTCAACTCCAATACAAGGCCTTGAGACATTCTTTGTTGCTTGATCTAGCCACTGAATACTAGATCAGAGTTTCCGCCTTTAGCATGCCTAAATCTAGCATCGCCAATCTATAGTTGCCTCAATGTATGTTGGAGACCTCACAAGTGAATCGATCGCCAGATGTGGCCGGATGTGCAATAAACATCACGAAAGTGTCTAGCATCATCCAGCCAACAAGGACGCCTAAACGGTATCAGAGTCCTGTTGCTGTCCTAAAAAACGAGTATGTCAGAACCTCATGGCCAACAAGAGCGACATCCCGTCATCCACCACATGTCCCTAGTCTCCGAGAGACCGAGTGAGACATCATAAGGACTTTCGTGAAACAACAAACACTGCCGCTACATTTTTTTTTGAAATGGCTATCCCTAACCTCTGGACCGATTGGTGCACACAACCTTTTATTGCCTTATTCAGACTAATTTATTACAAAGTCATCACCTCATGGATCACATAGGGTACCAACCATCAAAAAACGACGATAACATACTAAGAAACTGAATCAGCATGATATCCTACGATCAAAACGCCAATTGAATCGACCATATATATATATATATATATATATATATATATATATATATATATGGACGCGGATTTTATGCCTATGGTGGTACGTGCGCACGCGCTTATTGTCGTTGGATGTAGTCCCGTGATTCATGTTTCCGTTTGGCTCAAGTCACGGCCGTTTACCGTGAGCCGTATTTGTTTTTTGCAAAAACAAATTTCATCCATAGACTATTATCCTAACGCAAACAAAATAACTGTTCTCTTTTAAAAGAAAGAACTAGGAACGCTGCCTTATTCTTACTAGGCCACCTAACACCATAGCTCCTTTTTAGTTAATTGGTTACGGGTGTTGGGTACTTTTTGTTGATGGATTTGTATGTTTTCTTAGAAGTGAACGAATCATGCATGAAACTAAACAACCATTTCTCTTTTTTGCTAGATAAAGAACCGTAAAGTTCTTTTTTGGTTAATTAGAGATGGACCATGCTACATTTCGTTGATGGATTTGTGTATTTTTGCTTGGTAGTGAACGAGTTGTGCAAGAAACTAAATAATCACTGCTTGTTTTTCGTTGGCAAAAGAATGGTACAACTGTTTTTTCGTTATTTAGGGACGGACAGTCCTACTCTTTTTTATGGGAATGGTTACACTAACGCCGTTAACTGAAATGTACGGTTAGAAATACCCTATAGGAAGATCCAATGGCTAAACGAGGGTGCACACCTATCCCCATGGCACCCCACTATTTTGCATATATATATATATATATATATATATATATATATATATATATATATATATATAGAAACTCTATTAAACTTCCTGGATGTAGAATAAGTAATTCTACACACGAGTCTATCTACCGAGCCGGACCACCCACTTGGTTCCGTCGAACCTGGGTCGCGTCTACCACCTAATGTAATTTTATTTTTTCCATTTACCTCGACAGTTTTTCTTCCGATTATGGATCGTGGGGTCTGCCGTATGCGAGCTAGCCCATTATCGAGCCGCACCTAATTTATTTTCTCGTGGCTTTCTAATGGTGCCGAGAGCGGCGAGCGGTTCAGAATTGAGGTGCGGCGGCGGCGGCGAACGGATGTCGAGTCGGCGGCTTCGGTGGGTACGCGAGCGGTGAGTGTGCTCTGCGCTCTCGCTGTCCTTGGCAGCCTCGTGTTCGGCGGGTGGAATCGGCGGCACCTTGGTCGCCCGACTGAATCGGTGGGAATGGCGGCGTGGGGAGCGGCGTCCACAGCCTTGTCAGGCTGCGCGGCGGGTTGTGTCTTGGGGCAGTCTCGGCATCGCGCTCCGGCAGCGCGGCGGGTGGTGGCTGCGGGCCGCATCTTGGTGAGCGGCAGGCCGCCTGAGCCCTTCTATGTTCGATTCACAGCGGGCGGAGCACGCCGGCGGGCTTCGACCTAAGGTGAGCTGGCCGTTCCGTTCTGGTGGAAGTTTTTTGTATTTGGAATTACCAAGGAAGACGCAGGTTCCATGATACATAGTATGCAGAACAAATCGTTAGCCTTTACCCCTGTCTTCTTTCCGTTTAGTTCATCTGGTAGCCAGATGCAATACTTCAGGTTTACACTACCAACCACTATTCTCTCGTCCCCATCTTCAACTGTCTGCAAATGTGAGATTTCAGAAGGTAAACTCACATCCCCATCTTCAACCGTCTGCAAATGTGAGATTTCAGAGGGTAAGCTCTAGGGATTATTTCTTTTTAGAATGAGTATACCCAATTTACCATGCTAGTATTGATACATTAACTACCAACATGGAACAAACCAGAGAGATTTCAGTGTTTGTAGGCATGTTGTACCTAGCCCGGTGTCGCCAAAGATGAGCTCAATCCTAAATCCAACGAGCATTTTCTTAGTCCAGATTTGTTGCAGTTTTTAATTTGGGGTTTCATCTTCTAGTATTGACTTCCATCACTGCATGTCTAGAGTTCTTTGTTTTAGAAATAGAAGTCCTATATCATATTTCAGCCATCAATGTAATTCGTGCTAGTTGCTGGCAACTAAGAAGCTGAAGTCTCATGGTGAATATAAATTACGAACGGACACTGCACTAATAAATCTGGTTCTGGAGTCCTATATGTTCTCATAATCCCATGATGAAGCGTTGTGATAGTGTTTTAAGAATAACTCAACCGTACCTTGTGAGTAGCTAGTTTAATTTTTTTCCTCACTGCAGTTCAAATACCTCTCAATGATCAAGTGTTGTAATACTGTTTTAGGAATAACTTGACTGTACCTTGTGAGTCGTTGTCGTTGTCGGCGGGTCAATTCTTCTTCAATTCCTGGACTCCACGGCGGAAGGCGACCACGCGGGTGTATGGCCTCCACCCCTCCTTGGTTACCGGAGGAACGACCTCGAGCGCCGCTGCCGTCTGCGGCGATCCAGCGCGCCTCTTGTATGTCTGTGTTAGGCACCTTGGCGTCTCTGCGGGACCTTCAATCAGCGGGTGGCCTCGGTGGCGTGTGGTGCTGCTGGTGGCGTGTGGGGTTGTCGCTGGGCGACAGCAGGTGGATTTGTTAATGTGTTCTTATCTTTCCTGATTTTGTAATGTTGGTTTATTGGGATCTGGCGGCTGGGATCTACACTAACGAATTGTTTGTTTTCTGCTACAAGATTGGACTCAAAAATTTTACTCTGCGGAGGTTACGTTCAGCAGTCAAAGCTGCAGACAAGGACCCCCATGCCTTTCCATGGCCTTGTTGCGCATTGCTCTAACTGCAAGGTTCATTCCACCCTACGAATTATTTGTTTGTGCAATGAGTAGTATTTGTTTTCTAGCCATCCTTGATGGGTAGATTAAAATATCTTGTGTTTATGCATTCTTTGTTGAATACTGATTTGCATTTGGGCATAATTATGGAAGTGAGGATTAGAGCAAAGAAAATGAATATGTTATCGAATTTGATAATGTAAGAGGGAAGTCACCGGTTTGAAACTGAGATTTATATGAAAGAATCATATAGGCATCAACGGTTGCTTTGACTTTCGATCAAATTTTCAGCTGGTGTGGATATTCTTGTAACAATAGTTTCATTATTCATAATCTTTCCTTTTGGAACATATCTCTGCTTCAAGTGTTTCTGCAGTTAGAAATATTATGCTACAGTGTTTAGTTTTGAAGGACATGATGCAACCGAAGCTACAATGTTCTAATAGCACTTCTCGCAACGGCACTCATCAAACACTAGTGTGTAACCATGCACTAGCAAAAATTAGCACCTTGATATGCTACCTGGTACAAAAACAGTTTTCTTTTGGCAAGCACGAGCCCAAACATTTGCCTCGTTCATTACTAATAAGTAATATGTAGAGATCGTGAGCTATGGGTTCCAAGTTTTTTTATATGTGTGAATGCAGCTCCACTTTAGACAAAGAAGTGAGGCATGGGTGCCGAATGTGATTTTGGAATCTGAACTTTGGTTTTACAATTGTTCTTTTTCGTAACTTTTGAACTAGCTAAAATTCACTAGGAAAATCTATGTTTGGTGAGATGGGAAGCATATGAAAAGTGAGCAGATTGTAGATCCTTTTCTTAAGGGGAACGCCCCTGTTTGTATTTAATATTCTGATAAATGTTTCTTGTAAATTTTCACAGATTGAGCGTGTATTTTGTTTATTTTCATGTAGTCGTTTGTGATATACAATGATCACTTAGATGTATAAATTGTGCATAAAAATCCTTAATGAGGAACCAGACTGAACGTTTTACTATGGTCTTTGATTTTGGAATACCTACTTACAGCTGGCTGAAACATGGGGCTGATCCTGCTCTGAACCATTATGGCATAATACATGGTCGTCAGTGGGAAGGATTGAATCACAGCAATGGTATGTTCCTTACAAATTCGTTTAATTTAATTTTCTTTCTGTTATTCAACCACATGCCTCTTGGGGCACGGCGAAAGACCACAGCATGACTTAATCTTTTGGTATCAACATTGAACACCTTCCTGTGGGGCGTGTCTAGTATGTGTGGTGGCCGGTGAATCTTTGTACGAGTTTCAAAATCATTTTGCTGCATTGGTACTGGTAGATGGAAAGAAAAAGGTGTCCCAGTAAACTATTAATCGTGCTGTCATTTTCTGATACATTTAATTTGTTTGCGTATCGTGTTTGTCATAGCCAAGATATGTTCTTTAATCAACACTCTGCAGCTCATTTTATTTTGTGGCCAAGCAGGTACTCTGTAGCTTCTTCTACTTTATATTCGATATGAAAGCTTTGTAACAATAGTTTTGAACTTCCATTAGTCTCCGGAGTCTGAATATAGCATCTTTTGGTCAGCTAATTTTAGCCTACCAAAACATCTTACATTTTTGAACATAGGTAATATATATCAATCGCCTTCTGAAATAACCCTAGTAGTGTTGGGCAAGCTATTTTTCTGTCACGCATGAGCAGCAGGCTGGATGTAATTGTTTGCGGATCACTAATAACTTAATATGGCAAATAATTCTGCTCCCAGGTCCGTCAATTGAGCCAGATCACCCAGTTAGTTCCATCAAACCTTGTCCGTGGCTGCGTGATTTTACCGGGGTGGGACTTTTTTTTCATATATTTCGTGGTACATTCGGTAGCTGACCGCTAACCCCGTCACCTCATTTGTACCCTGCTTTTCAATCGTGCGGACACAGTGACGAGCGGTTAGTAGACGCGGTGAGCGGCGACTGTATTGTGCGTGCTCTGATCATCCTCGCCTTCATGTCGTTGACGTGTAGGTCGAACCTCAAGTGCCAACAGTTATTATACTTGTCTTGTTGGCTTCCGAAGCGGGTTACAGCTCTACTCAAAGCTTTATTTTTCTGTTGCAAATATTTGTTTATTTCTTGATTCATTTCGGTTATTAGTCTCCCGGAAAAGCTAGATGCACATGTATAATGAGCATTTGCTGCTGCATGTTTGTTTATACTGATGACGCTGACATCAATTAATAATGCTGTATAAAATGCTTTGGCTTTGTTTTTTCATAGATGTCAGCTAAGCAGTGACTAGCCATTTAGCTTCACAAGTACAGAATGAAGAGAAGCTTGGTCACATTCTGCATGTTGTCAAGGAATATTTTCTTATTCACCATGGAATGAATTTTCGAATTTTCATGTCCTTATCGCACTATTCATTAGTTGCTAACACATATATATGTTACAAAAACAACAATCATATATGTCCACATGCAGAATAGTGGTTATATGTGTTATAATGCACTGCAACACAAAGATACAGACTTCCTTCTTGGTGACATGGGAGATGATGAACAGAATAAAGGATCCGTCTTTATAGTTCCTCAAAATATACCTACTTACAGCTTGGCGGAAACATGGGGTTGATCTGCTCTGAACTGGCGTAATATGTGGTCATCCCTGGGATGGATTGAATTACAGCAACGGGCCAATGGTTCTGCCTTAAAAATTCATTTAATCTAATTTTCTTCCTGTTATTCGACCGTGTGCCTCTTGGGCGTGGCGAAAGACCATCTTGACATAACCTTTTTGTATCAAGATCGAGTACCTTTTGTGTGGGGTATCTAGCCTGTGCAAAGGCTGGTTCCTTTATATAAACCTTTATCCGTGTTTCACTTTACATCTTTTTGTCTGACATATTTATGTTTCTTCTAAGAGGAGTGTGTCCCCGTTTTCCTGCATTGGTACTGGTACATGAGAATGAAAAAGACGTCATTTAACCTGCTCATCAACTGTAAACTGTTAATTGTGCTATCATTTTTCTGAAATATTTGTTGCAGTTCTTTCATGTTGAACGCATTGCGCGATCCAAGTCCTTCAGCTCAAATCAGGTTCTTGAATGGAAAGTGTGGTACGTTGAAAAGTGAGGCCATGACACTGAAGCAAAACTCTTAACTGATTTGAGGATTGTGTCTTTTGTAATAGTGCTTTGTAATTGTGTCACAGATTATGTAGCTAGCCAAGCAGGATTCCCTTATGGCATTGAATGTTGTCGTGCTATTGAAATATTGTAAACTTTAGTGTCGAGGACATGGTGGTGCCAATATTTGTGTTTATGTCTGTTCCTAAGTTTCTTACATCGACTCCCAATTCAATTTCTTATGTTAGCTGGTTTGATTATTGCATGGTAAATACTATACAACGGAGTCCGATGGGGGTCGATTCATCGGCCCACTCCAGCAATGTTGATCTACTTTCTAATCGGACGGCTCCTCGTGTTTTTTTAGCAGTTAAACCAGATAAAAATCCCCATAATTATGGCAGAAATTGTTGCTAGTTAACCGCCTGCTCCCGTAATGCCTCCCATATCGACGCCTTTAGAAATCGATCCCCGAAACCGAGAGCGACCCTCCCATCCTCTCCCTGCTCCCGGTCGACCCGTACCCTCCTTCCCTCACCCCAATTCGCCAACCACACTACTCGATCCCACTCGAGCACCGATGGCGGCGGCTGGCTTGTCTCGTGCTCCGACGTACGCATGTTACTCTGCCTGCATATATACCAGCCGTAGTTGTGCGAGGTTGCTCAATCCCGTCCCGGCTTCCAGCGCACACGGTTATCATATCTCTCCGTTCAACAGCAACGCGATCCGTGGAGAAGGTAATATATATATATATATATATATATATATATATATATATATATATATATATATATATATATATATATATATATATATATATATATATATATAGACCTAACTCTCTATGTGTGTCTTTTTTCTTCTAGAAAATATGAATCCTCGTTCTCCTCTGGCCTTTGGAATTGTGAAATCAATTTGCTCAGACGGAGCGCATATAACCAATTTGTGGTTATACATTGCATCTGCTAGTTTTTAGATCTTTACGAGGTAATATTAGTAATTTTATGCTTTCATATACTGCTTGTTCATGCTTTGTGTGTCTAGAATTATGCACGGATGATGATGAAGTTGGTACATGTTTTGTACAATTGACGGAACCAAATTATGCACGGATGATGATGAAGTTGGTACATGAAGTTGCTTCTATATAGATTGAAATCTGCTGCGTACAAACAAATTGATGCTTCTATGTTTTTATTCTTCCAAATTTTACAACCGCTTCAGCATGACGCTTTGCCAGGGCAAAACTGACCGGCAGCCTCTCCTGGTTTTGCTTCCTCTATCGCCTCGAGTCACTATTAATATGAAGCACTGATGTAATGGACAGAGAGCGTACATTAATCTTGTTGGAAGCAAAATTGAAGAGTAGTATTTCTTCAGTACATACACTTTGCTCCATATTCTTATTTTTTTGCTTCCACATGATGTTTATTTTGCTTTCTGTGTTATGCTTCACCTTATTTGCAGGCATCACGAAGGAGGCTGATTTCGAGCATCGGGTTGAAGAGTTCATTTGCAGTACGAGTGGTCAAAGCACCTCCTCATCGATGCAACGCTCACGGTCATAAAATAGTACAACGACAATAGAGTAGTTCACGCGTGGTCGAGCGGTGTGTCGATGTCTAAGCCAATTATCCCCGTCTAGCAACGGCAGATGCTCCCGTTGTTCTCCATCATCAACAGTCCTTATAGAAACCATGTAATGTGTTCATTCGAAGAATATTTTTAGTCATGAGTCTGACATGACACTCATCATGTGTGTATGAAGCAAATAGAAGAAATAATGGAAGCATATAAAATTATGAATTGAAATTTAAATACTGTTAATATGAAGCACTTATGTAATTGATAGGGAGCATTTATTAATCTTGTTGGAAGCATAGTTCATTGGTGGTATATTACAATGAATCGGAAGCTCCAATCTCCCGTGTATGAAGCAACTATACAAAACGATATGAACACATGTGGCATCGGTTGAAAATTCTGTGCATGTAAGTAAACTTTTGATTGGATAGAAGATTCTTTTTGTGTATAGACAGTCCCAGTTGGTTTGAAGCATTTGCAAAGAATCTCTATTTTCTCACTCAGCAAAAAAATCCCTATTCGTTAGGAAGCTATTCTTGAAATAGTATTGTGATATTACTTATGTCTGAAAGAAATACTGAGTACCAAAGTTTCATAGGCCGAAATATAGCTATTAAATGAAAACAAAGTTTTTTAGCACGCAAACAAATTATCCAGGTAATGGAAACACAATTTTGCCATTTTTCAATAAACTAGTACTCTAGAACAATTTTTAAACATGGAAGCATAATTAAGGTAAGCTAGAAGCAAATCCATTAACAACCCAAGCAAGAATAAGAAAAAAAAATAGTTTTCTAAACTGATTCCTTAATATTTGGAATTAGTTTCCTAAAACTCGGCAGCTCATGGAGGCTAGTGGAAGAACTAAGAGGAAAGAGGGGACTCAAATCAGCGGATGCACAAACCATAAATATGGAAGCATGCAACTGAAACATTTAAAACGGAAGCAATCAATCCTCCACAAATTCCTAAAATTAGACAAACAGGTTCTATTTGACGACAGCTTTCAATCCAACGGATAAAGAGTATTCCGATGGGAAGCCCCATATCAGCATCCGATTCCTAGCGCTACCCCATATTAGAGCCTCTAATTTAGAGGCAAGTTAATACATATGCAGTACATGAAAAAACAAGGAAGTTAAAAAGAAGCACAAAATAGAAAATTAGGGGAATGCACTCCCAATGCAAAAGGCTAGAGTATGGCACTGCCAAAAAATATATAAAGCAGTACAAAACATTCAAAAATGCTAGTATGCTTAAAGGTCACATGGCAGTATCAGTGGGGGAGGCAGGAAAAATATATGAGGGAGGCAATGAAAAAATTTCCCCTCTTGACAACTATTGGGGAGGGCCGAAGTACTAAAATACATAAATTTAAAGGGATTTTAGCATAAAAATCAAGAGGCATAAGATTTTTTTGTGCATGTTAGGGGAGGCTAGGGCCCCAGCTGGTCACCCCTGTCTAGGGCAGTGAGAAACCAAGTAAAGAGACTAGGGTAGTATAATAAAAAGAGACTAGGGCAGTGAGAAACCAAGTAAAGACCAGTACAGTTAAGATAATACAGAACATGCGAATTGGATCACAGTTAAGATGCGGTTTGGGTTTGGTTATCCTACGAGCTAGGTGTCTCCAGCCAGTATGTGTGAGACGTCACGTTTTGAGTTTTATCAATTTGGTGTGCCTTTTGTGTAAGTTTGTCAAATCAAGTAATATCGGTACAAATATTCCATAATGCATTTGTCTCGATTTCAGTAACATTTTTTAATCTATAGCAGGTGTGTAGTTCTATTGTTTTGAAGATGTTGCCAGTCGACGGGTTGCCTGGTGAATTGAGCAAACCCATTAAGCATGAAACAATCTGTTAACATCATCCTCGGTTAGGCTAGGGCTAGCCGTGCGGGGAAGAAATAAGGACAATGCGTTGTTGGTTACCGTTACGAAAATTAAAAACAACATTCCTCGTAGAAAATCCATGTGAGAAAATTCTACAAGTTTATGGTGTCTTCCATATGATCCTACATATCAAATAATCCATGTGAGAAAATTCTACAAGTTTTCAAGCATTCACATTTCTATAAATTTTGTTAGAGATAAGGATGATTGAAAAGGATTATAAATAATCCATTGATTTTTTCCACAAAAATATTTTGAATTTTCTTTTTGGAAATGAGCATATATTAATATCATAGGATACCAATTACACCCAGCCTCTGTAACAACGCATACCCTATTGACAATACGGATGCACACAGCCGAAAACAAGAAGAAGAATTACAAAAAAAAAAAGTCCCGCTTCAGCGATTAGATCCTTAGTAGCGGCGACACTAACCCCACCAGAACAATACCATAAGTCCAACATCTCCAATAGTGACGCCTTCAAAAAGGAAACAGGGCACAAACACCGTCATCGCCCGATCAAAGATCATAGGTTTTCATCCTGGCTGGAGAAAATCCTCGCTCACAAAATAATGTCTTCAACAAGGTCATTGCCAGGCACAACCAATAAAGGCTAGACCTTGGATTTTCACCATGCAAGGTAAGACTATGAACTCCTCCTGTGTTGCCACCTCCAGTTTCTAATGTTCTGATGCCGCTGCTACAATTCACGAACCACCAAGCCAATTCCTCATCGCCACCAGGACTTGAGCCACCATAGCTAGTCCACAAATCTTGGCTTCCATGACATTCTCTTCACACCGACTTCACCATGGAACTAAAGACATGTTCCATAATGGCAACAGACTGCAGAGCTTCGCCTCGCTCCCTCTGAAACCAAACGGTCAGAAAAACAACGGTTGCGCGCGATCAAATCTCATCCATTCCAGCAATCTCCAGGCATGAATCGCCCATGGGAGCTCGCCGGTGGAGCCTTCCGAAACACAACACTGCCACCAGATCTATGAAAACAAGCTGAAGGCAGATCTTCGTCTTGGCATGAGAGAAACCCTAGGACCGCGCCCCTGCCAGCAGATGTGACCCTCGCCACCATCCGCCGAGGGAAAACCGCCATCAAAGCCCGAGGCCGCCTTCCAGACCCCGCCGCCATCAGATCGCCGTCGGGGCGACAACCATCGAGCGCCCAAGGGGCTCCCTGCGGGGGAGAGGCCACCACGCGAGGAGGCAGCCCCGCCGCCACCGTCGGTCGGCCGGGCTTAGCCCGTCGACGTCCTCCTGTGGTAGCGGGGAGGAGCGGGAGGAGAATTCGGGGGTGGCGGCGGCTTAAGTTTCCGCCCGTGCCGCCCCTGAGAGCGGCGCATGCGGTACATACGTACCTTTTTTCCTTTCTAGAAAAAAAATACTTAGCCACAACTCGTGATGCCAAGTGAATCCCATCTAGCCACCTGCCTCTCCTCCCTCCTTGCCACCGTCTTGCGAGGCATGTGCTGCAAATGGTGGTTGTGATGATATCCAGCACGTGCTCATGGCATTGGAGGTAGCACAACTCAACTGTACTTCCCAGTGGTGCGGTGGCGGCAGTAGGAGGTGCGGACTCCGGCGGCGTGGGCTCTTCTTGGCAAGTAGGGTGACCGCTCAGGATTGGTGGTCGCCTATAGCCTCCTAGTAGCAGTGTTCGCTATTGTACGGAAGTCCTTTTGATGGCACTACCATGGTTGGGGACATATGGTGGACGACACAGCGTCACTCTCGTTCCTGCGTACCGTGGACCTCGTGGCCATTAGGTTCTGGCATGCTCGTTTTTAGGGAGGCATCATGAGTGTTCTACGGTTCTGGCATTCTTGTTGGGTCATAAAACTAGACACTTCCATGAGGTTTCTCGCACATATGGGCCACAACCGGCGATCAATTCACTTGACAGGTCTACAATCAACATTGAAGCAACTCTAGATTGGCGATGTTGGATGTAGGTGCGCTGAGACGAAAACCCTGGTCCGATATTCAGTAAAGGGATCAGGTGTCAACATGACTGCACGACACTTCATTCCTCAGGGCTTTGTATTTGAGTTGAGTTGAACTCCAATGTGAAAATCTTCCCGCTGACCTTCACTATAGTTTGCTCCCTCAAACAAAGAATCGATTCTCTATTTACCGAAGAAATTCGGTGTTTATGTGTCCCTTAGTACTAGTTATTTTTTTACTGAATTTCAGCGGAATGTCGTATGCTAGATTATGTTACGGTCTATCTATACACATAAGTAAAATTTCATGATGACTTTTTTGTGTTGCTATCATGTGTTTGTACTTTGTAGCACACACGGTAGCCCCATAAATATTCTAGCACTCCATCTTCTCTTAATATTTAACTACCCCACTAAAGAAACTATGAATTAAATGCATAAGAATACATCATCACCATATATATTCACCACGCTCGGTCTCAATCTCAGCTCTCAACTCCAGTTAGAACGCATGATATAATAAGAGAGTACCAATGAACGTATCAATCCGATAGGGAAAGGAGACAAGGATGGTAATTAGTGGATGCGCTTGCAGTAAAATAGCCTGCTCTAGAAATCACATTGAGAAATCGCCATGCTGGCAGACTATCTGCCACTCAACTTGAAGGTGTTACTACGTCTAGGTGCACTTGAGCATGGTGCTCCGTCAACCTCATTGAATACCATAGTTGGGATCTTCCTCGATAAGTTGAAATTGAATGGCGCGGTCTGCATTGCCTAATGCAATTTGTATACACGTCATAGTCCCTAATTTCTTTGCTAATGAACTTGTACGCTTTCTAAAGTGAAGCTCCAGGGTTAATTTAGAGGAAATTGTTTTCTTTGAGAGAAATAACGTTGAAGAGATCATATTGACTATTTTATTTAGTTCACACGGGGGATGCTGGAGCAATCGGGTCTATTTTTTATTTTTTTTGAGATAAGCAATCGGGTCTAATAGCTAGCTTGAACAAAGTTCACCCGCCCACCCTCACGATCAGGATGGGGATGGGCCAGGTCGACCCGTCGGATCTCAGGGCCGACCCAAAAAAACAATGCCATTGGACCAATCGGGTCGGACTCCTACGTGAATCAGGTCAGGGGAGCCGGCCTTGGCTGGCCCACTGGGTCAACCGGGTCGACCCACCTGACTGATCATTGCTAAGGTCTGATTGATCAGCTAACTTCGGCCAGAAGCACCAAATCGCGGGCTCAATTTGATTCATCGCTAGAATCAGCTAGTTACTGGTCACATAGTACTAGATCGCTCGTTCTCAAAAAAAAAAAAGTACTAGATCGCTCAAATGAATGACATACACAATCGAAATGTGGAACTACAAATCCAGTTTCAGCTATCGACTTTACCAATACATATTGGTCTGATTGGTTCTGTACATGTAGAAAATATTTTAGAAAATACTCTATTTGTTAAAACAACCCAAAAAAATATACAAAAGCTAAATTTGGATCGACACAAAATACCTAACAGGCCAACAAGGCCACTGACTTCTTTCAAATGGGTCGACCCATGGCCTCTCATATTGGCCTAGAGGCCAACAGGGCCAGGTCCGGGTTGACCCGTTCCCATCCTAACCTCACGGCACGCATAATGCATACATGTTCTGCAGTTAGTGATGCATGGAAAGTAGATGGGTTGTGAACTTATTTCACCAAAGCACTAATATATAAGATCATGCTGCATCGAACAGTCACCTCTCATACAGAACAAGCAAACTTTGCTGAATAGTACTATTCAGGCGTGATCATCGTGCAAGATACATGTTCTCCACTTCGTTGCAATGTCAATATCTCAAGAAATGAATGCGGATTTAATTCATACAACCAGCATGGCTAAACAAAGAATGTTAAATATTGAATATTAAATTGCATTGCACCCCTTCTTACATGAATCATAAAGTGATTTGCTACCACACTCAATGTCTAGAGCAACAAGAGAGAACACAAAGAGCAACTAGCAATATAGAATTCTGACAGGGAATTTGATGCATTTTAAAGTATTATCCTAGACATATCCGGACTCTATGTTATCGGGTTGTGTATCCCAAGGGCCCAATAAAGCTCTTTGGTTAAGTATTGGAGCAACATTCACCTATAGTTGGAGATGATTTTATCAGCTTGGCAGTAGCTACACAAAATGTCTCGTTTAACCTTCTCCACACAAAATATACGTACATTCCTAATTTTTGTTTAGTAGCTTCCAAAAACAAATTAAAAAACCATAGCAATGGAACGCCGACGAAGTAACAAAAAATATTTCATCAGATAAATTACTATGCAATTCAGATAAAAATTGTTTCATGGGTTAAAATATGTTGAATTCACCGAATAAAACCTGGTTCGTGAAGTGCCAACTGTCAAGATAGCACAACCCGCTAGTGATGGCTGATAAGAACATGAGCAAGAATCATAGTTAAGTTATCTTCCATGCAATTGTACTACAATTTGCAGAAAAAGGAAGAAGTTTAATACAGAAGTATATCAAGAATGCTAAGTCTGCACTCAATTGCCACTCACTTTCCATCTAACAATCCAACCACCCTACCAAAAAAGGTCTGAGCATTCAGTGCATCAAGGTTCTATACAAGCCAACATCTCCATACATAACGTACTCACTATCCTTGGTCTCAATCTCTACTCTCTACTCTGCATCAAGGACGAATCACTAGCGGAGGAAGAATGCTACCGAAATAAAGAATGGAATTACTCTCAGTAATAGAAGTATGTGTTGGGATTAGAAGATATCGGTATATGTCTAAACAAGTATGACCACGTGGCGGTGAATCGTGAATGCTCTTTCAGGCCAGGAGGAAATATTGCATGTAAAGTGTTGTTGTCTACGGGTAGACTTCGTGCAAACGCTCCCCCATGCATGAACTCTATGTATGTTCCGAAGTGTTGGAACACCCTCGTCAATCCAGTCAAGGGTTTTTTCGAAAAGGAAGACCTCGCCTTCTGCCTTTGCATAATCTAACCTTGAGATCTATGTGCGCGGATTTCATAAATATGATTGTCGCTACAACCTATTTTGAAAGATATAATGCACTATAGACACATAATCATTGCCATAATGGGTTTTTCTATTACACTTCTCGATAGAGAAACTGCTAAAGGAGAATGAAAGAAAAAAAGACATACTTTGTAATTTTGACCCTTTTATTTTATAAGTTTCTCTTACAAAAGAAGGACATTTGTATCTTTCAACAATCGCTAGTACGAGTAAACTCTGGAGCATTTTGATACAATACAAATAGTTGAAGTTTATTTTGCGAAAGAAAAAAGCGGATTATAAGCAAGTCAAAAAAGGTTGAGAAATAAACCATCTGATTTTATTTGCTCCTAATATCCATGAGATGGTCATATTAGGGTAATCCTTTTGTTAATGCCTCCTCAACCGGTAGATCACCCGCCTCATTATCCTCCGCTGGAAGAGGAGTTTGCGGGGAGGCACCCAGACTACAGGGACCTGTAGCTAATCCTATCTCTCCTCAAGTCTTCCTAATAGCGAGCTCAAAAAAAAGTCTTCCTAATAGCCGTGAGATATTTTTTTTAGAAAAGAGCATATATTAATATCAAATGATACCAATTACACTCAGCCTCTGCACTAACGCATTGCCCTAAAAAAGAAAGAAGAATTATAAAAAGAAAGAAGAATTATAAAAAAGAAAAGTCCATCTACAGTGACTCATTCATTGAAACAACAGTACTACCACCACCAAACAGCACCAGAAGTCCAGCTTCTCCAAAAACAACGCCTCCAAGAATAGAACAGTGCACAAACACCGTCATCGCTCCCGATCAAAGATCTAGGTTTTCACCCTGAAGAAAGTCCGCGCTCTCAAAACAATATTTTCAACAAGGCCATTGTCAGGCACAACCAATTAAGGCCAGACCCTGGGTTTTCACCCTAAGAGGTAGGATCATGAACCTCTCCTGTGCAGTCGCCCCCACTTACATGCCACTGCTCCAATTCACAAGTCACCTAGTCAATTCCTCATCACCACCCAGACTCGAACCACCATTGTTTGTCCTCAGATCTCGGTCTCCATGACTTTCTCCGTCAGCACCATGGAACGAGAACATGCCCCATGATAATAACAGCCAACAAAATTTCGAAGCACACCCTCTGAAACCAAATGGTCGCTTCGACTGTTCCAGCGGTGCTAGAAACTATGTTTGCCAATGTTACCTTCAGCTTCTTCTCTAGCCTGGAGGTTACATGCTCCATTGGAATTAGCGACAAGATCAGGTGAACATGTAGGTCTTTGCTGTCTGTCGCTTCATACCTTCCAATTGGTTATGGCAACGTGTTGCATACATGTTGCATGCATCATCGGATCTAGCAACGAGATTGGGTGGAGAATTGGACATTTTCCCCTTTCGCATTGTGCAAGAAGGGGAGTTGATTGACTCAAGCGGGTCAAGGTGTGATCGAACCAGCTATGTTTTCTTCTCTGTGTGATGGATCCTCCGAGATCAACGTTGCCGACACTTTCTGGTAGAAATTGGCAACTTCCCGGATGCCTCCATGCATATTGTATCATTTCGGCGACAGCATGGTACTCTAGCGGGAGTAACATTGGCGCGTCGACATGTGCGAAATCGAGAAGATGGAGGGCTCTCTCGGGTCTATACTACATTTTCCTTTTTTTCAAGTTTTACTATAAGGTTAGTGTTTGATAAATACAGAGCTTCGGCTCTTTCGAAAAAAAGGTATAACCACACAAAAGTTAAATACTACAAGGTACCAGTCAGTGTTAGCTTCTAATGCAACCAACCACCCAGTCCGCTCAGTCACCATATATGTACCAAATATACACATCAAATTACACAAGAAAGAGGGCAAATGAAAACAAAATACATAGGGCACAACAAACCATCCAGTGGGAACTGAAGGCATCAGGAAAGATTTCGCCGGAGTCTAGAAGTAGCCTACCTCACCCTTCACAGTGAGGAAGCCGAGCATGCCAAGAGCTCCACATCTCCCGGCGGCTAGAGACAAATGGTGTACTTTCAAGAGCTCCGCATCTCCCGACGGGCGACGGCATGTGCTTCCTGTCTTGCAAGAGCTCCGCATCTCCCGACACATGTGGTGATGATGTGCAAGCCATAGGTGATGATGTGCTAGTGTGACATCTTAGCCCAACCTGAGCATGTATTTCGCAAATACACTTTCAGGATCATACGCCATGTGCTTCCTGTCTCCAGAAACTAAAATAACCCTATAGTTCAGCTACTTAGATGAGAGAACTCCAGCTTAATTTCTTTCGTGTTGAGATTGGGGCAAAACAGCGTTGTAGCCGAGCAAACGGCGTGTTATGAAGCGAGCAGCAGTTTCACTCGAACTAGAGAAGGGGCAAACA
Source organism: Avena longiglumis (assembly GCA_030063025.1). Classification (NCBI taxonomy): domain Eukaryota; kingdom Viridiplantae; phylum Streptophyta; class Magnoliopsida; order Poales; family Poaceae; genus Avena; species Avena longiglumis. Next base: position 483,983,536 of record CP125977.1, read on the forward strand.
AAGGATGAAGTCACTGTTTTTTTTTTTTTTGCGGGTAAAAGTCGATATATTAAGCAATAGGTATTACAGAGAGGTCTATGTCAAGAGCCCTATGAACACATTCAGGACCTGACCCTAACCACACCACAGTTCTGGACTCTGCTCTTGCAAAATTAGCGAGGCAGTGACTAACCCTATTTTGTGACCGATCAACTTTTACAAAGGATATAACTCTATTATTACTCATACTCAAGAACTTAATTTCAGAAATAATCTGCAGCAGGCTGGAACGGTCTTGATCATTGTTTGACACTGCCAACACCAGAAGTGCACAATCAGATTCCACAACTATTGGCTTATCTGAATACTGCAAGGATAGTTTCAGTCCCTCCTCACAAGCTTTAGCCTCAGCTTCAAGGGGATCTGAACAATTGAATAACTGTCGACATGCCGAAAAAATAACTTTGCCATCTTCATCTCGAAGGACCATTCCAGCGCCAGATGAACCATCCTCAACTGTTAATTCAACAATTGTGTTCCTTCGAGTGTCCCCTAACATGTGAACTAAACTTCCGCAGTATATGCTCTACTGGATTATATTCGGTCTATCTACACCACAAGTTCAATATTTTTATGATTTTTTTGGTGTTGCTATCGCGTGTTTGTAATGCAGTAGCCCCCAAATGTTCTAGCACCCTAGCTTTCTCTTAATAAATGCAAAAGGATAAAACATCACCATTTATATTCACCATCCTCGGTGTCAATCTTTGCTCTCAACCTCCAGGTCAGGGTTCAGCTGGGAAGAACTACTGGCAGTAGAATGAATAGCTACAGGAGAAATGATTTTTTTAAGGTTAAAGACAGTCGTTCTGTCACCCGATTAGATTAGAAAAGATTGTTATGTATAAAGGGTTTAAACAGCCAAATGAAACCCGACACAAGGAAATCTAGGTTCCTGGCAACACCTAGACCGCAGCATGTACATCTTCAGGGTCCTGGATATGGGCGTTACGCCTTTTGCGCAATTTCCTCACGAACCAGCTTAGCCACGGCGTCCGACAAGATAGCCGTATTTCGAAACACGCGCCTATTCTGCTCCTTCCAAGCACCCACATGGCATTACATGAGAAATAATGTACTGTACTAAAAAAATACCGATCTGGTGGGAATGGGAGATACTGGAACACTACATATCCACACAAACAGAACACCGGGCCAGTGATTCATTGATATGCTTGGAGTAGAATAGTTAGGTCCGGAAATAACACCCAGACATTGCCATGCCTGAGGAGAATATTCCACTAGGATTCTGCGAAGTGCTTCATCTTTAATTATACATCCACTTGCAGCTAGTTCTCGGTCAGCCTTATCAAAGATCACAATCAGGTGTGTCGTGTGGACGGAACTGGCAGCCGATTTTCTAATGAAGTTTTTTGAATCTTTCTTTATTTGCATAACTTGCATGCTGTGCATAGCCTAATAGTACAATTTGTATGCATATCATACTAGATAATTTCTTCGCTAATAAACTTTTACATTTCTGAAGTGAAGCTCCATGGTTAGTTTAGAGGAAGCTACTCTCTTTCGGAACGAAGTTGAAGAGATAGAATTGATTTTTGATTCTTTATTTACTGCAATTTGGTGGGTGCTGAAGCAACAACGACTATTGGGTTCACCTACTTTGGTGATTCGAAGTGATGCCCTGCTGCGTCATGTTTATGATACGAAGTGATTATACTGTGGCCCTCTTACTAGTGCGATTTCTTAGCCCAGCCGGAGAATGTATTTTGCAAATGCACTTTCAAGATCGTACACCATCAATTTCATCTCTTCAATAAAAAACTTAAATAACACTATAAACTCAGCCACGTAGATAAGGTAACTCCAGCTTAATGTCTTCGTTTTGAGATTGGGGCAAGGCGGAGTTAACAGCGATGTGGCGCAATATACGAGAGATACCTAGCCCGAGCAAGCAGTCGAACTTGAATAGTAGTACTAGCATGAAGGGACAAACAAAGGGAAGTCATTGTTAATTCAACAGTTTTGTTCTTTCGTGCCCCCCTCCCCCCTAATATGTGTATTTATTTCAAAGTTTAAAATAGCTGGCTATTTTATTTAGCGGCAATATTTTTAGCAGCTATACAAAGCTATAGTGGGGCTATAGCGGGCTATTCCATTTTAGCCTTTTTAAAAAGAGAGGAAATTTTAGTCATATCTTGCCAAAAGGCGAAAAAACTATCACACAAACATGATTCGAGCTACAACTCATTCAACTATTCAACGCAAATAAGTATTTAACCATTCAACTCACAACATTTTTTTGAATCAGACTGAACAGAGATTTTAAAAAAAAAAGAAAAGAAAAAAGAACAATCCATAAAGCATGACCTTTAGCGGCTAAATTGGTGGCTAATTTATGGCTAAATCGGGCTATAGCTGGCTATTAGCGGTTATTCTTCATTTAGCCTATGAACGTCATAGCCGTAGCAGGAGGCCTCTCGAAAAACTATAGTGCGGCTATAGCCGGGTTATAGTCGGCTGTTTAAAACTTTGGTTTATTTCAAACTAAAATTAGCTATATATACTCTACTACTCCCTCAGTTTTATAATATAAGTCTTTTTAGCAATCTAAAACAACTAGCTAAAGTGGCTTATATATTGTGTAATAGAGGGAGTAGATTATATTCCGATCTATGTACACCACAAGTTCAATTTTCTTGTTGACTTTTTGGTGTTGCTATCTTGTGTTTGTAACGCAGTAGCACTCTGAATCTTCTAGCACCCTAACTTCTCTTAATACCTAATCACTCAAGAAAAAAAGATACGAAATAAATGCAGGATACAGAATCACCATATATATTCACCACCCTTGGTCTCAATCTCCGCTCTCAACTTCGGATCATGGAAAAATTAGGAGTACCAGCGGTAGAATGAATGCTACAGGGATAGTATTTCCACGCACTGATAAAATTATCAACATGATGGGAATGGGAGACATAGGAACACTACATATCCACACAAACAATATGCTTGGAGTAGAATAGCTAGGTCCGGAAATCACACCCAGATATTGCCGTGCGTGAGGACAATATCTTGCGACTGCATCATCTCAAGCTCTAGTATGACAAGGCTTGCCAGGCTCCGATGACGAAGATAATAGAACAACGGCACCCTTCGATCGCGCTAGTGATTGTAGTCATCTCTAGGTGATCCAAAAAAATATTTATAATATTTATATTTTTTAGAAATTTTTGTACAGTTATTAATGATTATTAAGAGATCGGTGGAGTTTTCGCGCAAAAAAAAATGATGACGGTCAAGTGCTTGTATGAAACGGGCAGCCAATTTTGTAATGAAGATTTTGAATCATTATTTTATGTTTTTGCATAACTTGAAAGGTGTGCATCGCCTAATACAATTTGTATACATGTCATAGCACAGAATTTCTTTGCTAACGAACTTTTACATTTCCTAAAGTCAATCTCCATGGTTAGTTTGGAGGAAGCTACTCTCTTTCAGAGAACCACCGTTGAAGTGATAGTTTTGATTTTTGATTGTTTATTTAGTGCAATTTGGTGGGTGCTGAAGCAACAACTACTAGGTTTACCTACTAACACTAGTGGAAACGCGGGCTTTTGTTGATCCCGAAAATGGGCTTTAACACCGGTTCTTCTACGAACCGGTGTTAAAGGGGGGGCCGTACCAGCGTGGCCTCTGCGGCATTAAAGGAGCCCCCCCTTTAACACCGGTTCGTGCCACGAACCGGTGTTAAAGGTCCCTCCACCCAGTGGCCCGCGCACCCCCCCTTTAACACCGGTTCGTGGCACGTGGGGGCTATATAAGACACCACCCCAGCCCACACACACCCCACTCTTCCATTTTTTCACATTTTGGAGCCTAGCAAGAGGGTGTGAAGAGTGCTAGTTTGTGTTTTTTTCATATGCACTAGAGGTGTTCGGTGAAATGCCCGAGAGCTCAAAATAAGCTTTCTTGTTGCTCTTTCCGTCTCGGTCGAGGTCGGCAACTATAGTTTCATGTGTCATTGATGTACTATATATATAAATGGTCATCTCCCTATTATTTTTTGATATATACTACATATTAATGCAGATGAATCGGCAATGGATGTACGGTGACCCGCACTTCCGAGTACATTACGGGCCTCCAAAATTTCATCGTTGTGGCTAATGCAAACCGTGGTCACAATGGTTTCATGTGTTGTCCGTGTGTTCACCGTCGAACAAGAAAGACTACTCAAATACCAGAACCATTCACGCCCACCGCTTCGATCTGGTTTCATGCCCAGCTATAATTGTTGGACCAAGCACGGAGAAAAAGGGGTTGTGATGGAAGACAACGAAGAAGAAGAGGATGATGAAAACTATCATAATATGTATCCTGAATATGATGATACCGCAACGGGGTAGATAATGAAGATCAAGAGGGAGCAGATGGTCCCGCCGATGACGATCTTGGTCGGGCCATTATCGATGCAAAGGAAGAATGTGAAACTGAACAGAGAAGGAGAAGCTGGAGCAGATGTTAAAGGATCACAAAACATTGTTGTATCCAACTTGCGAAGATGGCCACAAAAGCTAGGTGCCACATCGGATTTGCTGCAATGGAAGGCGAGAATGGTGTGACCGACAACAGATTTTCAAAGTTGTTGGTAAAAATGAAGAATCTTCTTCCAAGAAATAATGAGTTGCCCGACAGTACATACCAAGCAAAGAAGGTTGTCTGCCCTCTAGGATTAGACGTGCAGAAGATACATGCCTGCATTAATGACTGCATCCTCTACCGTGGTGAGAAGTACGAGAATTTGGATGCATGCCCGGTATGCACTGCACTGCGGTATAAGATCAGACGAGACGATCCTGGCGATGTTGAGGGCGAGGCCCCTAGGAAGAAGGTTCCCGCCAAGGTTATGTGGTATGCTCCTATAATACCACGGTTAAAACGTCTCTTCAGAAATAAAGAGCATGCCAAGTTGTTGCGATGGCACATGGAAGATCAGAAGAAAGACGCGATGTTGAGACACTCACCGATGGGTCACAAGTGGAGAAAAGTCGAGCGAGAGTACCCGGACTTTGCACGTGACGCAAGGAACTTAAGGTTTGGTCTAAGTACGGCATGAATCCTTTTGGTGAGCAGAGCTGCGACAAAGACCTGCCCTGACCCTATGTATCTATAACCTTCCTCCTTGGTTGTGTATGAAGAGGAAGTTCATTATGATGCCAGTGCTCATCCAAGGCCCGAGGCAACCCGGCAACGACATTGATGTGTACCTAAGGCCATTAGTTGAAGAACTTTTACAGTGGGCCAAACCAGTGTACGTATGTGGGATGAGCACAAAGGGGAGCCATTTGACCTACGAGCATTGCTTTTCGTAACCATCAATGATTGGCTGCTCTTAGTAACATTTCAAAGTAGCAGACAAACAAGGGATACAATGCATGCACACACTGTTTAGATGAGACTGAAAGTGTATATTTGGATAAATGTAAGAAGGTTGTGTACCTAGGGTATCGCCGATTTCTTCCGAACCTGCATCCAGTAAGAAAGAAAGGCAAGCATTTCAAACGTCTGGCAGAACCCCGGAGGAAGCCTGTCCTCCGTACCGGTGAGGAGGTATTTGGTATGGTCAAGGACCTAGAAGTAATCTTTGGAAAAGGTCCTGGCAGTCTATCTGTTCCGAATGACGATGCCAGACACGCGCCCATGTGGAAGAAGCAATCTATATTTTGGGACCTACCCTATTGGAAAGTCTTAGAGGTCCGCTCTTCAATCGACGTGATGCACGTGACGAAGAATGTTTGCGTGAACCTGCTAGGCTTTCTAGGAGTGTATGGGAAGACAAAAGATACACCGGAAGCACGACAAGACCAGAACGTCAAGGCCCTCAAGAGCCTATGCATCCCGAGAACGAGAAGGGTAAACGATGCCACTTAACTCCCGCCACCACGCCTTACCAAAGGTAGAAGGAAATCTTTTTGAATGTCTCGAGCAAGATCAAGGTCCCGTCGGCTTCTCGTCGAATATAAAGGAATAATAAATATGGCGTAGAAAAATTCCAAAACAAGTCTCATGATCGCCACGTGATTATGACACAATTGCTTCCGATTGCATTGAGGGGCTTTACCGAAAATGTTCGAGTACCCATTGTGAAGCTATGTGCATTCCTCAATGCAATATCTCGAAGGTAATCGATCCGTAAAGCCTACCAGGTTACAAACAGATGTGGCCCAATGTCTTGTCGACTTTGAGTTGGTGTTCCCACCATCCTTCTTCAATATTATGACGCATCTCCGGTTCACCTAGTAGAAGAGATTGCCATTCTCGGTCTGTATTTCTACACAATATGTTCCCTTTGAGAGGTACATGGGAGTCTTAAAGAAATATGTTCATAACCGTTAGGCCGAAGGAAGCATCTCCAAGGGCTATGTAACAGAGGAGGTCATTGAGTTCGTGTTGATTTTATTCTGACCTTAAGGCGATTGGTGTTCCGTAATCACGACATGAGGGGAGATCATGTGGAAAAGGCACCCTAGGATGTAAAGCAATGATATGTAGGGACGGGCATTCTCTCAATCAAGCACACTACACGGTTTTACAAAGATCTATCTTGGTTGCCCGTATATCAATGAACACAAGAATTTAATACGCCTCAAACACCCGGGCAGTCGATGAATGGATTATAAGTGAACACATGGCGAAGTTTTGGCGGTGGTCGCAAAGACTTCTCACGAATAACACCACTATTGGGGATCACCGTACTTGTTGGCGTGACACCGTCTTCGTATGTACTTTCCAAGGGTACGAGATAAATGGGAATACATTTTACACGATAGGCCAAGATAAAAAGAGCACCAACCAAAATAAGGGTGTCCGCTCGATGCAAAGAAGACAATGGGCAAAAGACCACGTATTATGGGTTCATAGAGGAGATATGGGAACTTGACTATGGACCTAATTTTAAGGTCCCCTTGTTTCGATGCAAATGGGTCAAGCTAACAGGAGGAGGGGTTGAGGTAGACAAGAAGTACGGAATGACAACGGTGGATCTCAACAATCTTATGAAGAACTTAGACGAACCATTCGTCCTAGCCAATGATGTGGCTCAGTTTTCTATGTGAAGGACATGTCCTCCGCACCAAAAAAAGAAAAAATATGCAAACGAATACATCATATGATGAGCCAAAGCGTCACATAGTTCTTTCGTGGAAAAGAAACATCGTGGGAATCGAGGACAAGATGCATATGTCGAAGATTATAATAAGTTTGATGAAATTCGCCTTCACAAAGGAAAACACCCAAGCATTCCGTTAAGTAAAGAAGATGCTCCATGGTTACGATCGCGATCATAAGGAAGGGCATATGCCAAGAAGTTCATGCTCATATTATGTAACTCTAGTTCATGTTTTTAATACATGTCTTGAGTGTTAGTCATGTTTTGTGGATGGACCGGGAGTATGAGAAGAAGTTGTCCCGAATCGTTTTACCATTAAGATCTCGATCTCCAAACGCGCGGTCACATATTAGGAGTGCCTATGACCAGTTTCTGAGATGCCGGAGGATCTGGGCTCACGGCATCTCCCCAAACTGGCCGTAGTGGTGTCCTCGCTCGAAAACCATCTTGCAGCTTTGTAACTTGTCTAACTAGATCAATACACCGTGGAGCTAACTAATTTCACATATTAGAGTGTTTATGACCAGTTTCTGAGATGCCGAGGATCTGGCCCGCCGGCATCTCCTCGAATGGCCGTAGTGGTGTCCTTGCCTCAAACTGGCCGGAGGACTGACTCACAAGGATGCCTATTTATAGTACAAGCAGCTCGACATAGTGTTGACACTTACAAAATAATGTCGACACTCACCCTATTATTAGTCGGTTGGTGTCTCCAACCGACTAAGGTTCATCTTTAGTCCCTTGGTGACACCATCCGGACAAGGTACACGCCGCACGACATAATGTCGACATGCACTCACCTCTATTATTAGTGTCGATTGTGTTTTGTCCTTGTTGGTGTCTCCAACCGACTAAGATTCATCTTTAGTCCCGGTTGGTGTCTCCAACCGACTAAAGGTTCATCCCGCCATTTTTCTTCCCGCCATTTTTCTTCCCGCCAGCTTCTTCCCGCCATTTTTCTTCCCGCCATTTTTCTTCCCGCCAGCTTCTTCCTCCGCTCTTCCCGCTAGTTCACTATATATATATGTAGGGGTTGGCCTCCATTGTCATTGCACATCTCTAGACTCATATCGCAACCTCATCACTCTTTCCCATGGCTTCCACCGTAGCACTAACCCCTGGGAGGCGGAGGCGCTTTGCTCGAACCACCCCCCGCCCGGCCATCGTGTCCCCGTCGGTGGATGTCGAGGCCGGAGGCGTGCCGTTCCTCCCGTCCCTCTAGGTGTGGCGCGCCGGATGGCCATTACGAACCACTACTACTTCGATCTCACGCCGGAGTAGCGGAGGAATCCCAACTGGCATCCCGACTATTTCCCGACATGGGAAGCCTTCTTCGGGGATCAGCGTGAGAGGGCGCTCGCCAGGCACGAGGAGGACGGCCCACCTCCTCTGAACTTCAACGAGGCCGGCCGTCGGCTGTGGTGGCGCGGTCGGACTCCGGAGCGTCATGGCCTACGACACTGCTGCCGACTCTAACCCCCGTCTATGCTACCCTCAAGTCTAGCCCATGCGTACTCAGCCTTCAAGGTTCAACTACGGCGACCCCGACGACGACAGCGATGACGGCGGCAAGTATCTTACGACTACAATGGCGAGTATTACGGTGTGTAGGAGCATGACTAAATCACTCCAACATTCCGAACAAGTTCGCCGATTGTTACTTAATCCGCCATGTATCTTGATTTTCAGTTCTTTTATGTATCTTAATTTTCAGTTCCGATTCGCCGATTGTTACTTAATCTGCCATGTATCTTAATTTTAGTTCTTTATATATCTTAAAAAGCACCTTTAATGCATGAAATAAGTGTTTATTTATTTTAGAAAATTTCATGTAAAGTAAATATAAAATCATTTACATGAATGGATAGATATTATTTTTATGAAAATTATGATATATTATTCATATTTTTCTGAGTTGAAATGAAAAGATATGAATTTTCTAAATTCATATCATATTTTTGAATTAAAAAGCCCTTTAATGCATGAAATAAGTGTTTATTTATTTTAAAAATTTCATGTAAAGTAAATATAAAAATCATTTACATTAATGGATAGATATTATTTTTCTGAAAATTATGATATATTATTCATATTTTCTGAGTTGAAATGAAAAGATATGAATTTTCTAAATTCATATCATATTTTTGAATTAAAAAGCCCTTTAATGCATGAAATAAGTGTTTATTTATTTTAAAAATTTCATGTAAAGTAAATATAAAATTATTTACATGAATGGATAGATATTATTTTTCTGAAAATTATGATATATTATTCATATTTTGAATTAAAAAGCCCCGAATTAAAAAAGCCCTGAATTAAAGCCCTGAAATAAATGCTGAAAACACCCTTTAACACCGGTTCGTGGGAACCGTGTTAAAGGCGCTCACAAGATGATATTCTTTAACACCGGTTCCCACGAACGGTGTTAAAGGGTATTATTTCACCTTCCTCCTTATTCCTCCCACGACACCAGATCGATCGAGCGCCGCTTCGACGCTGGCCGCCGCTTCGACAACGCTGCCTGACGCTGGCCGCCACGCCGAGGTTCGCCTGACTGCACGCCTCCGCCTCACCGGGCTGAGTCACGCTCACGCTGCTCGCCAGATCCACCGCCATGATCGCCTGACCCGCTCCGCCGCCACGTCCCGACGCCGGCGCCTGCGCCCCGGCGCCAAAGCTTCGCCAGGCGCTTCTCGCCTGTTCACTCCGGCCAGCCTCCGCCGCTGACCGCGCGGCGCCGCGCCTCAGCCGCCCACTCGCCCAGGCTCCTCGCCCGGCCGCCCCTGCCCCCGCTGCTGGGCTCCGGCCACCTCCACCTTCGCTGGCGCCCGAGCTGCTACACGCGACCCGCCTCAACCGACCTGCCCCTCTCCTTCCCGGCGAGCCGCCATGTCCGCGATGCCGACTGCCGCCTGCGTGGCCGTCCCCTTGTTCCGGCGCCTCCCTCCCACTCACTGGCGGAGCTTGGGCCAATTGGGGGGGCAAATGGGCCAAGGAGACACTTTGGGCCACTATTGGGGGGCAAATGGGCCAAATATACGTTATTTTTACCCAAAATTTGTCAAATATGAAGGGATATTAGGAAAAAAATTCTTGGTCAGGCGGCCCCCGAACCGTGCATAGCTCACCAGCCCCAGGCCCGTCTTCCTTGGTCGTGCCTTTGGCAGAGCTCACGCTGCCATGGCGCGGCGCCTCCTCTGGAACCGCCCGGCCTCGCGACCGACGATCTAGGCCTTAATCCTTGCACATGTGAATTAGAAGCATGTGGAGTAAAATAAAATAGCTTATAGCAAAGATATTATAATAGGCCACGCCTAAACCCTAATCGACCACCTCGCTCTCTTCCCTGCAGAGCGTCTTGCCGCCGCTTGAGCTCATAGGCCACGCCTAACGCCGCTAGCACCGCCGACGAGACCGCCGTGATCCGTGGTTCCGCCGCCGCCTCGCCCACACCACTCGCTCGCCGTCGCCATCCCATGGGATATAAGTAAGGGCATGTTTGATTCAAAGGATTTGTATAGGAAATTAGGATTAAATCCTATAGGAAATCCTATAGGAAATTATGCATGTTTGATTCAAAGGATTTGTATTGTATGTGTATTGTATATGCATGTGTATATTTTGTGCCACGCCGACGACCACCGCCACCATTATGCCGTCACCACGACCTCCTATGTCCTCGCCGAGCCTACACACGCCGAGGGTGTGTCGCCCATGTTAGGTAGACCATCACGTCGTTGGTTCGAACGCACACCCCCACGCACTCGCCCCGCTCTCGCCTAGCGCCGCCACCTCGTTGTCAATATAGCATTATAATAACCATGCTATGTTAATCAACTTTGATGACAAGTTAATTAGAAGAAGTAAATGTACCCTCTCATATGAGTCCGGGTTTCTCCGAATTAGGGTTTGAAATGACCAAGCATGTATTAGGGTTACATTTCAATACTTTTAACTGTCATATCATCGCCCTTGCTTGAGCATTTCAATAGATGTATTACTGATATTTCGTGATAATATTATTGTTTTAGAAACTATGGATCCACTTAGTAGAAACCTTGAAGAAGAAGAAATAATGGAGAACATTATTGATGAGGACACCTCACAATATCTGAACTTGGAGGGACATGACGACGATGCTCAAGTACTAGTCATGGAGAAGATGAAGACTCGTGAACGCAATTTAATGGTTACAAAGTCCGCGAGGTATATGCATTGATTAAGCCTCAAATGAACTCCACCAACAATCTTCTTCTACATGTATTAATTAACGCTTCTTTCTTCTTTTAGCCCTCTGGATCGACCAGCCAAGAACCATCTTCTTCTACGAAAAGAGCAAGCGGTAGCGAGCCAGGTTGAAAGATCGTGCAAAGTTCACGATCGAAGCAATCCGTGTTGATGGCAGGCCGATGGAGCCCAAGAAGGCCGCAGACAAATTTATACGTCAGTCGGAGTTCTTGTTAGGGACCAAATCCCAATCACAATTGAAAATTGGAATAAGCCAAAGAAGGGCGGTACCTTTGTCGATGATGATCCAAAGAAACGCTTTGGAATTCGTTGTTGGTAAATTTCACCCTTCCGCCAGAGGAGGATGAAAACAACCGTTATAGAGAACAAGGTCAAAGAGTGGACTCTAAAGAAGATGGCTGATGCTTTCCGAATCGAAGACAAAATTGAACAAATTTGTCAAAGTCAAGAGACTCCAAATTTCGAAGACGCATATTATGCGAAGATAAGACCTCACTGGCCCGAATTTAAGACATATAAAGAAAGTGCTATAGCTAAAAAGAGGTCAGAAACCAATACGCTTAATGCCCTGAAGAAGGAATATCACCAGAGGACGGGTCGTGGCTACATATCTCGAGAGGCCTAAGTGGGAGGAAGCCGAGAGGCCTCACATGAGAGGACCACACCCTGCAGATGGGTGGGACCTACGTGCAAAGACTTGGTTCTACGGAATCGGGCAAGGTTGGACCCGAACAGGATTGTGTATCTTCCCAACCATCCTTGCCAAACCCGTCACTGAACTCATCACGGCATACGAGGAAACATCCGCCGGGACCTTCCATCCCGACAGAGAGAATGACCAGCTCACACGCGCCATCGGTAAAAAGAACACTGGACATGCACGAGGCACGGGGTATGACGTGGAAGGATGGGTTTGCCGACCGGAGCGACTCTTCATGATGGCGCAGAAAAGAAAAGAGCGTCTGATCGGATGACACAGATAGAACATGCACTTGCGGTAGCAGACGCAAGTGAATGCACAACAGAGCCATCAAGCTACCGCCCATCTCGCGGCATGAAGAGCGCATTGAAGCTGCCAGCCCGCATCGCGGAAAAGAAGCAGTGGCTTCCACGGAGAACGGCAGCCAACGCTGAAATGACGGGTCCTCGATACCCCGTTGATGAGATCACGGAGAGCGAACACGCTGAGCTGCATGTGAGATTAATGGGCTTATCCATTAAGGTGGTCACGGCTATGCCTTACCTCCTGTAGTGGTGGAACTTACCACCGCCGACCGATTCCGGATGGCTATGCTATTGTCGGGTGGATGAGGTTGTGAAGGAATATGAGGAAGCAGCTTGACCATGCTACGGTGAAGGGGAAACTCAACTCAAATTTGCGGTGAAAACAACCATTCTTTGGAAGAAGGAACACATTGTGCTTCCAAATTGGTCATCACTGCACCCCCTGCCTCCCGCAGCTGTCTGAGCCTGAAGCCGCCATCATCTCCTCTCTCAAATCTCCTCCTGTCACCATCTCTGCTGCAGCCATCTCCGCCCGTCGGCCATCTCTCTGGCGGCAGCCATCTCCGCCCGTCACCATCTCTGCTCAGGCAGCCATCTCCTACCGTCGACCATCTCTCACAGGCAGCCATCTCCGCCCGTCGGCCATCTCCGGTGCTTCAGCCATCTCCTCAACAGAAGCGGAAGAGCACCACGAGGAGCATCAAGAGCACCGCCACAAAGAAATCCGCAGAAACCGTCGCCAAAGAGTTCAAAAACTACGTCGCAGCCTTCCGCCAAGCCATTGCCTTTTTTACCGTGGAATCGCAGCGACGAGGAGACCAATAGGATTTCGGGAGAACAGGTCAAGAAATTCTTTGCACCTAGACGGGCCGAGCCAAAGGAGAAAATAGATCCGCGGTGGTGGAGAAGTTTTACAAAAATCTTTTGAAACCGAAACCCCACTTGTGCCGGACTACGAGCCAGATTTTGAAGGCGGATGCAAGGCGCCGTAGGGAGACCGAAAGTAGCGATGTGAGGCACCCCACAAAACAGTTCCCATGCTCGGAGAGCAGGAAACCAATCATGCGCCCGCCCAAATGTTTGACAAAACGGACGCCTCCTCCGTAGATGATTACGAGGCGAGCTACAAAGAAAGGCCAATGAGATGGGGATGACTTACATTGCATACTTGAACGCGTCATGGGAGACAACTTGCCCAAATGCGATGTCAACCCCATACAGCCATGGAAGTATGGGAAGAATCTAGTCAAGAAAGAGGAGCTCAAAATCTACCAACAAAGATGCGAAAATTGCACAAGTGGTACCTTCATTTCGCAAGACGAGAAAAGAAGAATGGATCACGGCGCATATAAGAGATGAGATTTTCTTGTGCGGAGACGACGCGATCGACTTCAACATTCAAGACTTGCATTTTCTATTCAATCGAAGGAACTCGACAAAGCTGCCATCACCTTTATTGTGTGTAAGTACTATTTCGTAATTTTTATCTCAACTCATTCACTTCATTAATTGCATGTATATATATATGCTCACCATATATGTATATACTATTATGCGGAAAAAAGGTTATGGAATGCGTGAAAGGAGGCCCTTTTGACATTGGGTTCGTTGACCCAAATAGAGTTCATGAAGAAGTGGTAAGAGAAAACCCGCAAATGTAAGATTACTTGCTAAAGTCTTTACCGAGACAACAAACCAAAAGGGAAATACTATTGCCTTACAACTTCTCGTGAGTCTGTTACCCTCTCTCTTGTACACATTCTGCTTCGCTTACTCGATGTTAAGTGTAATCGATGATGAGTTATGCGTCTTGTGTTCCACTTTATTCTCGCTAGTCATTCAACCCGACTCAGAAAAGTCCTTGTCATGGACTCGTTCTTAAAAGAAAAAGAGCTATGGGCAAACTTTAGAGAGATGCTCCAGGTAATTTCAATCATATTATCGCACTAGATCGGCAACTTTCGTGACAATAAGTAATTAATTACTCCTTTATCCATTTTCTTTGTCGGACAGGTTTGAAAATGTTCACGGGCAGGGCGTGGGTGAATGGTCGGAAGAACTAAAATTTGTAGACCAAAATGTAAGTAATACTAGCTAGCTTCCAATTCCATTATATCATGCTTTATTGATTATTATTTTGATTGAACTCTATTCTCGTAGCGCGCATCAAGGACACGGCAATAACTTATGTGGGTACTATGTTTGCGAATTCATTCGCAACACGATATGTGCGAAGCCAGCCGCACTAGAACAACTTAGAGTAAGTAAACAAAGTCCACAACATTATTTTATTACCATCAATTGTGTTGAGTTTTATTCTTATATATATATTGACGGCTCATTCTTCATATATATTCAGATCGAACGGATGCGGACCAACTCCTACCATTTGAACGCACGAGCCATTCAAGAGGAATTGGCGGGTTCATACTTGATGAGGTCGCCACGCTGGCGGAGAACTCTTTAGATATCCACCAAAATGAACGATGATGATGTGCCGATGACGATGTATGTGCCGATGACGATGTTTGTGTATAATAATAGTTGCTTAATTATTCATGTACTCGTATGTACCGATGACGATTCTATAAGTATACCGCCCCGATCGATTTCCTCGCTCCTCCGTAAATACGCCTTAACGGGAAGAGGCGGTCATGCGAAGATTTAGGCCGTTTTCTGCGGCCGGCCTAAATCTGCGCAGAAGAACTTTAACACCGGTTCCAGATACGAACCGGTGTTAAAGAACGGGCTGGCGGCAGTATCGTGCGCCACCCTTTAACACCGGTTCGTATAGGAACCGGTGTTAAAGGGGCCCCCCCTCTAACACCGAACCCTCAACAGCGGTTGGGGAATCGCTGTTAGAGGGTCCTCCAAACCGGTGTTAGAGGGGTACGTGTGCACTAGTGTAATAACGCATAACGCATACCCGTTTTGCAGTCAGCGATAGATTTTAAATAAAAATGACCTGCCCATCCTCACGACACGCATAACGGATACCCGTTTTGCAGTCAGCGATGTAGGGAAGGCATACAGAGCATTCACTGCGTCCTTTCGTACATTCTAATCCCGCGAGGACCATCAAGGAAGGGCGCGTCCACTCACATCGGGTCGCCCTGCGACTGTGGCGGAACCTAATCCCGCCCTCCTCCCTCCTCCCTTCCCGGCCACCGCCGGCGTGCCACGGGCGAAGCTTCAATGCGGTGGCGGCCGGATCTCCTCTCCCACATGAGGCGGCAGGGCGGCGGCCTTCCTCCGGCGGCGGTGCTCATCGGCAGGCGGTCGGATCTCGACGCGGTGGCGGATCTGGGCGTCGCCCTTGCACATGGAAGCGGCGCGATCGGTGTTAAGGGCGGCGGCGTTCCGGCAGATTCTCGGAGGCGGCACGGTGGTGGCGGCGTGGCGAGCCACGAGCGAGGGGACGGCTTAGCTCGGCCTCTCGCCTGTGGGGAAGGCCTGGTCGGCGCGAACTTCGAGCGAGCTCGGCCAGGCTTCGGCCACGGGTTCGCCAAGCGCGGCGGGTCTGGTCTCTCGGGGTGCAGGTGCCCGCTGGTGTTGACGGCGCGGCTGCAATAGCGTTGCGGCGAAGCTGATGGGGCCGATCGAGCCTCGATCTGGGCCTGGCCGTCGGGCCGGGCGTGATCCGGGCTGGATCCAGCCCTAATTGGATCTGCTGCAGCGTCCGGATGACACTCACCACTGGTGATGGAGGGACGTTCCCCTCCCCCACGCCGTCGAGTGCCTCGGGGCCTGCTGGTCCGTGACACCTAACCGTCCCCCTCTCCGGCGATGCGATGTGCCGTTGTTCGGAGCGTTGGCCAGAGCTCGAGGATGCCGGGGTGGCGCCCGGCGTGGACTACGTGGCTCTTCGAAGCGCCGAGGCGGTGGTGGCTTCCCTGGTCATGTGGATGGCGAGGAGAGGCATCGGCGCTTTTGGTTTGGCGGCGGCGACCCAGATCGTGTCTTGCCGAGGCCTAACTTGGGGACAACGTGGCGGAAGACGGGAGCGATTCGAAGGTTTTTCCGGCGAAGCCTCAGGCAAGACCATCGACGGCGATGCTTGCGGGTACCGTTACCCTCCTGGGGGCGTCGATGCGGCTACCTCCCTCGCGACAGGGCTCCGGGTGAAAACCCTTGACCGTTGGTCTCGGTGGCGGCGGCGCGGTGTGTCATTACCATGTTGGCTGCGTCGTCGTGGAGCCCTGGCTCATCTCGGTCTTGGTTCATTGTCTCCGGTGGCAAGTTTAGGTTCTTCGCGGTTGTCTTGCTTATTTTGATCTGCTTTGTAAAAGGGGTCTCCCCTCCACCTTGTATCTGTTTGGCCGATGTGGCTTTATTCTATAAAGCGAGGCGAAAGCCTATTTCGAGAGAGGACCATCAAGGAAGATACATATTCTTGACTCCATTACAACAAACGTGTAACGTTTTGGAGGGCCGTCCCGAACTCCTCTCCCCAACTCTGTCGTTCTTGCTCTCCCAGATCCACGGCCTTCCGGCCCCTCCCCCTCTCCTCTCCGGCGGTGGCCAGCGTTGAGTCGGGAGAGGGTCCCAGCCTTGTATAGCAGTAGTCTAGTTTAGCTTTATATCTAGGTTTTCCTTCCATGGAGTCTGGCTACATGCCGAGGTTGAGCCGTTCTTCGTCGCTTCCGAGCAGCAACTAGAGGAGCCTCTTTCTGCTGCTTTGTTGCTGTCTATGGAGGATGGGGGCAAGTTGCGGCGGCGATGGTGAAGGTGCTCTGTGAAATAAGCTCGAAGATCCTCCAGATCTGGTGGATTTTGGTGGAGTATCTAATTCTAGGACTCCGTTTCGTCTTTGTCGCCGTGGTGGCGGTTGAAGGGATGGGGTGCTAAGATTCGGTGCAAACTGTGGAGTTCCCAAACGGCGAGGCCCTTCAAAAGCTTCGTTGCGGCGTTCATCGTCGCTCCGTTTCCAAGTGGTTCTGTCCCCGGCGAAAACACCGACGGCCGTAGTGTTGAGCTTGTCTTCCTCATCGGTGAAGAACCTGATTGCTTTTTCCAATATTTAGTTAGGGTTCTTTTTGTAAAAGTTGAGGGCTTGTTTTTATTTTCTTTATTCTGTAAGGTCCTCTATGCAAACTGTAATCCAACCGACTAATGCAGCTCTGTATCCTTCTGGGTCCTTCCCTTGTTCAAAAAAAACATCACAACAAACGTGGCTAAGCAAACGGTGTAAATTATTGGAAATAAAATTGCGTTGCACCCTTTACTTACCCTAGTTGTGAACTGATTTGCTACAGCACACAAGAGCAACAAGAGCAAAAAGTGAAAGAAACAGATAGAGCACCAGCAATGTAAATATTCTGAGGAGAAAATGGAGGCTTCTGGAAGTAATCTCCTAGACACTAGGAGAAACAAAAAGGGTTGTTACATTTGAACGAGCTACAAAACAAAAAACACAATACAAACTTACTGTCAAAATCACAACGTCCAATAAAGCGCAGGTGTGAACGATAGCACCCCCAAAACCCTCCTTCCAGTAGCCAAACTGATCTTGCTATTTTACTTGCACCATGAGAAGAATCTTTGTATACTTCCCGAGAGTATCTGAAAACAGCTGTGGCAAGATAACCCAGTGTGGCATTCTGTTATGCGCATCTCTCACCACATCAACTGATTATGTATTGACAATTGCCTCTTCAACTCCTCTGATGTGAAGCCGTCTTCTTAGCTTGTTTCGCAGAGTTCTTCTTTAGGCTTGGGTTTGGCTTTGTTCTCTGAATGACCCTTCTGGGTTCATCAGGTTTCTCATGCGGATTTATCTCCTCGTATTGTATTGGCTTAATAATAACACCAGGCTTCTTCACAATCTGAAAGATAGGATATGAAAACAGTAATCAGAACCAGAGAAGTGTGTCTTAGACTAGAATAGTATCTTTTTAATTGGAAAGGAACCAATTACAGATAAGATATCCAGTTGCTTGTTCTTAAGAACCAATTACAGATAAAATATCTCCTTAGAGACGTAATCTGTATAGTTTTATTTGTTAGGGCTCTACATAAATATTCTTCGAGCGTCCATTTTCAACAAGCAAGAACAACATTAATCTAACCCCTCTCACTGATCGGTCATGCCCGTGGGCCATCCTCCAGGTAGTATTTATCCTCGTGAACCTTCTTAGGCTAGTCATAATGGTAGTATCATAAGGGGTATCATGCATGCCACCTTTGCAAAATGCTGATGTGGCACAACAATTAATGAAGAGAGAGGTGCTAGTGGTATCATGATATGATACCGTATTATAGCACATGTAAGAAGAAAATTTAATGTCAAGTACATATTGTACACAAAACTGTATTGAGATTCTACAAATAATTAAATACCACAAGACTACGATACAACTAGATGATACTAGCATATGATACCAGCCTTAGTTCATGAACCCTGAGGAACCTTAGTAAATGCTTCAGGAGAGGATAAATGGATGCAGCCAGTATGCCATTTAAAAGGGGGACACATGCCATTTCTTAGAATTAATGCTTTCTTAGGCTGTGCACTTGATGGGTTGTCAACAATTATAGTGAAACAGAGGGAGTAGAAAATTAGGGCCTGGGCCCTAGGGACTTAAGACATTGTGCAAATATTCCCAAATCAGAGTGTGAAACTATTCCGGTAAGAGAAGTATTTATAATCAAGAAAATATATTATCATCAAATATGTTTTACTATCCTGGTGGAAGAGAAGTCTTATCGTCGAGATAGAGCATTAATCAACAAAAATCTGCACTTATCATTCTTAGTCTACAGAGTGGGGGTAGGACGCCTTACCGCCTATAAATCATTGCTAGTTAAACTAACACCTAGGTTGCATATGCACAAGAAATAAACTTCCACCGTACTTGTAGTAGGATGAAAAGAAAAGGTCAGCAACTTTCAGAATGCAGTTTTGGATCACCTAATTGATTTAAGCTACACAACTCCATACATCCATTAATACTACTCCCTCCGTCCCGAATTACTCGTCACAGATTTGAATTTCTAGTGTATAGATACATGCGAATCTAAACAAATCTGTGACATCTAATTCGGGGCAGAGGGAGTAATAAATTCTTAACAGCTTTATGCATCAGCAAGATTCAGAATTTTAGATGTACTCACCGCGGGTCGATTGAGAGCAGAAACTGATATTGCTGGATTGAAATCAGGTCCAAGAGGCATACGTATGCTATTTTCATACACATCACTTGAGGTGTACGGGAAAGGAAGATTCGTTGCTAAAAGCTTTTCAGCCTGCAAACAGCATAGTCAAAATTATTGCTTAATAGCAACAGTTTAAGGTCAAGCAACACCTTAGTAACAGATATGCTATATAACAAGGAACATATTTTACCTTCTTGTCAACATGTTCAGATATAATAACATGGTTTAGCTTTGCGTCCTTCCTCCTCTTTAAGGCTTCTTCCCTCTTCCTTTTGGCATCTTCATGTTCTTTGACCATCCAAGAAGGAAGTCCTCTTTTCTGTTGTATGTCAGTCCACTGTCCCCAACCAGGAACAAGTGCAGGTTCTTCAGGTTCAGGATTCTCTTCATTTAAAGCTTCCAGTTTGTCATTCTCAAACTCGGCTTCAACATCATCACCAGCAAAGGCTTGACGAATAAGATCAGCTTGCGATGGAAGTTTGTATTTTTCCTTTTCATCGGGGATAGTTAAGAAGCCATCAACCATCTCTTCCTCAGAATCTGAATCAGAATTGTGAAGCTGCTACAAGAAAAAACAATGAGCAACAGTAATCAACTTGAATAAGAATCAACATCCGTGCTGAAGGCAAACCTTAGGGTCTGGATCCACTGCTGAAGAGGTCTGCACTTTGGATTTATTTCTACTCTCTTTCATATTGCAATCACCATTTGCTTTGCTACTTTTTACCTGGTCAAGAACAAAAGTTAAATATATGGAATCAAAGAGCTTTCAACACAAGGTGCCAGTATAAGTACCTTCTTCCATGAATTATCCGCTAAGATTCCAACTTCAATCTCTGTCTTTGTGTCTGGGCTTTTTCTAGCGTCATCAAAGCTCTACATAATTTAGAGATTATAGATAAGATATCAACAATGAAAAACACAAGATACGACAACAGTGTAAAGGTTAGAAGATCTTACTATGAATAGATCATTTTGTTGTTCATCATCGAGCAGTGCGGTCCCGAGTTGAATATCATCTCCCTTGTTATTTGCATAGTCTGCCTTCTTATTCTCTTCACTGCTGTCAAAATGTTGACCACGGTCAGAGTCATACCCACTGTCACTGTTCATGTCACCATCACCTAATTTAGGCCTCTTGTTTGCCTCTTCATGTGCCCTTTTGGCAGGACCAAAAGTTCTTTTACCCGTCACCTTGATGGAATCTACATTCTCCTCGGTGTTGTCATCCTCCAATTTCCTTAAGGATTCCTCCAATTCTTCATAATCTCGCCGTGTTTCCTCGTAAGTTGCATCTGCGCGCTTTTTCATAGCACGCTCCTGTAGATAAGAGAAGAAATATGAGATGTTTGTGATACAAAAATGCAGGAAAAATTACATTTAACAAGCATGCAGAAACAGAAATACAATGTAAAACTGAAAACGAACCATGAAGGGCAATGAAAAAACTCCAGACTTTGGAATCGCATTATCTTCTTCAACCACTTTACGAATCTTTTCCTTCCCTCTGTTCAGAAGCTTTGCTTCCAAGTTGCTTCCATCATCATTGTCATCGTCATCATCAGAACTTTCATCACTACTACTAGAATCGTTTTTTACAGAATTCATTTTTCTAGTAAGAAGAGCATGTTGTTGGAGTTGTGCTGTAATAGCATCCCGTGTGCCTTCGTCTTGAACAGACAAGCCTCGCTTCAAGATTCGCTTTGCCCATTTCGAATTATTCTTGTGCTTCAGTGTCATCCTTTCCTGAAAATAATTGTGAGATGGATTAGCATAGTTATCACTTATCAGGGAGATATATACAAGAGTGAAGACTAGTAGAGTCTCGTCTTTTGTCATTCTTTGCTCCTTTTTCACTTAATGATTCATTCGAATTTCCTGACCAAAAATTCAATATATATAGAATATGATATCTAATATGACACCCATTTGTTACAAGAAAATTCTCAAAATAAATTACAAATTACCTCTGCACGCTTAAATTCTTGTTTCATAGCAGACTCTTCTGCTGCTTCAGGATCTGCCTCCAAGTCTGCTGAGGATGCTTTCCGTTTGTCCTTCTTCAACAACCGATGATATGTCCTAGACTTAATCTTCTTCACCCGTTTTGCTTTTATCTCATGACAAAACAGAAGGTTACGCATTTTAGCAAGACGGTTTTGACGATCTCTTACATCTTCCACATCCACCTGAACAAATACATGAACTTATTTAACAATAGCATCCACTGAACTCGGAAGCTTGAAATAGGAGTACATATTTATCACTAAATATGCCCAGTCAGCAAAACAATAAGCACTAACACTGACACAGTACCTAACTAAACTAGTGAAGTGAGATAAGGGCATAAGGCAACATACCTTGTTAAGTTCCAAGATTTTGGCACCATCGTTCTTGTGTGCTTGGATAATTTCTGTGCTGCGTAGAACCTTAGCCATCTGTTTCTCAAACGTTGACCTTGGTTCGAATTTGCTAGCAATTGCCCCAACAGTATTCTGACCTAAGTCCTGATCATTTTCGAAGTAGAGTGTGGGAGCTTCCCTGTTGCTCTTCACTAACCCCTCCCACTTGGTGATATCATGTTTGGATACTTTGTATGCCGCACCACGGTCCAGCAAGTCCCTCTTGACTTTTGGAAGTGGTGGCTGCACAACCGTTGCCTTTTTCTCCTGCTGCTCGATCCTCTTGCGTATCTTGCTATACCCAGGCTTATCCTGGATATTATCGATGAGATCATGAATTGTTACCGGACCACCTCCAGGCTGCAAAGGCAGTTCTTGTGCCTGTTTCTCCTTCTTCTTCTTACCCCCTATTTAAGAATGATGACACAACTCAGTTTGAATTTTTATTCTTTAGAATGTCCTGACAAAGACCAAACTTTCATGCACCACATTTTTTAGCTCCAACACATCCTCTAAAAAAACTACAACAGTGCATATTACAAAACAAAGAGCCAATCCTGAGAAGCAATTCAGCACTACGCGACTGAAATTTGTTCCATGTTAGGTATAGAAATCTCCTATTTAACTTATCCAATATGCCCCCAAATATATTACCATCAAAGGCTTCTCTAGGCATTCCTGTCGTCTCCTGGAGTATCCTTATCTGCTTATCCTCATCACCATCCCCGTCCTCATCCTCTTCCATATCCTCGCCTTCATCCGAAGGAACATCCTCGTCCTAAAATATAGGCAGACAGTTTTACTATAGCTTGCTTCCAAATATGCATGTAATTTAACAGCATCTCGAGAGGGAACTGAAAGCATATCTTAATTATTACTAGCAAACACCTCACCATTTCCTCCTCCAATGCACACGAAGAACCAACAAAGTTGCTTGCATCTTATCACTAGATCAGAAGCTAAAAAAATCACCCGTACAAGAGAGAATCGCCACGTACCGCATTGGAGCCGTCGCTGTCGAACTCGTACTCGTACTTGGCGACGGCGTCGTAGCGGTCGTTCTTGCGGGCCTCCTCCTCGGGCACCCCCTCCTCGTACTCGTACACGTCCTCGCCCACCACGTCATCCTCGTCGTCGTCATCGTCGTCGGAGCCTCGGTCACGGGCGGGCGCCAGCGACTCGAGCTCCCGGCGCAGCTTGTTGGGAAGATGAGGCCCGTGGCTGCGCCTCTCCCCGGACTTCCCTGCCCCACCCCTGCCCCTCCTTCCGCCGCGCGATGCCCTGGGGGCAAGGGCTTTGGTTCTCTCCTTCGGCTTGGGCTTCGGTCCGGCCATGGCGGCTGCGGCAGCTGGGATGCGTGCTCGATCGGCTACGGCGGCGGCGCACGGAATAGGGGTTTCTTGTGTCGTAGCGCAGCGCAGCCGAGCTTGGAGGAGGCGGCGGCGGCAGGTTTAGGAGGCGGAGAGAAGAGGGGGATGCGACGGTGGGCTACACTGGGCTGGGAGTAAGGAAGAGTTGGAGGAAGGGTCGCTAATTTTTGCTAGATGGGCTGCACCACGGGTGGCATTAAGGCCCAATAAGCCGCGTGATTTGGTCGGCTCGCTCCTTGGCCCAGTTACGAGACGAGAGTGTCCTATTTGGGCAACTCATCCCGCGAGCGTGTTCCTGGTCAGAGAATCTCCAACTCCAATTCTTGGTCAGAGAACCTTCTGCATCCACGTCGACGTCGATGTCATTAGAAAGGTGCGTCGAGCTCAACGACACCAGCTTCTCAATTATTGGAGTTGACGGCTCAATATTCCATCTTCGTCAACGTTGTACAGCTTCTTCGGTGGTACTCTCTTCATCATTTGGAAATATTAGATATTTTATGTTAATAAATCTAATGTATCTAGACACCTTTTAGTATTGTATGTAGATTTATTTAAAAATATACACTAAAATATGTTAGATACATTTACTTTACAAACCTAAAATAACTTATATTTCTAAACAGATGAAGTAGTTTGTCCATCTGAGTTGTGGTCAGATGCGAAAGGTGGAGTAGAAACTATTACTTTAAAGAACCTGGATGCAACGACTTTCAGTTTTCATAGCAGACTTTTGGTGTTAGTCTTTGTTTTGGTTTGTTTGATATGAAGTGTTATATTTAGTTGACCCATAATATTGGATCATGCACTCGAAAAATACAGAAGCTACTCTCCGAGGCTGCATGCAGGCCCTACATGATCTGCATGTATAACTAGCCAAGAATTTAGTTATGTATTGTAGGCCTTCTGTTTAAAATATAAAGCGTCTAAGATTGGTCAAAAGTCAAATTGTACTAACTTCGACTCAGTATTTAAGAAAAAAATATTTACATGTACAATATTGAATGGGCGATATATTGAGAAAATATCCTTTATGGTGAAACTACTAATACTCGACACACCTTGTCAATCTGGACATTTGATTTTTAACTATTGATACTCGACACACCTTGTTACAATTTGGAAATTTGATTTTTGACTATTGATACTCGACACACCTTGTTACAATCTGGACAATTTAGTATTTTAAATGTTAATATATTTGTGTATAAACTTGGTCAAAATAAGAAAACATTGATCTTTAACTATTCTTAGACACCTTACATTTTGGGACCGAGGGAGTATCAGGTCCATATAAAGAAACATGTAACCAGATTTTGATTTGACTGTTGAGCATTTATACGTAATATGGCATTGAGTTTTAGTCAAAGATTCTCCCATTTCATTTTTTTGTGATTATTTTTGTCTGCATTGATAGTATGGCGATGTCATGTGAAAGGTGTGTTCCCAGTCACATTGCAAGTTCAACGATACTAGGTTCTCAATCATTTGAGTGGACGGCAAGAGTTTTTTTATAACATTCAAATCCAGTCTTTATGCGCATGTTCAATGTTGTATATTTTCTTCATCTAAGTCGCGGTGAAAAGTAGAGATCACAGCCTCAAAGAGCATTGATGTAACTTATAGCTCTATCCCAATCTTTGGCATTGGCTTTCATTTCCAGTTTGTTTGAAATGAAGTGCTATATTTACTAATAAATAATAAATAATTGTTTAATTAGAAATATAAAAATACGCACACCTCAGGGGTCGCAAGCCCTGCATGGTTTATGTGTGTATGTATGCTAAGTTAGCTCATGACATTGTCACGGAGTCAAGAGTTTAGTTACTACGGTTTCAGATCCAAGTATAGAACACATAACACATGGAGTCAAAAAGATTGTCCCATGCATTATCCTTATTTTTGCCATATGAAAAAAGAGGCATGGGACAATCCTATTGTTATTGGTATATATTTCCTCTAAAACATTTTAGAAAGTCAATTTGATTTACTTAAAACATTTTATATTTAGAAACAGAGGGAGTACGTAGGGTAAGATGTTAGACCAGTACTTATAGCGTTCCATGTATGCAAGGTTTGCAATTGAGAAGAGAGAAGCAACATTTATCACAAACAATGCATTGTAACATTTTATGGCAACATGACATTTTACACACAAAAATTAAAGGTGCAAATAAATGAAATACAAGTACAGTTTACTTGTTACAATCTGGACATTTGATAAATAAACCAATATAATTGGGGGTAGCATCCACTTTGGCATGTATGGAGCCATCATTAGTTTGCCTTGGAGCACCGGAGCCTCACCTCTGTGGGCATTCCCTGTGGTGGAGGTATGTTCCCCATCTTCACCATGGCCTTGGCGAAGTCCCTCCCGAAAGCATCACCGTCAGTAACGTACATCTCCACGAGGTTGTCCACGCCTCCACCGCCATAGAGAGCCTGGTCGGTGTTGAGGAGACCCTGATGCGCGATAAGGTCCCGGTAGTAAGCGTTGTCGAACTTCATGGGCGTCATCACGTCGAACGGCGCCTTGCCGGCGTCACCGGTCGGGCCTTGCGACGGGCACATCTGACGCCTAGACTCCGCGAAGGAGGGGTCGATGTTGTACTTTGTGTTGCTGGTGCCGTAGACGCGGCCCCTGTAGTGCATGCAGTTGGCCATCCCGACGGTGTGCGCGCCGGAGAGCGCGGTCATGTCGCGGGCGTCGAGGCCGAGCTCCCCGAACATTCTGATGAGCTCTGCGAGGTTGTCGTTAGGGCTCGGGAGGTGTGCCTTGGTGAATTCCCTTCTGGCGGCGAAGTGTGAGTCCTTGCGGCCGAGGGGCACGTTCCAGGTGGGACCTCCAAGGAGAGCGACGGCGTCGCGGGACGCAAGGGCGATCACGTCGGCGCATGAGACGGTGGCCGGGCAGTCGCGCTCGAGCGCGGACTTGATCTCGTCGATCACGGTGAAGCCGGTGAGGGACAAGTTGGGTTCCACGTCCTTCTCGCTCTCGGATAAGGGTGTCGCGTCCAGGAGAACGGAGGCATCGCATCCCTGTCACGTATGATTGAGCATGGATTGTATTTAGCAAATGGGAAACGTATTACCTAGTAGTAGTAGGCAATATATAAACGTAGAAATACGACATACATTGACGAAGCAGTCATGGAAGAAGAGGCGGAGCACGGCGGGCGCCATCCGCCCACCGCCGACCCTGTTCGCCATCACGGACCACACGACGCGCTCCACGTTGGGGCATGTCTTCGCGTAGTACCCTGTGGAGAGATGGTCGTGGCCGTTGGCAGTGTGCGCGACTGCGACGAAGAAGAGCAGAGCCGGTGCAGCCCACCAAGATGTTATCCTGGAGGACACCATCATGGCTATCGACCAGTAATTATGAGATTACGAGAACTGATTGCTGTGTGTAGCGTAGACGAAAAGCAGGCCGGGAGAAAGCGATCGGGATGATTAGCTAGCTCGATCGGTTGCAGGGATGAGTGGGAAGCATGGAACGGGAGGAGGCTTATATAGAGTTCGGTTCGTGCTGCCTTGGTAGCTGCGCGGAGGCATGTGTGGATGCTCTGAATATTGAAGGTCCACGGACAAGGTCTCCGGCCTCTCCTGTCTGTCTGCGGCCTCGTGCTTCTTGGCCTCGGAACTTTGACTCAGGACCGGAAGATACTCTAAACAAAAAGAGCGGAGGGATTTTGACAGGCAACCTAATACACGTACCAGGGATTTTGAATTTGCATATCAAATTGAGGATCCGTCGACTTAAAAGTGGGGTTTAAATTATTATTTTTCTAAAAAACATGTCGACTTGAACAACTTGAAATGCTACTTACTCCGACTGTCATCCAATTCAACAACAATTAATATGGATCCACATACGTCTCTTTTCCACTTGGCTGTTTGCCCAGTTCAATATGAGTATGATATAACGGAGCGGGTTTTAGGACATAATTAATAAACAATTTTTTTTCAAAAAAGTAAACAAAATTTGTGACGTATAAGCCTCACAGAATTCAAAAGACTTTCCGAACACAAAGGTACTTTGTTGACCACATCGCAATCGGATTTCGTTTTATTCCTAACTCATGGTTTCATATGAGTGCATTGGTACATGACTCGATCCCTACGTTAGCGCGTTGAACGCCATCGGTTGGAGCAGATTCATTCACTTAGTTAATAATCAAGTTGATGCATCATTGTTGATGGATGTGACAATGTTACGAACGACAGAAAAACTGATTAAAACTCGTTTTGGAAGGATATATGGTTGGGAGATACACTGCTAACACAACAATATTCATTATTATATAATATTGTGCAAAAGAATAATATTTCCGTGTCACAGGTATTAAGTCAGGAACCACTAAACATCGGTTTTAGGAGGGTATTTAACGGTAATAAATGGACTTCGTGGATACACTTATATCATATGGAACTTAACCTTGTCTGGGGCGTTCTCAGTAAAATCCATGTATGAAGATCTTATGAATAATAATACGGTCTTCCTCCAGAAATATCTTTGAAAATTAAAATTCCCCTGAAGGCTAAATTTTTTATGTGGTTTCTTCAAAATAAGGTGCTTCTTATAAAGGATGATCTGGTTAAACGGAATTGGATAGGGGTACAAATTGTTGCTTCTGTGGGTCGCGGAAACTATAGAATGTTTGTTTATATCATGTCCTTTTGCTCGACTTTTGTGGCGTATTGTCAATTTTGCTTTCGATCTGCCTCCTTCAACTAATATAACAAATATGTTTGGAAATTAGTTAAATAGAGTGGATAAATCATCTAAGGCTAGAGTTCGCATTGGTGTCTCTGTCTTAGTTTGGTCTATTTTAAGATGTAGAAATGACATTATCTTTAACAAAACAAAAAATCTATTTTTTTGCAGGTTATTCATATGGTGGCACATTAGGTGCGGCTTTGGACGCTCCTATCTTTGCCCGACGAGCGGAATACTATGGCTACTGGGTGCAGCCATTTGCTGATGGTCGTCTACGACATATTTGTACAGTCATGTTGGCAGCCACTAAGTCGAATACGGGATGGCTAGACTTTTTTTTCGGTGGTTGATCCATGTATCAATGCTAAGCGACCCATGATCTGTAATGATTCAATGTTGGATGTTGGATAAATTTTTAATAAAGGTTGTGTGCATTAACCAAAGCAGAGGCCGGGGTTTTTCCCCTTCTCGAAAAAATGTACCTCCTGGCATCACGAGGGCTCTGGCACTTGCCTTCTGCTTGGGCTTCGGTCCAGCCGTGGCGTCGGAGGTAGCTAAGATACGTGGTCGATTGACTATGGCAGTGACGGCGCAACCAAAAATGGATTCTTGTATCATCGCTTAGCATGGCGCAACGACCGAGGGTAAGGCGATGATTTAGAAGGCAAAGAGAAGAGGGAGAACCACCGTGGGCTGCTAGGCTAGGAGTAAGACATAGTAGCTATTTTTGCTAGATGAGTTGAACCATCGACACCGGTGGCATTAAGGCCCAATAACATTAAGGCCCAATAAGCCATGTGACCTCGTCATCTCGCTCCCTGGCCTAGTTATGAGATGAGCCAATTTGACCGAAAATAATCCATATTTAATTTTTTTCACAAAATGAACTCTGGCCAAAACAATTCCATGGGACTAATCCTTTTTGCAATGCCATCACGGGTGGCGGCACACCCTGAAGCGCAACGGCATGGTTAATGGCGCCTCACACCTGCCAGCTTGGCCTCGTGGTCCCTAGTTCCGTAAGTGCGGCACCATAGTTCATGGAACCACACCGGGTAGTGCAACGCCATGTCGTGTGGCACCGCACTTTAGAACTAGGTTAACCGCGCATGGTCGGCCCAGCCCGACCCATACCTCATTCTTCTCCCCCTTGAGCTAGCACACAACGGCGGTGGCGGCTCGGCTCCTATCTTAAGTTCCTTCCTCCTAGTGGCCAAA
This sequence comes from Avena longiglumis, assembly GCA_030063025.1. NCBI lineage: Eukaryota > Viridiplantae > Streptophyta > Magnoliopsida > Poales > Poaceae > Avena > Avena longiglumis. The sequence continues at coordinate 484,012,822 of CP125977.1, forward strand.
TTGGAAGATCCTCTCCATGGATTTTGATCCCCCCAAGTTCCTAGAGGTATTTTCCCCCTTCTTCTTTGTTTTCACCCATTGAATTCTTGTTTTGGCCCATATCTTGGAAACCCTAGGTTGTTTTGTAAGATGCATGGTAGATTGTTGTTGCATTGGTATATGGGTTGGGTATTGTGTTCATGGTAGCATGGGTATCCATTGAGTATGTTGACCATGGTATTGTTATTGTGATTATCTTAGGAATGGCAAGAATTGTTCATGTTCACCATGTAGACAAGGATGCCTTTTTTGAGAGGTAACACAGAACCAGACCCAGACGAGCTTGATTTGGTGTTTGAGCATACTCCAACCTATGCCGAGGTCTTGGAGCAATTGAGGATTGAATTGAAATGGATGGACCCAAATGATGTTGTTGGGTTGGAGGGAATACATAATGTTGGCTTGAGAATGCATGTCCGTTGGAAGACCATGCATATCTACTATGAGTCATGTTGGGTTGCATACAAGGAGGTGGTGGCCGAATCACTTGACAAAGCTCTTGAGATATTTGCCACTAAGAAGGTTGATAGTTCTTTGCACTTGGATTTGAACCGTATGGCCTCCTCGTTGGATACTATGAGTCCTCCACCCTTAAACCAAGCGCTATCGAGTGAAACTCCTTTGACCCAAACATTGAGCCCGATTTCAAAGGACCAAGACGAATGGAAGAGGACAATGATGATTGGGGGGTGATGATAATGAGGTTGAGCTCAACAACAACAATGTCGGAGATTTGGACAAATATATCACGCACGAGAACATGGACTGTGACATCCCATATTCTTAAGTCTATGCATCAGACTGAGATGATGATGGTCTCGAAGAAGAAGTTGACGAGGAGGGGTTCATGGATAGAGAGGCCGAAATCCATGATATCGTATTGGGCCAGGACTATCGTGTGCCTTTGTTTTGTGACCTTAGTCTCGCGGATGAACCCATGGTTGATGATGGAAATGGAGTAGTGCTTGGACCAAGGACACGTTCTTACCAGGATAACAATCACGAGAATAATGGCTTTTCTCACGGATCTAGGTTCAAGACCTTGTTGGAATTTAAGCAATGTACAAAGGACTTCTTGGTTAAGCATCATCATCCTTACATGGTCGTTCACTCAGACGTAAAGAAGTTTTACACGGTTAAGTGTGAGGAGGATGGATGTTTTTGGATTGTGCATGGAAGACATTCAAGGGAGGTCCCTAATTGTGTATCAACTCACATGTGCCGAGGCCTGATGGTGGATGGCAAGGATGTGAAGCACGATCACCAACAACTCACCTCTGAGTTCTTTGCTTATAGGATTTCCAATGACACCACGTCATTTCCAATAATGAGCATTAAGATGGTCATGGAGCTTGTGAAAGCCCTCTTTCACTACGAGGTGAAATACGGGAAGGCATGGAAGGCTAAGCAAGCCGTATTCAAGATGTTGAACTGTGATTGGGAGGAATCTTATAACCAAATCCCAAGGTTGTTGGGAGAGATGGCCAATGCTAACCCGGGCATGGCTCATGCCATTGAACCTTATGGGAACAAGACAAGGATAATAAACGGAAGAACCATTCGAGTTTTTGGCGGTGCATTTTGGGGTTTCGAGCAATGTGTTTGGGATTTTGAACATTGTAGGCCGATCATCTCCGTTGATGGCAACCAGACAATTCAAGGGCACTATCTTGATGGAAATAGCCAACGATGCCAACAACCGGTTGATTCCTTTGGCGTTTTCTTTGGTGGAGGAAGAAAACAATGATAATTGGGAGTGGTTCTTCCATCTTTTGAGAACCAAGATATTACCCCCTCAAAGGTAAATATGTGTCATCTCAGAACGTCATCAAGGAATTCTCAACGCGGTGATGATTGACATTCCCGGCCATGCTCCATTACACCATCGATGGTGCATGATACACTTTTGTGCAAACTTCTATAGGGCATGCAACATCAAGGACTTGTCCGATGATCTAAAATATAGTTGCCTCACGTTCACGGACTGTCATTTCTCAAACTTGTACAAAAAAATGATCTTCAACAAAGAACTCAATGCGGGTGGTCGAGAGTTTCTCGATAGGAACATTGGAGATAGGGCAAAGTGGGCACGAGATTTCAATGGAGGTGGCTGGAGGTACGGCCAAATGACAAGCAACATGGCAGAATGCTTCAACAAGTTGCTCAAAGGTGTTCGTGCATTGCCCGTCACGACAATAGTCTAATATACATTCGACAATATGAATGAGTATTTTCTAAAATACTCAGCTGAAACGGATAGGCAGATTGCAGGGGACTACAAGAACAAGCATAAATACAAGTACCCACCTAAGGTTGATGATCGGATGCAATTCTAGTCAAGGAAAGTGAATTCCCATGTTGTCACGAAATTTGACAATGACAAGCTAATTTACCAAATTATGGAGCCCGGAGGAACCACGGCTGATGGTGTCCAACACAGAGGCCGAGCATTTAAGGTCTCTCTCAATACTTGTGAGTGCACATGCGGAAGGCCATTGTTGCTTCATATTGTGTGCTCGCACTTGCTAACGGCTTCCCGCACACGACATTTGGACTATAATCATCTGCTCACGGTGAGAGAGACCGAGTTCTCTATCAAGACTACTAAGAATACATGGTCTCCTAGATTTCACCCATACCTGGACCAGTCACAATGGACAGAGTATGATGAAATTCAACTATGGCCCAATTCAAAATGGAAGGTGATTAAACATGAAAGACGCAAGACAAAGCGCTTTAGGAGCAACATGGACAGATGGGGCCGTGGTGGTGGTCGAGAAACGGGCAACGACCAATTCCAAGAGCCTCGTGAGAGAGCCCGGTGTGGAACGTGCAATGGTGAAGGACATAATGCAAGAAAGTATTCCCAAATGAAAAGAGTAAAAGGAAATGAAGCAAGCGCAAGCCAAGGGAGGAATATCCAACTGAGTGGTAGCCAACAAGTCCCAAGCCAACCGAGTGGTAGACAACAAGTCCCAAGCCAACAGATAACTATCCAACAAGACCCAAGCCAACTGATAACTAACCAACAAGTCCCAAGCCAACCGAGAACTAGCCAATAAGTTCCTAGACAACAAGCTCCTAGGCAACAAGCTCCTAGGCAATAAAGAGGTCGACAACTTGAGCTTAGAAGAGGAAGATGGCGTGGTGGTTTTAATCCGGCTAGTATGATAGGTTACTTGGCAGGACAAAATCCGTATGCCCATAGGTATGGCGACATTTATGCTCACTTTTATGCATATTTTATCTAATCCACTATTGTTCAAAATGTTCACATTCATGCTTACTTTACTAATTTTTACCTTTCATTCTTATTATAGGTATGGCGACTCAACTCAACAAGGACAATAATGATGGGGAAGGTGTGAACTACTCGAAGTTGTGGGCGGACGATTTGGCGGTGGTGTGAGAGAGGAAGGAGAAAGAGGAAGATAGAAAGAGGAAGAGAGAAAGAGGAAGGAAGTTGAGGAAGAGGAAGATATGAAGCGGAAGGATAAACTTGCTCGTGAATTCGATTTAGTAGTTCAACTTGCTCGTTACTTGGTGAAAAGGAGGAAGAGAACGAGATGAAGAGGAAGAAGGAAGAGGAAGAGAAGAAGAGGAGGTGAGGAAGAGGAAGAAGGAGAAGGAAGATGAAGAGATGAAGAGGAGGGACAATGCTAGGACACCCTGCGCCGATCAAGCGGAAATGCCACGGAGGGCGTATCGTACATCTGAGGCCCATGGAAAGGAGGTTCCAATTTGTTGGTGCAAAGATGATTGCATTGTTAAGAAGTCCAACGACTACAATTCCGATACTTGTGTAAGGAAGTTATTCACGTGTCCCAACTACTCTTGCTCTCCCGTGCGTACCCGCAACCCGTATGAGACTCCACCGGTGTACACAAAGGAATTTAGTTTAAGAACTTATATTCCATATCATATTACTAACATGCACTATTTTCTTATAGTCTCCCCCTCCAATATTGTCGGGGTAATGGGATCGGGGGTCCCTCGCATTGTGCCATAGCACATGGGCGAGGACCAACCGGCCAGCGGCTCAGTAGATGAGTGGCCTGGCCAACAAGGGCGTCGCCAAGATACGAGCACTGTGTGCTCAGCACAGGTATGGTCTTGATATGATGAAGCCTATGGAGACTAAGTGTCGGCTATGGTGTAGGTACCTATGGATGAGACAAACGCTACGAGACAAGCTTTGGCCCGCCAGCCGGGAGCAGACAAGGAGGAAAAGACAACGACGCATGTGAGGCGGTCCCATCTCTCCTTCCGGGGGCTGCCCCAAAAGGAGGATAAGGGCCCGATCGAGGGAAGAGAGGCCAGAGAGTGGCCTCGGCTAAGCCCCGGAAGGACCATGGGAGCGCATCTCCTGGGCCAGGCGTGGCCTGGGAACCGGAGTCAGCTAAGCCTGACAATACATGTCAGGCCCAACGTTGGGAACTAGCGACGCGCCAGTGCTGCTGGACATCATCATGGCGCTGCAGTCCACTGCAGCGTGCCACCGACTGAAGTGACAGCTCGAAGCCTGAGCTGTCACTCAACCATCAAGTGCACCTGTGCACCGCCCTTTGCCATCCATTGGCCACTGTGCTTCCCACCTTCCCGAAGACCGCGTGTCACACCGCTATTGCGCCCGAGAATGCCCTTGGCGGTGCTCCATGCTGGACCTTGTGGTGACTCATTGGAGTATAAAAGGAGGCAGTTTTCCATGGATAGAGGGAGAGATCTTCGGCCAGTGAGAGAAATTCGGCCAGTGGGAGATCTTCGGCCATTGAGAGATCTTGAGCCAGTGAGAGATCTTTGGCTAGTAGGAAGCTCGTTGGACAGTAGGAAAGGTTCTTTGGATAGTAGAAGAGCTTTGGGCCAGTAGAGAGTTTGGAGTAGAGAACTTGAGTAGAACCGATAGTGAGAGGATACTTCCTTGTCCTTGCCGGAGAGAGAGAGAGAGAGAGAGAGAGAGAGAGAGAGAGAGAGAAGAGAAAGACAGAGGAAGCCCGGGGAGTGTAGAAGCTAAGGTAGAAAGCGGCTCCCTGGCACCGGAGAGATCATCATCTTGTACTTCGATCCACCCCGGATAATCTACCAAAGAAGGACGTAGGGTCGTTAGCTGAAGGGCGGCCCGAACCTGGGTAAAAAATGACCGTGTGTGTGCTCTATGTGTGATGTGTGCTCGTATCAGTAGGTTCCTACGTCGTCGTTGAGGTCGAAATGCCTTCGTGCCCACTACCGAACAAATATGGGGTGCCTAGCATGCTCGATGTCTATGTTGGCGAGACGCGACAAGTATGCAGTTACTACACTTGGATAGATCTCGAGCAAGATCACGCTAAGAAGGCAATTATGGAGATCGATGGTGCAATAGTTAGATGCCGGTACCATGAAGCTGTGCGTAACAAGGATATGGCAGCAAAGCACAAGCAACATGTGGACGAGCATCGCAAGCAAGAGGAGGAAGAGAAGCGCATCGATAAGGAGGGTCATTATGTAGAGAGGCAAAGTAAGCGTGGAACGGCGAGGCGCTCCATGGAGGAAGACGAAGAGCAGAAGAGGAAGGGAAAATGGCTCGTTTCTAGACTTGTGTAGACGAAAGCCATGGCGGAGGATCGTGTTCTAGACATTGAGTATGTCGAACTTTGAGCTTGTCGTGAACTTTGAGTATGTAAAGCCCCTTAAGGACAAAACGCCATGTATTAGGTGCTTGTGTTCGAATATGTCATGAACCTCGTGTTATTTTGTATGTGTCAAACATTGTGGCTTTTGTGCTTTTGCTTATGTTCGATTATGTGCCCACGAAACATGCAGAGGCATGGCTGGGGGGCTATGAGTCCTATGTTTATGGTTCCATGAGGGTTGGCGTTGCACTGGGAAACACCACAATCCATGGCGCCACATGAAGGGAATATGCCCTGAGAGGCAATAATAAAGTGTTTATTATGTGTATTCCAAGTATATGATAGATGTTTATTTTGCATGCTATAATTGTATTAATACGGAACATTAATACATGTGTGTTTAATAAACAAACATAAAGTTCCTAGTTATGCCTCTCTCATAAACTAGCTCATTGATTAACAAGATGATCAAGGTTTCCTGATCATGGACATTGGATGTTGTTAATAACGGGATCACAACATTAGTGTAATGGTGTGATGAACATTCATCCGAAGTATAGCATTACGATCAAAGTCATTGAGTTTATATTGCTATAACAACTTACGAAGTGATCCTAATCCTTAGACCATGAGATCATGTCAATCACTAACACCGGAAGAGTTTCTTGATAACATCAAACGTCACACCGTAACAGGGTGATTATAAAGATGGATTCAGAACTAATAAAGTGTTATGTTGAGGCTCATGGATCGAGAGTGGAATTTGTTCATCCTAATGACGGATAGATATACTCTGGGCCCTCTCGGTGATATCACATTGATTAGCTTGCAAGCAAGTGATTTGATCACTAGAATGTTATATCACGGGAACAAGAAAAGAGTGCATGTCAGTAACGAGACCAAACTAGTTATGGAGATACCGATGATCGAATCTCGGACATGTAATATATCGTGAAACAAAGGGATTAAGACACTAGCGTAAAAGGTTCCGACGATCACAAGAAAGTCATCGTTGAATGTGTGGGAGTCAGTATGAGTCTCCAGATCCCGCTTCTGATTATTGATCCGAGAGGGGTCTCGATCATGTCCGCATTATTCACAAACCATAGGGTGACACACTTAAGAGACACCGACATCCAATTGGAGCAAAAGTTTCATGCCGAAAGAATGAACGAGCGCAGGAATTTATTTCACTAGATACCGAAACAGGTTTTCGGGTGAAATTGCATAAAGTGGTTATGCATGTGAAATAGAATTATAGCAAGGGGTTATTTGTCAATGTTTGTCATTAAAGTAATTGACAAAATTCTGAATAAAATAAAAGAGTTTTATTTAATGAGAGTTTGCATTAAATTTGGTGGAAATTTAATGGGAATTTGAGTGGATTTTTGAGTGGAGAAAATTGAAGGGCCATTTTGTGAGTGGAGTTTCCACCCACATGAATGAGGTAGAGGTGGGGGCACCCTCCATGGCCGGCGGCCATGCCCCCTTGGGCTGCCCCCTCCCCTATAAAAGGAGCCCCTCCTCTCACTTGTCTCTCACACCTCCTCGTGAAGGATCTCTCTCCCCCTCTAGAATTTATCCCCCATGGTCTCGGACTAGCGAGATACATGTTCCCAGTGGCTATTCGGAAAGAAAGAGTTGTGCTTCCGCTGCATCACTGGAGAGAGGAGGCGGAGGTTGCTCGGTGCCTCGAACGTGTGTGCGAGCACGGATGCGCTGCTGATTTGCGGCGCTAGGACTTCCTCTCGATCTTGAGACCGGTAAGAGATCGTCTACATCAACCACGAGTTGAACCCGTTAAGCTTTGTCGGTCTTCAAGGGTATGTTCTCTATGGATATACATCCGCCCGTTGTTTGTATCTAATAGATAGATCTTGGTACATAGTTCACATCGTAGGGAAATTTTTGTTTTCTATGCTGCGAACCCTACAGTGGTATCAGAGCCGGTTCTATGCGTAGATGCTTTACACGGGTAGTACACATATGAGTATGTGGGCGATGATGATCATGTTGTTGCTCCTTTGTTGTAATTTTGGATATTGGTGGCATAGTGGGATGAAGTGGCCCGGACAAACTTTGCATGTCCTCGCACATGAGACCTGTTCCACGCTTGACATGCAACTAGTTTGCATAAGTGGCTAGCGGGTGTCTGTCTCTCCTACTATAGTCAATATCTATTTTGCAAACGAGTTGTCAACAATTTGGTTATCCTCGTTGTGGTTCATGTACGTAGGTAAGAACGGTTCTATCTCGAAAGCCCTAAGCCACGTAAAACTTACAATGGATAAATTAGAGGCGTATAGTTTAGATTGTTGTTGGGCTAGTGTTATGATATGGTAGTGTTGTAAGTAGAAGTATGAGATGATACTATTACAACACACATAACGTGTAAACTCCATAGACCTTGGATTTACACATATAGGTATGATAGTGATCATACCATGATGCACATGATAGATATCATCTGCGGGAACCATAACATTTCACTAATAAACATGTGATGTTTGATAGCATCTTATATTGCTTGTTTAGCGCTTTGTTAGCATAATAAGATGATCCCTCATTTAAATATCAAGATAAGAATGTGTTCTTCCTTTAGTATGCACCGATTATGTTTAAATCGCTCCAAGACATCACGTGATGATCGGGTGTTCTTGGATCCACGACCATATTTTGGTGTAAAAGCGATTACACGCCGAATACTAAGGTTCTAACTTGGCGAGCCTAGAACGTATAGACATGGCCTCGGAACACGGACCGAAAGGTTAAGCATGAGTCATATAGTTGATATGATGCCCATTTGATGCTCGCCATTTAAGCTATACCGACTCACGTGATGATCGGACTTGGTATAGTGGATTTGGTTCATGTAATCACCAAAAAGGCACGAGGGATGTCATTTTTGAGTGGGAGTTCATTCGTAATATGGATTAGTTGAACTCAATATATCATACACTTAGTATAAACTTTACAAATTCTGTTGTAGATGGCACCACCTGCTTTTAATTTCAATGTGTTCATGGAGAAAGAGAAACTAGCAACGAACGGTAGCAACTTTACCGAATGGGCCATGAATTTGAGGCTTCTCCTCTCTGCTGCACAAAAGCAATACGTGCTAGAAGCGCCACTAGGCCCCCCACTTTTTGATGATGCCCCTGACGAGGAGAAGAATGTCTATCAGACTCGTCAGGAGGACCACAACTTAGTTCATTGCGGCATATTGTATGGGCTAGAGCCGGAACTTCGAAAGCGTTTCGAAAACGGCAATGCATTTGATACAATGGGTGAGTTGAAAATGATTTTCGACACATATGCTACTGTAGAGACCTACAACGCTTCAGAAAAGTTCTTTAGCTGCATGATGGAAGAGCACAGCTCCGTTAGTGAGCATTTACTCAAGATGTCGGGTTATGCTGATAAGCTTGTGTCCTTGGGAATATCGATTCCCATTGACTTAGGCATCCATCATGTTCTGCAGTCTCTGCCACCTAGCTATAAGAGCTTTGTGATGAACTATAATATGCAAGGCATGAATAAGTCTCTCCTCGAGCTTCTGTCAATGCTTAAAACTGCAGAAGTGGAGATCAAAAAGGAACATAAAGTGTTGATGATCAATAGGAACACTGGTTTCAAGAAAGACAAGAAGGGAAAACGGAAGGGAAGTAAGGGCGGCAAGCACATTGCGATACTGAAAAGAAACCCGAGTTGGACCTAAGTCGATACCGAGTGCTACTATTGTAAGGGGATCCCTTTGGAGCAATCGCCCCAAGTATTTGGCGGACAAGAAGGCGGCAAGGCAAACAAAGGTATATATGATATACATGTTATTGATGTGTACTTGACTAGTGCTCATGAGCACACAGGTATTTGATACTCGGTTGCTAATATTTGTAACTCGAATCGGGGCTGCGGAACAAGCGACCGCTAGCAAGGGTGAGGTCAAGATGCGTGTCGGCAATGGATCAAGCGTTGATGTGATCGCCGTCGGGCACGCCTCTCCACTTGCCGTCGGGATTAGTTATAAACTTGAATAATTGTTATCTGGTGCCTGCACTAAGCATGAACATTGTATCTGGATCGTGTTTGATGCGAAGTGGTTATTCATTTAAATCCGAGAACAATGGTTGTTCCATTTATATGAATGAAATCTTTTATGGTCATGCACCGATGATGAATGGTTTATTTATATTAGATCTCGATGATAATGTTACACATATTCATAATGTTGATGCTAAAAGGATTAAACTTAATGATGATATATCCGCATATATGTGGCACTGTCGTCTAGGTCATATTGGCGTTAAACGCATGAAGAAGCTCCATTCGGATGGACTTTTGGAATCACTTGATTTTGAATCATTTGATACATGTGAGCCATGCCTTATGGCCAAGATGACTAGAACGCCGTTTTCCGGTTCAATGGAACGGGCGACAGATTTATTGGAAATCATACATTCTGATGTATGTGGTCCAATGAGTGTGTCGGCGCGAGGTGGATATCGTTATTTTGTTACTTTCACGGAAGATTTGAGTAGGTATGGTTATATCTACTTGATGAAACACAAGTATGAAACCTTTGAAAAGTTCAAGGAATTTCAGAATGAAGTGGAAAATCATCATAATAGAAAGATCAAATTTCTACGATTCGTGGTGGAGGTGAGTATCTAAGTTACGAGTTTAGCACTCACATGAAAGAGTGTGGAATTGTTTCACAACTCACGCTTAGGAACACCACAATGAAATGGTGTGTCGGAACGTCGTGTCGTACTTTATTAGATATGGTTCGATCTATGATGTCTCTGACGGACTTGCCTTGTCATTTTGGGGTTATGCACTAGAAACTGCTGCATTCACTTTAAATCGGGCACCATCTAAATCCGTTGAAAAGACACCGTATGAATTGTGGTTTGGAAACAAACCTAAGCTGTCATTTCTTAAAGTTTAGGGATGCGATGTTTATGTGAAGAAACTTCAACCGGATAAACTCGAACCCAAAGCGGAAAAATGCGTCTTCATAGGATACCCTAAGGAAACTATTGGGTATTCCTTCTATCACAGATCTGAGGGCAAGGTTTTGTTGCCAAGAATGGATCCTTTCTAGAGAAAGAGTTTCTCGCGAAAGGTGTGTGTAGTCGGAAGGTAGAACTCGAAGAGGTTATTGAACCTTCTCTTCAAAGTATGGCGAGTAGCGCAGCGCCGGAAGTTGTTCCGGAGTTGGCTCCACCTGTTGAAGAAGGAACTAATGATAATGATCATGAAACTCCGGAAGAGAGTACTACCGAACCTCGCGGAGTCAAGCGGGGCGTGCAGCTCCCAAGGCTGCGGAAATCCTATCATGAATTTCATGGTTGATGAAAATGATGACCCTGCAACGTATGAAGAAGAGATGATGAGCCCGGATTCCAACAAATGGTTAGAAGCCATGAAATCTGAGATGGAATCCATGTATGAAAATCAAGTTTGGAACTTGGTGGAATTACCACACGACCGAAAGGCCGTGGCGAACAAATGGATTTTCAAAAGGAAAACTGATGCTGATGGTAATGTGACAATCTATAAAGCTTGACTTGTCGCAAAGGGGTTTTGACAAATTCAAGGAGTTGACTACGATGAGACATTCTCTCCCGTAGCGATGCTAAAGTCAATTAGGATTATGTTAGCAATTGCTGCATATTTCGATTATGAGATATGGCAGATGGATGTCAAAACCGCGTTTCTCAATGGTAATATTGAAGAAGAGTTGTATATGATACAACCAAAGGGTTTTGTCGATCCTAAGGATGCTAACAAGGTGTGCAAGCTTCAGCGATCCATCTATGGATTGAAGCAAGCATCACGAAGTTGGAATCTCCGCTTTGATGAGGTGATCAAAGAGTTTGTATTTGTCCAAACTTATGGAGAAGCTTGTATTTACAAGAAAGTGAGTGGGAGCAATGTGGCATTTCTGATATTATATGTGGATGACATATTATTGATCGAAAATGATATAGATCTTTTAAACGTGTTAAAAGTTATCTAAACGACAAATTTTCAATGAAGGACCTAGGTGAAGCTTCATACATATTAGGCATAAAGATCTATAGAGATAGATCTAGGCGCCTAATAGGGCTATCATAAAGTACATACCTTGATAAGATTTTAAAGAAGTTTAAAATGGGGAAGTAAGAAGGGTTCTTACCTATGTTGCAAGGCAAGACATTGAGTAAGACTCAAAGTCCCGGCGGAAGAAAGAGAGATAATGGACAAAGTCCCTATGCTTGACCATAGGCTCTATAATGTCGCCATGCTATGTACAAGACCGGATGTGGCACACGCTATTAGTTTGACTAGTAGGTACCAATCGGATCCGAGTTGAATCTTGGATAGCGGTCAAGAATATCCTTAAGTACTTAAGAAGAACTAAGGATATGTTTCTTGTATCTGAGGTGAAGAAGAGCTCGTCGCTAAGTGTTATGTTGGCCTAGCTTTGACACCGATCCGGATGACTCTAAGTCTCAATCCGGATCGTATTTCTCATGAATGGCGGTTAGTTGGAGGAGCTCCAAACAACCTATGGTAGCGGGATAAAAAACGGAGGCCGAATATGTTGCTGCTTCAGAAGCGGCTCAGGAAGCAGTTTGGATGAAGGAGTTCATATCCGAACTAGGAGTGGTTGCAAACGCGTTGGAACCAATGGTGATCTATTGTGACAACAATGGTGCCATTGCCAATGCCAAAGAACCAAGGTCTCACAAGCATTCCAAGCATATTAAGCGCGGTTTCACTCCATCATGAGCATGTCAAGGATGGAGATATAAAGATTTAAAGTACATACGGATCTCAATGTAGCGATCCGTTGACTAAAACTCTCCCTAGAGCAAAACATGATCAACACGAGAACTCAATGGGTGTTAGATTTATCACTATGTAACTAGATTATGCATCTAGTGCAAGTGGGAGACGAAGGAATATGCCACGAGGCAATAATAAAGTGTTTATTATGTGTATTCCAAGTATATGATAGATGTTTATTTTGCATGCTATAATTGTATTAATACGGAAACATTAATACATGTGTGTTTAATAAACAAGCGAAAGTTCCTAGTTATGCCTCTCTCATAAACTAGCTCGTTGATTAACAAGATGATCAAGGTTTCGATCATGGACATTGGATGTTGTTAATAACGGATCACAACATTAGTGTAATGGTGTGATGAACATTCATCCAAGTATAGCATTACGATCAAAGTCATTGAGTTTATATTGCTATAACAACTTACGAAGTGATCCTAATCCTTAGACCATGAGATCATGTCAATCACTAACACGGAAGAGTTTCTTGATAACATCAAAGCGTCACACCGTAACGGGGTGATTATAAAGATGGATTCGAACTAATAAAGTGTTATGTTGAGGCTCATGGATCGAGAGTGGAATTTGTTCATCCGATGACAGATAGATATACTCTGGGCCCTCTCGGTGATATCACATTGATTAGCTTGCAAGCAAGTGATTTGATCACTAGAATGTTATATCACGAGCGAGAAAAGAGTGCATGTCGATGCGAGACCAAACTAGTTATGGAAAAACCGATGATCGAATCTCGGACATGTAATATATCGTGAAACAAAGGGATTAAGACACTAGCGTAAAAGGTTCCGACGATCACAAGAAAGTCATCGTTGAATGTGTGGGAGTCAGTATGGGTCTCAGATCCGCTTCGATTATTGATCCGAGAGGGTCTCGATCATGTGCATTATTCATGAACCGTAGGGTGACACACTTAAGAGACACCAACATCCAATTGGAGCAAAAGTTTCATGCGAAAAGAATGAGCGAGGAATTTATTTCACTAGATACCGAAACAGGTTTTCGGGTGAAATTGCATAAAGTGGTTATGCATGTGAAATAGAATTCTAGCAAGGGGTTATTTGTGAATGTTTGTCATTAAAGTAATTGACAAAATTCTGAATAAAATAAAAGAGTTTTATTTAATGAGAGTTTGCATTAAATTTGGTGGAAATTTAATGGGAATTTGAGTGGATTTTTGAGTGGAGAAAATTGAAGGGCCATTTTGTGAGTGGAGTGTCCACCCACATGAATGAGGGAGAGGTGGGGGAACCCTCCATGGCCGGCGACCATGCCCCCTTGGGCTGCCCCCTTCCCTATAAAAGGAGCCCCTCCTCTCACTTGTCTCTCACACCTCCTCGTGAAGGATCTCTCTCCCCCTCTAGAATTTATCCCCCATGGTATCGGACTAGCGAGATACATGTTCCCGGTGGCTATTCGGCAAGAAATAGTTGTGCTTCCGCTGCATCGCTGGAGCGAGGAGGCGGAGGTTGCTCGGTGCCTCGAACGTGTGTGCGAGCACGGATGCGCTGCTGATTTGCGGCGCTAGGACTTCCTCTCGATCTTGAGATCGGCAAGAGATCGTCTACATCAACCACGAGTTGAACTCGTTAAGCTTTGTAGGTCTTCAAGGGTATGTTCTCTACGGATATACATCCGCCCGTTGTTTGTATCTAATAGATAGATCTTGGTACATAGTTCACATCGTAGGAAAATTTTTGTTTTCTATGCTGCGAACCCTACACCACATTATGGGAAAAGCATGGACAGAAACTTCTGTCCATGTAGTTTCCAAAGTGCAACATGTTTGGTTGTGGCATTGCAAAGTGCAACACCATCATCCATGGCACTGCACATTGGAAAAAAATAGATAGATGCTTATGTCTATTTTGTTTCCAAAGTGCGGAGCCATGAAGGATTGCATTGCACGCTGCAGCTCCACGAGCAGGCGCATTGCAGTGTGCGGCACCATGATAGATGGCATTGCACTTTGCAGCGCCATGACCAGACACATTGCACAGTGCGGCACCACGACCAATGGCGTTGCACTTTGGAAACAAAATAGACAGAACCTTTTGTCTATTTTGTTTCCAAAGTGCGGCGCCATGAGAGGTGGCATTGCACATTACAATGCCATGACCAGACGCGTTGCACAGTGTGGCGCCACGAACAATGGCATTGCACTTTGGAAATAGAATATACATAACATTTTGTCTATTTTGTTTCTAATGTGCGGCGCCATGAATGATGGCGTTGCACTCTACAATGCCACAACCAAACGCGTTGCACTTTCCTGTAAGGAGCCAGGCATTAGTTGGCTCGTATGTGTGAGTGTGCGGCGCCATGGGTGGTGGCGCCGCACATTCCTGTAACACAAAAACTTATCTCTAGTTCAAGTGCAAGTTCAAGTTCACTTCAAGCTAGTTCAAGTGCAAGTGCAAGTTCATATCAAGTAGTTCAAGTGCAAGTGCAAGTTCAAGTTCACTTCAAGCTAGTTCAAGTGAAAGTGCAAGTGTAAGTTCACATCAAGTAGAAGTTAAATTCACAAAAAACTAGTTCAAGTGCAAGTTCACTTCAAGATAGATGAAGTGCAAGTTCACTTCAAGCTACATGTTCGGAAGCTAACAAGTTCACGAAAACACGATGGCAGATTTCAAAAGCTAACAAGTTCACGACAACATGATGACAGAGTTCAGAAGCTAACAAGTTCACGCGACATGAGCACATGACAAACTAACAAGACCACACCTAATTCCCACGGGTCGTCTTCTTTCCTCGGCCCCTTCTCGTGGGAAGCTTCCTTGTCACTGGTTGATATGTCAGACACGTATCTATAACTTTTGATGTTCCATGCTTGTTTAGTATCTACTTTGCTTTGCTTTGTCTACACTTTGAGTTTTTTTTATATCTTTTTTGGAACTAACCTATTAACAAGTTGCCACAGTGCCAGTTGCCTGTTTTCTTTTGTTTTTGGTTCCAGAAAGGCAGAAAATCAATATTCTTGGAATTGGACGGGACAAAAGCCAAAGTTATTATTTTTCCCGGAGCAACATGGAACCACGAAGCAGAGCTGGAGGGGGGCTACAGGGTGGTCGCACCCCCTAGGCACGGGCAAGCCCTGGGGGCGCCCACAGGGGGTGTGGGCCCCCTGGACCCCCACCGACCTTGATTCCTGCGCATATAAGAAGCATCCGACCCAAAAACCCTAGGGCATCCAGAAGAAATCCACGAAAACCTCTACTGTGCCACCGCCACCGAAGAGGAGATTCGGGGGACAGAAAGTCTCTGTTCTGGCACCCTTCCGGGACGGGGAAGTGCCCCCGGAGCCATCTCCATCGATCTCCATCGCCATCTTCATCACCATTGCTGATTACCATGATGAGGAGGGAGTAGTTCTTCCTCAGGGCTAAGGGCTCTACTGGTAGCTATGTGTCCATCTCTCTCTCTCTATGCATGATCTTGTGGTCATGAGCTTTGTAATCAAGTAGATCTATCTTGCTACTCAAGTGCTTCATTAGATCTCTACTCTCACCATGTGTGTGAAAGTGACAGCGTGCACGCCATGGTGGCACTTAGGCTTGAGTCTACATAAATACTCTTTGTGCTTTAATAGATCTATGCTTTTCCCCACGTGTGTGAAAGTGACAGCGTGCATACCGTGTGTGGCACTTTGGCTAGATTGAATATTTGTTGTGAGTTATATTTGTAGTTGGATGTCTCTATGAAATTTTGGTGTTTGTTCGAACCATCTAGCGCTCAAGGTGACAGTGTGGGGTTATCTAGATTGGGGAAGGCGGACTTTGAGGAGTGTTGTTATAGCCCTACCATGGATTAGAGTGTCCAACCAG
Source organism: Avena longiglumis (assembly GCA_030063025.1). NCBI lineage: Eukaryota > Viridiplantae > Streptophyta > Magnoliopsida > Poales > Poaceae > Avena > Avena longiglumis. Next base: position 484,029,149 of record CP125977.1, read on the forward strand.
AGAGTAGTTAAGAGTAGTATCATGAAGAGAGAATATTTATATGAGAGAGTGTTCACTAGTGAAAGTATGATCCCTAGGCCTTGTTTCTAAGCATTGAAACACCGTTTGCTACTAGATCTGTTACATGTTTGCTTGTTTCCTTCTTGTTGCCTTTATTCTTTACCTCACCGTCAAGCTATTTTCTGGCACCGTTACCACTTGTATTTCACTATCTCTTCACCGAACTAGTGCACCTATATTGGGTGTGTTGGGGACACAAGAGACTTCTTGTATCTTGATTGCAGGGTTGATTGAGAGGGAATACCTTTGACTACTTCCTCCCTGAGTTCGATAAACCTTGGGTAATCCACTTAAGGGAAACTTGCTGTTGTTCTACAAACCTCTGCACTTAGAGGCCCAACAAATATCTACAAGAATAGAAGTGCGTAGACAAACCTATGCATAGGAAGTGGGTTAGACTTAAATATGTTTTGAATTTGCTTCTTGATGCTCTCTTTTACTTCAATTCATATTTCTTTTGTGAGCATCTTCTCAAACTATCAAGCCTAACTTAAAGGCGTTAAAGAAAAGTACTTGTTGGGAGATAACCCAAGAGTTTTTTTGAGTCTTGGAAGTTATTACTTCTGTAATGACCTCTCCTTATCCTTTTTGTTTGTTTTTTGTGCCAAGAATGACCTCTAATGAGAGGGAAGTAAGATTTGGGGAGTTGCTGTCCCAAAACAGATTTCTGTCCTCCACCATAAAAATTTGTGAGGAGTCTCTGTTATTCGGATTGATTTGAAAATTTACGAATATATCCCCCAGTATGTTAGCTAACTTTCGTTAGTTCAACAATTTTTGATTTGAGCAACAGAAGATGTTCGAAAAAATCGGTTTCTGCCTGCTGGTCTATTTTGATAGATTTCTGCCATTATTTGCATTTGCTTCTTATTGATTCCTTTTTGAGTTCTCTTTTGGGGAATTGAGATTTTAGAAGGAGTTACTACAGTATCTTGTGTTTTTAGTGAAAAGCCTTGCTATTCCAAAGCTTTGCCAGAGGTCTAATATCTTTTGAATAAACTAATGTTGCTAATGAAGATTGTGTGAAGTTTTGTATGAAGAAAAAATTTCAGGTGTGGAGAGAGAAAGATGTAATGGACAAAATCTCAAGATTGGGGATGCCACCCCGGTGTCACCCCAAGAATATCCAAGAGGTACAAGCGTCAAAGCTTGGGGATGCCCAAGGCATCCCCTTCTTCATCAATAAAAATCTCAGGTCTTTCTAGACACTTCATTTTTATTGTTTCATGCATTGTGTGTTGTTCTTGGAGCGTCTTAGTTTTCGATTTTGGTTTTTGTTTGCTTAGTTTTCTTGAGTAAGTTGGTTGGTTACACCACACTTCTTCTGGAGAGAGACACACTCTGTTTCCATTGCCTAGAACACTCTAGTTTTCACTCTTATTGTTTTGTGAGTGTTCACTTTTGCTAGCACTGTGTTTAGCCTTAGTTTTCTTGTGCTTTCAGCTTAGAACTTTTTAGTTCTTCTTTGTGGATTTGTGAGACTTGCTCACTGATATTTTTTGATTATTATCTTTGTGAGTTGTTTCAAATAAGTTGATTGGTGTTGGAAAAGAGTAGAGAGATTCATGCTTATAGTGGTACAAAAGTGAGCGTGCTTTGACTGTGGCTTAGGCTTTATCATGTCATGCTAGTTGTTGTTTTGACCTTATGCTTAGTGGTTACTGATGCAGCATGACTTGTTCCAAACAATTAGGATTTCTTAATGTGCCTTGAAAGAATCATTCGTTGTTTTAGCATACAAAAGCATAGTATTGCGGTATTCTCCTTTGATGTTTTGCTTGGGTTGACTTGGCACATGCTCACACCATGTTATGACTATGACAAGTCACCATTAGCCTCTATGATCATTTAGTCCTTGACTTGTAGTACCACTCTTTGCTTTGATTAGTAATGCTTTGTTGCTCTGCATGATTATGGCCATTATGCTCTCTTAGTTGGTTGCTCCCAGTCTTTTGCTAGCCTCCACTTGTATGAGTAAGTTCTACTCATGCTTACAAATCCTAAGAAACCAAGTTATTCCAAAGTGTCCACTATAAACTCCTATGCATGGTGTGTTACACCATTCCAAGTATAATTTTGTATTCAGCTATCTTCCAATTAAAAACTATTTTGTTATGTGAAAACTTAGTGATTAAAGCGCTCACAAACTTGATGGCATACTTTATATTATTTGCCCCTCATAAACTTAAACCATTGTGACAACTTTTTTGTATATGCTTGCACTTATACGTTGGAATTAGCAGAACCGTGTTGTCACGGGCAACGTTTTCAACATTGCACTTGTACTTTGTACTCAGTTGATATCATGCTCTTTTGTCTATGGATGTCACCGGTGTGAAATAAAGAGGGAACTTGTAAGTCCATGGAGTTTGTATTTTGTGTTAGAGAAACGCCTGGGCCGCTAGCCTAAGCCATGCCTAATTATGGTGGAAACTTGCAGCATCACCATAGTGAGATATCTATGAAGCATCCTCAATAAAAAGCTATGCATATAGTAAATAAAAAGATTGCTGAGATGCTCATTGTCTGCTTGCCTTGTCATTTTGTTTATGGGAAAGCTCATGTACCATGTGCATGGGGTACCCCGTTGGCGGTTCTCAATGATATGCAAATACTTACAATGACAAGAACTTACCTGTGACTGAAGTTGAGTATGCATGAGGTGTGGCCCTCGTATTCAAGGGACTTGAGATTGCCAACTTATACTTCGTCAAGCATATACTCCATCTTTGCGCTTTAACCTTAATCACTTCCAGATGCTTATGCTAGGGGCAATGAGGGCTGAAAGCTAACAAGTACCATAATTTTTTGAAGCTCTTTTTGAAACTTGTAATCCCTGCTTCCTTTATAAAAAAGGCCTTTCTTCCACCATTAGTGAGTCACCACCTTCTACCTTTAGGCACCATTAAGAGAGCTTAGTTGTCATTCTGTGTATAGTGGTCCAAAGCTTATTAATTGATGCATATTGTGATATTACTTATTCTTGTGCTATTTGTTTCTAGTCACCCTTGTGAACTTTGAAGGTGTCCTATGCATATATTTGCTACTCTATGAGGGACAAGATGATTGCCACTATGCTATGTTTTCTATATGTGAAACAAACAAACATTTTTCAATGCATGTTATTCATGATCTTTGTTTGTAGCCTTTCATGTTGCATGCATAGTTACTATGTCCTATTGTTAGAACTCCATCTTTCATGCACATATTTAGTGTTCTTTGATCCCAGCTTTCAATGCTTGCAAATAGTTGGATCTTTATTGTGAGGGTATGTCACCTCAAAAATTATTCTCTTATCACTTACCTACTCGAGGACGAGCAGGAGTTAAGCTTGGGGATGCTTGATACGTCGGAAACGTATCTATAATTTTTGATGTTCCATGCTTGTTTAGTATCTACTTTGCTTTGCTTTGTCAACACTTTGAGGTGTTTTAATATCTTTTCTGGAACTAACCTATTAACAAGTTGCCACAGTGCCAGTTGTCTGTTTTCTTCTGTTTTTGGTTCCAGAAAGGCAGAAAATCAATATTCTCGGAATTGGACGGGACAAAAGCCAAAGTTATTATTTTCCCGAAGCAACACGGAACCATGAAGCAGAGCCGGAGGGGGTCCATAGGGTGGTCGCACCCCCTAGGCGCGGGCAAGCCCTCGGGGTGTGGGCCCCCTGGACCCCCACCGACCTTGATTCTTGCGCCTATAAGAAGCATCCGACCCAAAAACCCTAGGGCATCCAGAAGAAATCCACGAAAACCTCTGTTGCGTCACCGCCACCGAAGGGGAGATTCGGGGGACAGAAATTCTCTGTTCCGGCACCCTGCCGGGACGGGAAGTGCCCCCGGAGCCATATACATCGATCTCCATCGCCATCTTCATCACCATTGCTGATTCCCATGATGAGGAGGGAGTAGTTCTTCCTCAGGGCTAAGGGCTCTACCGGTAGCTATGTGTTCATCTCTCTCTATGCATGATCTTGTGATCATGAGCTTTGTAATCAAGTAGATCTACCTTGCTACTCAAGTGCTTCATTAGATCTCTACTCTCCCCATGTGCGTGAAAGTGACAGCGTGCACGCCATGGTGGCACTTAGGCTTGAGTATACATAAATACTCTTTGTGCTTTAATAGATCTATGCTTTTCCCCACGTGACAGCGTGCATACCGTGTGTGGCACTTTGGCTAGATTGAATATTTGTTATGAGCTATATTTGGGGTTGGATGTCTCTATGAAATTGTGGCGTTTGTTGGAACCATCTAGCGCTCAAGGTGACAGTGTGGGGTTATCTAGATTGGGGAAGGCGGACTTTGAGGAGTGCTGTTATAGCCCTACCATGGATTAGAGTGTCCAACCGGAGAGTAGTTAAGAGTAGTATCATGAAGAGAGAATATTTATATGAGAGAGTGTTCACTAGTGAAAGTATGATCCCTAGGCCTTGTTTCTAAGCACTGAAACACCGTTTGCTACTAGATCTGTTGCATGTTTGCTTGTTTCCTTCTTGTTGCCTTTAGTCTTTACCTTACCGTCAAGCTATTTTCTGGTACCGTTACCACTTGTATTTCACTATCTCTTCGTCGAACTAGTGCACCTATATTGGGTGTGTTGGGGACACAAGAGACTTCTTGTATCTTGATTGCAGGGTTGCTTGAGAGGGAATACCTTTGATCACTTCCTCCCTGAGTTCGATAAACCTTGGGTAATCCACTTAAGGGAAACTTGCTGCTGTTCTACAAACCTCTACACTTGGAGGCCCAACAACTGTCTACAAGAATAGAAGTGCGTAGTCATCACCGATTCCTCATCATCATCTTCCTTCATGTATGTATTCTTGGCCTTCTTTGCCTTGGTCACAGAAGGGTCGGGTGTGTAAGGCTTCTTGGGTTGCCTTGGCTTGAGCACGCAGTCGGACCGCCCATGGACCTTGTATCGAGTGTATGTGCCCAACGTCATCTCGTCATCGATGCTTTCTTCATGTTGGGGCTGTCAACGAAAGAAGAATGGTAATAACATATAGTAATGCAATGGGTTAGTGGGGATGCAATGATTTGCTACCTCAGGTGTGTCCTCCTCTTACTCGGATGTGGAGTGATAATCGATAGAAGGGTCAGGGGGCGTGTTGGACCGTTACTAGGACGGTGTTGCCACCTCGGTGTCATGACAACCTAGCAAGTTCGAAAGCCGCCTTAACCATTGGGCCTGCTTCTTAACAAACCATCTAAACAGACCCTCTCCATTCTCTCTGTGAGGGTATGTCTTGAAAGCTTCCTGGCATGCATCTGCGGACTTTCTTACCTCCGCATGCTGTCATAGACAAGAATAAACAAGTAAGGCATCCGTGTGTGGTGTGAAAAGGGCCAAGATAGAAAACAAACATTTGGCACGCATTACCACGAAGTTGACCAAAGGAGTAAACTCGGCCTGTCGCCCTTCTCTGACCATCTTGTTGTACTATTCAGCTACAAGCTCATCAAACAACAATGGATCCTCCAAGATTTCTTCCTGAAATGCTCGTGGGTATATCTCCACACGCGCGTTGTCAAGAAACCAGGTGATGTAGTCGTTGAAAGCATCCTGACTGAAGCCCCTTTCCTGTGTTCCTTTTGCTTTCTTAGCCTCGAGCACACACCTCTTGAATTTCGCAACGTGCTTGCTGTGAAGCTTGTCCCAATCCTTCTCCTTCCTCTGCTTCTTCCTGTCCAAGATGCACACAAAAAGAAGTCCTAGAGCGTAATTTGTCGAAGGATATTACATCACAGGTTAAGGAGGTACCCATGGAGCCTATGTCTGTGTCCTTCCACCCAGGCGGGACAATCTTAAATAACCCAAACTGGGTCATGACACGCTGTGGGTGGTGATGCTCAACCGCCCACATGCATACCATGGGGAAACACACTAGCAACAGGCGAGCTTCTTCCGTGCACTTCGGGTTAAGCTCATAGTCGTCCGGGACACCAAAGTTCCCCCTCGGACCGTATGGATTCCATGTCAACTGCAACATACCACACTCATGTCAAGTTCAAAGTTTACAAATTCAAAACATATAATTGACCACACCCGAGAAAATTACCTGATCCATGGTTATCGTGTCAAAATCATTGGTGTACCTCTTGTACGCCGCCACTAGGTCGCCTAGCTGGTCGGAGACCACATCCCACTTGTAAGCCATGTGGGGCATAGGAGTTCATTGTCTTCATCAACATAAGGTTTGTAACGCAACAATATCGGTCATCCAACTAGGAAGCGTTCCTAGCTCCACACCAAAAGAAGGAGCAAACAACCACCAATGCATCCATCGGTCGTGCTCCTAAGATAAGCATCATCTAGCTGCACATGAAGTGATAGACCGTTTAGTAAGAACAATATTTTCCGAGGTAATGCATAGATAGACAACATTTGTAAAGAAGTGATTACCTGACGGTACAACCAGGCCAACGCCGTTGAACGCCAACTGAACTTTGAGTCAAAAACAGTGAGCACCTTAAGCCAATGCCACTGGGCATGATCCTCACTGCTATTAGGAAAGAGAGTCCTCGTGATGATGTACCACACATACACACGAGTGTATGTCATGATCATCTCCTTATCAGCATCCTCGGGGCAGGTCTTGAAATTTTGGGTGATCCAACTAAAAGTAGCTCCGACAGTGACCCTCAGTCTTTCCCCCTTCTTGTTTATAGCCTTGGATGGATCCTTTCCTATAAGGCTGACCATCTTCTTTTTCCACCCGTCTAAATCTGTGTTTATGCACACATGGTTTCCCTTGATTGGGAGTGCCAGGATCTTCTCCTGCAAAGTGAATGTAGTCTCACCAGTCCTAAGGTGAAAAGTGTGTGTCCCCGGCCTCCACCGATCAACAAGCGCGGTGATCGCAGTGGGGTTAAAGTTCGGTGTCGACCGAGTGACCATGTAAATAAAGAGGAGGAGTCCTAGCTGCTCAACATACGGAGTGTACCGCTCATCTTAAGGCATCTTGTTGGATGAGACCATGTGGTACAAATTTGAAGGGGTAGATGCTCCTACAAACATACAATGGCCAAGGTTAGACTTCCATCTCAACAAACCAACACAATATGAACTAGCATGTGGGTTTTTAGTACCTCTGAAAGAACATGTTTTGGTAATTAATGACAATCTCTATGGACTAATGTGTGTATTAAGTTATACTTGTAGGAATTGTCCATTGGCATCGCTTGGAGCTTGTGTCGGCTTCAAGGTCGATGAAATGAGAAGAAGATATGTTGTGCAAGCTCAAAATGTGCAATATTTAGAAGATCTCATGTTTGATGCTTGCCATCCTCGGTGATCATGGATAGATGATGAGGAATCAAGAAAGGCGTTCCATCTTGAGAAGGTAAAGATCGTCTACATTGAGCTGAAGTGGAATGATCAAGGCAAAGGTATAATCTTGATAGGTTTTCCCTTTTTACGGTCTTATATTGTTAGTGGAAGACCGTGTTTAGGATATATAACCGTACTATCAAGAGGGGCTCTTGAATGAGTAACTCGATCACATTGTTCGGAGAGAGCTCAAACCTTTGCATACTTGCATCATCGTATTTGGTTGTTATTTGGTCTTATCCATGTGAGGATATAGAGCTTGTGGTAATCTCCATAACAAGCTCTTGTTCATCAAAATCAGATCCCTCTTTTATATCTTATTGCGATTTTGATCTATGAGGTTTTTCGGTTTCTCACCAAGTGAGTTATCTCACATTATTATACTTGATACATTCTCACTTGGTGATAACCAATATTTTCACCTTTTATAGGGAAGCTCATGTCGTCCTCTTTGCAACGCAATTGGAATCGGGTCGATCGGAGTTACCAATCAAAAGTTATAGCCGTTTGAATATCTGCTGGTATCCTAGGTACCAAAATGCGGTAGTACCGCATTTTAGTACCTAGCAAGGCAGAAGGTTTTGGAAAGTTGCCAAAATCCACTGCCGGGCTAGGTACCAAAAAGCGGTAGTACCGCATTTTAGTACCTAGCACGGAAGAAGGTTTTTTACTTCGTCATTTGGATCTATCCTCCCTTTCTGGACTATGATGTTTCTTTGCATGATCTTTTAGAGGTTGTTGTCCTTTTCGAAACAAGCCCAAGATCATCGAAATCGGAGTCCGGATGCAAAAGTTATGGCTGTTTTCGTTCTGTGATGACCGGTAGTACCAGACCAGGATCCGGTAGTACCGCATTTTGGTACCGGGGAGCGCAGAGCAAAAATGCGTTTGGAGCCCCAGGAACCCCAGGAAATTTCCGGTAGTGTCGGGAAAGTCCGGTAGTACCGGGAAAAAGTCCGGTAGTACCGGGAATCGCGTTTTTGGGCTGCAACGGTTGGATTTTGGAGGGACCTATATAAGGGGCCTTCTTCCCCAATGGTTCCTCAACCATTCTTGCAAGTTTTCCCCTCCATTGTTGACCTTCTTGAGCTTGCATTCTCTCAATCCCTCTGATGATTCTTGCATATTCTTGAGGGATTTGAAAGAGGAGATCTAGATCTACAATCCCACCAATCAATCTCTCCTCTAAGTGAGGGGAACATATTGGGATCTAGATCTTGGAGTCTTTTGTGGATCTCCTCCATTGCTCTTCCTCCCTTATTCCCCCATGAGATTTTGTAGCTTTGGTGGAATTTGGGAGAGAAGGATTTGAACACCTTTGTGGTCTTCTTGCCATTTGCATTTGGTGCATCGGTTTGAGTTCTCCTCGGAGGATTTGGTTTGAGTTGCTCATTGGAGCTTGTCCCTCTTGGGTTCTTGGAACCCTAGACGATTTTGTGGCCTTGGTGGCATTGTGGCCTTGGTGACATTTGTTGGGAGCCTCCAATTAAGTTGTGGAGAAGTGCCCCAACCTTGTGAGACGTTCCGGTTGCCACCGACAAGTGCACCAATAGTGGAAGCGTGGATCAATCCCGTTGGGGTGAGATTCACCGGAGAAGAAGGGAGGACTTTTGTGGCGTTGGTGGTTTGATACCACTCCCTCTCCAAACGAGATTTACTCCATGTTGGGAGGAACTCGGTAATATACCGGTGTCCCCGCGTGCCTCGGTTATCTCTATACCCGTTGTAGCATCCCAGTTGTCTAACACCTGTAATGCTACTTGATCTAGTAATAAAAGGGCCACTTCCTACATATAATTGTTGCATCATCATCATGTCATGCTCATGTCATCATGCCACCTTGCATTTGAGCATCATACAAAAACCCTTTTGTTTTGGTTCTTATCTCATATGCATTAATATCTGTATTTGCCTCTTGATATTGTATTTGGTTCTTGATATATTGTTAAATGCCCAAGTTGATTTGGGGGCATATCTCTTATTGACTCCACCACCTTTTCTTCACCACCTTATATTCCACCATCCAACTAATATGAGCTTGGCATTTTAATTGAGTTTACCTCTAGCTCATGTGGGTTGGATGGATCTCTCTCCACTTCTTTTGCTTGCCCTTACTCCAACTTTGGGAGGATGCAAATAAACAAATGCCATGGAAGTTATTTTGTTTTCACAAGAGTAAACAAGGCATTAAATATTTTGCATGGGCCATGCAACCATCACCCTTGTTTTCTTTTCTTCCTTTTGCTTGTTCTTATGGACCTTGTTTGTGATCTTGCTTGGTATTGTTTAATGCATGTAAGCACCATGATCTACCCCATCCTAGCTAAACCTAATCTACACCTAATATAAACCAAACCCTAAACCCTACCCCCTCTAAACCCCATCCCTATCCATGCATGCACATGTGATCATGTGGGCATGTACAAGCCTTAACCCCTTCCCCCTCTCTCTAGCCCTACCACACCTTGTGCTTGATCATGTGATGCCCTTCATGTGCTAACTTGAGTCCCTCTCTTCTTACCCTCTCTCTCACCCTCTAGCTAACCCTAGCTCGACCCCCCACATGCTCTACCCTCTCTCTCGGCCTCTCCTCTCTCTCTAGCATGTAGGCCCCACCTAGCCTCCCTTTTCTCTCTTGGTCGAGCTACCCTACCCAACCTATCAAACCCTAACCCGAGTCCACCCTCTAATCCAAAACCCTAGACCCGAGCCGACCCCTCTCTCCCTCTCTTCTCTCCCTGCCCTAGGGGCCCCCTCTAGACCTGCCTGCCTACCCCGAGCCCCCTCTCCACCCTAGCCTCGCCCTGGCCCAGCTGCAGCCTCACCTCCCTACCCATGTGCCTGCCTTGCCGATCACGTGAGAGAGGGTGCAAAAAGGTGGCCGAGCCAACCTTCCCCTCCCCCACGCAACCTCACCCGCCCCTCTCGTTCTTATCCACCCCCTCGCCCCTCTAGCCTCCCCCAGATCCGCCCAGGGCGACGCCCTCGTCTCCCCTTCCTCTCCTCTCCTCTACCTAGCCTCGCCGGCCACCGTCGGTCTCCTTCTCCCCCCCCCGTCGTTCCAGGAGGCGCGGTGGCACAGTGTCACGAGGGCGAGAAGGCGCCTGCTTGCCCAGCCTGCAGACGAAGGAGGAGGACGCCCAGGCCGAGCACCAGCCGCCTCAGAAGCCCTAGCTCACTTCCTCGCCTCACCGTCGACTGCTGCTCCCACCACGATCCGACCACACCAACACAACATGATAGCTCAGCTCCCTCCCAGACATCCTCGCCTTCGTCGTCGTTGTCTGGTCGCGCCGCGCGTTTCGTCGAGCGCCCTCGGGGTGCTGCCAGCGCGGGTGGTTGCCGGTGTACGCGCCCCTTAGCGCTTAGCTAGCCGCGCTCCCTCCTCCTGTCACCTAGCCCGAGCCACCGCAGCGGCAGCCGCCTCTGTGCGCAAGCCAGAGGGCCGCGTTCGACCCCGCTACATCGCCGCGCGCTGTGCTCTATTCCGTCAGGTGCAGAGAAGAAACACAGTGCGCATGTGGCACTTTGCGCATACCCCCATGTGTTTTTGCCGTTCAACCCGCAGTCCCTTAGCCCACCCGTCAGCGTCGTTTGCACTTTTGCAAAAAGGCTCCTCGGGTTTGATTGTCTCAACCCGCAGTCCCTCCCTCTCCAGTGCGTGCGTGCGGTGCTGAGTCAGCACAGGGCCCACCTGTCATCGACAGAGTCTGGGTTCCCCTGAGTATAAAAAGTATATATGTGTGTCTGTTTTAATTTAAACCTAATTCAAATTAGTTCAAATTCAAAACTAAATCTGTTTTCAAATAACTTTAAAAATATAAATCCAAATAATATAAATAATATATGTTTTTGAATCAGGAAAATGTAAGGATTTCAAATATGCTATTCAAATTACCTTTTGCACATTTAAAATTCCAAGTTGAGTAGAATTACCACAAATGCCACTGGAACTTAATAAATTAATAACTTTTGATTTATAACTCCGAATTTAACAAATGATATGTCTAAAATGATCAGCTCGACGAGACCTTTCTGTTTATGCTATCCATGACTTCAATTGCAGCATGCATAATATAAATATAAAGTATACAACAACTATTATGACAATAAAATGGGACCAAAACCCCATAAAAATGTTACTTCTTGTGTTCTACACCTCACCCATGCCATGCTACTTTATTGCCATGCAACTTGTGCATCATTCATCATGGCATGATTGTTTGCTTGACGCATTTATTCCTATGCTTGTGCACTTTATTTATGTTGGCCCTTGTTTGTTTGGTTCTTCTTCGGATAGACTCTGAGCAGGGGATATATCACGAGAACCAGGAGCACTACCCAGATCCGTCTCTCGCTTCAACTGAGTTGCCAGGCAAGCACTACCACATGCTTGCATACATACAGTACCTATTTCCTCTATCTTATTCTTGCATCATTGAGTCGCGATTGCATTAAATTGAATCCCAAGTATTGCATAGCCTTTACTTTTAAACCCCACCAAGCTTGTTCCTCCATCCCATGAGCCATTACTACAGGAGTTGTTTGAGCCATGCGAGTCGTAGAACAGCATGTGTAGGGTATGTGAGAGTTTGATGGATAACGAGATACCTAAGCAACTTAACCTGAGTAGTAATGGGATAACTAATGAAAGAGGCACCGGTGAGCAACATCTGCTATTTGGTTTTTCCTGCTCACTTGTGTCCCGTAAGACCCCGAGTACTTGATTCCTGTTCCAAGATTATTCGCGCTATCCACATCCGGGAGGATTATGGGACCCCCCTGAGCCAGAGCTTGATTCAGTCTTATTTCTTGGGGCCACAAACTAGTTTGAGGTTTTATTTACTATCCTGTACTTATGCCATGCTTTACTGCTTTATTTAAATTGTGCGACAGATAGCACCTGTACTGTTTAGGATAGGGACACGATTCCGCGGTGTCGACAAGCCCAGTTTTGGGTTCCCAGTCGTTCACAACCGTCTACCCAAACCTTGAGTCCGTTTCGGAGTCAGCTAACTTCGTTGCGGGTAGCTTAATGGGGTGGCCTGAAATTTCTGAATCCTGTGATTGCTTTGTCGTGAAGGCCTCGTTGGGTTTTGATTTGGTTTTTCCGAGGTTGATCGAGCGTGTGTTGCTATTGGTGCACCCCGGCCGGGTAAAACTTTCTGAAAGCCGTGTCCGCGGTTATGGACGACTTGGAGCACAGTTTCTCGATCATAGACAACATAACTAAAGTACCGCTTTAATCTGACTAAGTAAATGTTGGGCCACGCAGAGATAAAACAAAAACTTTTCCTCTAACGTGGTGATCCCAAGACCTAGCTGAGGTAGAAGGCCACGAGGTTTACCACTAGACGCGCGGTTGCGGATTACTGATGAAGCGCGTCAGTTGATGCGATCCTCACGATCCGATCGTCTGGTGCTCGCATGACACCTCTGCTGGTATCCACATGCATTACAAGGAGGGCGCCGACGGCGACTGCTAGGTTCGTTACGGCTGGACTGCTGTGGAGCTAGGGTTTCCAACACATGGAATGACCTAACCGAACAACGATTAACCTTTCTGGGTTACTGTGCTCCACTATATATAGGGAGTGAACGTGGGCTCTGCTCGCGCGACCCATTCACTAAAGCCCATATAACATTAGTCACCGTGAGTCCAACTCACTAACTCAGTCCTAATCTGGTTTAGGTCCAACCCAACCAGATTATATGATTCGGATCCAATCCGAACCTGCTCCCGCTCTTAAGTGTGTGACCCCGCAGGCTCATGGTTACTTGGACACGATTAGAGTCCAACTCTCAATCGATCAATCGGCATCGGCTCCTAGCAGAACGTACCGATTCCCAAGTACCAAAGAGTCATGACGACTTGCCTTTCCAATGCGACTTACGTCTGAGTCCCTTTTGCCTCACGATATACCTTGTCAGACTATAGGCGAATATATGTCATCCCTTAAATAGTCCGACTCTCTTCTCGATCCGAGATAAGTGATTCACCCGACTAACTCTTAGTCGATCGCCTCGGTTAACACTTAACCAAGTCGTGCATGGCCATGCTTTCGAATCATATCTCACGAGAGGGCCGGAGAATATCTCTCCGAGTGGAGGGCAAAATCCCATCTTGGTTATTCACATCACGCACTTGATTCTCGATCGACCGAACCCTGTCTTTATAAGCGCCCGATTCGGATCAGCGTTTGATGAACCTAAGTCGGTGATCCTCAACTCGGACTATGCAACAACCTCGTGTCTAAGGATTACATTGATTGAGATATACAAATGACGGCTTAGTTCGTTGTACCTCAATATGGGTCAATCCGACTCGCTAAACTCTTTAGCCTAGTCTGTGTAAGTTGGAATAGCATCTCCATGCCCATGACAAGTGGAACCGAGTCATCAAGCCAACTTTCACATTGGTCTAAGTTGTGTGTCCAGCACAACCTCAATGACCAAGGATATTTAGTACAAACAACATGAATGCATAGTTCCACAACTGAATCACATATTCAATGATACACATCAGATGTTTATACAGGGACTACTTAATAACTTTATGAATACAATGGGAAATCTCATCATACATGATTGCCTCTAGGGCATATTCCCAACAGTAAATTGACTAGTAAATAGTGGAACACTCATGGAATGGTTAATAAAATTGCCAACAGATGGGGGGTTGTTCGTCCGCTTCCTCGTTGGTAAGCGAGGAGGAGGATGGATCTGATGAAATTACTGTCATAACTGTTGTCATTAATTCACGGACATCCGTCTATCATTGGTTAGGCGGATGGTTAGCGAGTATCTATAGAACTGCTAGGGTTTATCTTTGGCTGCAATTGCGTCACCCCAGGTTGTGTCCCCTTTAGAGGCATTAAGACTTGTTGAGTACCCTTAGGGTCTCACACGATAAATTATTGGTTCAGATGAACAGGTACACTCGGGGCCGGATCTTTGGGTGGAAGAGGTCGATGATGTGGGCAACGATCGTTCGGTGTAGAGATTCCGGAGCGGGATCCGTGAGATCTGTGGGCGGAATGTGCTTACTTCTGTGGCATCTTATGCCGATTTGCTTCTTATCCGTACTCGGACTTGTTTGCCGCTTCCGCTTGATACTCTGATGTGTGATGTATGGGGAATTATCCTAAAATATTATATCTATCTAGGTCATTTGAATCTTGCCGTATGGCGTTGCTATATTTCCTTTCTTTCTAGATGGAATGGCTCTGATGTACTCTTGTATGGTGGCTTGCATACATACTCATTTGTGTATGTAGTTGATCCTTCACTTTGCCGATTCGCCGTCTGAGTCCCGATGAATTGGAAGTGGTTGGGACGGCGAAAAGGTCTACCGTGAGTGGCTTTTGGGGCCCCACCGTACTATTTCAACCACTACCGTTCATCCAGCTTGTATCTAGGGCGTAATTCACCGAGGTAGTTACAATTGGTATCGAGCCATCCCGACCTTCGTGGTCTCGACCAAGCAGTCGTTGTCAGTCTAGCAAATATTTTGGTAGTTATGTATACTAGGGAAAAACAAAACGCGAGAGTAGGACAGCTTCCACTTTTCTTCTTACCCACCCACCCACCCTTTTCTGGTAAGGAAGTGTAACGTTTTCAATCCTCTTCTTAAAATTCAAACTAGGATTCACGTGTTCTGGGTTTCCGTAGTACCATAGGTTGTGTGTGTGTGTGTATAATTCCTTGTCTATCTGTTGCATCCAAGTTGTTATCTAATCAGCCTTTGGTTATCAATTGGTACATTCCATACCGATGGCTTTTGCAAACCGACATAATCATCTTACTCTTTGTATCCGACGTTATCTTGTTTGGGGTGTTCGTTTCCGTAGTTACTAATCTTTAGGTTTCAATCGTGAGAAGAAGGGGTTAGGATATGTGTTCCACTTGTTCATGTCTTGAGTAATGATTTGAGTGCGGGATGGAGTCGCGACCATACCACTACTCTTATCATTCGCTTTTGTATATTGAATCGGTAGAGTCACTAATCTTGATTCGTTAAGTAATTTTAGCATCTATTGGTATTTTAATGCGAAATTTGTGGAAAATTTCTCTTTGATATATTTGTGTACCACACTCCTTTTCAATCGTGTGCGATATGCTTAATATCTTCTAGGTGCTTTGAACTTTGTTGATATTTTAATATCATCTCGATAATTGTATCCTTTAATCTTGGTTAATTCCATCTTGGTACTATTTTGGATTATTATCATTCTCCATTATAATCTTGACTTGAGTTTTATATCAATCACGGATGGCTCCACCACGTCTTGATGAGGACATACCACGAACTAGGCTCCCGTTGTCAAACATCGCTAATGCTTTGGCGGCAATGCGTGAGAACCAGCAGCGCTTTGAGGAGAGTGTCAGGAGGAACGAGTTTGCTCCACTACCTCCACCTCCCAAGCGAGGAGACATCAAAAGCTTCCTGAAATTCAACCCTCGTCAGTTTGATGTTTCTGATCGACCACTGGACGCGGATGATTGGTTGCGTGAGATGTCAAGGTTGCTCGAGACTGCTGATGTTCCTGAGCAGGAGTGGGTCAAGTGTGCTACTCACCTTCTGAAGGGAGATGCAGCTCTCTGGTGGGAGAATTACTTGAAGGCAAGCTGCACGGGTTTTCAGCCTACTTGGGAAAGGTCCACTGCAGCTTTCAAAGAGCAGTTTCTCTCAGAGATTGTAATGGAAAGGATGAAGGAAGCATTTCTCAACCTTAAGCAGGGAAATGATAACGTCAACACCTACATCAGGAACTTCATGAATCTTTCTCGTTATGGTGGCGATGAGGTATCTGATGACAAGAAGAAGCAGAAGAGGTTCAGGCAAGGGCTCAATGCATCGATCAAGTATGCAATCACACATGCAAGGCCGGCATCTTTCCTGGAACTACAACACACAGCCCTGCAAGAGGAAGCAAGTAGGCAAGTGTTTGAGGAGTCCAAGAAACACAACCGGGATGCATCAAGCTCTTCAGTTATGGCAGCTCCTTCTAAGCGGCGTGTCTGGGTTCCTAACACCCCACCGTCGCTCCCGGCTCCACCAAGACCTGCAAGTTACGCGTCAAGGCCACCAAACTTCACCACTGCGGCTCCCAGGGGCTACAACAACCACTACCCTGGAGCGCCTGGCGGAGTCCCTGGCTACGTTGCTCCACGTCCACCTGGTGCTTGTTTCACATGTGGAGATCCTGGGAGCCGCAGTGGTGGAGTCCCTAGCTACGTTGCTCCACAACCACTACCCACTAGAACTGTCCGTTGAAGAACAAAGCTCTTCCTCCACCCCCACCAAGATCTGTAGCAAGCTCTCCTTTGGTTCGTGCACCACCACCTCGGGCTCTCAACATCAACACTAAGCCCGGGTCTACTGTTGCTCGTGCCAACTGCGTCAACGTCGCTCAAGCTGAGCATGCACCTGGAGTTGTGATGGGTATGCTTTCCGTTAACTCAGTCCCTGCACGAGTTCTGTTTGATTCTGGTGCATCGCATTCGTTTGTTTCTCACAAGTTTGCAAATGAGAATGAGTTAGCTATGGAACCTCTCCTTAAGCGGTTAATGGTCCTTTCTCCGGGAGCAAACATGAGGGTTGAGCATATCAGCCATGGCAATCAAATTGAGATTGGTGGCTCTTCGTTCTCGGCTTCCTTAATTGTTCTGGGCAATTCTGACATTGATGTCATCTTGGGCATGGATTGGTTAACGGCAAATGCAGTTGTGATTGATTGTGCTGAACGCTCAGTTTCTCTGAAGATTCCTGAAGGCCATATAGTATTTTCTCCAAGTCTGACTCCTGTTGTCCAGCTCTTTTCTTTGGCAGCTCTGAATGTTGATGCTATGAAAGCTATTCAGAGTGTACCGGTGGTCTGTGAGTTCCCAGATGTCTTTCCTGAAGAGTTGCCGGGTATGCCTCCGGATCGTGAGGTTGAGTTTGTAATTGAGCTTGAACCCGGAACGGCTCCTATCTCCAAGCGGCCTTATAAAATGGGTCCTTCTGAGTTGGCTGAACTCAAACGACAACTTGATGAACAAGAGAAGTTGGGTTTCATTCAACACAGTACTTCTTCTTGGGGTAGCCCAACAATCTTTGTGAAGAAGCGTGACATGACTGATAGACTTTGTGTTGACTATCGGGCTCTCAATGCTAAAACCATTAAGAACAAATATCCCCTCCCGCGGATTAATGATCTCTTGATCATTAGCTGGGCTGTGGTGTTCTCTAATTTGGACTTGAGAAGTGGTTATCACCAAATCAAGATTCGCAAGGAAGATGTGCCTAAAACAGCTTTCACCACCCACTATGGCCTGTATGAGTACACGGTCATGTCTTCGGTCTCACCAACGTTTGCTACCTTCTCGAGGCTGATGAACTCGGTTTTCATGGAGTACCTTGATAAGTTCGTTGTGGTCTATCTGGATGACATTACGGTCTATTCCAAGTCTAAGGAAGAGCATGAAGAACACTGCGGTGTGTCCTAAACAAGCTTCGTGAGAACCGCTTGTATGCAAAGTTCTCAAAGTGTGAGTTTTGGGCTGAAGTAACCTATCTAGGTCATGTCATCTGCCAAGGGCATTGCGATCAACCGGAAGCGTGAAGACAATTGTTGAATGGCTTCCTCTGTTAATGTCAAAGAAGTGCGTAGTTTTCTTGGTTTGGCTAGCTATTGCCGCCGTTCAGAACTTTTCGAAGATAGCGAAGCCTCTTACCGATCTCCTCAAGAAAGGCAAGAAATACCTGTGGACTCCTGCGTGTCAAGCAAGTTTTGAGACACTCAAAGAGAAGCTCACTTCCACACCAGTCTTGGTTCCTCCGGATACATCTAAGCCTTTCCAGATATTCTGCGACGCCTCTTTGCAAGGATTAGGTGCGGTCCTTATGCAAGAGAAACAGGTGGTTGCTTATGCCTCTCGTCAGTTGAAGACGCATGAGATCAACTACCCCACACATGACCTCGAGCTCGCAGCAGTTGTCTTTGCTTTGAAGCTATGGAGGCACTACTTGCTTGGGAACCGTTGTGAGATCTTTTCTGACCACAAGAGTTT
Organism: Avena longiglumis; assembly: GCA_030063025.1. NCBI lineage: Eukaryota > Viridiplantae > Streptophyta > Magnoliopsida > Poales > Poaceae > Avena > Avena longiglumis. The sequence goes on from CP125977.1 coordinate 484,047,596, forward strand.
GAAGTATATCTTCACTCAGCCTGATCTCAACCTTCGGCAGAGGAGATGGATTGAAGCAATCAATGACTTTGATGTGACCATCAACTACACTCCGGGCAAAGCTAATGTCATGGCCGATGCTCTTAGCCGTAAAGCTTATGTCAACAACCTCATGATGGAAGAACAACAGCCTCTCTTGTGCGAGGAATTCCGTCAGCTCAACCTGGAAGTTGTGGAACAAGGGCATCTCCTGAACCTTCTGGCTACTCCTCTCTTGGAAGAAAAGATTCGCTCTCGTCAGCTTGGTGATCCGCACACCAAAAAGATCATCTCTAAACTTGAGCTTCCGAAGTATGAGTCCTTCCACGTTGATGATCAAGGCACGCTTTTCTTTGAACACCGGATGTTTGTACCAAACTACCCGGGTTTGAGAGAGCAAGTTCTCAAGGAGGCGCATGATTCGGTTCTTTCTATCCATCCTGGCAGCACAAAGATGTACATGGACTTGAAAACACAATATTGGTGGCCTGGTTTGAAAGCGGTATTGTGCCAAGTATGTCTCGAGTGTGATGTCGCGCATGAGTGAAAGCTGTCCATCGAAACCTTCGGTCTTCTTCACCATTGAAACCTCCGGAATGGAAATGGGAGAAAGTAGAGATGGACTTCATCACCGGCTTTCCAAGGTCGCGAAGGGCAACAATGCAATCTTTGTTGTCATCGACAGGCTTTCTAAAGTGGCTCATTTCTTCCCGTCAAGGAAACAATTTATGGAATTCAGTTGGTGAGCTCTATATCAGAATTGTCTCTGTATGGGGTTCGCTTGAAATCAGTTCGACCGTGGAAGCATCTTCACTTCAAGTTCGGGAGAGTTTCCAAAATGCTCGGGAACAAAGTTGAACTTCAAGACTGCTTACCACCCTCGATCGCAGGACAAGTGGAAAGGATCAATCAGATTCGGAGGATATGCTTCGTGCTTGCGTCATCTCTTTTGGCATGAAGTGGGAGGAATGTCTTCCTTGCGAATTCTCCTACAACAACAACTTCAGAAGAGTCGAAGATGGCGCCATTTGAGGCTCTCTGGTCGCAAGTGCAGAACTCCGATTGGTTGGTCAGGTGCGGAGAAAGAATTTGGTTTGGCCCGACATCGTAACTCAAGCGGAGGAGAAGGTGCATATCATTCTTGAGAACACGAAGATTGCTCAAAGTCGTCGGAGAGCAATTATGACAGAAGCACGGACATGGTGTATGCCCTGGTGATCTCGTGTACCTTCGTGTCACTCCCATGAGAGGCACACACCGCTTGGTATCAAAGGAAAGTTGGCTCCTAGATACATCGGTCCTTTCAAGATTCGTGGTAGAAGAGGAGAAGTTGCTTATGCACTTGAGCTTAGGAAAAACTCAAAGTCCATGATGTTTTCCACATCTCTCACTCAAGTGCTTCAAAGATCCCGGCAGGACCGTGGATCATGAGCTAATCGATCTCCAAGAAGACCTGTCTTATCAAGAACACCCCACCAAAATCCTTGAGACCGCAGAACGAAGGACTCGCAACAAGTCCATCAAGTTCTGCAAGGTGCAGTGGTCACACCATTCTGTGGATGAAGCCACTTGGGAGCGTGAAGATGAACTCCGTGCCAACCATCCTACCCTCTTTATGTCTTCTTCTTCCTAGAATCTCGGGGCGAGATTCCTGTTTAGTGGGGGAGAGTTGTAGCATCTCAGTTGTCTAACACCTGTAATGCTACTTGATCTAGTAATAAAAGGGCCACTTCCTACATATAATTGTTGCATCATCATCATGTCATGCTCATGTCATCATGCCACCTTGCATTTGAGTATCATACAAAAACCCTTTTGTTTTGGTTATTATCTCATATGCATTAATATCTGTATTTGCCTCTTGATATTGTATTTGGTTCTTGATATATTGTTAAATGCCCAAGTTGATTTGGGGGCATATCTCTTATTGACTCCACCACCTTTTCTTCACCACCTTATATTCCACCATCCAACTAATATGAGCTTGGCATTTTAATTGAGTTTACCTCTAGCTCATGTGGGTTGGATGGATCTCTCTCCACTTCTTTTGCTTTCCCTTACTCCAACTTTGGGAGGATGCAAATAAACAAATGCCATGGAAGTTATTTTGTTTTCACAAGAGTAAACAAGGCATTAAATATTTTGCATGGGCCATGCAACCATCACCCTTGTTTTCTTTTCTTCCTTTTGCTTGTTCTTGTGGACCTTGTTTGTGATCTTGCTTGGTCTTGTTTAATGCATGTAAGCACCATGATCTACCCCATCCTAGCTAAACCTAATCTACACCTAATATAAACCAAACCCTAAACCCTACCCCCTCTAAACCCCATCCCTATCCATGCATGCACATGTGATCATGTGGGCATGTACAAGCCTTAACCCCTTCCCCCTCTCTCTAGCCCTACCACACCTTGTGCTTGATCATGTGATGCCCTTCATGTGCTAACTTGAGTCCCTCTCTTCTTACCCTCTCTCTCACCCTCTAGCTAACCCTAGCTCGACCCCCCACATGCTCTACCCTCTCTCTCGGCCTCTCCTCTCTCTCTAGCATGTAGGCCCCACCTAGCCTCCCTTTTCTCTCTTGGCCGAGCTACCCTACCCAACCTATCAAACCCTAACCCGAGGCCACCCTCTAATCCAAAACCCTAGACCCGAGCCGACCCCTCTCTCCCTCTCTTCTCTCCCTGCCCTAGGGGCCCCCTCTAGACCTGCCTGCCTACCCCGAGCCCCCTCTCCACCCTAGCCTCGCCCTGGCCCAGCTGCAGCCTCACCTCCCTCCCCATGTGCCTGCCCTGCCGATCACGTGAGAGAGGGTGCAAAAAGGTGGCCGAGCCAACCTTCCCCTCCCCCACGCAACCTCACCTGCCCCTCTCGTTCTTATCCACCCCCTCGCCCCTCTAGCCTCCCCCAGATCCGCCCAGGCGCCTCGTCTCCTTCCTCTCCTCCTCTACCTAGCCTCGCCGGCCACCGTCGGTCTCCTTCTCCCCCCCCGTCGTTCCAGGAGGCGGGCGGCGTGTCGGCGAGGCGAAGAAGACCGCCGCCTGTACTGCAGGGCGAAGGAGGGCGCCCGATCGAGGAGCACCCGCGCCGCCCGACGAAGCCCTATCTCGCCGTTCCTCTGCCTCACCGTCGACCTGCTGCTCCCCTGCACGATCCGACCACACCAACACAACCGCGGTAAGCTCAGCTCCCTCCCAGACATCCTCGCCTTCGTCGTCGTTGTCTGGTCGCGCCGCGCGTTTCGTCGAGCGCCCTCGGGGTGCTGCCAGCGTGGGTGGTTTCCGGTGTACGCGCCCCTTAGAGCATCTCCAAGAGCATTTGTATATTGGATTGCTAAAAATCGGGTATAGGAAGAGGAGAGAGGAGGTTTAGCAATCCAAACACAAATATGCTTTCTCAGCCTTCCTATAATAGCAATTGCCAAAATTGTAGGACCCATCTGTCAATGGGTCTCTCTTTTAGTATAGATACATGTATATAGTTATAGCATTGTATACAGACTAAAACACATCGCATACACATGTATAAGTACATGACTGCACAAATACACGGTTGCACATACATGTACATTGTTGCACATACTAGGCCATATAAACATCACACACGCATACGGCCACACGTATACACACGTACGCACATACATGGCACACACAACACGCGTGTAACGGCCATGTATACACACGCACGCACGCAGCACACACTTACACATGCACGCATACACTACATCAGGCACGTACACTACATGTGTACTTGTACACTTCAAATTGCCAAAAAGGTTGGTCCCACATGTCAATGGAACAAATGGGAGGCAGGGGACCACTTTAGAGGGTTGCTAAAAAATTTAGCAATTTGGCATTGGATTGGCAAATATACAAAGTTGGCCACAACTTATAGGAAGCTTGCTAAAAAATTTCAGTGGGGGACCACTTATAGAAAGGCTGTTGGAGCAGTTTTTTTGGACTCAATTGGTAAAATAGCAATTGGGGCAAAATATAGCAATGCTCTTGGAGATGCTCTTAGCGCTTAGCTAGCCGTGCTCCCTCCTCCTGTCACCTAGCCCGAGCCACTGGCGGCCGCCTGTCGCAAGCCGAGGCGCGTTCGACCCCCAGCTCACACTGCGCCAGCTGTGCTCTGTTCCGTCAGGTGCAGAGAAGAAACACAGTGTGCATGTGGCACTTTGCGCATACCCCCCTGTGTTTTTGCCGTTCAACCCGCAGTCCCTTAGCCCACCCGTCAGCGTCGTTTGCACTTTTGCAAAAAGGCTCCTCGGGTTTGATTGTCTCAACCCGCAGTCCCTCCCTCTCCAGTGCGTGCGTGCGGTGCTGAGTCAGCACAGGGCACACCTGTCATCGATAGAGTCTGGGTTCCCCTGAGTATAAAAAGTATATATGTGTGTCTGTTTTAATTTAAACCTAATTCAAATTAGTTCAAATTCAAAACTAAATCTGTTTTCAAATAACTTTAAAAATATAAATCCAAATAATATAAATAATATATGTTTTTGAATCAGAAAAATGTAAGGATTTCAAATATGCTATTCAAATTACCTTTTGCACATTTAAAATTCCAAGTTGAGTAAAATTACCACAAATGCCACTGGAACTTAATAAATTAATAACTTTTGATTTATAACTCCGAATTTAACAAATGATATGTCTAAAATGATCAGCTCGATGAGACCTTTCTGTTTATTCTATCCATGAATTAAATTGCAGCATGCATCATATAAATATAAAGTATACAGCAACTATTATGACAATAAAATGGGACCAAAACCCCATAAAAATGTTACTTCTTGTGTTCTACACCTCACCCATGCCATGCTACTTTATTGCCATGCAACTTGTGCATCATTCATCATGGCATGATTGTTTGCTCGACGCATTTATTCCTATGCTTGTGCACTTTATTTATGTTGGCCCTTGTTTGTTTGGTTCTTCTTCGGATAGACTCTGAGCAGGGGATATATCAAGAGAACCAGGAGCACTACCCATATCCGTCTCTCGCCTCAACTAAGTTGCCAGGCAATCACTACCACATGATTGCATACATACAGTACCTATTGCCTCTATCTTATTCTTGCATCATTGAGTCGCGATTGCATTAAATTGAATCCCAAGTATTGCATAGCCTTTACTTTTAAACCCCACCAAGCTTGTTCCTCCATCCCATGAGCCATTACTACAGGAGTTGTTTGAGCCATGCGAGTCGTAGAACATCATGTGTAGGGTATGTGAGAGTCTGATGGATAACGAGATACCTAAGCAACTTAACCTGAGTAGTAATGGGATAACTAATGAAAGAGGCACCAGTGAGCAACATCTGCTATTTGGTTTTTCCTGCTCACTTGTGTCCCGTAAGACCCCGAGTACTTGATTCCTGTTCCAAGATTATTCGCGCTATCCACATCCGGGAGGCTTATGGGACCCCCCCAGCGAGCTTGATTCATCTTATTTCTTGGGGCCAAACTAGTTTGAGGTTTTATTTACTATCCTGTACTTATGCCATGCTTTCGCTTTATTTAAATTGTGCGACAGATAGCACCTCTTGTTTAGGATCGGGACACGATTCCGCGGTGTCGACAAGCCCTTTTGGGTTCCCAGTCGTTCACGACCGTCTACCCAAACCTTGAGTCCGTTTGAGTCGTAACTGCTATGGTAGCTTAATGGGGTGGCCCCCTGAAATATTTCTGAATCCTGTGATTGCTTTGTCGTGAAGGCCTCGTTGGGTTTTGATTTGGTTTTTCCGAGGTTGATCGAGCGTGTGTTGCTATTGGTGCACCCCGGCCGGGTAAAACTTTCTGAAAGCCGTGTCCGCGGTTATGGACGATTTGGAGCACAGTTTCTCGATCATAGACAAGCATAACTAAAGTACCGCTTTAATCTGACTAAGTAAATTGACTAGTAAATAGTGGAACACTCATGGAATGGTTAATAAAATTGCCAACAGATGGGGGGTTGTTCGTCCGCTTCCTCGTTGGTAAGCGAGGAGGAGGATGGATCTGATGAAATTACTGTCATAACTGTTGTCATTAATTCACGGACATCCGTCTATCATTGGTTAGGCGGATGGTTAGCGAGTATCTATAGAACTGCTAGGGTTTATCTTTGGCTGCAATTGCGTCACCCCAGGTTGTGTCCCCTTTAGAGGCATTAAGACTTGCTGAGTACCCTTAGGGTCTCACACGATAAATTATTGGTTCAGATGAACAGGTACACTCGCAGGACGGATACTGGGTGGAAGAGGCTGATGATGTGGGCAACGATCGTTCGGTTTAGAGATTCCGGGAACGGGGATCCGTGAGATCTGTGGGCGGAATGTGCTTACTTCTGTGGCATCTTATGCCGATTTGCTTCTTATCCGTACTCGGACTTGTTTGCCGCTTCCGCTTGATACTCTGATGTGTGATGTATGGGGAATTATCCTAAAATATTATATCTATCTAGGTCATTTGAATCTTGTCGTATGGCGTTGCTATATTTCCTTTCTTTCTAGATGGAATGGCTCTGATGTACTCTTGTATGGTGGCTTGCATACATACTCATTTGTGTATGTAGTTGATCCCTTCGCCTGCCGATTACGCCGCCCGTCTGGTCGATGAATTGGAAGTGGTTGGGACGGCCGAAAGGTCTACCCGTGAGTGGCTTTTGGGGCCCCACCGTACTATTTCAACCACTACCGTTCATCCAGGCTTGTATCTAGGAGCGTAATTCACCGAGGTAGTTACACACGTGCTCTTTACTTATGCACTTTACATTGTGATAGACTTCGTGCTTGAAGTAATATATATCTTGCTATCACTTTGTTGCTTGTATTGCTTAGCATAAGTTGTTGGTGCACATAGGTGAACCTTAGTTATTCTAGGTTGTGCTTAACAAAGTAAACACTAGTTTTATTCCGCCTTTGTTGAGCCACTCTAGGAAAAGTTTTAATCGCCTATTCACCCCCCTCTAGGCGACATCCGTATCCTTTCAATTGGTATTAGAGCTCGGTCTCTCATTTTAGGCTTGACCGCCTTGAGAGTAAAGATGTCGGCTAGGGGATTAGTGCACAATGACATGTTTATATTTGATGGCACAAATTATGATATATGGAAAAATTGCATGCTCATTCATTTTCGGGACATGGACCCAAATTTGGAGCGTATTGTAGATATGGGTTTTTCTCCTCCTATAGATTTTAAAAATCTATCTTGTGAGGATGAGAAAAACTTATATCTTGATGCTCAAGCTTCTAATGTGCTTGTTAATTCTTTGAGCTATGTAGTTACCTCCTCAATCATTCCTTTTTGGAGCGCTCATGAGTTATGGACAAAACTTCAAGATAAATATGTTGTGTCCAACATTATTGAGGATGATTGTGTTGCTTCCACTTCCGGTCGAGATGAGTTCTCATCCTCTACCACTTCACCAACATGTGACTTTTCACAAGGTAATGATATGGTGAGTGGTGATAGATATTGCAATTTGGATAATGTGCTTACTATTTGTAATCCTTCATCTCTATCTAGTTGCAATGATCTATCTTTGGACCCTAACACTTCTAGCACTACAAACTTCTTACGTGCTTGTGTTAATAGTCCTTGCATAACATGTAGAAATGACTTGAATAAATCTCATGATGATATGCTCATGTTGTCTTGTTGCCATGATAAAAATGCTTCTATTTCCTCTAGTGCTTGTGTTGCTAACCATGAAGAGGAAAATGAAGATTCTATGGGCCAAGACAAGGTCTTGAAGAGAGATACAAGTGCAATCTCATCATCACCTTCCTCCGATTCTCACATGTGCCTTATGGCTAAGGGAACAAAGGTAACCTCTTTGAATCCCATTGTATCTCATGATGATGATGATGAGGTTGAGAATGATAATGATGATTATAGAGGTAAGTATGATATTACCTCTATTAAGAAAATGGGAGAGGTTGTCTATAGAGCTCTCTTCAAAAATAAATTGCTTCCTCCAACTTTCTTGAAATCTTGAATTGTGCCATAGAAGGCAATGATCTTATTGAGGAGCAAGAAAACTTAATTGATGAAAAGTTTGCACTTGAGCGTGAGTATGCTAATGAAGTTGCACAACTAAAGGACTCCCTTGAAGAAGAACAAACCACCAAAGAATCTCTTGAGGAGACTTTTACTCTAGAATTATCTAGAGTAAAGGAATACCATGATAGAGAACTTGTGGTGGCTAACTCCTTCAAGATTAAAAATGATGAACTTGAAGTTGCTTATGCTAAACTTCTTGAGGATTTTAAGCACCTCAAAAATGGCTCTCGGGTCGTTAAGAGGGAGCTCATCAAACTCACCGAGTCACATGAGCAACTTAAAGCTTCATATTTAAAAGAGCTTGACAAGTTGCCCTCACCTCTTGTTAATAATAATGATGCTTGTGCTACTAACTCTATTTCTTGTGAAGCATCTATTTTGAAGGAGAATGTTGAGCTAAAGGCTCAACTTGCTTTGCTAACTAGCAACTATGGGAAATTAGAAGAAAGTCATGTTAAGCTCTCGAGCTCGCATGAGGATCTTCTAGTCTCCCATGGTAGGCTAAAGTTAGCTCATGAGGCCATCGTGTCAAAGGTAACATCTAGTGGGCCTCATGTGGACATTAGCACTATATCTACTCCAAATGTTATATTGCCATGTGCTAGTCCTTGTAATTCATCCCCTCATAACCATGCTCTATCTCGTGATGAATTACATTCCTTGCCTTGTTGCTCTAATAATGTAGCATCTACTTCCTCTAGTACTTTTGTTCAAACTAACCATGTAGAGGAAATCAAAGAGCTCAAGGCTCAATTCACTTCTTTGAAGAATGACTTGAAAAATGGTCACCAAGGGAAGGTTGCACTCAACAAAATCTTGATTGTGCAAAAATCCCCCAATGACAAGAGTGGGCTTGGATTCAACTCCAATGTCAAGAACAAGTCCACTATCAAGTTGAAGCACAAGGACAACAAGAAGAATGGACAAGATCAAGTCAAGAATCCGGCCAACATTGTTTGCTTCAAGTGCAAGGAAGAAGGGCACCATGTTAGATCTTGCCCATTGAAGAAAAAGCCTCTTAGTGTGAAGCAACAAGGGAAGCGGCCTCAAGCTCCACCTAAAGTCATTAATGGGCCTCTTCCTAAGAGGACTACTCGAGCTCTTCCTCGAGTTGTGGCTTCACCTAAGAAGAAAGATGGCAAGAGTAGAACTTGCTACATACGTCGTGAAAAGGGGCACATTTCTTCCTCATGCACTATTGGTATCTCCTCTTCCCATTCTATCTTGATTGATGATGTTTATTCACTTCGTAAGGATGAGGTTGGCAATGTGTTTGCCAAATTTGTTGGTGACCAATGTGGTGTCAAGAAAAGAACCATTTGGGTTTACAAGCCTATTGTGACTAACTTCTTAGGACCCAACTTGGTTGGGGACCAACAAGCCAAAACTTGATCAATGGGTGTGTTTTGGAGGGCATTGGAGTCTTGGCTACATTATGAAGAATTGAGGGATCTTCATTATTATATTTGTCAAGCCAAGTCATGTGGATTATATTGCTCCTATTATATTTCCAATGTTCCTCCTTGCGGTAACATATGCTTAACTCATTTCATTGAAAGTTACTCGCCCCCTTGTGCATGTGTTGGTTTTGTATCTTCCATGCTTTTGTACATGTTGTGCTTTCCACTTAATTATCTTGAGGTATCAATCATATTTGTGTATGATTAGGTGGAACTCCATGTATGTGTGTTTCTTGTGGTTGAGCCTTACTTGGTTATATTTGGTATCTTATTTGGCTCTTGTGAGAGATTTATGGATTATCCCATTTTGGGGGAGTGTTATGCTTGGGCATTCCACAATCCTAAAAATGTGTGTACATGAGGAATACCACCTAGTATTTATATTGGATTATTGTCTAGTCTCTATGTGGTATAATTCTCATGAGAAATTTAAGTTTTATAATGTCCATTAATTATCTCTATTTGTATCTTTTTTCCTCGTGTTGGTTTTATGGTAGTATCACATTATGGGGGAGTGATATGCTTAGTGCATATTACAATCCTAGAAAATGTGAACATTCGAGGTTGTGTCACTTAGAATTGATATTGATAATTATCTAGCTCCTACATGACACATTTGCTCATATAAGTTCCAATTTGCTTGAATGCCTTTATTGCTCATATTTTGGATCTTGTATGTGAGAGTATTTCTTGGTATGTGTTTCCTAATATTTAGATATCTATATCCTCATGGAAACCATTTACTTCAAGTTACTATAATCACTAGTGATTGTGTGACTATTGGAAGCTATCAAGAATCTCTTTCAAAGTATCAAGCTTAATTCTTATATTTTGTTATATGCTTCTTGTTGTGACTATGATCTTGGATATCCATGCAAGCTACCTTGGGAAAATTATTCCCAATATTTCTTGTCCTTGGACAATGAGTACTAAATTATGGTAGAATTTATTGATCATATTCACTTTGGCCTTTGCTTAATATTATCCTATCTTTGGCCAAGTAAAAGTATTGTGTGCTCCCATGTATTTCTTGCTACTTTTGGATCCTTTTATTTTTATTGGTATCCTCTTGTGTTTTATTTAATGTAGGTAGTAGTGATGATCTCATTTGGGTGCATTTTGCATTCAAAAACAAAATTCTATATAATGTACTACTTATGGGTGAGCTCTCCTATATTATCTAGAACAATCCTTTTATGCTTCTTAGTTTGATCCATATCGAGTTTTATGTGCTTGGATGCTCAATCTTTTCGTTTTGGTATTGTGTGTCATCATGAAAAGTTTGGGGAGTTTGGTTTCTTGTTGGAACCTTGCTCATTTTGGGAGTTGGTTTTGTCTCATTCCTTGTTTCATGTTTTGTCCAATTTTAGAATGAGATAAATCCTAGAGCATTTGTGTTTTTATATATCTTTTGCTCTTTGGCTTTTGCCTAGTTCATTTGTTGAACTTGTGATCTTTCATGTGTTGAATGGTTCTTTGATACAATTTGGACACCGCTTGTCTTGTCACACTCTTGTGTGTGCCATCTCGGTTTACTTGGTGTTTTTGTTCAAATTGTATCACATTTTTGGTTCTTGAAAGCCCAGTGCATGCATATTTACTATATGTTTATATTATGGCATGCTTGCTTTCTTTGATCCAATATATAGGGGAAACTTCACCAAATCCCATCGGCTAAGTTGTGCATGAAATTCAATTTCATATCAATATGCACATATTTATGTGGAGTCTCTCCTATGTATTGTAATTGCACTAACTACTTTGGACCCAATAAGTTTGGGGACCATTTTGTACTTAAATGTGTTTTAGGTACATTGGAGATATATTGGATGCTTGTCTCTCAATTTTGAAGAATTGATGCTTAGAAGAAAATTTGAGGCAAGCTATAGGATGATCAACGAATTCATATCCTCTACATCCTACCAATTATATCTCGGTAACAAGTATCTCTTTCTCATGCATATTTATATTGCTTCCAACCTTTTGTAGGTTGCATCTTGGCATGAATTTTTGTTATTGTATTTATTGTTGTATCTCTAGCCATGGTATTAAGAGGACTCTATATTGTATATGTGTATAAGTTGAGTTGAGTGCATATAATTGGGACTATACAAAATCATGCACATGATCCTCCAATCCCAAATATGTCAATCTAGCAATTTTATTGCCTATCATTTCATCAACTTCTTTCATGTGCAATAGTGAGATTTTGCTAGTCTATTTTATCTTATGATACTTGTTGACTTTCTCCATATATTCCAACTTTCTCCTTTTTCCCTTGGTGATAGTTGTAATATATGCAGTGTGTTGGTGTTTGAAGTTCATTAATGTACAATAAGATAGATTTGAGCCTTTGGCCATGCTTTGAAGCAAAAATCTTATTGGTATATATTACGACTTCATTTTTGCTTTTCATATGCCTTCTTGTATATCTTCTTTATGTGTGCATATTTCTTTGTTGGCATATGTCTCTGTGATGTTTTCCACTTATAGACATATACACATGTGAGAAGATAATTTTAGTTGATTTTTAATCCTTGGAGACCACCTTTCTATTCCTTTTGATTCTTCAGTGGCTTCCAAATTTAATTTCCTATGAGTGTTAGTTCATCTTGTTTGCATATTTGGGCACTCATATTTGTTCTCTCATGCCTTGCATTGTTAAATAAACTTGGATGAGTGAGGATTCCATGATTATGCACCTTGTTCCCAAATACAATTATCATAATTGGTGCATTATCTTTGGGGAGCTCATCTAATTCATTTAATAATGCTCATTTGTCTTATTTATCATTTATTGTGCCTTAAATGTTTATGGAGAAGTGAGGATTCCATATTTGTGCATTTTTGTATTGAAATACAACGATTCTAAAGTGTGCACAAATCTTGGGGAACTTCTCTATTTTATTTAAGCATTTATTTGATCTTTCATTTGATGTGTTTAAAATGTTTATGGAGGGGTGAGGATTCCATATTTGTACATTTTTTGTATTGAAATATACCGATTTTAAAGTATGCACAAATCTTGGGGAGCTTCTCTATTTTCTATTTCAAACACTCTTTTGCTCATATCATAACATCTTGTTGTTTCCCATTTGGACTCATTTGTTGTTTTGAATTGGTTGTCGGACCTTTTAATTGCTGGCATCATTTGGCTTTATTTTGGCAATCTTCGGGTCCTCGATATAGTCCTACTCCCTCCCAAGTATTCATCATTGGATATGTGCGAAGGCACACCTTTGGAGGAATTATTACTATATTTGCCTTCTAGAACTTGTCACCCATTTCGGCAATCGATGCCAATGGGGGAGAAGTTTTAGAGGGTTTAAGGGAAGTTGGTTGATGCATTGAGTTTGTTCTTAAGCATTTGCCTTTCATGCTCTTGCATCTTTATTGTTGCTTAGCATGTTTTATATATAGAGGAAACTCCACGAATGATAATGATTGGCAATATATGCAATGAAATTCAAGTTCATCACACATGCATAGATTGTGGGGGAGTTTGCTCTATATATGGTGGTGGTACCAATAGCACATACTTTTGTAGTATTTGATATTGGTATTACCATCTTATTCATTAAAATTCCTTATATAAACCCTCTTAAAGGGATTGTCATCAATTACCAAAATGGGGGAGATTGAAAGAACATGTGGGCCTCCATGTGTGGTTTTGGTAATTAATGACAATCTTTATGGACTAATGTGTGTATTAAGTTATACTTGTAGGAATTGTCCATTGGCATCGCTTGGAGCTTGTGTCGGCTTCAAGGTCGATGAAATGAGAAGAAGGTATGTTGTGCAAGCTCAAAATGTGCAATCTTTAGAAGATCTCATGTTTGATGCTTTCCATCCTCGGTGATCATGGATAGATGATGAGGAATCAAGAAAGGCGTTCAATCTTGAGAAGGTAAAGATCGTCTACATCGAGCTGAAGTGGAATGCTCAAGGCAATGGTATAATCTTGATAGGTTTTCCCTTTTTCCGGTCTTATATTGTTAGTGGAAGACCGTGTTTAGGATAGATAACCGTACTATCAAGAGGGGCTCTTGAATGAGTAACTCGATCACATTGTTCGGAGAGAGCTCAAACCTTTGCATACTTGCATCATCGTATTTGGTTGTTATTTGGTCTTATCCATGTGAGGATATAGAGCTTGTGGTAATCTCCATAACAAGCTCTTGTTCATCAAAATCAGATCCCTCTTTTATATCTTATTGCGATTTTGATCTATGAGGTTTTTCGGTTTCTCACCAAGTGAGTTATCTCACATTATTATACTTGATACATTCTCACTTGGTGATAACCAATATTTTCACCTTTTATAGGGAAGCTCATGTCGTCCTCTTTGCAACGCAATTGGAATCGGGTCGATCGGAGTTACCAATCAAAAGTTATAGCCGTTTGAATATCTGCTGGTATCCTAGGTACCAAAATGCGGTAGTACCGCATTTTAGTACCTAGCAAGGCAGAAGGTTTTGGAAAGTTGCCAAAATCCACTGCCGGGCTAGGTACCAAAAAGCGGTAGTACCGCATTTTAGTACCTAGCACGGAAGAAGGTTTTTTACTTTGTCATTTGGATCTATCCTCCCTTGCTGGACTATGATGTTTCTTTGCATGATCTTTTAGAGGTTGTTGTCCTCTTCGAAACAAGCCCAAGATCATCGAAATCGGAGTCCGGATGCAAAAGTTATGGCTGTTTTCGTTCTGTGATGACCGGTAGTACCGGACCAGGATCCGGTAGTACCGGGTTCCGGTAGTACCGCATTTTGGTACCGGGGAGCGTAGAGAAAAAATGCGTTTGGAGCCCCAGGAACCCCAGGAAATGTCCGGTAGTGCCGGGAAAGTCCGGTAGTACCGGGAAAAAGTCCGATAATCCGGAATCGCGTTTTGGGCTGCAACAGTTGGATTTTGGAGGGACCTATATAAGGGGCCTTCTTCCCCAATGGTTCCTCAACCATTCTTGCAAGTTTTCCCCTCCATTGTCGACCTTCTTGAGCTTGCTTTCTCTAAATCCCTCTGATGATTCTTGCATATTCTTGAGGGATTTGAAAGAGGAGATCTAGATCTACAATCCCACCAATCAATCTCTCCTCTAAGTGAGGGGAACATATTGGGATCTAGATCTTGGAGTCTTTTGTGGATTTCCTCCATTGTTCTTCCTCCCTTATTCCCCCATAAGCTTTTGTAGCTTTGGTGGAATTTGGGAGAGAAGGATTTGAACACCTTTGTGGTGTTCTTGCCATTTGCATTTGGTGCATCGGTTTGAGTTCTCCTCGGAGGATTTGGTTTGAGTTGCTCATTCGAGCTTGTCCCTCTTGGGTTCTTGGAACCCTAGACGGTTTTGTGGCCTTGGTGGCATTGTGGCCTTGGTGACATTTGTTGGGAGCCTCCAATTAAGTTGTGGAGAAGTGCCCCAACCTTGTGAGATGTTCCGGTTGCCACCGACAAGTGCACCAATAGTGGAAGCGTGGATCAATCCCGCTGGGGTGAGATTCACCGGAGAATAAGGGAGGCCTTTTGTGGCGTTGGTGGTTTGATACCATCCCCTCTCCAAACGAGACGTACTCCATGTTGGGAGGAACTCGGTAAAATACCGGTGTCCCCGCGTGCCTCGGTTATCTCTATACCCGAGCTCTTTACTTATGCACTTTACATTGTGATAGGCTTCGTGCTTGGAGTAATATATATCTTGCTATCACTTTGTTGCTTGTATATCTTAGCATAAGTTGTTGGTGCACATAGGTGAACCTTAGTTATTCTAGGTTGTGCTTAACAAATTAAACACTAGTTTTATTCCGCCTTTGTTGAGCCACTCTAGGAAAAGTTTTAATCGCCTATTCACCCCCCCTCTAGGCGACATCCGTATCCTTTCAACCTCTCTCTTCCCCGACAGCTTGTAGGAACGGTGTTGAACATCGTAGTGAGGATAGAGAAGATCCATCCTAGTGGCACAAAGAAACAATAAAAACAATAGAAACAATAAATCTCACATGTCATACTTGTAAACATTAGAAACAATAATTTCCACTCTACCTATAATTATTCTCACATGAACAAATAGTCCATCCTACTCTACCATTAATTTGTACTCTACCTATAGTTCTATCTTTACAAGTATGACATCCTACTCTACCTATAATTTTCACACTAACAAATATTTCAAACTATCCCATAGAACCTAGGGTTTCACTATACCGTAGAACCTAGGGTTTCACTATCCATCTTACAAGTATTCCTGAACCTAAAGATCAAGTAATCATGACCATGATTCATATTAATTTCACTATCCCATACAATCTAGGGTTCACCAAAAATTGGAAATAAAAGGAAGAAATTTGTGGATGGAATTGAGAGGATTTATAGAGAATACCTGGTGGAGGGGATTGGGAGAACAATTCTTGGAAGAAATCTCCAGATCTGGCTGATTATGTGAGTAGGATCAAGTGGGGGTGGAACCCTAGCCACCATGCTTCCTTCTCTGTTCTTGGCTAGGAGATGAATGAGGGTTCGGGGCTGGGGCGGCCGCGTGCGCTGATAGTAGTTGTAAAGTGCGGCACCAACCGACATGGCGTTGCACTACACAGTATGGCGCCATACGGCGTGACACCGCACTTACGAAACCGGGGCCCACGAGGCCACGACGAGGCCACGCTGGCAGGTGTGCGGCGCCATTAACCATGGCGTTGCGCTTCAGGGTGCGGCGCCACCCGTGATGGTGTTGCAAAAAGGGTTAGTACCGTGAAATAGTTTTGGCCAGAGTTCATTTCATAAAATTGTTTTAAATAGGGGTTATTTTTTGGTCAAATTGCCACGAGATGAGAGCGTCGTATTTGGGCAACTTGCCCTAAAATAGAATAGTCCGACGAGTGTCTTCTGGTCAGAGATTCTCCAACTTCAATTTTATGTGATTCCGGCCTTCAACGTCGACAACATGATGATGTCATACGAAATGTGCGTTGAGTTCAACGACCGGGTTCTCAATTATAGGAGTGGACAACTCATACTCCATGTTCGCCAAGTTTATGCAAGTTCTTTAGTTGTTCTTTCCATCTATATGGTCGAAAATCAAGATGCAAAAGGTGAACTGCTTGGATGTAAGTTTCAGCTTTGTCTTAGACTTTTAGTGCTATTAGTCTTTGATTCAGCTTGTTTAATATGAAGAGCTATATTTGAAATAATATCTGATTGTCTACTCGAATAAATGAAGAAACAATAATCCGCTCTAGAGGCGGCAAGCCTTGCCTGATCCACATGTAGGTATGTTAAGTTGGCTTATGACGTTCATAACGAGCCAAAAGTTTAGTTTTATATAGTGTCAGTTCGATACAAAGAAGACATAGCTCTCGATTTGACTTTCTTGAGCATCTATACATAACATGGCATTGAATTTTAATTTGGTCAAGGATTTACACCTTCATTTTTTATTACTCCGTCCGTCCCGGTTTAAAGAACACAATTTGCAAATCATGCAATCCCAAAATACTTAGACACAAAAGCATTTAATCTCTGTAATTACTCCAGCGTGAAAAGAACAAACCGCTTGCATGCACATGTGTGAACAAATGTGAACGCTTTTCTAACTTTTTTCTCCTAATGCATGTTCTACTTTATGCTATTAAATGAACCAATTAGATGACACCTAGGACCCAGAGAATTGCAAATTGTGTCATTTAAACCGGAATGGAGGGAGTATGCTGTTCTGGATTGATAATAAGGCGATGTCATCCAAAGGTGTGTCTCTCGTCACGATTTGAGTTCAACAGGACTAGGTTCTCAATTATTCGAGTGGACGTCAGGAGAGTTTTTTAACATTTAAGTCTAATCATTTTCTATAATACATTGGTATTGGGTGTACACCCTTTAGGCCATTATGTTGCGGCCACAGATGCATGATCTTTTACTCGACTCATAGGAATAGGAAATAGTTTAAGGTAGTTCCTCAAAACAGGCATACGCCCCAGTCACCTAGCTTTATAAATAAAGCAGCATCCATAATTTAAGGTAGTTTACGTGGGCATGTTCAATGTTCTATATTTTCTTCATCCAAGCAGTGGTGAAAACCTCAAAGAATATTGATGTCACTTTTAACTTTTTTGCTGATCTTTAGCATTGGCCTTTGTTTCCAGTCTGTTGGACATGAAATCATATATTTATTAATAAATAATAACGGGTTGTTTACTCAGAAAGGATAAAAACAACATGCCCGCCAGAGGCCGCAAGGCCTCCATGGTGTCCGGGTGTAGGTATGCTAAGTTTGCTAATGATGCTTATGAGTCAGGAGTTCACTCCACTAGAGGAAAAAGGGCTATCCGTTCGCGACCCCTCGGAGCATTAGTCCCGGTTGCGCCACCAACCGGGACTAATGCTGGCACGCGTCCCGGTTGGAGCGGGCGCGGGGCCAGGGGGCATGCGTTCCGGTTGGTAAGGGGGCATGCGTCCTAGTTGGAGCCACCAACCGGGACTAAAGGTTTGGCCACGTGGCGTGTACGACCTTTAGTCCCTTGTTTGGCTCCAACCGACTAAAGACCCCGCCTCTATAAATGCATCGCCCCCTCTGCCTCCACTGCTTTTTCGAATGGTGGAAGGTGTGAGGGGTGCTAGTTTTTCTCATGCATGCATTGAAGGTGTTTGTTGAAATGTTTGAGTGAATAATCCCGTTGAATTTCTCATAGAACAAAAATATAGAAGGTGTCCGAGACGCACTTGAGCTTTCTCCTCTTTATTTCCCTCGATCGAGGTTAGCAATCTTATCTTTTCTAGGTCATTGATACAATTCATGTGTCGGTGTGAATTGGTTATTTCACTATTTATGATGTCCTGTTTTTTGATAAACTTACTTATATGATGCAGATGAACGGTCGGGAATGGATGTACGGTGACCGGCGGGTAACCGGGTATATCAAAAGCGTGGATAAATTTATCGATGTGGCTACGGCAAACAAAGAGAATGGATTTATACGTTGTCCATGTGTTCAATGTCGGAACAACGAGTACTCTTCCTCGAAAATCATTCGCGGCCACCTGATTATGAAAGGTTTCATGCCCAACTATAATTGCTGGACCAAGCACGGGGAAAGAGGGGTTATGATGGAAGATGGTGAAGAAGAAGATGATGATAACAACTATCATCATATGTTTCAATACAGTTGATACCGCAATGGAAGACAATGGAGAGGAAAGAGGTGAAGAACGGGCATCGATGAGCCGGTGATGAACTTGGTAGGGTCATTTCGATGCAAAGCGAGACCGTGAAATGTAAAATGAGAAGTTGAAGTTAGAGGGCATGTTAGAAGATCACAAGAAATTGTTGTACCCAAATTGTGAAGATGGCAAGACAAAGCTCGGTACCACCTTTGGAATTGTTGCGATGGAAGGCGAGTGTGGTCTAATGACTCCTCATTTGAAAAGATGCTGAAAATAATGAAGCCAAGTTTCCAAAACATAACGAACTTCCCGAGAGTACCTACGAAGCAAAGAAGACTCTCTCCTCCGGGATTAGATGTGCAAAAGATACATGCATGCATTAATGATCGCATCCTCTACCATGTAAGGAGTATGAGAATTTAGATAAATGCCGGTATGCAACGCGTTCGGTATAAGATCGACGAGATGACCTGGTGATGTTGAGGGAGAGCCCCTCCTAAGAGGGTTCTGCTAAGGTTATGTGGTATGCTCCTATAATACCAAGGTTGAAACGCATGTTCGTAAACAAAGAGCATGCCAAAGTTGTTGCGATGGCACAAAGAAGACCGTAAGAAAGACGGAAGTTGAGACACCTGGCGATGGGTCACAGTGGAGAAAAATCGAGAGAGACTTCCCAGACTTTGCAGGTGACGCAAGGAACTTATGGTTTGGTCTAAGTACGGATGGCATGAATCCTTTTGGGGAGCAAAGCTGCAGTCACATCACCTGGCCCGTGACTCTATGTATCTATAACCTGCCTCCTTGGTTGTGCATGAAACGTAAGTTCATTATGATGCCAGTGCTCATCCAAGGCCCGAAGCAACCGGGCAACGACATTGATGTGTACCTTAGGCCATTAGTTGAAGAACTCTTACAGTTGTGGGGCAAACCAGGTGTACGTGCGTGGGATGAGAACAAACATGAGCCATTTAATCTACGAGGGTTGTTATTCGTAACCATCAATGATTGACCTGCTCTTAGTAACCTTTCAGGACAGACAAACAAAGGATATAGGGCATGCACCCACTGTTTATATAAGACCGAAGGTACATATTTGCATAAATGCAAGAAGATTGTGTACCTGGCGAATCGACGATTTCTTCCGACCAATCATCCCGTAAGAAAGAAAGGCAAGCATTTCAAAGGTGAGGCAGATCACCGGAAGAAGCCTGAACTCCCTGCTGGTGATGATGTATTTGGTATGGTCAAGGACATAGAAGTAATATTTGGAAAGGGTCCCGACGGTAAATCAGTTCCGAACGACGTCGCTACAGGACACGCACCCATGTGGAAGAAGAAATCTATATTTTGGGAGCTGCCATATTGGAAAGTCCTGCGTGTCCGCTCTTCAATCGACGTGATGCACGTGACGAAGAATCTCTGCGTGAACCTGCTAGGATTCCTAGGCGTGTATGGGAAGACAAAAGATACACCAAGCACGGAGGACCAACAAATTATGAAAGACCCAAAGAACATGCATACAGATAACAAGACGGATAAAGGGCATCACTTAAGTCGTGCCAGCTATGCTCTTACCAAAGCAGAGAAGGAAATCTTTTTTGAAGTCCTTTACAGTATCAAGGTGCCGTCGGGCTTCTCATCTAATATAAAGGGGATAATAAATATGGTAGAGAAAAAGTTCCAAAACTTGAAGTCTCATGACTGTCACGTGATTATGATGCAGTTGCTTCCGATTGCATTGAGGGGGCTTCTACCGGAAAATGTTCGAGTACCCATTGTGAAGCTGTGTGCATTCCTCAATGCAATATCTCAAAAGGTAATCAATCCAGATATTCTGCCAAGGTTACAGAAGGATGTGGTACAATGTCTTGTTAGTTTTGAATTGGTGTTCCCACCATCCTTCTTCAATATTATGACGCATCTCCTGGTTCATCTAGTGGAAGAGATTACCATTCTCGGTCCAGTATTTCTGCACCATATGTTCCCCTTTGAGAGGTTCATGGGAGTCTTAAATAAATATGTTCATAACCGTGCTAGACCATAAGGAAGCATCTCCAAGGGATATGGAACAGAGGAGGTCATTGAGTTTTGTGTTGACTTTATTCCTGACCTTAAGCCGATTAGTGTTTCTGACTCACGGCATGAGGGAAGACTAAGTGGAAATGGCACGCTGGGAAAGAAAGCAATGATATGTAGGGACGGGGATTCTTTCACTAAAGCACACTACACGGTTCTACATAATTCCACCTTGGCAGCTCCGTATATCAAGGAACACAAGAATATTGTACGCTCCAAAAACCCGGGGAAGCCTGAATCATGGATTAAAGATGAACACATGAAGTCTTTCGGTGGTTGGATGCGGACACATCTCTTGAATGACACCACTGTTGGAGATCAGCTATACTTGTTGGCCGCGTCACCATCTTCTACTGTATTGAATTTCCAAGGGTACGAAATAAATGGGAATACATTCTACACGATCGCCCAAGATAAAAAGAGCACCAACCAAAATAGTGGTGTCCGCTTTGATGCAATAGACGAGAATGGACAAAAGGACACATATTATGGTTACATGGAGGAGATATGGGAACTAGACTATGGAGTCTCTTTTAAGGTCCCTTTGTTTCGCTGCAAATGGGTCAACCTGAATGGGGAAGGGTAAAGATAGACCAGTTATGCGGAATGACAACAAGGATCTCAACAATCTTGGTTATAGAGATGAACCATTCGTCCTAGCCAATGATGTGTCTCGGGTTTTCTATGTGAAGGACATGTCCTCCGCATCAAAAAAGAAAAATATGCAAACGAATACATCATATGATGAGCCAAAGCGTCACATAGTTCTTTCAGGGAAAAGAAACATCGTGGGAATCGAGGACAAGACAAACATGTCAGAAGATTATACTAAGTTTGATGAAATTCCGCCCTTCACAGTGAAAATTGACCCAAGCATTCCGTTAAGTAAAGAAGATGCTCCATGGTTACGTCTGAAGCGGTCATAAGGAATGACATATGCCAAGAAGTTCATGCTCATATTATGTAACTCTAGTTCATGTATTTCGCGGTTTGTGGCTTGACCGAAGGATATCTTTCGCGGTTTGTGGCCTTTAGTCCCGGTTTTGTAGTCTCAGTTTTTAATATTAATAAATGTCTTGAGTGTTAGTCCCGTTTTGTGGCTAGACCGGGAGTGCCTCTATGACCAGTTTCTTGGAGATGCCGGAGGACTGGGCTCCGTCGGCATCTCCCTGAAACTGGTCGAGTGGTGTCCTGCTCTCGAAAACCATCTTGCAGCTTGTAACTTCACTAACTAGATCAATACTCGAGCTAACTAATTTCACATATTAGGAGTGCCTCTATGACCAGTTTTCTGAGATGCCGGAGGACTCCGTCGACATCTCCCTCAAACTGTCCGCAGTGGTGTCCTGCTCTCGAAAACCATCTTGCAGCTTGTAACTTCACTAAGTAGATCAATACGCCTGAGCTAACTAATTTCACATATTAGAGTGCCTCTATGACCAGCTCGGAGATGCCGAGGACTGGGCTCGTGAGGCATCTCCTTGAAACTGGCCGTAGTGGTGTCCTCGCTCTCTAAAACCATCTTGGAGATGCCTCAAACTGGCTGGAGGACTGGACTCACAAGGATGCATATTTATAGTACAAGCAGCTCGGCATAATGTCGACACTCACCCCTATTATTAGTGCTGACTCATCTTTAGTCCCGGTTGGTGTCTCCAACCGGGACTAAAGGTTCATCTTTAGTCCCGGTTGGTGACACCATCCGGGACAAGGTACAAGCCGCACGACATAATGTCGACACTCACCCCTATTATTAGTGTTGTGCGCCCACTGCAGAATCCTTCGATGGTTAGTTTCTCCAACCGGGACTAAATATGAACCCTCTCTTTATATAGGCATTTCCCTCTATTTATTAGGTAACACTTAAGACATTTATTAATATTAAAAACCGGGATAAACCGGGACTAGCTAACACTCAGGACTAAAGCCGACCCCTTTAGTCATAATCATGCCTAGTCCTATAGTACAGAGCTTCAGGGTCTTCATCGTCGTCGTCATCATCATCGTCATCGTTACCTGCCACTCTGGGGATCCTCAGCCCATCCATGGCATATACCAGGGGCCATTCTAGCCTTGGATTCACGGCGGGTGGGAGAGGGGTCTCCTGGAAGAAGATGCCGCTACCGCCGGGACAGTGTGGGGCCTGTGGCGGCTGGACTCGTGGTCACCGTATGCGAGGATGGTCTCCCCCGGCGATGTAGCGCATCACTTCGATGATAGTACGTTCGCCACCACCATGCATTTACGGCTTCGTTGTGGTTCACCGGTGGCGGGCCATCACCCTCGTACCTGGCGAGCTCCCTTTCCCGCCTATTAGCGAAGAAGGCATTCCAGGTGTCGTAGTTGTCGGGATCCCACTAGGGATCCATCCGCTGGTCCGGCGTGAGCTCATGGTAGAAGTGGTTTGTGATGGCCGCCTAGCGTGCGGAACCTTGAGGGACAGAGGACAGAACCCTCCAATGCCAAGATCCAATGGCGGGCGGCGCCAGAGTCTTGGACAAGGTAGTTGAGGCGCACCGGTCTCCTCGAGGGTCAGAATGGCCCAGTAGGCGTTGTCCATTGTTCTAAGAGAGGAAGGTGTGGATGTGTGGATAGCCATGACACGATCATCCTAAATATAGAGGGAAAGGGCGGGAAAACTTGGCATGAAGCTTTGGGAAATGGCGGGAAATATCTTTAGTCCCGGTTAGTGACTACATCCGGGACTAAAAGCTCTAGTCGAAAGGAAAGGGCGGGAAAACTTGGCGGGAAGAGGTGGGAAATGGCGGAAAATATTTTTAGTCCCAGTTTGTTACTACATCCGGGACTAAATGTGTGACGAACAATGATCATGTTTCGAAAAAACCTTCACAAAATGACCTATCATGTTCGAGGTTTCATGGCTTTTTCGGTCCAAATGACCGATGTTATGTGCTGAATCACGACATAGTTTGTGATGTTGTGCCCATATTATGCATGTGTGTGGACATTGGTATGGAGAACAATGTTGCAGGAGGAAGTTTTCCTTTTTGTCGCACGGAAAAGCCCTTTTCCATTTTCCGAGCGCAAAAAACGGGTCATTTTGTGAAGTAACCACCAAAATGCCGTTTCACAATGCTACCGTCCCATTTTCCTAAAATACTAGACCACCTTACATGGACTATCTCCCAACCGGTACATCTCAAACCTTTTCGTCCATCCCGGGTAAAAAGGACAAATGTCTGCCGAATCGGCAGGAAGTGGGTCCGGTTTGTACTACAGGTACATGATCTATCTCCCGTGATTTTTTGAAAAAATCATTTTTAGACTCGCAATATGTGGTTTCTTCAGAGATCCAATGCAAGTTCTAACAATGCTCGTCCCCTATCTTCATGCACACCGGTTCAACCATAGTTAGAAATTCAGATAATTCAAAACGGGCATAATAAATTCAAAAAAAATTCGAACAATGAAAATACTTCGCTTGGTGTCATATTTTGTTACATAGTTGAAAGGAAAAATACCAGACTTGGTATATTGATCATGTTTCGAAAAAACCTTCACAAAATGACCTATCATGTTCGAGGTTTCATGGCTTTCGGTCCAAATGACCGATGTTATGTGCTGAATCACGGCATAGTTTGTGATGTTGTGCCCATATTATGCATGTGTGTGGACATTGGTATGGAGAACAATGTTGCAGGAGGAAGTTTTCCTTTTTGTCGCACGGAAAAGCCCTTTTCCATTTTCCGAGCGCAAAAAACGGGTCGTTTTGTGAAGTAACCACCAAAATTCCGTTTCACAATGCTACCGTCCCATTTTCCTAAAATACTAGACCACCTTACATGGACTATCTCTCAACCGGTACATCTCAAACCTTTTCGTCCATCCCGGGTAAAAAGGACAAATGTCTGCCGAATCGGTAGGAAGTGGGTCCGGTTTGTACTACAGGTACATGATCTATCGCCCGTGATTTTTTTAAAAAATCATTTTTAGACTCGCAATATGTGGTTTCTTCAGATATCCAATGCAAGTTCTAACGATGCTCGTCCCCTATCTTCATGCACACCGGTTCAACCATAGTTAGAAATTTAGATAATTCAAAATGGGCATAATAAATTCAAAAAAAATCCGAACAATGAAAATCCTTCGCTTGGTGTCATATTTTGTTACATAGTTGAAAGGAAAAATGCCAGACTTGGTATATTGATCATGTTTCGAAAAAACCTTCACAAAATGACCTATCATGTTCGAGGTTTCATGGCTTTCGGTCCAAATGACCGATGTTATGTGCTGAATCACGACATAGTTTGTGATGTTGTGCCCATATTATGCATGTGTGTGGACATTGGTATGGAGAACAATGTTGCAGGAGGAAGTTTTCCTTTTTGTCGCACGGAAAATCCCTTTTCCATTTTCCGAGCGCAAAAACAGTCGCTTTTGTGAAGTAACCACCAAAATGCCGTTTCACAATGCTACCGTCCCATTTTCCTAAAATACTAGACCACCTTACATGGACTATCTCCCAACCGGTACATCTCAAACCTTTTCGTCCATCCCGGTAAAAGGACAAATGTCCGAATCGGCAGAAGTGGTCCGGTTTGTACTACAGTACATAATCTATCGCCGTGATTTTTAAAAAATCATTTTAGACTCGCAATATGTGGTTTCTTCAGAGATCCAATGCAAGTTCTAACGATGCTCGTCCCTATCTTCATGCACACCGATTCGACCATAGTTAGAAATTCGTATAATTCAAAACGGGCATAATAAATTCAAAAAATCCGAACAATGAAAATTCTTTGCTTGGTGTCATATTTTGTTACATAGTTGAAAGGAAAAATACCGACTTGGTATATTGATCATGTTTCAAAAACCTTCACAAAATGACCTATCATGTTCGAGGTTTCATGGCTTTCGTCCAAATGACCGATGTTATGTCTTGAATCACGGCATAGTTTGTGATGTTGTACCCATATTATGCATGTGTGTGGACATTGGTATGGAGAACAATGTTGCAGAGGAAGTTCTCCTTTTTGTCGCACGAAAAGCCCTTTTCCATTTTCCGAGCGCAAAAACGGGTCGCTTTGTGAAGTAACCACCAAAATGCCGCTTCACAATGCTACCGCCCTATTTTTCCTAAAATACTAGACCACCTTACATGGACTATATCCCAACCCAGACATCTCAAACCTTTTCGTCCATCCCGTAAAAGGACAAATGTCTGAATCGGTAGGAAGTGGGTCCGGTTTGTACTATAGGTACATGATCTATCGCCCGTGATTTTTTGAAAAAATCATTTTTAGACACGCAATATGTGGATTCTTCAGAGATCCAATGCAAGTTATAACGATGCTCGTCCCCTATCTTCATTTTAAAAGGTTACATTAATTATTTTTTAAAAATAGAAAATGGTTTTGGATTATTTATTCAAATCCATACACTTCTTATGTTTAAAGTTTTTCTAAATTCCAAATTAATATTCAAAAATATAAGTTAATTCATTTTAAAAGGTTACATTAATTATTTTTTAGAAATAGAAAATGGTTTTGGATTATTTATTCAAATCCATACACTTCTTATGTTTAAAGTTTTTCTAAATTCCAAATTAATATTCAAAAATATAAGTTAATTCATTTTAAAATGTTACATTAATTATTTTTTAGAAATAGAAAATGGTTTTGGATTATTTATTCAAATCCATACACTTCTTATGTTTAAAGTTTTTCTAAATTCCAAATTGATATTAAAAAAATATAAGTTAATTCATTTTTAATTGTAAATGGTTACATTAATTGTTTTTTAAACAGAAAATGGTTTTGAATTATTTATTCAAATCCAAACACTTTTTATGTTTAAAGTTTTTCTAAATTCCAAATTAATATTCAAAAATATAAGTTAATTAATTTTAAATGGTTACATTAATTATTTTTTAAAAATAGAAATTGGTTTTGGATTATTTATTCAAATCCATACATTTCTTATGTTTAAGGTTTTTCTAAATTCCAAATTAATATTTAAAAAATATAAGTTATTTCATTATTAATTTTAAATGGTTCATAGTTTAAATGGTTATATTAATTATTTTTCAAAACAGAAAATGGTTTCGAATTAGTTATTCAAATCCAAACACTTTTTATGTTTAAAGTTTTTCTAAATTCCAAAGTAATTATCATTTAAAAAACATTACAAATTTAAACCCCAAAATAAAAAATAAGGCGGGAACAGAGAGAAAATAACGAAAATTAAAAATTAGAATACGTCCGGTTGGATCCACCAACCGACGAAGATCCTGCCGCCTTCACCGCTGAAAATTGACTATAGGTCCCGGTTGGTGGCTCCAACCGGACGTATGCACCTTTAGTCCCTTAGAGCCACGAACCGACTAAAGGCCCTTAGTTATAACAAATGCCTCCCTCTTCTTCCCTTCCCCACTCACTTCTGCCTCGCCTCTGCCGGCGCCGACGCCAGTTGCCCCCGCCACCGCTGCTCGCTCCAGCGGCCGTCGTCAACGCCTCCGCCTCCGCCACCAGCGTCTCTTCCTCAGCTGACGATCAAGGCCGCCCGCTGCCTCCTTCCGATGACCGCTTCTACGCTGCTTCCCGACGATCCGCTTTTCCCCACCGCTGGCTGTGCAGCGCGCCCGCCTCTGTCCTCCTCCCTCTGCTTTGGTGGGCGCGGCGGCTTCGATCGGGTGGTGCATCGTCGCCGGTGCCGTTTCCTCCACCGCCGCGTCGTCCTTGTCCACGGCCACGGCGGCCGCGTCCTCCTTGACAGCGGTGGCGAGGTGGCTCCGGGCCCCACCTCTGTTTCCCCTTTGCTTGCGTGGCGAGGTGGCTCCGCGTCCTCTGTTTCCCCTTTGCTTGCGTGGCTGCTGAGGTGGCTCTGGGCCCCACCTGTCAGCCACTATGGCTAGTTGTTACTGTGGTGCAAAAGGTTTAAACATTTGATTTAATAATTTCAGAATTTGAATAAAACTTGTAAATTAAATAACTTTTAATTTGTAATTCAGAAAAATACAAATAATATACAAAAATATTCAGAAAAACGAGAACTATCTATCTATGCTATAATCATGCATTTTTCAACAACTTAAATGACAAGTTTAATTAGAACACCCTAGTAACCCTAACAGGTGATTCCGGAGTTCCTTGAGTTAGGGTTTGCGCCCCTCGGAACCCCGATTAACTTGTCGAGCATGCTTTAGGGTTACATTCCAATGCACATTAACTTGTCGTATCATCATCATTGCTTGAGCATTGCATCGATTCCATGTGTTGATTGTTTCCCTTTCTTTTCCGTGATTTGGTTCTTCTCGGTAGAATACGATATCGAGATCAAGATCGAAGACCGATATCAAGACCATAGATAGATCTAATTAAATGACAAGTTTAATTAGAACACCCTAGTAACCCTAACAGGTGATTCCGGAGTTCCTTGAGTTAGGGTTTGCGCCCCTCGGAACCCCGATTAACTTGTTGAGCATGCTTTAGGGTTACATTCCAATGCACATTAACTTGTCGTATCATCATCATTGCTTGAGCATTACATCGATGCCATGTGTTGATTGTTTCCCTTTCTTTTCGGTGATTTGGTTCTTCTCGGTAGAATACGATATCGAGATCGAGATCGAAGACCGAGATCAAGACCATAGATAGATCGAAGACCTTTTGTAGCCTTATACTCATGTTCCCCTCTCATAGCCTTAGGGTTTAGGGTTTCTCTTCATTTTTATTATTGTGTATGTATATATTAGGGTTTCACCTTCGATCCGGAAAATATTCGTTAGCCGCTTTGACTTATTCGTAACTTTCTCCTTTAGCCGCTTTGACTTATTCGTTTTTCCACCTATGCAGAAAATATGGACCCACACGTCAGAGACGAAGAAAAGGAAGAGTTGATCCAAGGTGTGATCCGTGGGGAAGATAATTTAGACGTATCAACGTTTCTGAACAACTCCGGTGAGGGTGATCCTCTTTTTACCGGAGTAGACAACTTGTTTGAGGTTGAAGGTGTTGCCTTCGCGAGGGAGAAGGCGATGCCTTGTGTAATCGAGAAGACGACGCTCAAATGAGGTGCATTTAATATAAATCAATTCATTAATTAATCATCTGCTATCTATATAGAAATAGTAACGACGATCTTTCTTCTTTAGCCCCCGGATCAAGGAATCTCTTGAAAAGAGCATTTGAGGCCCAACCAAAAGTTGCAAGACCATGAGAGGTTCAGGATCGAAGATGTCATTTGCAGACCGACAGCTCCCGGGTTGTCGCAACCAAATTTGTGGCACAATGCGGAGTAATCGTTAGGGACTTAATCCCGATCACCATTAGAAATTGGAATAGGCCTGCTAATGCGGATGAAGAGGAACATGTTTATTTGTCCCTAACCACGCCAAAGATTTCTTGTGGAAGAGGCTCATGGTTAATTTCAAACTACCGAAGATAGAGTTGGATCCAAATGCGGAGGATCCAGATTGAGGACGCCACAACATGGGAGAGCCATGGAGGCTAAGGTCGTGGAGTGGGCTTTGAAGAAGATGGCCCAGTGTTTCACCAACTGGAAGAAAAGATTGCACCTTGACTATGTCGTGAAAAGAAGACTCGATTTCAAGAATATTCAGTTTGAGAAGATAAAACCATTCGGCTGAGTTTGTGGAATACAAGAAATCGAAAAGGCTAAGAAAATGTCTCGAAGCGAATAAGTGAATGTCGCTAAGAAGAAGTATCACCATACTATGGGGCAAGGTGGTTACTGTGGTTGGCATTCCTAAGTGGGAGAAACTTGAGCAGAACTGCGTGATAAAAAGATCACCCAGAGACGATTTATTGGGTAGAACGCAAGGAATTTGTTTTACGGGCATGGGGCACGTTGGACTCGGAAGGAGGTGTATATATAACATACGACATAAAGAAGACCCTTTCCAATCGAGAGGATCGGAAAAGCAAGAAGGTCTGTTAAAGATGGGGACTTCATTCCCGATAGAGAGAATGATGAGCTCACACCCGCCCTTGGAAATAAGGAACATGATGGACGAACATGAGGCACAAGCGGCTCCCAATCATGGAGGACTGAGTTTCCCTAAGAGAGGAAGAAATATCCTGATAGAAGCCGTCAGAGGAGAAAGGACAGGCGGAAGTTGAAGAAAAGTCGAAAAGAGCGAATGCTTAATTGAAGAACGATTAAAGCAACAACAAGATGAAATTAATGCACTTAAAGAGCAAAGTACTACCGCCCATCTTAGCAAAGACACCGCATTCGATGCTACCGCCTATCGAATAATCGAAAAGCAGTGGCTTCCACCGAGGTCCCGGTGATGACAATGGCGATGACGATGATGCACCGACGATGGCTCTGTTGGCTACCCAGTGGATGATATCACGAGATGACACACTGCGAGCTACATGTCAAAGTTGTGAACATATCAATGAAGGTGGCGGTCGGCTTACCAATTGGACCCACACCAACTTACCACCGTCCGGTTCGGAGGGCTACGCTGTTGTCGGCGTGGATGAAATCATGCCCACCTTTGAGGTTTTGGATCTTCACTACCTATTTGGTGAAGGGGATGTGACCGTCTGGGTGACGCAAAAAACATCACCATTCTATGGCGAAGGATTGTATCGTGCTTCAAATCACACGCCAAGGCCATCTTCGCCACCGCCACCCGCCGAGGTCGTCGCCTCACCCGGCTCCGTCGCCTCACCAATCTCCGGTGCAGCCATCGCCGCGGGAGCCATCGCCGGTGCCTCAGGATAAAAAGCTTAAGCGTACCGCTAATGTGCGTCGTAAGAGATCGCCGAAACGTAAACAAGAGCCTCTTCCAAAAGTACCAATGGTTCCTCCCAAGAGAGCTTATGACTGTACTGAAGAGGAGACTGCGGCGATCGTTGATGCGGAAACGACAACGTTTTTCGCTAAGCTGAGGCGGCCGAAAGAGCCAGAGTTCCCCAGCACCAAAGAAGAAAAAGCCAAAGTGTTGAAAATGCTAAAGAATCTTCATCAACCCGAGCCAAAGCTGTCATCAGACTATGAGCGTTCTATTCTCAAGTCACATGCGGCACAAAAAGCCTCGAAGAGCAGTACTGATGCAAGCGGGAAATCTGTTGCCCAGCTCGGAGAACAAGCAAAACAGACTTGCGCCCCTCTCAAGGTGATTTCTCAAACCAATGTGGGGTCGAGCAAATATGGGGCCGAAGAGCAGTATGATCCAGAGGTAGTTGCTGTCACGGAGAAGCCGCTGCTCAAGGTATGAGTATTTCCAAGATTATCCCGATTAGAGTTCTTCCCGTGAGTGAAGTAGCATACAAATACCAAGACGGAAAACCTCTCACAAACCTGAGGAGGTAAACAATCTTCCAACAAAAATGCGAAGATTGCATAACTGGTACATGCATGCCACAAGGGCCGGGGCTAACTGGATAGTGCTGAGGGTTACAAAAAAGCATCATGGGAAAGATAAGGATGACATGATATCCATTGAATTTGATGAACTATTTCAATTATTCAATCAAGACGCCTTGGACAAATCGATCATCAGTGCCTATTGTCTGTAAGTACTAATTCTGTAATTAATTTAGTCTCCAGCTATATTATTTTGTTTATTGCATGTATATAATCATACTGTAATATGCAGAATGAAGATTCTCGAATGCAGCAGAGGACAAATCTATGACATTGGCTTCATTGACCCATATTGGGTTCATGAAGCTAATCTCAAAATAAGCCCCGTGATACAGAGGATAATATAGTACAGCGTTAAGGTTTCAAGAAACCAAAAGGGAAATACTATTTCCTTACAACTTCCAAAGGAGTGTTATTGTCTTGTATACACTTTCTATTTCGCTTACTCGATGTTAAGTATATAATTGATTAGTTCTGCATTCGCAGTACCACTATATTCGTTAATCATTCAACTTGACAAAGGGCGTGTACTAGTCATGGACTCAAACATAAACCCTCGAGACGTGGAAGGACATGCAGATACTTCTCCAGTAATTCTAATCATTACGACACTATATCGGCAACGTAAGTGAATTTTATGATATCAAGTACTTAATAACTTATTTTATTCGCTTTCTACGCTGGCACCGCTTGGAAACGGTTCACCAAGAAGGCTAGGGTTGTTTGGAAAGAGGAGATTACATTTCAACCACTAGATGTAAGCACCACTAGCTATATCCGCGCATCTCTTTGATTCTAGTTTTGATACAGTTATTATCATGCTTGATTATTATTTTGATTGAACTCTGTTCTCGTAAAGTGCCTGACGCAGGGACCAGGTAACAATCTATGTGGATACTATGTATGCGAGTTCATCCGGCAGAAGTGCGATGAGAAGGGCAGAAATTTAGAGCAACTCCACGTACGTAAACAATTTCTATAGTTTTTAATTACAATCAAATTGTGTTTAGTTTCATATTCATATAGGCTCACTTCTTTTTTAAATCAGATCGAACGTCTACGGGACGGTCTTCTGCCAAAGGATCGCGTACGAGCAATTCAGGAGGAATTGGCGGGATTCTTGGATGCAGAAGTCCTAAACACACAAGGGGAATACTACTCGGCTGTGTATAGACAATATGAATTGTAAAAATAGCAACTTTCAAGAAATTGGCCGGTAGCATCGAATAGCAACTTTTGTATGTAGTGCATGAACTCGATCCGTGTATTGAATGTAATGTTGTCATGATGATCTTGTGTAATATAAGGTTCCTTCGTTGATAAGTGCAAAACACTAAATAAACAATAAAACAACCTAAATGAATTCTCTGCCGCGGCACAAAAAGTGGCGAAAATGCTGCCGCGGCAACAAAATGTGCCAAAATGAATTCTCTGCCGCGGCAGAGAAATGGGCCAAATCTCTGCCGCGGCAGCAGGTTATTAGTCCCGGTTCGTGTTACGAACCGGGACTAATGCTCCACCCCCCCTCGCGCTCTGATGCCGCCACGTGTGCCCCATTTGTCCCGGTTGGTGGGGCAACCGGGACTAAAGGTTAGAGCTTTAGTCCCGATTGCCCCGTCCCGGTTGGGCAACCGGGACTAATGGCCCTTACCAACCGGAACGCATAGGCCCTTTTCTACCAGTGCTCGTGTACGGTTTTAGATCCATATACATAGAACCCTAAGGAGGACTCAAAAAAGTTACCCCATGCCGTTGATGGTGCATATACTTGCTCTATTTCTAAATATAAGATGTTTTAGAAAATCAATTTGACTTACGGAAACATCTTATATTCACATACGGATGAAATAGGTAGGAGTAGATGTTAAACCAACACTTCGAGCTTCAAATGTACGAGAGAAAAACCATTTACCACAACATGTATCGGATCATTTTATGCCAACATTACATACGACACTTGTTACAAGTACAGTTTACTTGTTACAATATGGACATTTGATAAATAATTCAATATAATTGGGGGTAGCATCCACTTTGTTATGCATGGAGCCATCATTAGTTTGCCTTCGAGCACTGGAGCCTCACCTCCATGGGCATTCCCTTTGGCGGAGGTATGTTCCCCATCTTCACCATGGCCTTGGCAAAGTCCCTCCCAAAAGCATCACCATCGGTACCGTACATCTCCACGAGGTTGTCCACGCCTCCACCACCGTAGAGAGCCTGGTCGGAGTTGAGGAGACCCTGATGCGCGATAAGGTCCCGGTAGTAAGCATTGTCAAACTTCATGGGCGTCGTCACGTCGAACGGCGCCTTGCCGGCGTCACCGATCGGACCTTGCGGCGGGCACAACTGTCTCCTGGACTCCGCGAAGGAGGGGTCAATGTTGTACTTGGTGTTGCTGGTACCGTAGACGCGGCCCCTGTAGTGCATGCAGTTGGCCATCCCGACGGTGTGCGCGCCGGAGAGCGCGGTCATGTCGCGGGCATCAAGGCCGAGCTCCCCGAACATTCTGATGAGCTCTGTGAGGTTGTCGTTAGGGCTCGGGAGGTGTGCCCTGGTGAATTCCCTTCTGGCGACGAAGCGTGAGTCCTTACGGCCGAGGGCCACGTTCCAGGTGGGACCTCCGAGGAGAGTGACAGCGTCGCGGGATGCGATCGCGATCACGTCGGCGCAGGAGACGGTGGCCGGGCAGTCACGCTCGAGCACAGACTTGATCTCGTCGATCACAGTGAAGCCGGTGAGGGATGTGTTGGGTTCCACGTCCTTCTCACTCTCGGAGAAGGGCGTCGCGTCAAGGAGAACGGAGGCGTCACATCCCTGTCATGTATGATTGGCCATGAATTGTACTATTTAGCAAGTGGAACGCGTATTATGTAGTACTGGTAGGCAGTATATAAATGTAGAATTGCGACATACGTTGACGAAGCAGTCGTGGAAAAAGAGACGGAGCACGGCGGGAGCCATCCGCCCGCCGCCGACCCTGCTCGCCATCACCGACCACACGACACTCTCCACGTTGGGGCATGTCTTCGCGTAGTACCCTGCGGAGAGCTCGTCGGCGCCGGCGACGGTGTGCGCGACAGATACGAAGAGGAGCAGAGCCAGTGCAGCCCAAGATGAGCTCCTGGAGGATACCATCATGGCCATCGACCAATAATTATGAGATTATTGGGAGAAATGATTGCTGTGTACTGTGTAGCGTAGACGAAAGCGAGATGATTAGCTAGCTCGATCGGCTGCAGTGGATGAGTGGGAAGCATGGAACGGGAGAAGGCTTTATATAGAGTTCGGTTCGTGCTGGTTGCTTCTTCCACGCATGTGCGGATGCTCTGAATATTCTAGGGTCAATCACATCACAAGGTCTCCGGTGTGTCTGCGGCCTCGTGCTTCTCTTGGCCGGAAATCTGACGAGGTCAGGACCGGAAGAAACTCTATACCAAAAGCGAGGGATTTTGACAGCCCAACTAATACACGTACCTAGCTTGAATTTCGACCGGAACAAGGACTCGTCGACATGGTTGCTTGCATGAACATATAACTCCCAGCAAGAGGGTTTCATTGTTTAAACACGTCCACTTGGCCAGCTTGGGATGCTATTAATTAGAACCACATGTCTCTTCTCCACTTGGGCTGTTTGGCCAGTTCAAATGGAGTATATATATACGAGTAGGATTTAATTTCGTAGCCGGTTTTAGCAAGGTTGGAGAAATCAGAAACATCATTTTCTTTTGACACATGGGGAAATAAAGCATCCTTTGAACACACCCCTTGGCTCTAGCGTATGCACATACCAACGTATACGTAGAGCATCAGGACTAATTCCATACGTGTCCAGGTGATAATAGCACGTTTGCACTGCGATTAGCTCATAGCAAATTATAT
This sequence comes from Avena longiglumis, assembly GCA_030063025.1. Classification (NCBI taxonomy): domain Eukaryota; kingdom Viridiplantae; phylum Streptophyta; class Magnoliopsida; order Poales; family Poaceae; genus Avena; species Avena longiglumis. Next base: position 484,082,585 of record CP125977.1, read on the forward strand.
GCTTTGGTGGCATATAACTACTCATTTTGTTGGCTAATAGCCTAATAAACCAGTATGAAGAGAGTACTACTTTACTGACCATGTCAAATCTGATTTCATTTTATTTCCAACTCATGGTTTCATATGTGCGTTATATTGGTGCATGACTCTCGACGTTAGCGCGTTGAACGGCATTAGTTGGAGCAGATTCATTCACTTAGTTAATAGTCAAGTTGATGCATTATTGTTGATTGACGTGACAATGTTATTAATAATGCGCTTATATATTTGTCTTTTCTGGATACGATTGTAACTCTCGCTTGGTCACTGGAATATTGACGGCTAGTCTAACATTATTGGAACAGAGTTGTATGAATGATTTTTAAATTAGCTTGCATTGTGTTAAAACAAAATAATGTATTTCAGTTTATATGTTCAAATGCCATGACACCAATTTCCAAAAATGCAGTTCTCAGTTTTGACCGGATTCATACTCGTTTGTGTAAAATTAAGTACGATTTTGCAATTCAAGTTCTAATGAAGTCGCCTTTTCCAAAGAGGAAGGCAGCTCCCTGATATGAGTTGGTTGCCCAATTTTTACGTTTGACCGAGAAGGAAAGAACACAAAAACCCAAAGAAGAACAAGGATGAACACAAAGAACACACAAGGGAAATCACAAAGATAAAAGTGGAGATAAATAGCAGGCATCACTAGAACCGCACTCAAGTACAAATACAATTGTATAAGCACTTGGATGATCACTTATAGCTCCAACTGACTCACTCTTCATGTGGAAAGATTGGCTAAGTTGAGGGTTCTAGTCACTCCAACAAGTGAAGAGGTCTTGGAATCCACATAGGGAAGAAGACCGTAGCTCTCGGTTCTATTATCAAGTATAACCCTCAAAGAGGTGGGTGTTGGAATTTGAGGAATTTGCATGTTGGGATTTTGGCCCATAACAAATACAAACTTTGAAATTTTCTTTGGCCCATTATTTGTGGCAGCTCATGTGTGTGCTAGTGGAGCTAAAGTTTAGTCCCACGTTGCTAGTAAAAGGGGAGTTGGACCACCTTATATAGTAGAGTATTGCAACATTCGCTAAGGTGTGAGAAAAAGAGAAGCCCTCGCGCATTCCTCCTCCGACACCGCCCGCCACGCCACGGGTTGCATGAATCTCGCCAAGGCGAGCTTTATTTTGCTGTTTGGGAAAATTAATTATGTGTTAATTACGAGCAATGAAAAAAATAGCGCGCTAACTTAAATAGAGTGGGCTTAAAAAATGCTACAAACGCTATAGCATGCTAATAGTGCGCTATTTTCAAAATAGCGTTTCACAAAAAAGTATGAAAAATCAGGATTTCAGCAGCTATAAAATCACAGATATAGCATTCTGCACCTATAAAGCCACAAATATAGCATTCTGCAGCCAAACATTAACTAGAGATAGTTCTCATAGTCCATAACTCCATATCACATAGCCGAAATCACAACCATAGTTCAGAATTCACACAAACTAACATAGAGTCATAGACACGTAGTTCACACAATCCAAAAAACAACCACAAGTTCAACAAGGATCAAATAAACATCATAAAATGGCAGCATAAAGTTACTTAATCAGATGAACAAGATGAATTGGCATCATCATCCGAATCCAAAGAAGAACCTGTAGATTGGAGGAGAGGAACAAAGGCAGGGTGAAGGCATGAAGCGCTGAAGCTAGGCATGAAGGCATCCCAGGCGGAGGCAATTCCAGCAGTGTCGTCCTAGGCGGAGGCGATTCGAGGCACGTTGATTCCAGGCGGAGCCGCTGCATCCACCATCACGACGTCTAAGGCAATGGAGGAGACGAACTGGGAACTGATGGGTGTTAGCCCATTGCCCTGTTAGGGTTAGTTGTATTAGGGTAGGACACTGAGCCAAAATGGGCCAGAATGGGGAATGAGCTACTAGAAAAAGAAAATCAACAAAAAAATAGCGCCGCTATGACGTAACATCAAATAGCACGAATAGCGTCGTAGCAGCCCTGAAATGCGTAGCATAGCATCCAGCTCCTGTAAACGCTATAGTAGCGCTAATAGCGTTAAATAGCGTGCTATTTTTTCGTTGATTATGAGTCATTAACGGACGCGTTAATCAACTAGCCATTTTCATATTCTGAATCGTCAGCTGTTGTCGAATCGGTCGTGGGCTACTGCCCACTCGACCCGCACTATATAAACAGGCAAACACGAACTCTAGCCGTCACAAGCAATTAGAAGGCATCTTATTACCTATGCATCGTCGTTCCACATCTTTGTGCTTCCCTCTGCTACTCCATCCCGCCGGCTATGTGCACGGCCGTCCGGGAGTGCAGGCCTTCGGAACCCCGTCTCTCTGATCCTGCACCGGGAGAGAGGCGATAAGGTTTTTGGGGAGCGTCTAGGCATGACTGCTCATGTTCTTCTCTGTCCTCTATGTCCGGCTTTCTCGACTCCATCGACATGTCATATGATACCGCCAAGAAGTCTTCTGATGCCATTTCTGCTGCTGTTTGGTCATATCATCGATGAATGCGTACGTATTCTTTGCTCTCCTGATATTACCTATGGTGATTACTAGTATTGCTGTATACGTAGATGTGCTAGGTTTTCATTTGACTATATAATGCATGTCTACTATGCGTATGTTAGTTAATCTTAGAAATTTTTCTGTCATGATTTATATTCAGATTAAATTAATGCGAAAACTGCTAATTATTTCAACAGTGTGGAGATAGGGTATCTTAGAAGAGTTGTAGGCTCCCTGAATTTTAGAGCATGTGGTTTCTCATGACATGCGGCTCGTTGGGCCTATGTGGAGGCAAATTACCTCTTTGCTGCCGGTGGAATCGGGAGTCGTCTCGCCAACCGCGGCACCACCGGGGACAAAACCACTTGGGGTGCTGCGTCGGGAGCACACCACGCCGGATCTGAGAGGCCTCCAAAACGGCGTATCATCTAGGAGGTTGAGATTCACCAAGCGCCAGCAGAGCGCTAGAGATGCTGCTAGCGACGAGGCCGGGAGTGACCACCTTTCGGTCATCAAAGTCGACGGCGACTTGGCCGCCGAGAAGAAACTCTCGAGATTGAGGTGGAGCGGCCGCCTCACCGGCCCAGGATCACAACGACGAGTCCCCGTCGTTGCACATAAACTCCACCAAACATCCACCTACTCTTCCTCAAAGACTCCAGGAACCACCGGCTCACTCCGCCGCCCGCCACCATGGCGACCAAGAAGAAGAGCAGACAGATCCAGATCTTTGCAGACCAAGGCCTTATTAGAGGAGACTCTAATGCCCGTCTCCCTCTCTTCCATCTCCAACCTCCAGAGCATCAAAGAGAGGTAGAAGAGCCCTACCCTGCAACAAATCTGGCTAGAGATCGGTGCACAGCTCCAGACCAGCACAAGGCCGACACCCCACCAGGGGAACTCAAACTCTAATGCTAATACTACTATATACAGAGGGGGCCAACCACCTACTTCACCTTCTCGCCGGCCGCCATGGCCATCGGGAAGAAGGAAGAAGAGGGGCAGCAACCTGAGGCTGGAGACGACTCTCAACAGGGGTTTTCCGCTAGCGATTTTCTTGGAGTATGCAGTAATCATGAGCTCAAGGCGTTCCAGACACAACTTAACATTCCATAGAAACAGATTTAATATGGCAAACCAACCATGCATGAATGTGGTCCAGCTACCATGTGGGAATCTTTATGATTTTCAAACTCTAAAATATTTTATTTCTTGAATTGCAAGTCAAAATTCAGATCTGTTTTCATGGTTAGCAATTTGTCGAAGAGATTTTCGAAACTAAATCTCATGTTGATATATTTTGAGAATTTTCCGTCGACATATTAGTTATCATATTACTGTCACTCAATCACCAAATAAAGTATGTTGCAAAAAAATCATCAAGTAAAATCAAGATGGTTATAAGGTTAATATTATCAGGTTTTTGAACCAAAATATGGTAACTTGTCCATGCATGTATTCAGTTTTGGTGGATATTTTTTGCTTTTCAATCTTCAAAACCGTTTTATCTCTTAACATTAAGTTGAAATTCAAATATATTTTCACGGTTGGCTTTGTCGCGATGAAATCTTTCAAACTAGATTCCATGTTGTTATGTTTTGACAAACTTTTTTTCCCAACCGTAGTTATCAGACTATAGTGACTTGGTCACTAGTTAAAGTGAATTAGGTTACCAAGTAAAAATTACAATTGGAGTCGATCAAATACTCACACTTTAAATACGTAGAAAAACATGTAAATATTATCTGGTAACTATTAACGGGTAACATGATAGTTGCGTTATTATAGCCTGGTAACCGGGATGAAATTTAATAAGAAGGGATTTCGTTTTAAAATCCTCCTCGAGACGAATCCGGTGGTGAAGGTGGATTTTCAATCGGATTAACGATTTAAAAGATAATTCTTATTAAATTTTTAAATAGTGAAAATATTCCCATGGATTCATGCAGACGTTGGCTTCTCACCCTTATAAGCTCTGATATTAATTACCCCGCTGTATGGAGAGAGAGTGGATGATACAGTTGTTCGAAAGATCGTTGATTGAAATAATAAAGTACAAATTGTTCCTTTTACCCCTTTAGTTGGAGCTAATTACCCACAAATTCCACTAAAAATACACTTCTCCCCTACGCCGCCAACCACCTATCGACCAGCATGCCACCTCCGCCCCGCACCTACCTCCAGCAGGAGCCACGCTCCTAGCCCGGTCTCCTCCCTATCCTACTCCCGTTGACAGGCCCAAAGCGCCGCCATATTACTTTTATTTCTCTCTAGAGCGGTGATGATCCAGGGAGATTGAGGGAGAAGCGACACTGGGAAGGTGGAGGTAAGCTGCCACATGTTGAAAATATATACTAGAAGCAATAATAAGTTGTATTATTCTATATTTTATGTTTTATGATTAGGTTTATTATTCTATGCTATAATTGTATTAGTTCTGAATAATGAGTATTTGGAGAAAAATTCTAATACATTTGTCCAAATTATAGACATCATTTATATATTCCTAGTCTCATCTCTAAGACTAAGACTAGTTCATATATCACTGATAGTCCTGATTTTCTGGCTGTTGGCCAAATACAGGGTGTTGTAAGGTTGCCAGTGATATATAAGATCGAAGTTGTTAAGTGAAACAACATGGATAAAATCTAATTGATATACAGTGAAACACATTGTCAATATTGTTATCGGTAGTTTTTCAATGATAAATACTACCATTACAAAAAGAGTGTTGGACCATGAGACAAACATAGACTTAGATACGATATGGATGTGGCGTGGGCCATCAAACGTTATTTCGTGAGTGGGTAATTATAAAGCTGATCTTCGCTCGTATACCAGATAGTATGCCAAGACTATATTATGGGAATTGGTACTCCCAACGTGACGATGGAGAGATACACTCCGAGCCTACTTATGTATTATGATGGCTATTGTCGTCTGGCCAGACACATGATCAAAGTGTTGATCATAGGAATATCGATAGTACAGAATGGATAAAATAGTACATACCCGGTATCGAGAATAAAGTAATGTTTCACATCGGGTTATGTAAATGTAAAGTATCAAGAAACAATACGACATATTGGAAGCATGAACTGGAGCAACACATTATGATTGAGCGGGGTAACACACACACACACACACACAAAATCCAAAAAAAAAAATGATCAGATCGAGAGCATGATGAACCATGCTCCACTTACATTAACAACATCATCATTAGCAAAGCAACCCAACCTGTGGTGCAAGAGGAAGTAATGCAGTAGTATGAGGCCGGTGGCTGCCTTTCGCGGCGTCCTGTAGCTGCGCATATGATGCCTTGACCGCCGAGCTGAAAAAGGTGTTTCCACGCGGGCACATACTTCTGGCCGGAATTCCCCTAGGACAGTGTTGTGGGCGACGTGTATCGCGTCGCCCGTGCGCGCTGCCTGCCTATGTCCCTGCAGGGGTAGTGGAATGCGTCCACGCCGCATTGCATTGAGTTGTACTTCAAGTTTTCATTTTCATTTTCATGTACTTTATACTTGGATTTTCATTGCACGTGTATTTTGTGTATCTGTACTTCTTCCGCCTTTTGTGTATTTGTACTTTGTGTACTTGTACGTGTCTATGTACTCTGTCTCATATGTACTTATACTCCGGGTGTCTATGTTCTTGTACTTGGTTGTCTGCGTATGTACGTCGCCTTCTATGACTTGTAATGTGAGTGAATATGTACTTGTACGTGACGTATCTATGTACTTGTATTCTGGATGATTGCGTACTTGTACTCCAGATGCATATGTACTTCGATTTCACTCTACTTGTACTTCTCTATACTTTAGTTTTAGTATACATGTACTCCAAGTATACTTGTACTTTGTACTTTGTACATCTGTTTTAAGTATATTTTTATAGTGTATTTTTTGGCGTACTTTAATTTTTTGATATGCTTGTATTGTATTTCAGACTACAATGCAACACTGGTAGCACAGCCAATAGGAAAAATGTATTGCGTAACAGTAATTGCGTATACACTACAGGAATGGTCAGATGCGCCGACGGCCATCCGCTACGCCAACGGCCAAACGTCGGGGCCGTCGGCGTAGCAACGCACCAGGCCAGCCCAACAGGCCAACCCTCGGCGTAGCCCAGCCGTCGGCGTAGTGTGCACTACACCGACGGTCACCCTCGGCGTAGTATGCACATGCCGGCCAGCACGGACGGCGCGCTAACGGTGCCGTCGGTTAGGCCGACGGCGACCCTCGGCATAGCATACGCCGACGACCACCCTCGGCGTACCATCAAAGTACGCCGACGGTCACCATCGGCGTAGCCTTATGTATTTTTCATTTATTTTGTATTTGTATCAATTATTTATATTTTTTTTATTAATTGGATAATTTCGTACCCTCTGAATAGCAGTCTACACGTCCACATGAAATGTCGTTGCGAATCTTCTCACACCCCTAGAAATTTCTATATGTTTGTAAGTGTTATTATCGCATGTGGTTCTCAATAGCACTCACCACGACCACATGGAGTGCTTGCATGTGTCCCCCCTCGCATGCATGCGCTCTAACCTAGAGGCGAAGGTTCCGTACCCGTATAAGGGGGGAATCTCCCCGTTTAGGTGAAACTGGGTAGGATAGTGCCCCAACTTGTGAACCAACATGGTTTTACATCACCCTATGACCTAAACAAACACAAAACAAGAGAGAGCTACGCTTGGCTACCTCACGAGGAACGCCTAGGGGTAGACGATCCGAGTGTGCAGAGATCGTGGTTTCAGGAGGAAGACCACGAGAACATCGGAATCAGACGAGAACTTGCATGTGTCCCTAGCATATGTGTGTGAGTGTGGTGAGAGGTTGGTATAGGTGCTTGCATGTGTCCCCCCTCGCACGCATGCGCTCTAACCTAGTGACGAAGGTTCCATACCCGTATAAGGGGGGAATCTCCCTGTTTAGGTGAAACCGGGTAGGATAGTGCCCCAACTTGTGAACCAACATGGTTTTACATCACCCAATGACCTAAACAAACACAAAACAAGAGAGAGCTACGCCGGGCTACCCCTGTCAGAGGAACGTCTAGGGGGGTAGACGATCCGAGTGTGCACAGAGATCAGGGTTTCGCCGGAGGAAGACCACGAGAACATCGGAATCAGACGAGAACTTGCATGTGTCCCTAGCATATGTGTGTGAGTGTGGTGAGAGGTTGGTATAGGTGCTTGCATGTGTCCCCCCTCGCATGCATGCGCTCTAAACTAGAGGCGAAGGTTCCACCGTGCAGATAAGGGGAATCTCCCGTTTAGGTGAAACCGTAGGATAGTGCCCCAACTTGTGAACCAACATGGTTTTACATCACCCTATGACCTAAACAAACACAAAACAAGAGAGAGCTACGGGCTACCCCTGTCGGGAAGAACGTCTAGGGGGTAGACGATCCAGGTGCACAGAGATCGTGGTTTCACGGGAGGAAGACCACGAGAACATCTAATCAGACGAGAACTTGCATGTGTCCCTAGCATATGTGTGTGAGTGTGGTGAGAGGTTGGTATAGGTGCTTGCATGTGTCCCCTCGCATGCATGCGCTCTAACCTAGAGGCGAAGGTTCCGACCAGATAAGGGGAATCTCCGCTTAGGTGAAACCGGTAGGATAGTGCCCCAACTTGTGAACCAACATGGTTTTACATCACCCTATGACCTAAACAAACACAAAACAAGAGAGAGCTACGCTGGCTACCCTCCGAGGAACGTCTAGGGGGGACGATCCGATGTGCACAGAGATCGGGGTTTCACGAGGAAGACCACGAGAACATCGAATCAGAGAACTTGCATGTGTCCCTAGCATATGTGTGAGTGTGGTGAGAGGTTGGTATAGGTGCTTGCATGTGTCCCCCTTGCATGCATGCGCCTAACCTAGAGGCGAAGGTTCCGACCAGATAAGGGGAATCTCCCTTTTAGGTGAAACCGGGTAGGATAGTGCCCCAACTTGTGAACCAACATGGTTTTACATCACCCTATGACCTAAACAAACACAAAACAAGAGAGAGCTACGCCGGGCTACCCATGTCAGAGGAACGTCTAGGGGGGGTAGACGATCCGAGCGTGCACAGATCAGGGTTTCGCCGGAGGAAGACCACGAGAACATCGGAATCAGACGAGAACTTGCATGTGTCCCTAGCATATGTGTGTGAGTGTGGTGAGAGGTTGGTATAGGTGCTTGCATGTTTCCCCCCTCGCATGCATGCGCTCTAACCTAGTGGCGAAGGTTACTGACCAGATAAGGGGAATCTCCCGCTTAGGTGAAACCGTAGGATAGAGCCCCAACTTGTGAACCAACATGGTTTTACATCACCCTATGACCTAAACAAACACAAAACAAGAGAGAGCTACTGGCTACCTTCGTGAGGAACGTCTAGGGGGTAGACGATCCCAGGTGCACAGAGATCAGGGTTTCACCGGAGGAAGACCACGAGAACATCGGAATCAGATGAAAACTTGCATGTGTCCCTAGCATATGTGTGTGAGTGTGGTGAGAGGTTGGTATAGGTGCTTGCATGTGTCCCCCCTCGCATGCATGCGCTCTAACCTAGAGGCTAAGGTTCCAGACCCGAATAATGGGGGAATCTCCCCGTTTAGGTGAAACCGGGTAGGATAGTGCCCCAAATTGTGAACCAACATGGTTTTACATCACCCTATGACCTAAACAAACAAAAAACAAGATAGAGCTACGCTGGGATACCCCTGTCAGAGGAACGTCTAGGGGGGTAGACGATCCGAGTGTGCACAAAGATCAGGGTTTCGCCGGAGGAAGACCACGAGAACATCGGAATCAGATGAAAACTTGCATGTGTCCCTAGCATATGTGTGTGAGTGTGGTGAGAGGTTGGTATAGGTTCTTGCATGTGTCCCCCTCGCATGCATGCGCTCTAACCTAGAGGCGAAGGTTTCGACCAGATAAGGGGAATCGCCTGCTTAGGTGAAACCTGTAGGATAGTGCCCCAACTTGTGAACCAACATGGTTTTACATCACCCTATGACCTAAACAAACACAAAACAAGAGAGAGCTACGGGCTACCCCTGTCAGAGGAATGTCTAGGGGGGTAGACGATCCGAGTGTGCACAGAGATCAGGGTTTCGCCGGAGGAAGACCACGAGAACATCGGAATCAGACGAGAACTTCCATGTGTCCCTAGCATATGTGTGTGAGTGTGGTGAGATGTTGGTATAGGTGCTTGCATGTGTCCCCCCTCGCATGCATGCGCTCTAACCTAGAGGCGAAGGTTCCGTACCCGTATAAGGGGGGAATCTCACCGTTTAGGTGAAACCGGGTAGGATAGTGCCCCAACTTGTGAACCAACATGGTTTTATATCACCCTATGACCTAAACAAACACAAAACAAGAGAGAGCTACGCCGGGCTACCCCTGTCAGAGGAACGTCTAGGGGGGTAGACGATCCGAGTGTGCACAGATCAGGGTTTCACGAGGAAGACAACGAGAACATTGGAATCAGACGAAATTGCATGTGTCCCTAGCATATGTGTGTGAGTGTGGTGAGAGGTTGGTATAGGTGCTTGCATGTGTCCCCCTTGCATGCATGCGCTCTAACCTAGAGGCGAAGGTTCCACCAATAAGGGGAATCTCCCGTTTAGGTGAAACCGGTAGGATAGTGCCCCAACTTGTGAACCAACATGGTTTTACATCACCCTATGACCTAAACAAAACAAAACAAGAGAGAGCTACTGGCTACCCCTCACGAGGAACGTCTAGGGGGGTAGACGATCCGAGTGTTTACAGAGATCAGGGTTTCGCCGGAGGAAGACAACGAGAACATTGGAATCCGAAGAGAACTTGCATGTGTCCCTAGCATATGTGTGTGAGTGTGGTGAGAGGTTGGTATAGGTGATTGCATGTGACCCCCTTGCATGCATGCGCTCTAACCTAGAGGCGAAGGTTCCAGCAGTGGGGAATCTCCCCGTTTAGGTGAAACCGGGTAGGATAGTGCCCCAACTTGTGAACCAACATGGTTTTACATCACCCTATGACCTAAACAAACACCAAACAAGAGAGAGCTACGCCGGGCTACCCCTGTCAGAGGAACGTCTAGGGGGGTAGACGATCCGAGTGTGCACAGAGATCAGGGTTTCGCCGGAGGAAGACCACGAGAACATCGGAATCAGACGAGAACTTGCATGTGTCCCTAGCATATGTGAGTGAGTGTGGTGAGAGGTTGGTATAGGTGCTTGCATGTGTCCCCCCTCGCACGCATGCGCTCTAACCTAGTGACGAAGGTTCCATACCCGTATAAGGGGGGAATCTCCCTGTTTAGGTGAAACCGGGTAGGATAGTGCCCCAACTTGTGAACCAACATGGTTTTACATCACCCAATGACCTAAACAAACACAAAACAAGAGAGAGCTACGCCGGGCTACCCCTGTCAGAGGAACGTCTAGGGGGGTAGACGATCCGAGTGCATGCAGAGATCGTGGTTTCACGGAGGAAGACCACGAGATCATCGGAATCAGATGATAACTTGCATGTGTCCCTAGCATATGTGTGTGAGTGTGGTGAGAGGTTGGTATAGGTGCTTGCATGTGTCCCCCCTCGCATGCATACGCTCTAACCTAGAGGCGAAGGTTCCGGATCCGTATAAGGGGGGAATCTCCCCGTTTAGGTGAAACCGGGTAGGATAGTGCACCAACTTGTGAGCCAACATGGTTTTACATCACCCTATGACCTAAACAAACACAAAACAAGAGAGAGCTACGTCGGGCTACCCCTCTCAGAGGAACGTCTAGGGGGGTAGACGATCCGAGTGTGCACAAAGATCAGGGTTTCGCCGGAGGAAGACCACGAGAACATCGGAATCAGATGAGAACTTGCATGTGTCCCTAGCATATGTGTGTGAGTGTGGTGAATGGTTGGTATAGGTGCTTGCATGTGTCCCCCTCGCATGCATGCACTCTAACCTAGAGGCGAAGGTTCCGTACCAGATAAGGGGAATCTCCCGTTTAGGTGAAACCGGGTAGGATAGTGCCCCAACTTGTGAACCAACATGGTTTTACATCACCCTATGACCTAAACAAACACAAAACAAGAGAGAGCTACGCCGGGCTACCCCTGTCAGAGGAACGTCTAGGGGGGTAGACGATCCCAGTGTGCACAGAGATCAGGGTTTCGCCGGAGGAAGACCACGAGAACATCGAAATCAGACGAGAACTTGCATGTGTCCCTAGCATATGTGTGTGAGTGTGGTGAGAGGTTGGTATAGGTGCTTGCATGTGTCCCCCCTTGCATGCATGCGCTCTAACCTAGAGGCGAAGGTTCCGTACCCGTATAAGGGGGGAATCTCCCCTTTTAGGTGAAACCGGGTAGGATAGTGCCCAAACTTGTGAACCAACATGGTTTTACATCACCCTATGACCTAAACAAATACAAAACAAGAGAGAGCTACGCCGGGCTACCCCTGTCAGAGGAACGTCTAGGGGGGTAGACGATCCGAGTGTGCACAGAGATTAGGGTTTCGCCGGAGGAAGACCACGAGAACATCGGAATCAGACGAGAACTTGCATGTGTCCCTAGCATATGTGTGTGAGTGTGGTGAGAGGTTGGTATAGGTGCTTGCATGTGTCCCACCTCGCATGCATGCGCTCTAACCTAGAGGCGAAGGTTCCGTACCCGTATAAGTGGGGAATCTCCCCGTTTAGGTGAAACCGGGTAGGATAGAGCCCCAACTTGTGAACCAACATGGTTTTACATCACCCTATGACCTAAACAAACACAAAACAAGAGAGAGCTACGCCGGGCTACCCCTGTCAGAGGAACGTCTAGGGGGGTAGACGATCCCAAGATGCAGAGATCGTGGTTTCACGGAGGAAGACCACGAGAACATCGGAATCAGACGAGAACTTGCATGTGTCCCTAGCATATGTGTGTGAGTGTGGTGAGAGGTTGGTATAGGTGCTTGCATGTGTCCCCCCTCGCATGCATGCGCTCTAACCTAGAGGCGAAGGTTCCGTACCCGTATAAGGGGGGAATCTCCCCGTTTAGGTGAAACCGGGTAAGATAGTGCCCAAACTTGTGAACCAACATGGTTTTACATCACCCTATGACCTAAACAAACACAAAACAAGAGAGAGCTACGCTGGGATACCCCTGTCAGAGGAACGTCTAGGGGGGTAGACGATCCGAGTGTGCACAGAGATCAGGGTTTCGCCGGAGGAAGACCACGAGAACATCGGAATCAGAAGAGAACTTGCATGTGTCCCTAGCATATGTGTGTGAGTGTGGCGAGAGGTTGTTATAGGTGCTTGCATTTGTCCCCCCTCGCATGCATGCGCTCTAACCTAGAGGCGAAGGTTTCGTACCCGTATAAGGGGGGAATCTGCCCGTTTAGGTGAAACCGGGTAGGATAGTGCCCCAACTTGTGAACCAACATGGTTTTACATCACCCTATGACCTAAACAAACACAAAACAAGAGAGAGCTACGCCGGGCTACCCCTGTCAGAGGAATGTCTAGGGGGGTAGACGATCCGAGTGTGCACAGAGATCAGGGTTTCGCCGGAGGAAGACCACGAGAACATCGGAATCAGACGAGAACTTCCATGTGTCCCTAGCATATGTGTGTGAGTGTGGTGAGATGTTGGTATAGGTGCTTGCATGTGTCCCCCCTCGCATGCATGCGCTCTAACCTAGAGGCGAAGGTTCCGTACCCGTATAAGGGGGGAATCTCACCGTTTAGGTGAAACCGGGTAGGATAGTGCCCCAACTTGTGAACCAACATGGTTTTATATCACCCTATGACCTAAACAAACACAAAACAAGAGAGAGCTACGCCGGGCTACCCCTGTCAGAGGAACGTCTAGGGGGGTAGACGATCCGAGTGTGCACAGAGATCAGGGTTTCGCCGGAGGAAGACAACGAGAACATTGGAATCAGACGAGAAATTGCATGTGTCCCTAGCATATGTGTGTGAGTGTGGTGAGAGGTTGGTATAGGTGCTTGCATGTGTCCCCCCTTGCATGCATGCGCTCTAACCTAGAGGCGAAGGTTCCGTACCCGAATAAGGGGGGAATCTCCCCGTTTAGGTGAAACCGGGTAGGATAGTGCCCCAACTTGTGAACCAACATGGTTTTACATCACCCTATGACCTAAACAAAAACAAAACAAGAGAGAGCTACGCCGGGCTACCCCTGTCAGAGGAACGTCTAGGGGGGTAGACGATCCGAGTGTTTACAGAGATCAGGGTTTCGCCGGAGGAAGACAACGAGAACATTGGAATCAGACGAGAACTTGCATGTGTCCCTAGCATATGTGTGTGAGTGTGGTGAGAGGTTGGTATAGGTGCTTGCATGTGTCCCCCCTTGCATGCATGCGCTCTAACCTAGAGGCGAAGGTTCCGTACCCGAATAAGGGGGGAATCTCCCCGTTTAGGTGAAACCGGGTAGGATAGTGCCCCAACTTGTGAACCAACATGGTTTTACATCACCCTATGACCTAAAAAAACACCAAACAAGAGAGAGCTACGCTGGCTACCCTGCCGAGGAACGTCTAGGGGGTAGACGATCCGAGTGTGCACAGAGATCGTGGTTTCACGAGGAAGACCACGAGAACATCGGAATCGACGAGAACTTGCATGTGTCCCTAGCATATGTGAGTGAGTGTGGTGAGAGGTTGGTATAGGTGCTTGCATGTGTCCCCTCGCATGCATGCGCCTAACCTAGAGGCGAAGGTTCCACCAGATAAGGGGGAATCTCCCCATTTAGGTGAAACCGGGTAGGATAGTGCCCCAACTTGTGAACCAACATGGTTTTACATCACCCTATGACCTAAACAAACACAAAACAAGAGAGCGCTACGCCGGGCTACCCCTGTCAGAGGAACGTCTAGGGGGGTAGACGATCCGAGTGTTTACAGAGATCAGGGTTTCGCCGGAGGAAGACAACGAGAACATTGGAATCAGACGAGAACTTGCATGTGTCCCTAGCATATGTGTGTGAGTGTGGTGAGAGGTTGGTATAGGTGCTTGCATGTGTCCCCCCTCGCATGCATGCGCTCTAACCTAGAGGCGAAGGTTCCAGACCAGATAAGGGGGAATCTCCCATTTAGGTGAAACCGGTAGGATAGTGCCCCAACTTGTGAAACAACATGGTTTTACATCACCCTATGACCTAAAGAAACACAAAACAAGAGAGAGATACGCTGGGCTACGCCTGACAGAGGAACGTCTAGGGGGTAGACAATCCGAGTGTGCACAGAGATCAGGGTTTCGCCGGAGGAAGACCACGAGAACATCGGAATCATACGAGAACTTGCATGTGTCCCTAGAATATGTGTGTGAGTGTGGTGAGAGGTTGGTATATGTGCTTGAATGTGCCCCCCCTCGCATGCATGCGCTCTAACCTAGAGGCGAAGGTTCAGACCAGATAAGGGGGGATCTCCCCGTTTAGGTGAAACCGGGTAGGATAGTGCCCCAACTTGTGAACCAACATGGTTTTACATCACCCTATGACCTAAAAAAACACAAAACAAGAGAGAGCTACGCCGGGCTACCCCTGTCAGAGGAACGTCTAGGGGGTAGACGATCCGAGTGTGCACAGAGATCAGGGTTTCGCCGGAGGAAGACCACGAGAACATCGGAATCAGACGAGAACTTGCATGTGTCCCTAGCATATGTGTGTGAGTGTGGTGAGAGGTTGGTATAGGTGCTTGCATGTGTCCCCCCTCGCATGCATGCGCTCTAACCTAGAGGCGAAGGTTCCAGACCAGATAAGGGAATCTCCCGCTTAGGTGAAACCGGTAGGATAGTGCCCCAACTTGTGAACCAACATAGTTTTACATCACCCTATGACCTAAACAAACACAAAACAAGAGAGAGCTACGCGGGCTACCCTGTCGGGAAGAACGTCTAGGGGTAGACGATCCCAAGGTGCACAGAGATCGTGGTTTCACGGAGGAAGACCACGAGAACATCGAATCAGACGAGAACTTGCATGTGTCCCTAGCATATGTGTGTGAGTGTGGTGAGAGGTTGGTATAGGTGCTTGCATGTGTCCCCTCGCATGCATGCGCCTAACCTAGAGGCGAAGGTTCCAGACCAGATAAGGGGAATCTCCCGTTTAGGTGAAACCGGTAGGATAGTGCCCCAACTTGTGAACCAACATGGTTTTACATCACCCTATGACCTAAACAAACACAAAACAAGAGAGAGCTACGCTGGCTACCCTGTCGAGGAACGTCTAGGGGGGTAGACGATCCCAAAGGCACAGAGATCGTGGTTTAGGGAGGAAGACCACGAGAACATCGAAATCGACGAGAACTTGCATGTGTCCCTAGCATATGTGTGTGAGTGTGGTGAGAGGTTGGTATAGGTGCTTGCATGTGTCCCCCTTGCATGCATGCCTAACCTAGAGGCGAAGGTTCCACCAGATAAGGGGAATCTCCCTTTAGGTGAAACCGGTAGGATAGTGCCCAAACTTGTGAACCAACATGGTTTTACATCACCCTATGACCTAAACAAATACAAAACAAGAGAGCTACGCTGGCTACCCCGGGAGGAACGCCTAGGGGTAGACGATCCGAGTGTGCAGAGATTAGGTTTCACGAGGAAGACCACGAGAACATCGGAATCAGAGAACTTGCATGTGTCCCTAGCATATGTGTGTGAGTGTGGTGAGAGGTTGGTATAGGTGCTTGCATGTGTCCCACTCGCATGCATGCGCCTAACCTAGAGGCGAAGGTTCCGACCAGATAAGTGGGGAATCTCCCGCTTAGGTGAAACCGGTAGGATAGAGCCCCAACTTGTGAACCAACATGGTTTTACATCACCCTATGACCTAAACAAACACAAAACAAGAGAGAGCTACGCCTGGCTACCCCGCCGAGGAACGTCTAGGGGGTAGACGATCCAGGTGCAGAGATCGTGGTTTCACGAGGAAGACCACAAGAACATCGGAATCAGACGAGAACTTGCATGTGTCCCTAGCATATATGTGTGAGTGTGGTGAGAGGTTGGTATAGGTGCTTGCATGTGTCCCCCCTCGCATGCATGCGCTCTAACCTAGAGGCGAACGTTCCACCAGATAAGGGGAATCTCCCGCTTAGGTGAAACCGGGTAGGATTGTGCCCAAACTTGTGAACCAACATGGTTTTACATCATCCTATGACCTAAAAAACACAAAACAAGAGAGATCTACACCGGGATACCCCTGTCAGAGGAACGTCTAGGGGGTAGACGATCTGAGTGTGCACAGATCAGGGTTTCGCCAGAGGAAGACCACGAGAACGACGAAATCAGATGAAAACTTGCATGTGTCCCTAGCATATGTGTGTGACTGTGGTGAAAGGTTGGTATAGGTGCTTGCATGTGTCCCCCCTCGCATGCATGCGCTCTAACCTAGAAGCGAAGGTTTCATGCCGTATAAGGGGGAATCTCCCCGTTTAGGTGAAACCGGGTAGGATAGTGCCCCAACTTGTGAACCAACATGGTTTTACATCACCCTATGACCTAAACAAACACAAAACAAGAGAGAGCTACGCTGGGCTACCCCTGTTAGAGGAACGTCTATGGGGTAGATGATCCGAGTGTGCACAGAGATCAGGGTTTCGCAGGAGGAAGACCACGAGAACATCGGAATCAGATGAGAACTTGCATGTGTACCTAGCATATGTGTGTGAGTGTAGTGAGATGTTGGTATAGGTGCTTGCATGTGTCCCCCTCGCATGCATGCGCCTAACCTAGAGGCGAAGGTTCTGCAGTATAAGGGGAATCTCACCGCTTAGGTGAAACCGGTAGGATAGTGCCCCAACTTGTGAACCAACATGGTTTTATATCACCCTATGACCTAAACAAACACAAAACAAGAGAGAGCTACGCTGGCTACCCTCACGAGGAACGTCTAGGGGGTAGACGATCCGAGTGTGCACAGAGATCGTGGTTTCACGGAGGAAGACAACGAGAACATTGGAATCGACGAAATTGCATGTGTCCCTAGCATATGTGTGAGTGTGGTGAGAGGTTGGTATAGGTGCTTGCATGTGTCCCCTTGCATGCATGCGCCTAACCTAGAGGCGAAGGTTCCAGACCAATAAGGGGAATCTCCCGTTTAGGTGAAACCGGTAGGATAGTGCCCCAACTTGTGAACCAACATGGTTTTACATCACCCTATGACCTAAACAAAAACAAAACAAGAGAGAGCTACGCCGGGCTACCCCTGTCAGAGGAACGTCTAGGGGGGTAGACGATCCGAGTGTTTACAGAGATCAGGGTTTCGCCGGAGGAAGACAACGAGAACATTGGAATCAGACGAGAACTTGCATGTGTCCCTAGCATATGTGTGTGAGTGTGGTGAGAGGTTGGTATAGGTGCTTGCATGTGTCCCCCCTTGCATGCATGCGCTCTAACCTAGAGGCGAAGGTTCCGTACCCGAATAAGGGGGGAATCTCCCCGTTTAGGTGAAACCGGGTAGGATAGTGCCCCAACTTGTGAACCAACATGGTTTTACATCACCCTATGACCTAAACAAACACCAAACAAGAGAGAGCTACGCCGGGCTACCCCTGTCAGAGGAACGTCTAGGGGGGTAGACGATCCGAGTGTGCACAGAGATCAGGGTTTCGCCGGAGGAAGACCACGAGAACATCGGAATCAGACGAGAACTTGCATGTGTCCCTAGCATATGTGAGTGAGTGTGGTGAGAGGTTGGTATAGGTGCTTGCATGTGTCCCCCCTCGCATGCATGCGCTCTAACCTAGAGGCGAAGGTTCCGTACCCGTATAAGGGGGGAATCTCCCCATTTAGGTGAAACCGGGTAGGATAGTGCCCCAACTTGTGAACCAACATGGTTTTACATCACCCTATGACCTAAACAAACACAAAACAAGAGAGCGCTACGCCGGGCTACCCCTGTCAGAGGAACGTCTAGGGGGGTAGACGATCCGAGTGTTTACAGAGATCAGGGTTTCGCCGGAGGAAGACAACGAGAACATTGGAATCAGACGAGAACTTGCATGTGTCCCTAGCATATGTGTGTGAGTGTGGTGAGAGGTTGGTATAGGTGCTTGCATGTGTCCCCCCTCGCATGCATGCGCTCTAACCTAGAGGCGAAGGTTCCGTACCCGTATAAGGGGGGAATCTCCCCATTTAGGTGAAACCGGGTAGGATAGTGCCCCAACTTGTGAACCAACATGGTTTTACATCACCCTATGACCTAAAGAAACACAAAACAAGAGAGAGCTACGCCGGGCTACCCCTGTGAGAGGAACGTCTAGGGGGGTAGACGATCCGAGTGTGCACAGAGATCAGGGTTTCGCCGGAGGAAGACCACGAGAACATCGGAATCATACGAGAACTTGCATGTGTCCCTAGAATATGTGTGTGAGTGTGGTGAGAGGTTGGTATATGTGCTTGAATGTGCCCCCCCTCGCATGCATGCGCTCTAACCTAGAGGCGAAGGTTCCGTACCCGTATAAGGGGGGAATCTCCCCGTTTAGGTGAAACCGGGTAGGATAGTGCCCCAACTTGTGAACCAACATGGTTTTACATCACCCTATGACCTAAACAAACACAAAACAAGAGAGAGCTACGCCAGGCTACCCCTCTCAGAGGAACGTCTAGGGGGGTGGACGATCCGAGTGTGCACAGAGATCAGGGTTTCGCCGGAGGAAGACCACGAGAACATCGGAATCAGACGAGAACTTGCATGTGTCCCTAGCATATGTGTGTGAGTGTGGTGAGAGGTTGGTATAGGTGCTTGCATGTGTCCCCCCTCGCATGCATGCGCTCTAACTAGAGGCGAAGGTTCAGACCAGATAGGGGGAATCTCCCCGTTTAGGTGAAACCGGGTAGGATAGTGCCCCAACTTGTGAACCAACATGGTTTTACATCACCCTATGACCTAAACAAACACAAAACAAGAGAGAGATACGCCGGGCTACCCCTGTCAGAGGAACGTCTAGGGGGTAGACGATCCGAGTGTGCACAGAGCTCAGGGTTTCGCCGGAGGAAGACCACGAGAACATCGGAATCAGACGAGTACTTGCATGTGTCCCTAGAATATGTGTGTGATTGTGGTGAGAGGTTGGTATAGGTGCTTGCATGTGTCCCCCCTCGCATGCATGCGCTCTAACCTAGAGGCGAAGGTTCCGTACCCGTATAAGGGGGGAATCTCCCCGTTTAGGTGAAACCGGGTAGGATAGTGCCCCAACTTGTGAACCAACATGGTTTTACATCACCCTATGACCTAAACAAACACAAAACAAGAGAGAGCTACGCTGGCTACCCTCGGAGGAACGCCTAGGGGGTAGACGATCCGAGTGTGCACAGAGATCGTGGTTTCACGGAGGAAGACCACGAGAACATCGGAATCGACGAGAACTTGCATGTGTCCCTAGCATATGTGTGTGAGTGTGGTGAGAGGTTGGTATAGGTGCTTGCATGTGTCCCCCTCGCATGCATGCGCCTAACCTAGAGGCGAAGGTTCCTGACCAGTATAGGGAGAATCTCCCTGTTTAGGTGAAACCGGGTAGGATAGTGCCCCAACTTGTGAACCAACATGGTTTTACATCACCCTATGACCTAAACAAACACAAAACAAGAGAGAGCTACACCGGGCTACCCCTGTCAGAGGAACGTCTAGGGGGGTAGACGATCCGAGTGTGCACAGAGATCAGGGTTTCGCCGGAGGAAGGCCACGAGAACATTGGAATCAGACGAGAACTTGCATGTGTCCCTAGCATATGTGTGTGAGTGTGGTGAGAGGTTGGTATAGGTGCTTGCATGTGTCCCCCCTCGCATGCATGCGCTCTAACCTAGAGGCGAAGGTTCCGACCAGATAAGGGGGAATCTCCCCGTTTAGGTGAAACCGGGTAGGATAGTGCCCCAACTTGTGAACCAACATGGTTTTACATCACCATATGACCTAAACAAACACAAAACAAGAGAGAGCTACGCCGGGCTACCCCTGTCAGAGGAACGTCTAGGGGGTAGACGATCCCAGTGTGCACATAGATCAGGGTTTCGCCGGAGGAAGACCACGAGAACATCGGAATCATACGAGAACTTGAATGTGTCCCTAGAATATGTGTGTGAGTGTGGTGAGAGGTTGGTATAGGTGCTTGCATGTTCCCCCCCTCGCATGCATGCGCTCTAACCTAGAGGCGAAGGTTCCGTACCCGTATAAGGGGGAATCTCCCCGTTTAGGTGAAACCGGGTAGGATAGTGCCCCAACTTGTGAACCAACATGGTTTTACATCACCCTATGAACTAAACAAACACAAAACAAGAGAGAGCTACGCCGGGCTACCCCTGTCAGAGGAACGTCTAGGGGGGTAGACGAACCGAGTGTGCACAGAGATCAGGGTTTCGCCGGAGGAAGACCACGAGAACATCGGAATCAGACGAGTACTTGCATGTGTCCCTAGAATTTGTGTGTGAGTGTGGTGAGAGGTTGGTATAGGTGCTTGCATGTGTCCCCCCTCGCATGCATGCGCTCTAACCTAGAGGCGAAGGTTCTGTACCCGTATAAGGGGGGAATCTCCCCGTTTAGCCCACATCTAGGGTTTGCTTGGAAAACGAGCACAAGACGAAATAAAAAATTATATATTAATATTATATAGTTTCTTCTATAATAGTAGACACTAAATAAAGTATCTTGTAAAATTTGATTTTAAACAAAAAACCCTTCTTTCAAAAAAAAAACGTTCTACCCTGAAAAAAAAACCCTAGCTACGCCGACGGCTGCCCTCGGCGTATGCCTGGCCGTCGGCGTAGCCCTATCCTACTAGGGCTGCCCACGCGCCCGCTCCCGATCCCTCCTCCTCTCACCAACTGCTCTGCCCATGCCTCGACCTGACCCCTGGCCACAGACGCCATTCCCGCCGCCAGCTCCGCCCCCATTCCTGCCGCCAGCCCTCCCTCCCACGAGCCTCCATCGCCTCCTCCCTCCCCTGAGCCGGTTCCCGAGATCGGGGCCGCCCAGCCCCACCCCGCCCTCCCCGCCTGCCTCCCCACCGCCTCCCTCCTCCCCGCCGCCAGCCGCCTTCCTCCCTCGTCCCTTCCTCCTCCCCGAGCTCGGCCCCCTCCTCCCTGACCTTCCTCCCTCCTCCCTTCCTCCTCCCCGAGCTCAGCCCCCTCCTCCCCGAGCTCTCCCCCTCCTTCCCAAGCTCTCCCCCTCCTCCCTGACCTTCCTCCCTCCTCCCCGAGCTCGCCCCCTCCTCCCCGAGCTCGGCTCCCTCCTCCCCAATATCTCCCCGACCTTGCCCCCTCCTCCCCGAGCTCGGGCCCCTCCTCCCAAGCTCTCCCCCTCCTCCTCGAGCTCTGCCCCCTCCGCAGGTACCTCCTCCACTCCCCTCTAGAAGCAAATATTGTTGTTAGAGTTAATTTTGTTAGATTAAATCTTGTTTTTAATCTCTTTAGAATTTATTAGTTGCATCTGTTAGTAGTTTATATCATTTGTTAAGTGATATGCATGCACGAGTTGCTAGGATTAGGCCGTTGGTTAGTGGCAAGCTAGCTTGGTCATATGGCCGTTGAAGAGAGAAGCCACACTAGGGCCGTGAGTGTGTTGCATGTTTACTAAGGTGTTCTCTTTATGTCAATGTACATACTTTGTAGTGTTTCGGGAGTGACCATCCTTGGATCGACCGTGCTATGGGAGATGGTGTAGGTGACACCTCGATCCCGTCTCCGAGTTCCGTCGCCGACCTCGACACTCGGTTGATCGACTACTTCCTCTACCGCCGAGGGTGAGAATCTGTTCGCCTCTCTTGTACCTAGGTTTTATTTTTGTGTCTAGATCACCAAGTCTGTCGCGTCACCTAGGCGTCATCCCGACCGTAAGCGTTACACGAATTAATATGCATTAGTGGTCTCGCATATTTTGGACCGTAACGCTTATGGCTTTTATCGGGCAGTCGGCGGATTCGTAGTTGGGTTTAGTTATCCCTGGCTCTACCTCGATTTGAGACAGGATTTCGGTGGCTCCTCCTCGTTGTTCTCCGGATGCACATCCTCTTGGCTTTTTGTCGAGACGTGTATCGGGAGAGCAGCGGGGAGGTGCTGCCAAAATTCTGCTTGGATCGGGGTAGAACCAGGGAGAACTTACCCAATCTACGGATCCGACGGCTGGTTAGGACCCTCTTTTCCTATTGGACATGTAGGTTGATGAATGCGTAAAAATATGAAGCATTTAATCTCCTGTTTGATATAAAATGTTATATTTGTTGTTTGTCTCCCAACAAAGCAGAAGAGGATGGCTGATAATGGGTGGATGTACAGTGGCCGTATTAGTGCGACTAATAAAATGCATTTATTGGGTACGGAACACTCATTTGTTAGTGAATGAGTTAGCGCGTGGTTCGAAGGCAATGGTTCGGGCACTTTGTCCCTGCGCTCATTGCACTAAGCGTCATCGTCAGGGAAAGGATGACATGTACAAACACCTTCTGCAATATGGGTACATGTCTAACTATGTCACGCAAGTCGACTTTGCTCGGTACGAACGTGACAGAGGTGAGGTGATGCGTCAGCGGCTCAATGGAAATGAGCACGATGGGATTAGAAACATGCTAGATGATCTTATCGATGCCGACTAGCCGAATTCGCCACTTCCACGGGAGGAATCACCAGAACCGCTAGAACCGGAGGAACCGGAGCCAACCGCGAAGGCCTTCCTTGATATGATGGCCGCGGCTAAGAGGCCTCTGTACGAAGGTGCAAAGATTTGTCAGCTCGATGCCATCTCTCAGTGTCTAGCCGACAATGCCAGTACTCCGCCACCCGTTCTCACTTTGAAGCTAATCTGAGAACATGTGGTAACATGTTGCCCGAAGGGCATTGTCTGCCTAAAACCTTTCAAGAAACGAAGAAACTCATGAAGGAGCTCAACATGGATTATGAAAAGATAGATTGTTGTCCAAAAGGCTGCCTTTTGTTTTGGAAACAGTTTGAGGGTGACAAGTACTGCTCTAGATATGAAGAGATAAAGGGGAAGGATGGTCAGGTGAGGCAGTCGAAGGTCGCTAAGAAGATACTTCGGTATCTCTCATTCATAAAAAGAATCCAGCGGCTTTACTTGAGCGAGGAGACTGCCAGACAGATGACGTGGCACAAGAAGGGGAAAAGATACAAGGACGGGCACGGACGGAAGAAGATGGGACATCCATATGATGGTAAGGCATGGAAGAACTTCGATGACAAATACCCCCGGTGGGCAGAAGAGGCTCAGAATGTTAGAATTGCGATAGCAACAGATGGCTTCAACCCATATGCTGCTGTGAAAAAAAAACTGTGAGTGCTGCTGCTGTGGAAAAAAAAACTGTGAAGGTGCTACGCCGACGGCAATGCCCTCGGCGTAGCCCTATGCCATGTGCCATATGGTCAGGGCTACGCCGAGGGCACCGCCGGCGTAGCACTCCCTCACGAGGGTCGTGGCCGGCCCAGCGCCACTTGAAGGCCCAGGCGGTGGACACGCGTCCACATACGCCGAGGGCGAGGCCGTCGGCGTAGCCCCCTCCTGGGAAGGCCCAGCGGGTGCCACGTGGCCACCAAGCTGGCTACGCCGAGGGATTTTTGCCGTCGGCGTAGCCGTCGCGTGCTGTAGTGATATAGCTAGCTAGAGTGGATGGACGAAAGTAGACTAGCTAGATCATTCATAGCGAGGCTGATGGATGTATGCAAGGCTACCTCGAGCTGAGTCTGATCCGTCTGTACGCGCGCCAAGCATGATGCCTATGGCCAAAAGAGAAAAAGAAAGGAGCGCTCCTAACACACATTCCATCCACGTCTCTCCTTCTCCTCCCCCTCCCCTTTGAGAGTCCCTTGTGTGCGCCCGGTGCCTCTCCCGTTCTTCTCCGGCGCCGCCGCCGCTGTGAGTAAGGATGAGGGAGGTGGCCTGGGCTTCTCTGTACATATTAGTTTTAGGATCCTTGGCGTTATGCCGGTAGTTTGGAGTAGGGCATCGATCTCCCTTGGCCAGATCTGGTGCAGCCTGAGGTGGAGTCTCCTCGTCGTTCTTCAGTGGTTGGGGGTGGCGGTGGACTTCTCTATCTCCGGGATCTCCGTTAATAAGGTCAAGCCTGGGCTCCCTCTTTCCTAGGATGCCTCTCTGCTTTGCTCTCTCGATCTGGCCTGCCGGGGTGGCGAGGGGAGGATGAAGGCAAGCGGAGGCATCATCGGGCTACGAGGTGGGCGAGGGTCCTCTGTTCTGGCGCTCTCGAGCAGCGTCAAACAGTTGCTCTGGATGAGCTCTGTGGGGCTTCCATGGTGGAAGTTCTCGGGGTGGCTCCCTGGAGCGAGCCCTCTGTATAAGCTCGGTTGGCTCCATCTTCTTGGCAGTGGCGCTCTACTTCTTCTCTTGGCCAGCCGTGGGGGCGAGGGAGTGAAGGATTGGAGCGCGGTGTCGGCGACGATGGTGGCCAGCTTCGGGCGTGGAGGCACTGGTGCTGCGCCCCTCTAGAGCGATATTTCGTCGGCAAGGCCGTCGGCGACCACATCTGCTGAAGGACAGCCGCTCCATTTTTCTGGGAGTTCCTCTTCGGCGACGCTTCATCGGCTTGGTTCCGTCTGGTCGTCGAACTCAAGGGTCGTAGGACGGCCACTCCCTCCCTGGTTGCCACGTTTCTGGCACAGGGTCGTATTCCTCTAGGCTATGTTGCCGATTTGGAGGTTCTTCGACTCCAAGACGATGCGCTCCCGCTGTTCCACCCCAAGTGGCGTAGTCCCCGGTGGTGGTGCAGACGGCCGGTCTCGGCAGCGACGAAGCTGTGGTGGAGAAGGAGCTGGAAGAAGGCTAGGACCTGATTGCTTTTTTAGATTTTGTCTTTGGGTCTTTGTATATTTGCAGGGCTCTGTTGTTTTTTCTCGTTTCCTGAGGGTTGTCCTGCAATTATACCTCCACCGACAGTAATAAACTGCAGTAATGCTCAGTAAAAAAAAGGAGCGCTCCTAGGCGAGCACGTGACGAATAGGGAGTTGCTCGCGCGCTCAAGACCTTCGTGAAAACCAACCTCTTTCCAGTGATACCCAAGAAAATCCCAGCAAAATCGGACAAGATGACGCAAAACCCAAACAAACAGGACAACAGCCCAACAAACAAATCAGAAAACAAACAGGCTAAAAGAGACTAAGCAACAATGCTGAAACAGCCTGACAAGACAAACGGGCCAAACCAACAAAGCTAACATCAGCTAGCTGAGAAATAGCTTATTTCCCAGCTAACTGAGCATTAGAGACTCCTTTATTATTTTTTGACTAAAGATACCTAAATGGCGTTATTTGCGTGTTTGCAATTCTTTTTTTTACGAACATAGCTCCTTATTTGTTTTAAAACTTTCATTTTCTAATTTATATCAATTTATAATATGGACTTGGAATCACACTATGTTCAATGACCACGTAGAGATGTTAGACTATTTGAGTAGAAGTGCGACCACATGCACGGTAAGGCTAAATCTTCTTCGCTAATGCTGAAGACGATAGTAGTTGATTGTATTGTTAAATTGATATTGCATATTGCAGTATTACATTGTGAGCCCTTGGACTGTTTAGTACTAGAATACTTGAGGAATAAGAATCCTAATAGAGATAGAATCCTAAACTATCAAATATAGCAATCCTTAACCTACTCTAATACAAAATCGGTAGTGACGCAAACAGCAGGAGCGTCATGGACGGTCCAATTGGCGCATAAGCAAAAGGCGCTGAGTGGAGAGAAGGTCGGCAGATGATAGCTCCTGATGCTGATGTAAATGTAGCCAAGAATGCGGACGTCGAATGACCCCCTTCTCATAATAAGAATGTGCACGGTCTGGTCCGGTATGGAATGAACTTATAATCTGATGATCGAGTCGATTCCATGATTATAAGTTCATAACCCTAGCGCCCATTCCCATTTTGGTAGTCGTGGCCAATGGTGTTATTAGAATGTTGGTGATGTAGTCGCTGTTGATGAAGTCGTTGAGGTTGATGTAGTTGTGGTCGGTGTCGTTATTGAGTTATTGAGCCCCGGGGAAGTCGCTAGAGTAATAAAATAGTAAAAGGCGGTTGCAGCGGTAGTCAACTCAGGGTAGACGCATCTGGAGTTGTGGTAGTAGAGATAGGCGACATGTCGTGCCAAGCTAGCCAAACTCTGGAGTGCTCCGGGATGAAGGCACGCGTCGGTGTTGCCAATATCAGACGTGCGAAGACATGGACCATCAAGAACCATGTGAGCCAGAGTCGGAGGGAGAAAAAGAGAAGACCCCCATGTATGGTTGGTTGCGCGCCGTATGCGCCGGAGTAGACGAAGTTGTTGCATGTAACACCCGTTCAAACGCTGGCCCCGGAGGTGTTACTCCTGACAGCTCAATTGGATCTCTAGACTAACCCCACATATCAACACTAGTCTTTTGTGCATTGTCCTCACCGTGCGCACCCGGTATCCACTTCTTGGTCGGTCGCCCATCCTCAAATTGCTCTAGACCAATCACGCTTAAACTCAGAGTTCTTTTTAGATGAGCTTTCAGAAAAGAAGTTACAACTTTTTGCTATGAGTATCCTATCAATCCTAGTAATCCATGTGCCTGGATCTCACATACACCTATCCTTAGAAGATCGATGCCCTCATCGATCAAGCACAAGCCAGAAACGTTCCCTCTTGGCACGCATCTGTGTGTCTAGTGCTGGTACATGTGCCATGCTGTGTCCACTCCGGGACACACGTGACATGTTCCACATGTCCCGTCAGTGACCCGCACACACCCGTTTAATCACGAGGATCGGCTCTGATACCACTTGTAACACCCCTTCCTAACGCAGATCCCAGGGGTGTCACTCCTGGCAACTCAATAGGATCTCTAGACTCGTCCCACAGACCATTATTAGTCTTTTCTGCGCATTTGTCCTCACTCGTGCACACCTGGTACCAACTTCCCGAACGATCACCCATCGTCAAATTGCTCTAGGCCAAGCAATCTTAACCTTAGAGTTCTTTTTCGAAAAAGAAGTTACAACTTATTGGTATAGATATCCTATCAATCCTATTAAGAAGCCATGTGTTTGGATCTCATGTTGCAAGGATAAAATTGAGGACAAGTAGTGCAAATAAAAATTAGACTCCAACGCTGGCGACGAGGTCATGGTGGGCTAAGATGGTGAGGTGGTTGTCGATGGCGATTAAAATGTATATGTAGTAGATATTGGTGATCAAACCCGTTTTATTCATCCACATGCAGAAGCTCTTTCGGGTTTATTGAATGAAAAGTTATAGTTGTCAGGGATAAATCTATTTTATTCATCTACATGCAGGAGCGTGGCGATACAAAAACCGTTGGCTTTGATGTAGACCTTGATTGGTGGTGGCGAAGATGGTGCGATACACGATGGTGACCAAAAACGATGCAAATGAGGGAGATGGCTATTCGGCTCACGGGTGCATTTGCACCCATTATAAAAAATCATATTTCTAAATATCAGAAAATTCAAGAAAAAATTTCTACGAACATTTTATCTTCGTTTACAAGTTTTCAGGATCAAATAATATTTTACACGTTCCATGCAAAAAGACAAAAAATGTCCTATGAATAGTTGTACTCACGTGATATTTTTTGTCATTTTTATACACGCCATGTAAAATTTCTTTCATCCCGAAAACTTATGAACGAACATAAAATATTTGAATATACATGTAAACATTTTTTTCGATTTTTTAATTAGAAAATATGTTTTCTCATACTGGGTGCAAATGCACCCATGAGCCAAATGGAATTTTCAGCAAATGAGACCCTTTATTGATGGCGAGGCGTATACTCAGCCACAATTGTTTCAGTTCATATAGGCGGCAAAGACGAGCCGGCGAGGTGATGATGTGCGGATGTAGAAGCCGGTGATGACACGTGATGGCGTCCCTTCGGGCACGTGATTTGCTGGAGATGAGTCGATATCAAATTTAGAGTAGAGGTGCGTGATGAAAACATGTGAAGGTAGACGGATACAATCTAATTCATGCTCGACGATAAAAAAAACCAACGGTCAAACAACGTGGACGAAGTCATGCATGCTATCAGCTCCACGCGGCCAAAGGCATCACGGTTGTGCAACTATGCACGAGAAACAAAGTATATACCTAGATTTTTCTATCCTATTACGATGCACGGAAATGTTTTCTAGTTTTAAAATTTTAATCAAATACTTCTCGGTGTGGCGTTGCTTTTTTTTCTTACGGCTACTGCTACTTCTGCCTCGTGGGCTGAGCCCATACTCACCACCCATCAGCTGCTACTCGTCACCTTGTACGACGAACTGCAGCCCATCAAGAAGTCCCAGACCAGGCAGATTCGGTCCACGTTGATCTCCCATCCGCAGCGGGCTGGCGCAGACATTTAAGAGAACGGCGTTGGCCCAACGGCAAGGGGCGTACTAACTATGCATTGGATGAATTCAAGAGCAACTGGAGCCTGCAGCTTCTGTTTAGCTTTATAAATAAAGCAACATCTATACAATATTTAGTACACGCGAACAACAAAGACAGGCAACACAGTTCAAAGGCCACACACAGCACAGCACACAACCTAACACATAGTGATACAAACGCGCCCCGAAGACACGCTCAACGGCCGAGGGGGAAAAGCAAGTTGGCGCGTCGCCACAATAAGGTGCTCTATCATCCCATCCAGCCGCGTCCTGTCCCGCTGCCTACTCAACGGGTACCACTGCTGCAAAAAGCCAGAAATTTGAAGGTCAAGTCAGAGGCACGCGAAGAAAGACACGCTCGATGACCATCTTGTTACGGATGTTCCATAGAGTTCAGGTCATCCCTGCAAACAAAAACCAGAAGAGGCACCTCCTCCTGCCGGTATGGTTTGCATTGGCTTTCATGAATTCCCCTAGGTATGAGGCCTGCCACGACAGCCCCAGAGCCTACTGGGTGAAATTCCAAAGGAAACGAGCTGCGGGGCAGGAGAAGAAAATGTGGTGTCCCGTTTCCGGGACCGCACACAGGGGGCAAAGCCCATCCCCAGGGCCATTCCGCTTGTCCACCTCCACTCCCGAGGGTAGCCGGTCGCGCAACAACTGCCAGAGGAATATTTTTATCTTCAGGGGGAGAGGGGCCTTCCAAAGGGGGGCGGTCCAGGGAATGGAAGGCCCACCAAACAGGGCCTGATATATGGAACCCACGAAAAAAGCGCCCGAGGGCGAGAGGTGCCAAGACATGCTATTTGGGGATTGGGACTGAGACAGCGGGAGGCTGTCCCGCAGTCCCTCCCAAGAAACCCGCTCGACGCCCCCAAGGTTCCGGCGGAACGCAACTTGCCAGACCCCATCTTGGAAGGCGTCCGCCACCAAGAGCAGGGGGTCCGCGCAGATCGCGAACAACTCGAGAACCTCGTAGCGCAAGGAGCGCCCACCCACCCAAGGGTCAAGCCATAAGATGGTGTTTCTCCCATTTCCGACGGAAATAGAGAGCCCCTTCCGGATTGCCGGCTTGATGTCCTGGATAGATCTCCAAAACTGAGATCCCTCGCGACGTTCAAAAGCTAGAAGTAGGCGCCCACGCAGATACTTAGCTTTAACTTGTTGTAACCAAATGCCGCCATCGTCGGTCAGGATCCGCCAAACCCAACGTAGCATCAGGGCCACATTCATATGGCGAGAGGAAAGGATCGCTATGCCCCCGGATCCTTGGGGCACAAATGTCCGCCCACTTAACCATATGATATTTTTGGTGGCGCGTTCGCCATCCAAAAGAACCGGGAAAGCGCCTTGTCTAAGTTGGCGTGCACGCCTTCCTGAAGGATATATAACCCCATGATATACATGGGGAGGATGGAGAGGCAGGCGTCAATGAGGATGGTCTTGCTCCCTTTGGAGGTAAACCTGCCTTGCCATGGCTCAGATTTCGCCTTAACCCGACCCATAAGGGGCTCTAGGTCCCTAAAGAGGATCCTGGTGTCCCTGAATGGCATCCCCAGGTAGTTTAGGGGGAAAGATGCCAGCCAGCAATTCAGATTATCAGCAATCCTCTGTTGCTCTTCCAAGGGATAGCCAAGTACCATCACTTCACTCTTGTCAAAGTTAATTTTGAGGCCGGACATGGCCTCAAAGCATAGGAGCAGGAATTTCAGGTTGATGATGTCATGTTCCGACCCCACCACCATAAGCATGGTGTCATCCGCATATTGGAGATGGGTCACTCCCCCTCTAGGGATAAGATGTCCCACCACACCTGATATGTGGCTGGAAATATTGGCTTTCTCCATGATTTTCGCAAGGGCATCCACCGTAGCATTAAACAAGATTGGCGAGATCGGGTCCCCTTGTCTAACCCCACACGTGGGCTTGAAATAGGGTCCAACCTCTCCATTTATGTTTATTGCCGTGTTCCCACTCATGACGATCTACATGATCCACCCTATCATGCGATCATCAAGGCCCCTACTGTAACATCCCAGCATTTAGGAACTAACGAAGGGTAGATATAGGAATCTGTGAAAATTCATGCATTCATTTGTAAAAAGGTGGGTAAATTTTTTGCCAAATAAAAACCTTAAGTGATCAAAGTTTCTTTCATGCTTTGAGATTAGGTATAGTCTTAGAGGATGATTGTTATAGAATTTGATATGATCTTTTTGGACTAATGTGTTTATCGAAATGAAATTTGAATTTAAACTTGAGTGTTGAAATTATAGATCAAAAGGATTTAAAGTTATGTTTGAGTATTATGCTTTAGTCAAGAGTTAATGATTAGTAGTTTAAACTTTATATAAAGAAAACAATTAAGAATAAGAATCTTTATTTCAAAATTTTATTCAATAAATAAGTTACACAAATATAACTTATGTAAATGAGCAACAAACTTTACAATAGTAAAGAAATAAAAGAATAATCTTTAATTATTGAATAATAGTACAATCTTTAGTACAAAAAGAATAAAAATAAAATTACAAAAGAATAAAGAAATATTACATATGACTATTCTATAAAGAAAAGAAAACCTAAACTAAAGTCTTGATGTTCAAGTCTGGTACCTGCAAAATAAACACAAACAAAAAAAGAAAGAAAGTTAAGGTTAAAAGTATATTACTGTCAGATTTGACAATGAAGTGCACTGTTCAAGATTTTATCATTGAGTAATCTTTTAAGGGGCAAATTTCACCAAAATGAAAGAATATATCTTTCATAATTTCAAGCTACAAGCCAGATAAACAACAAGGAGGGGCAAGTTTCACCAGCCAAGTAAAAGGTAATCTGATAAAAGTAACTTTCAAATTCAGAACATATCCACAACTTGCAAGAAAGCACACATGCAAAGACACACACCAAATCGCATGGTGTGTCTTTATCGACCACAACAACAACTGCACACACACAAAACCATCAGCATAGCCGTGGGAGGCATCCCCACACCATTTCTTTGTTCTTACACACCAATAAAAACAGCCACCAGCTAAACCAAGCCAAAGCCTAGCAAGATCACACCAATCAAAACCCTGGATCACATCACCAAAATGGTGACATAAGGAGGGGGTAGATCAGGTGGATAGCAAGGACAAGATCAAGCCATCAGGATCAGGAGGTGAAGGGCTAGATCAAGAACAAGCCTAGGAGCTGGAAACACCAGGAGATCACAAGATCAAGCTACCACAAGATCAACCACTGGCAAACCCAACATCAAATGAGTGTGGTGAGTAAAATAGACCATCACATGATCTATCTGTCTAAGATTAGACAAGCATTCATAATTTGTATCTTACTCAAATTCTCAGAAAACACCCAAGTGGGGTGAATCCATCACTAAAGTTTTAAACACTAAAAGCAATCAGAAAACTACAAAGATCCAACTAAGATCTCAGGACAACATCATTGATCTAAGTTATCAAGCTATATTTCAATTCAAGAATGAATAT
Organism: Avena longiglumis; assembly: GCA_030063025.1. Lineage (NCBI taxonomy): Eukaryota > Viridiplantae > Streptophyta > Magnoliopsida > Poales > Poaceae > Avena > Avena longiglumis. The sequence continues at coordinate 484,114,984 of CP125977.1, forward strand.
AGCCAAGATTTAAACTTCTAGGCATATCTCTTAAATAGGAGTAGAACCTTAGGATTTAATCTTATGGATCTATTTAAGTTATCAAGCCTACAATCAATATTTTTCCCAACTTTGATTCAAGAAACAGTAGCTGGTATCACTACCAGAACCACTCCATGAGAATCAAAAAGATAAAGGCTTAATCCCTAAACCTCAGAACAACATCATGAGTCTTAGGGATTTAAGAAAAGAAGTTCCTACTTATCTTTAATGCCAAACTCATCTTAAGCTTGAACAAAAAATGAGATAAGTAATCGAATCTAGTCTTGTGTGCCATATTAGAATGGTGACACAAGAACAGTTCTAAACTAAGCAGGTTAAGCATCCAATCTTCACAGATACAACCAACCAACTATAAATCATTTTCCTGTTCTTAATCACAGGAATCATAACCAGGAATATTCATTTATAAATCTTCACTGTAGAAGACCATTTTGATCTCAAGCTATATATGAATTCTTAAGTCAACAGTACTAATACAATGACTTCATCACACAACACTCATTGTCATTAACCAAGTAATGACAGTGGTGAGCTATGAAACCACTAGATTTCCCATGTACTGCTCCTAGAGCAATTTTACCATCTGAACCATATCAAAATTAATGCATAGAAACATCTGGTAAACCACTAGCATCACCACAACTAATCATAAATAGCAAGCCATAGATAACAACCACTTATCATGCTTAGGGATCATCAATACATGATCCAATTCATCAGATATCTAATCCACAGAGGGGTATGAACCCTAAGCAGAACAAACCATCTTAATCAGGACAGGACATTAACCAGGAAAGGCCACTACCAACATGTAGCATGGGATGGCCTAGCACAGAGAGCACGAGAGGGAGAAGAAATACTTACCAAAGGTCCTCGCTCTAGAATAGAAGAGGAAGCAGAGGAGGCCGATGAACATGGCGGCATGGGGAGCACCCCCAAGGGGGCACTCCAACCCACACAACGCCACGACGACAACCATAGCCACGCCTGGGGGCGAGGAGCATCACCACGGCACACGACAGCAGCGGCAACGTCAACACCAACGCCAACCCCAAACCCTAGGGTTCGGAACGACATCGATCTGGCCACAGGAGGGCTCCAGGTCCAAATCAAATTGGACAGGAGGGAAGAGTGGGGCCGACAACCTCATACTGCACCATGTAGGCAGCTAGGAAGGTTCACGGTAGCGCGGATCGCCGACGGCAGCACCACTGACCACGGGGTCGGGGGAGGAGAAGGAGAGAGGTGAGCTCGAGAGAGACAGAGAGTGTTGGGCTGGGTTGGGCCAAGACCCCTTTGGGGTGTTGGTTTTGACTTTGCCCTACTGGGCCACAAGGGCTCAATAGACCCAAACAGTCAGCCCAAATCACTTAAATCCTGTTTTAATAAAAAGGAAAATAGCAAAATGCCCTTGAACTTAAATAAACTCTAGAAAATAAAATAAAGTCCAAAAAATAAAATAAAATATTTTTGGATTCACAATAATCCAAATAAATTAATAAATAAAATTTTAGACATATAAATTTTATTAAGAATTTTGCAATATATATATTCCTTATGGAATTTTACAAATATTGAAAGATGATAAAAATAAGTAAAAATGAATTTCATTATATATTAATATTATAGTATTTTAGAAAAATACTAAACAAATATTTAATATCAATTTTTAGGGTATTTAATGATAATTCTTAAAGGAATTATTAATTAAATAAAATACAAATAAATTGAAATAACAATTAAAAGAATACAATATTAAATAAATATTAAAAATTAATATTTATAAACTCTTTATTATTAAAAGAATTTTTATAATTTAAATAAATGGGGGAAGAATACATATAAAGCTAAATGATGCATTATATTACTTTGCATAATCATTTTGCTTCTTTAAATATTGTCCTTACCGGCAATAATGATGATTTTGTAGACATAGAAGCTCAAGGTCCAGTGCAAGCATCAGAATTCACTACCTTTCCATCACCAGGAAAGTTCATCACTTGCTCATATCCTTTGAAGAGTCTTTATCAAAGTATTTGCAAATTGTGTGTTATCATATATACTCCAAAGAAAGAAAATAATATTTTCACAATTAAAGAAATCATAGATATCATCCTAAGTGATGATATAATGGAGCAATAGAACTTAGAGGTCGTTTGGCATCCAGGTATTCATTTCATTTAGTAGAAATGAAATGAATACATGGATTCATTTCATTTATATTATGATTCCAAAAACACCCATATGTTTGGCTGCCACCGGAATTTGGAAATGACAGGTCTGAGATAGGAATTGGGTTTACACATAGGGATATTTGGATGGATTTGCTAAATGAAATGACGGCCCAATTCTGTGCCAACCAAACAGCATAGGGATGGAATTGCAAAATGAATTCCAGGATTCTAGGCCCAAATGATGGATACCAAACGACTTCTTAGGGTTCTATTTGCAACAATGATAATCAATTAGGGACTTAATAACCCCTGACATCAGTGATTCTAGCGCCGTATATTACGCGTTAGCCATGAGATTTGGAATGGGACAGAGAAGTCAGCTGTATCTTCTTCCTCTCGAATGTAGCCGGATGTGCAGGTCGTGGCTGCTATCCTCGTAGTGTGCATATTAATTGGTAATTTATAGAGGATATGCAGCATATGGGTGGGAACCCTCAACGTCCCACGATAGTTCTGGCATCTAACGGTTTGTGCAAACCATTGCCGTAATTCATTATATGGGCATGGTGTACAGCAAGGAGGCATGCGAGGTCGCGAAGGGGGCAGTGATTTGCTTGGACCAACTACTGGGCCCCACATCATGGAATTGTGGATGGGAAAGTACGCCCGGTTGTGCAACAAGGAGTTGATCTCTCATGGTTAAAGTAACGCACCTCTGTAGAGTGTAAGAATTGTAACTTGTTACTCCCTGTTCCAGGAAGGAGCTATGAACATGGCAGGAAAGGAACTCCATGAAAGTTCTGGTCAACCTGTGAAGGCTGATGGTCATAGATTTTTATAATAAAATCAATCTTTGAAGAAAGATTTACAAAAACTGCATAGTGCCAAGGACTTATAGTCTGAGGTGGTAGTTGTTGGAGATATGCCCAAGAGGCAATAATAAAAAGGTTATTATCATATCTTCATGCTTATGATAAATGTTTACATACCATGCTATAATTGTATTAACCAGAAACATTAATACTTGTGTGATTTGTAAACATAAAAGAGTCCCTAGTAAAGCCTCTTGTTAAACTAGCTTGTTGGTTAATATATGATCATGGTTTCCTGATCATGAACATTGAGATGTTATTAACAACAAGATCATATCATTAGGAGAATGGTGTGATAGACATACTCCTATAGATAAGCGTAGCATTAAGATCAAGTCATTTCAATAGTTCTTTTGATATAAGCTTTCAGATACATAGTAATCTAATTCCTTCGACCATGAGATCATGCTAATCACCATCACCGGAAGGATACTTTGATGACATCAAAGGCCACACCGTAACTGGGTGGCTATAAAGGTGGCATTGAGTGTTTGGAAAGTATGGGTTGAGGCACATGGATCAAGAATGGGATTTGTCCATCCATATGACAGATAGATATACTCTGGGCCCTCTCGGTGGAATGTCATCCAATTAGCTTGCAAGCATGTGACTGGCTCACAAGGGATCACATATCACGGGAACGAGAAAAGAGTACTTATCGGTAACGAGGTTGAACTAGTTATGCAGAGATACCGACGATCAAAACCTCGGATAAGTAAACTATCGTGAGACAAAGGGAAATTCGTATCATATGTAGGTGGTTCATTCGATCGCAAAGTAATCGTAGAAATATGTGGGAGCCATATGAATTTCCAGATTCCTCTGTTGGTTATTGATCGGGGAAGTGTCTCGGTCATGTTCGCATAATTCACGAACCGTAGGGAGACACACTTAAGGATTCGATGTTGTTTAGTAGATATGGAATGTTAGTAGGGATACCGAATGTTGTTCAGAGTCTCGGATGGGATCCAGGATATCACGAGGAGATCCGGAATGGTCCAAAGAATAAGATTCATATAAGAAAAGTATGATTCCGGAGTTCGGGAATGATTTTGATGTTTTCATTGGAGAGGTTCTAGAAGGGTCTAGAAGGTTCACCAAACCGGAAGGGGAATGGTTCATGAATGTGTCATGGGTAAGTGGAATGATTGGATCATGTCCTAGGTCACTTGATTGGGCATTTTCAAGGGAGGAAGTAAGCTCCGAATTGCAAGTTAAAAAGCAAGTTTGAAAAGTCAAACTGGAACAATAGTTTCCTAGTGGAAGAAGGAAAGAGTCCTTGCTTATCTCCAACTTGGGTTTGGGGAAGGATTCAAACTCCCCTCACCCAAGCTGCCCTACCTCTCATAAATAGAGGGGAGGGGTGCCCCAAGAGACACACAACCAGACCCTTCCCACACCCAAGCCGCCGCCACCGCCGCCGCCATCGCCGCCACCGCTGCCGCTGCCAAGGCCGCTGCCTCGTCGTCGCCGCCCTAGCTGCCACCAGCCGCGCCTCCTCCTCTCTAGCCTGCTAAACCCTAGATCCACCATAACTCGCACTGGCTTAGGTGAAGCCCTGCGGGATCTTCCCTCTACTTCCTACACCACGCCGTCGTGCTGCCGGAATCGCGAGGGGAGAACTACAACCTCCGCTGCCTGCTGGAACAAGGGAGAGGAAGGTCTTTATCGAGTACCAAACGTGTGACCGACTACGTAAGCGCTGCCGGAACGCAGCGCCGAAAGGATCGTCTACGCGATTTTGAGATCGGCAAGTGTACGACTACATCACCCACGAGAATCTGCTCTCGGTCACCGCTTTGGAATCTTCGAGGGTGAGTACTCTAATCCACTTGTTGCTAGAATCTAGTAGATAGATCTTGGCTTGTTTGTGTGCATGCGGTAGAATTTTTTTGTTTTCCATGCTACGAACCCCTACAGTAGTTAGAACATCAAACTTCCCACCTTGCATATAATAAACTTGTTGGGTAACACTGTTACTCATCCTTTCCTTTGATCCCTTTCTTAGACTCTGAGGATCCCGAGGACGTGCCAATGTATGCAGCCGAATGTCAATAAGATGTGTTCTAAAAGGAGCCTGACCTGTCAGGAGGTGTTGAAGGAGTGGATTACGAAATACGCTATGGTTTCGATGATAACGAGTCCAACTAAGCATCCTAGTTAGTAGTAACCGATGGAGCCGAGCAGCATGAACTTTATAGAATAAGCTGCTGAGCTCAACTCCTAGTTGGAGTTGCTACTTTTAAATTCCGCTGAAACACTTTATATTTTGGTTTGTAAGTTGAATCCTTTTTAAGTATCGAACTTCTGGTATTGTAATAATAATAATGTGTGAATGTTTGTAATATGGACCCGCAATGTTTCTGTTGTACCACTCTGAGGGATGTGATATTTACAGAACGGTGTTCTGTGGATGTCATGTCAACGACTATAGTGTACTACACATGCAGCGGTATGCTGGGTCTCCGCAGTTGGTATCAGAGAAAATTGCTTTGACCTTAGGTTGGAAACCTAGTAAGGGTATTACCTGTAGGAGAGTGTAGCAACAATAAATAATTCTCTAAAAGAAATATAATGGGTATTCAAATGAGAATATTTCGTTATATGTTTTAGTGCGATAATTCTTTGTTATGATGCAATATATTATTGGTTACTAATAAAAAGTATTTTCTTGATATACAGAGCTATGGCACCAAAGTTTCCAAACAGACTTTGGTAAGGAAATAGGGGACTCTTGATGATTATCAAGGATCATTCACGGACCAACTTCGTCAACTTTTAAAGATTTTTAGTTGTCCAACCAGAATTCCAGTGAACACCATAACCTACTATGATGGCCGGATGTTATCCAAGTATCGTGTTAGTATCCAACTTCCAGAGGAGCTTGGATTATATCCCGATCTACTTATAGGTGAAGGTAGGAGTCAGTTAGCAGCATATCATGTTTCCGTTGTGGAGGCGATAACTAATATCCGGGAGCATAAAACCAAGGAGTTAGAAGGTAGCACATTATCTGTGATACCTCATGATTCTATAGGCTCGGAGCCTATACCGTATCATCTTACTTTAGTTAAGAAGCATACTAAGTTAGATTCCAAGTTTATGGATAGATACCGAACATTCGTTGTGTCTTTTTATAAGACACATCAAGTGATTTTCGAAGATAAAAATGACATGTTAGAGGATCTAACTGATCCGGAAAGGAGGAAGCAATTAGCAATCCAGTTGGAGAAGGAAGCAAGTAGTAGTGCAAAACCTATCTTTAAGGATATACCTATAGATCCTGAATCTTTTACACCATATCCTTATTCACCAAGTCCTGAACCTATACATGATCCTACTATGGATATGAGGTATGCAGTACCACAAGGTTCAGAGGATGGTTCTGATTCAGAACTTCCTATTGATAATTCTGATGGTTGGAGAAGGGGATCTTATGAAGGAACTCATGAACACCAGATATCCACAGATGGTTCTGATAGAAATGTTGGACAATCTAGATGGATGGGTGCAAGAATTAACCCTAGTAACAGTAGTAGAAATGCCATGTCGATAGATAATCAGGATGAAGAAGAAGATCCTGAGGAGAGAGTGTTTGAAACATCAACATCTTCTCAAAACCCAGGGAATATACATTATCCGGTGTTTAACTATCTTTCCCAAAGGAGCACCTGGGGATTAGCAGGATCTACGTATCCTGTTGACAACTCAAGGAATGAAGCTCAGGATATGCAGGCAGGAGATAATGTTGAATATGTTTCTGAAGACTTTTTAGCTGAGCTGGAGGGAGTCAATGCGCTCGGGTTGAGTAATGACTCAAGTCCTAACACTTCAGATACTGAGTATGTTCCTTCAGGAAGGCCATTTGTTCCACAAATTGTGCGACAAGCGACACGTCATCACGGTTGGACATTAGGCATGTATGATGAGCGTAGTTACTACTAGAAGTAGGCAACTAGTTAGAGGTATCAAGTACTGTGTATTGTACTCCAAGAATAAGTTAGTTAGATAAATAAGGTAGTGTTGTGATTATACCTATATGGTATATGTTGCAATGACTTTGTATTGTTATGATATTATGTATAATATGTCAAATGCATATTTGGATTTTCTTTGGATCTTCATTGTGTGACTAGTTCTCTGTGTAAAGTCGAGCTCAGAAAACATGTCCATGATGTAATTATGAGTATTCACTTTATATTGCAGGGCTAGAGGGTCATGGATACGGGTGTAGAAACCAAATCAGAGCAGCAGCGGATGGAACGTGAGGCCAAAGAGAAGGCCGATGCAGATACAGCAAATCAGGGAGCATTACCACCACCACCAATGAGGCTGTTAATGGAGCAGAACTTTATGCAGTGTATGCAAATGATGCAAGAGACCCAGAACAAGTTCATGGAAGAGTTGCTGGGACGAGTAAATCAGAGGGCACCTAAAGGTGGAGGAGTGAGTCTTTCTGACTTCCAGAATGCAAGGCCATTACCTTTTGCATCAGCTCCTGAACCAATGGATGCAGAAGATTGGCTAGCAGATACAGAAAGAAAGCTAAAGACTGTAGGTTGTAACGACGAGGAGAAATTGAGGTATGCAACTCATCTTCTGACTGGACCTACAACATCATGGTGGGAGAATCAGTTGGCCATGCAACAACCAGTAAGGGAGTTCACCTGGGAGGAGTTCAAGAAGAGATTCCGTGAATATCATGTTCCGAAGAGTGTTACGGATTTGAAGCAGAGAGAATTTGAGGAGCTTCAGCAGGGATATACTAGTGTCATGAAGTATATCCAGGAGTTTAGTCAACTGTCTCGTTATGCTGAGGAGGATGTTAACACATAAGAGAAGCGGAAGAAGCGTTTCTTGCGTGGGCTAAATCCATTTGTGAGAATGCAGCTAAGGTTGGCTAATAAGCAAACTTATCAACAGTTGCTAGATGCAGCAATTACTTTTGAAGATGACTACAAGAATGTCCAAGAGGATAGGAGGAAGAGAGCCAAGAAGGAAACCAAGAGAATTCAGGCAAGTAAACCTAAACCCAATCTGGAGTTGAAACCCCAGAACAAGGCCTATGGCAACAATAACAATAATAAAGGCAGTGGTGGAAATCAATCCAATCCTAGAAGGAATGTAATTTGTAACAACTGTGGAATTCCAGGGCATTTCCAGAGGGAATGCAAAAAGCCTGTAGTGATCTGTTACTGTTGTGGTCAGAAGGGGCATATCAAGCACGATTGTCCGAGCAAACCACCAGGAGGTTGGCCTACCAAGGGAGGAGGACAAGCTAGTGGAGGAAATGGACAACCCAATCGAGGCGCAAATAATGTCAAGCTAGTGGAGGAGGTGGATAATTCGGAGCATGCAGTAATAGGTACGCTCAATATCCTTACCAATCCCGGCAAAGTTCTATTTGATACTGGTGCAACTACTTCATTCATTTTTGAAGAATTCTATTATAAGTTCGGGATAAGAAGGGCAACGTTAGAAAGCCCTGTGACCGTAGTTACGACAGGGGGAAATGTGATTGTACGCCACATTAAACAAGACCAGGTTATCTCGATCTGTGGTTGTACATACTTTGCAGAACTTTATGTGATTCCTTTGAAGGGAATTGCAGTAGTGCTGGGGATGGACTGGATGATGGAACATGGGGCTCAGATAAATTGTGAGGAGAAAACTGTCTCAATTAAAACTCCAAGTGGAGCAAGGATAGTCTATCAAGCAGATAAGCATAGTCATATCATGGTGGATTTGTAGTTGAACTCGATGAAAGAGGTCAAATTGGAAGATATTCCTGTAGTAAATGAATTTCAAGATGTTTTTCTAACAGAGCTACCGGGAATGCCACCAGGTCGGGAGATAGAGTTCACTATTCATCTAATTCCTGGTACAGCACCAATAGCTCAAGAACCCTATAACATGGGACCCAAAGAATTAAAAGAACTCAAAGAGCAAATCGATGAGTTAGTCAGAAAAGGGTTTATCCAGGAAAGTGTATCCCCATGGGGAACACCAGTAATCTTTGTGGATAAGAGAGATGGTGGAAGAAGGATGTGTGGAGATTATAGAAATATGAACAATGTTACTATAAAGAATAAGTATCCTTTACCAATGATTCAATATTTTTTGATCAAGTGAAAGGATCCGGAGTATTTTCAAAGATTGACCTAAGATCTGGATACCATCAAATAAAAATTAAACCTGAGGATGTTCCAAAGACAACATTTGTCTCAAGATATGGACACCATGAGTATCTGGTAGTACCATTTGGTTTGACCAATGCACCAGTAATATTCATGAATCTGATGAACAAAATCTTCATACCATATTTCGACAAGTTCGTCATAGTCTTCATTGATGATATTCTGATATATTCCAAGGATAAGGAAGAGCATGCTGGTCATTTGAGAATAGCATTACAGACTTTAAGGGAACATAAACTTTATGCTAAGTTCAGTAAATGTGAATTTTGGCTAGATGAGGTAGAATTCCTTGGCCATGTGATCAGTAAAGATGGAATTGCTGTAAATCCATCTAAAGTTCAGTCAGTACTAGAGTGGACTGCACCAACCAATGTGAAACAAATTCGAGGTTTCTTGGGGATGGCTGGTTATTATCGGAGATTCATTGAAGGTTCTCCAAAATAGCTGGACCAATGACCAAATTGTTAAGAATACACCATTCAATTGGGATGAGAATTGTGAAGCAAGTTTTCAGGAGTTGAAGACTAGGTTAACCATAGCTCCAATCTTAGCAGTTCCTGAAACAGGGAAGGACTTCACAGTATACTGTGATGCATCTAAAGAAGGTTTGGGTAGTGTGTTAATGAAAGATCGGAAGGTGATTGCTTATGGTTCAAGACAACTGAAACCACATGAAGTCAATTATCCAACTCATGATTTAGAGTTAGTAGCAGTAGTCTTTGCGCTGAAAGGATGGATGCATTTTCTTTATGGAGCCAAATGCGAGTTATACACTGACCATAAAAGTCTCAAATATTTATTTACTCAAAAAGAGTTGAATATGAGACAGAAGCGTTGGTTGGAACTAATCAAAGATTATGATTTAACAATCAACTATACTCCAGGGAAAGCAAATATTGTAGCTGATGCGTTAAGCAAAAAGAGTGCAGACATTCAGCCTAGCAATCGGGAGTTACCAAAAGAGTTACAAATGGACTTGGAAAGATTAGAGCTTCAATTCATTAGAACAAATGTTCTTGGAGGATTAGCTACTATGCAGGTAGTAGTGAAAGGTGACTGATCTTAAACACGAAATTTTTAGACATCAAGCAGAAGATCCTTTTATTGCTGAGGAAATTCGGAGGATATCTCAAGGGCAAAAATCAGTTTTTCTCCTTGGATATTATGAGTCTTTATGGTTTCAAGACCGTCTTTGTGTTTCGGATGTGACTGAGATTCATGATTTCATACTCAGGGAAGCACATGAAACACCATATTCTATACATCCAGGAAGTACTAAGATGTATATGGACTTGAAAGAACTATTCTGGTGGAATAACATGAAAAGGGACATTGCGAAATATGTATTAGAATGCCATATTGCCAAAGGGTGAAGGCTGAACATCAAAGTCCAGAAGGACCATTACAACCTTTGGAAATTCCCAAATGGAAGTGGGAGGAAATAGGTATGCACTTCATCACAGGATTTCCCATGACACCTAAACGGAAGGATATGATCTGGGTAATTGTGGACAGACTCACTAAAAGTGCACATTTTATTCCGGTAAATCAGAAAGATAATGCCGAGAAGTTAGTAGAAGTCTACATCAAGGAGATAGTAAGTAACAATGGAGTGCCCAAAAAGATCGTAACTGATAGGGGATCAGTGTTTACTTCAGCATTTTGGAAGCAATTGCATGAAACACTTGGTTCAAAGTTGCATTTTAGTGTAGGGGTTCGTAGCATGGAAAACAAAAAATTTCTACCGCATGCACACAAACAAGCCAAGATCTATCTACTAGATTGTAGCAACGAGTCGATAGAATCACTCACCCTCGAAGATTCCAAAGTGGTTAACGAGAGCAGATTCTCGTGGGTGATGTAGTCGTATACTTGCCGATCTCAAGATCGCATAGACGATCCTTCCGGCGCTGCGTTCCGGCAGCACTTCCGCAGTCGGTCACACGTTCGGTACTCGATGAAGACCTTCCTCTCCCTTGTTCTAGCAGGCAACGGAGGTTGTAGTTCTCCCCTCATAATTCCGGAAGCACGACGGCGTGGTGTCGGAAGTAGAGAGAAGATCCTGCAGGGCTTCGCCTAAGCCGATGCGAGTTATGGTGGATTAGGGTTTCTCGGAGATCTAGGGTTTAGAAGTCCGGGAGGAGGAGGAGGTGTCGGCGGCGGCTAGGGCGGCGGCGGCAGCAGCTCGCGGCGGCTCGGGTGGAGAGGGGCTAGGGCTTGTAGTGTTGGGGCAGCCCTTCCGCTCTATTTATGAGAGGGAGGGGCAGCCTTGGGAGGGGTGGGTTTGAATCGAAACCCAAACCCAAGTTGGATTGAGAAGACTTGTTTCTTCTTCCACTAGGAAACCATTGTTCCAGTTTGACTTTTCAAATTTCCCGTTTGACTTTCAGTTTAGAGCTTTAACTCTCTCTTGCAAATGCCCATACCAAGTGACCTAGGATATGATCCAATCATTCCACTTACCCATGACACATTCATGGACTATTCTCCTTCCGGACCGGTGAACCTTCTAGACCCTTCTAGAACCCCTTCGATGAAAACATCGGATACTTTCCCGAACTCCGAAATCGGACTTTCCTTATATGAATCTTATTCTCCGGACCATTCCGGATCTCCTCGTGATATCCCGGATCCCATCCGAGAATCCGAACAACATTAAGTATCCCTATTAACATTCCATATCTACTAAACAACATCGAATCCTTAAGTGTGTCTCCCTACGGTTCGTGAATTATGCGGACATGACCGAGACGCTTCTCCGATCAATAACCAATAGAGGAATCTGGAAATTCATATGGCTCCCACATATTTCTACGATTACTTTGCGATCAAATGAACCACTTACATACGATTCCAATTTCCCTTTGTCTCACGATAGTTCACTTATCCGAGGTTTTGATCGTCGGTATCTCTGCATACCTAGTTCAACCTCGTTACCGATAAGTACTCTTTTCTTGTTCCCGTGATATGTGATCCCTTGTGAGCTAGTCACATGCTTGCAAGATAATTGGATGACATTCCACCGAGAGGGCCCAGAGTATATCTATCCGTCATATGGATGGACAAATCCCATTCTTGATCCATGTGCCTCAACCCATACTTTCCGAACACTCAATGCCACCTTTATAGCCACGCAGTTACGGTGTGGCGTTTGAAGTCATCAAAGTATCCTTCCGGTGATGGTGATTAGCATGATATCATGGTCAAAGGAATTAGGTTACTATGTATCAACAAGCTTATAGCAAATGAACTATTGAAATGACTTGATCTTAATGCTATGCTTATCTATAGGAGTATGTCCATCATACCATTCTCCTAATGATATGATCTTGTTGTTAACAACATCTCAATGTTCATGATCGGGAAACCACGATCATCTATTAACCAACAAGCTAGTATTACAAAGAGGCTTTACTAGGGACTCTTATTTAGTTTACAAATCACACACGTATTAATGTTTCCGATTTAATACTGTTTATAGCATGAATGTAAACATTTATCATAAACACAAAGATATAATAATAAACACTTTTATTATTGACTCTAGGGCATATCTCCAACATTTAGCACAGCCTATCATCCAGAGACAAGAGGTCAAACAGAAAGAACAAATCAGATACTAGAAGACATGTTAAGATCTGGTGCATTAGATTTTGGAGGTACATGGGAAGATCATCTACCATTGGTAGAATTTTCCTACAATAAAAGCTACAGAGTAGTCTGAAGGCAGCTCCATATCAGGTTCTGCATGGAAGGGAGTGTAAATCACCAATATGTTGGTATGATCCTGGTAGCAGTAAGGAGTTTGCACCAGACTATATCAAGGAAAGACAAGATATCATTGATAAGATCAGGGATAGACTAAAAATAGCTCAAAGTAGGCAGAAAAGTTATGCTGATCAAAGTCGAAGATCTTGGCATCAAAAAGTGGGAGACATGGTATATTTGAAAGTAAGTCCAATGAAAGGGGTTAAAAGATTCGGAGTTAAAGGAAAGATGAGTCCAAGATATATTGGACCATTCAAGATACTAAGTCAGAACAGGACTATAGCTTATGCTTTGGAGTTACCATCAAGATTGGCTCAAGTGCATAATGTTTTCCATGTGTCACAACTTCGTAAATGTTTGAAAGTTCTGGATGACGCAATCACACATCAGGAGATAGAACTACAAACAGACTTGACTTATGTTGAAAAGCCCTGTAAAATTTTAGAAGAAAACTGGAAAAGGTTGAGGAATAGGGAAATCAAGTACTGCAAGGTTCAGTGGGAACATCACCCTGAAAGGGAAGCCACTTGGGAAAAGGAAGAAGATTTAAGAAAAGCCTATCCAGAACTATTCAGGTACATCTCAACAAACTTCGGAACAAAGTTTAATTTAAGGGGGGAAGTCTGTAACATCCTAGCATTTAGGAACTAACGAAGGGTAGATTTAGGAATCTATGAAAATTCATGCATTCATTTGTAAAAAGGTGGGTAAATTTTTCGCCAAATAAAAACCTTAAGTGATCAAAGTTTCTTTCATGCTTTGAGATTAGGTATAGTCTTGGAGGATGATTTTTATAGACTTTTATATGATCTTTGTGGACTAATGTGTTTTGGGAAATGAAATTTGAATTTAAACTTGAGTGTTGAAATTATAGTTCAAAAGGATTTAAAGTTATGTTTGAGTATTATGCTTTAGTCAAGAGTTAATGATTAGTAGTTTAAACTTTATATAAAGAAAAAAATTAAGAATAAGAATCTTTATTTCAAAATTTGATTCAATAAATAAGTTACACAAATGTAACTTATGTAAATGAGCAACAAACTTTACAATAGAAAAGAAATAAAATAATAATCTTTAATTATTGAATAATAGTACAGTCTTTATTACAAAAAGAATAAAAATAAAATTACAAAATAATAAAGAAATATTACATATGACTATTCTATAAAGAAAAAAAACCTAAACTAAAGTCTTGATCTTCAAGTCTGGTACCTGCAAAATAAACACAAACAAAAAAAAGAAAGAAAGTTAAGGTTAAAAGTATATTACTGTCAGATTTGACAGTGAAGTGAACTGTTCAAGATTTCATCATTGAGTAATCTTTTAAGGAGCAAATTTCACCAAAATGAAAGAATATATATTTCATAATTTCAAGCCACAAGCCAGATAAACAACAAGGAGGGGCAAGTTTCACTAGCCAAGTAAAAGGTAATCTGATAAAAGTAACTTTCAAATTCAGAACATATCCACAACTTGTGCAGCAGGCACACAGGCAGCACACACACCAAACTGCATGGTGTGTGCTGTCAGCACCACAGCAACAACTGCACACACACAAAACCATCAGCATAGCCGTGGGAGGCATCCCCACACCATTTCATTGTTCTTACACACCAAGCACAGCAGCCACCAGCTAAACCAAGCCAAAGCCTAGCAAGATCACACCAATCAAAACCCTGGATCACATCACCAAAATGGTGACATAAGGAGGGGTAGATCAGGTGGATAGCAAGGACAAAATCAAGCCAACAGGATCAGGAGGTGAAGGGCTAGATCAAGAACAAGCCTAGGAGATGGAAACACCAGGAGAGCACCATATCAAGCTACCACAAGATCAACCACTGGCAAACCCAACATCAAATGAGTGTGGTGAGTAAAATAGACCATCACATGATCTATCTGTCTAAGATTAGACAAGCATTCATAATTTGTCTCTTACTCAAATTCTCATAAAACACCCAAGTGGGGTGAATCCATCACTGAAGTTTTAAACACTAAAAGCAATTAGAAAACTATAAAGATCCAACTAAGATCTCGGGACAACATCATTGATCTAAGTTATCAAGCTATATTTCAATTCAAGAATGAATATAACCAAGATTTAAACTTCTAGGCACATCTCTTAAATATGAGTAGCACCTTAGGATTTAATCTTATGGATCTATTTAAGTTATCAAGCCTACAATCAATATTTTTCCCAACTTTGATTCAAGAAACAGTAGCTGGTATCACTACCATAAGCACTCCATGAGAATCAACAAGATAAAAGCTTAATCCCTAAACCTCAGACATCATGGGTCTTAGGGATTTAAGAAAAGAAGTTTCTACTTATCTTTAATGCCAAACTCATCTTAAGCTTGAACAAAAACTGAGATAAGTAATAGAATATAGTCTTGTGTGCCATATTAGAATGGTGACACAAGAACAGTTCTAAACTAAGCAGGTTAAGCATCCAATCTTCACAGATACAACCAACCAACTATAAATCATTTTCCTGTTCTTAATCACAAAAATCATAACCAAGAATATTCATTTATAAATCTTCACTGCAAAATACCATTTTGATCTCAAGCTATATATGAATTCTTAAGTCAACAGTACTAATACAATGACTTCATCAGACAACACTCACTGTCATTAACCAAGTAATGACAGTGGTGAGCTATTAAACAACTAGATTTCCCAAGTATTGCTCCTAGAGCAACTTTACCATCTAAACCATATCAAAATTAATCCATAGAAACATCTGGTAAACCACTAGCATCACCACAGCTAATCATAAACAACAAGCCACAGCTAACAACCACTTATCATGCTTAGGGATCATCAATACATGATCCAATTCATTAGATATCTAATCCATAGAGGGGTATGAACCCTAAGCAGAAAAAACCATCTTAAGCAGGACATGACACTAACCAGGAAAGGCCACTACCAACATGTAGCATGGGATGTCCTAGGATATAGAGCACGAGAGGGAGAAGAACTACTTACCAAAGGTCCTCTCTCTAGAATAGAAGAGGAAGCGGAGGAGGTCGACGAACATGGCGGCATGGGGATCACCCCCAAGGGGGCGCTGCAACCCACACAACGCCACGTCGACGACCATAGACACGCCTGGGGGCGAGGAGCATCACCACGGCACACGACAGCAGCGGCAACGTCAGCACCAACGCCAACCCCAAACCCTAGGGTTCAGAACGACATCGATCTAGCCACAGGAGGGATCCAGGTCCAAATCAAATTGGACAGGAGGGAAGAGTGGGGCTGATAACCTCGTACTGCACCAAGGCGGCGGCCAGGAAGGTCCACGATAGCGCGAATCGCCGACGGCAGCACCACTGACCACGGTGTCGGGGGAGGAGAAGGAGAGAGGAGAGCTCGAGAGAGAGAGAGAGAGACATAGAGTGTTGGGTTGGGTTGGGCCAAGACCCCTTTGGGGTGTTGGTTTTGACTTTGCCCTACTGGGTCACAAGGGCCCAATAGACCCAAACAGTCAGCCCAAATCACTTAAATCCAGTTTTAATAAAAAGGAAAGGACCAAAATGGCCCTAAACTTAAATAAATTCTAGAAAATAAAATAAAAGTCCAAAAATTATAAATAAAATATTTTTGGATTCACAATAATCCAAATTATCCAAATAAACTAATAAATAAAATTTTAGACATATAAATTTTATTAAGAATTTTAAAAAATAGATATTCCTTATGGAATTTTAAAAAAATATTGAAAGATGATAAAAATAAGTAAAAATCACTTTCATTATATATTAATATTATAGTATTTTAGAAAATAGTAAACAAATATTTAATATCAATTTTTGGGTATTTAATGATAATTCTTAAAGGAATTATTAATTAAATAAAATACAAATAAATTGAAATAAAAATAAAAGAATACAATATTCAATAAATATTAAAAATTAATATTTATAAACTCTTTATTATTAAAAGAATTTTTATAATTTAAATAAATGGGGAAGAATACATATAAAGCTAAATGATGCATTACATTACTTTGCATAATCATTTTGCTTCTTTAAATATAGTCCTTACTGGGCAATAATGATGATTTTGTAGACATAGAAGCTCAAGGTCCAGTGCAAGCATCAGACTTCACTACCTTGCCATCACAAGGCAAGTTCATCACTTGCTCATATCCTTTGAATACTCTTTATCAAAGTATTTGCAAATTGTGTGTTATCATATATACTCCAAAGAAAGAAAATAATATTTCCACAAATAAAGAAATCATAGATATCATCCTAAGTGGTGATATAATGGAGCAATAGAACTTAGGGTTCTATTTGCAACAATGATAATCAATTAGGGACTTAATAACCCCTGACATCAGTGATTCTAGCATCATATATTACGTGTTAGCCATGAGATTTGGAATGGGACAGAGAAGTCAGCTGTATCTTCTTCCTCTCGCATGTAGCCGGATGTGCAGGTCGTGGCTGTTATCCTCGTAGCGTGCATATTAATTGGTAATTTGTAGAGGATATGCAGCATATGGGTGGGAACCCTCAACGTCCCACGATAGTTCTGGCATCTAACGATTTGTGCAAACCATTGCCGTAATTCATTATGTGGGCATGGTGTACACCAAGGAGGCATGCAAGGTCGCGAAGGGGGCAGTGATTGGCTTGGACCAACTACTGGGCCCCACATCATGGAATTTTGGACGGGAAAGTACGCCCGGTTGTGCAACAAGGAGTTAATATCTCATGGGTAAAGTAACGCACCTCTGTAGAGTGTAAGAATTGTAACTTGTTACTCCCTGTTCCGGGAAGGAGCTACGAACGCGGCAGGAAAGGAACTCCATGAAAGTTCTAGTCAACCTGTGAAGGCTGATGATCATATTTTTATAATAAAATCAATCTTTGAAGAAATATTTACAAAAACTGCATAGTGCCAAGGACTTATAGTCTGAGGTGGTAGTTAGAACATCAAACTTCCCACCTTGCATATAATGAAATTGTTGGGTAACACTGTTACTCATCCTTTCCTTTGATCCCTTGCTTAGACTATGAGGATCCCGAGGACGTGCCAATGTATGCAGCCAAATGTCAAGAAGATGTGTTCTACGAGGATCCTAACCTGTCAGGAGGTGTTGAAGGAGTGGATTATGAAATCCTCTATGGTGTCGATGATAACGAGTCCAACTAAGCATCCTAGTTAGTAGTAATCGACGGAGCCGGGCAGCATGAACTTTATAGAATAAGCTGCTGAGCTCAACTCCTAGTTGGAGTTGCTACTTTTAAATTCCGCTGAAACACTTTTTATTTTGGTTTGTAAGTTGAATCCTTTTGAAGTCTCGAACTTATGGTATTGTAATAATAATGTGTGAATGTTTGTAATATGGACCCGCAATGTTTCTATTGTACCACTCTGAGGGATGTGATATTTACAGAACGGTGTTCTGTGGATGTCATGTGAACGACTATAGTGTACTACACATGCAGTGGTATGCTGGGTCACCGCACCTACGCTGGAGGACTTGGAGAAGAAAGGCCCAATCTAGCCTATCATAGGCCATTGGGAAGTCGAGCTTCAGGAATATGCCTCGATGTCGCCTAACCTTTACCACGTGTATAATCTCATGGAGCACCAGGATCCCATCGTGGATATATCTGCCTTTAGAAAGGCAAACTGGTAAGGGTGCATCAGGCGTTCCATGATAGGAGCCAACCTATGCGCACATACCTTGGACATAATCTGTTGGATTACATTGATTACCGTAATCGGCCTAAACTGCCGAATATCCGTGGCTCCCACCACCTTGGGAATCAGGGTAATCACACCAAAGTTTAGTCGTGACATCACGAGGGTCCCAACAAATAACTCCTGAAACATGGGCATCACAGCCCCCTGTATACTCTCCCAGAACTTCTGGATTAAATGACAGGGAGGCCATCAGGGCCCGAGGCCGAGTTAGTCTTCATTTCCATGATGGCCTGCCCAACCTCAGCTGGCAAGAACAAGAGCGTGAGCTCAAAGTTCTCCGCGTCGGATACTCTGGCTCCCTCTGGCCTAAAGTTTCCGGCTAACGCGACCCCTGACCGGGGGCCAGCCGAAAAAAGCTCCTGATAGAAGGAGTAGATAAGGGAGGTGACATCCTTGGCCTCGTCCAAGAGACGTCCACCATCCCAAAGGTAGGGGATAGAACACTTCCTACGTCTGCCATTAGCAATGGCATGGAAGTAGGCGGTGTTCGCATCCCCTTTGAGGAGCCAGTTTTGGCGGCCTCGTTGGCGCCAGAACGTCTCCTGCCCCCGAAAGATCTCCATGAGAGAATTGTCTAATGCGTACCTCTCGAGCTATTCCTCCATAGAGACACCAACTGTGTTTGCGGCCCTCTCTAAGTCATGGATGGCCGTGAGGAGGTAGCCTTTCTTGTGCCGCAACTCAGCACCAAGGTTAGCCCCCACCAACGCATGAACTGGTAGGCCATCAGAGCACAGAAGTGCCAAACATCTACCGCAATGCGAGCCCTCTGAACTGCCAATGCCGCTGCGCTTCACTTGGCCTGGACCATCCCCACAAACCCTGGTTGCTGGAGCCAGAAGTTCTCGATGTGGAATCAGCTAAGCTTCGGCGGAGAGCCTCCACCAGTCGAGAGGAGGAGCGGGAAATGGTCCGACCCGACCCTCTCCACCACCCGAAGGGAGCATAAGGGGTAGGACAATTCCCACTCCACCGATACCAGGACCCGATCTAGCACACTCCTGATCAGGTCCGCCCGGTTGTTAGACCAGGTGTATCGGCCCCCACGCATCCTAGAGAGATCCACATTATCAGAGCTCTTCTCCTACGGGGACCAAATAAGGTTAAAGTCCCCTTCCACCACCATAGGACTAGTACATATCCCCACCTTGGCTGAGATCTCAGCTAGGAAATCAGGGGAACAACGATGGTCCACATGGCCATAAACAATGATCACCTCCCAGCTGAGGTTCGATCGTCTTTGGGCGAGTTCCATACTCACAAAGAATTACCCGCGGTCCATGTCCTCGACCTCGAAGGTATCCTATTTTGCACCTAAGAGGATCCCTCCAGAGTGGCCATTGGACGACAGCCAATGCCAGATAAACCTGTGGCAGCTCAATCCCTACAGCTCAGGGATCGAGAAGTCTTGTCTAATCGTCTCATGTAGACCCACTATGTCAACATCTTCCTGCCTCAAGTAGTCCCTGAGCTATTGTCTGCGACCATCATTTACAAAGCCCCGGATGTTCCAATCAAAGAGGAAGATCGGGCGACTCATTGGGAAACACTATCAGGGGGATCCCCTTACGGGACAAATCGGGCCCTACCTCCTGTCGAGGGCCTAGACACTGGTTTGGGAGGTCTCCCTCTCTTCCCCCTTCCCCTGCCTGGGGGGTCGTGAGGGCGATCTCCGCACTCAGTGGGCGGGGTGGGCTACCCCCTAGTCACCAGGCCCTGCAACCCAGTGCTACTGGTGGCTTAGAGTCTGAACAGCTTCTCCTACTCCGCATGAGAACGAGATGCTGCCAGCACCCCATCATAGACCTCCTTCACCTTTAGCGCCGTGATATGCTCTAAGTGGGGACCGCATTCCCCACGGAACATGATCTCGCTGTCCCTGGCCACAATAACTAACCGCTCCTCTAGAACATCTGCGAAAACCGAGGAACTAGACCCGGAAGGAGGAGAAGAAACAATAGGGGGAGTGGAAGGGGGACATGATGTACCTAGGTCAAGGTTGTGGGATGCCGCCAACGCCTGCTCGAGAACGGTCGGCTCCCTCCCCTCACCGATAGTCCTGGCTCTCATAGTGGCGATTCTAGCGCTAGCGCGAGAGGGGGGTGGGGCGGGGGGGAGTCGCCGGGGCCCCAGCCGGCATCTTCCAGGGTGAAGCGGGAGGGAACCCAGAGAGAGGGTGTAGCAAACCGCCCCGGGGGAGTGAGGAGGATGTCGTGGGGCTGCAGCACGGGGCGGACTGCGACACTGCCCAGCCAGAGAGCCCTAGGTACTCCAGCCCCTCGCCCAGGTTCGACCCATAGGGGGCAATTCCCATCTCCTCCGAGATCAGAGGATCAGGGAGAAGGCACCTAGGGAAGTCCACCGGGGGGAGGGAAAGAATGAGAACCGGCCCCAGGGATAGAGCAGCAGCAAAGGGGCCCATCCCTCCCGCAGCCGCCGGTGGGGGAGCCGCCCCCTGGGAGGCAGGGGCAGGCATAGGGGGACACTGGTCATCCTCCGAATCCTCCTCACTGGACAGTTCAGCCCCCCCATCCCCGAGGTCACGGCGGTGCTCAGAGAGGTCCAACGATGGGGACCGAGATCCCACCTCCTCCCGCTCCAGCTCCATAGTAAGGGTCCTGCCCGGAGTGCCGAAGTAGAAGGGCGGGAGGGTGTAGTCCAGTTTGGTCGGATCCGGGTGTCTGACCTGGACCCGCACCGGACCCTGGCCACGGAGGGAGTCCATGTCGAAGCTCACGAACTTGCCAATTGATTGGGTGATGAGTCTGATATACTTCTCCTTTCTTACTTCATCGGGGATGCCATGAATTCACACCCAAACGGTTGAGAGAGCAACGGTGGTATCGGGGTGGACACATGACTCACAGATCGACACCTTGATGTTGTGGATGGGGAGGAACATCGACTGAGTGAGAGGGAACGCAGTGCCTCTCTGGACAGGAAGATCACCGAGAACACCATGGGGCAGTCTCCCTCACGTTACACACGAAGTCAGAGTCATACGACCTCAACTTCACACGGATGATGTCCTCTGTCACCTCCACAGACAAGGGAGGATCTTGGTCCGGCAGCACGCGAATCTTGGCCAGTTTTGAGGGACCGACAGCGCCACCTTCACCAGATCAATGTAGTAGAAGCCCAGGACAATCCCGTGGCCCAGAAGCTCCAGGGTTCTGCGCTCACGGTAGGGGGAGCGGGTAGTGCAGTCTAGGACCCGATGCGACGGGTCACCACAAAACAAGCAGTGTTCAGGCTCCTTGCAGTCGGAACGAAAGTGCCCAACCTCCCCGCAGTTGAAGCACTTGTTGCGCATAGGGGACTTCGGGCGAGATGCGCCCCCCGCCATCGAGGATGTCGCACCCGTGGGTGGCGGCATGGGTGGGTGCCCAAGCTAGCCCCCTCCCGCGCTCGCACCACCCTGGGGAATCCCGGTGCCAACCCCCTGCGTCTTCCGGCACTTCTTCTTCTTCTTCTTCTTCTTCTTCTTCTTCTTCTTCTTCTTCTCCTTAGGTGTGGACGGTGCCGCCGGAACCGGCATGGTCGGCACCACATTCTGTCGACCACCCTAATCACGTGAGGCCTCACCTTCCCTTCCAGACCTCCCACCATACATCCTGCCCTCTCTCCCATGCGCAACAGCCCACCTCTCGAGGTCCCTAGACAGGTCGCGTTCGCGTCGCTGGGCCTCCGGAGAGGGGTCCCAGAGAAGCGGCGACCGACCATGCGGCAAACGCGGGCTATACAGGGGGCTCGTGCAGGTTCCCGGGGCTCCACCACCTGGCTCGCCCGTCCCTCCCGACGCTGCTCAGCCTCCCCATGATGCGGGGGAGAACGTCTGGCCGGAGAATGGCGCACCGGCGAACGGTACGGGTCGGCAAATGGCTGGCGAGGCGCAGGAGAGGGAGGGCGGGTCCGGCGGTGATGGCAGGGAGAGGGAGACTCACTAGGGGATGACTCGGCGCGATGTCGCTTCATGACGACGGCGGCGAAGGACTCGGTCAACGGTGGCGGCAGAGCCTGACGAACAACGCGTGCATGTAACATCCCAAAAATATTAAACTTGGATCATCAAACTCTAATCATCAAAATTAGGGTTAACAAAAACTTTACCAACTAAAAATATGAAAGCATTCATATGTGTGTGTATTCAAAATTTGGATTCTTTTTGAATTTCCATGATTCTATGTTTATTTGCTTGTGAAATGATTCTTAGGTGAAATAAACATCATCTAAACAATCCCCAAACTTTTCCCAAAGACAAACAACTCAAAATAAACAAAAGAAGTGAATGGACACTTTGGCCAAATTAACTCCCATGCCTACTTTGGCTATCTCTAACTTTCAAAACTCAACATAAACATGTATGGATCTTTGCACCCCTTGATAGTACTCATAACAAAGTACAAGGCCCACTTTGTGATCATCCAGAAAAATTCAAATGCTAAGTTTAAATGACATTTTAAATTTGAATCTATCTCATATGAGAAAATCCCACTTTCAAAACCCACTCAAACCAGCTCAATTTTCAAAAGCCAAGCAACCACAGATTCCCCAGTACATGCCCAGCACACCCACCAAAAATATTTTCAAAATTCAAAAATAAATTTATTGCGGCCATTTCATCAAACACTTGGAGACAGAAAATCAAATTGGCCAAACTTCACTATTTTGAGCAGTAATTTGGCTAAGCATTGTTCACCATTGATCACACTTGTCTCCCCTAGTGCCAACCAGTGCCTAGACCACCCCTAGCCCCTACCCATTGCACCATGCCATGCCAAGCCGAAGGAACCCTTGCCAGCCGACCATGGCTAGCTAGCCAGAGCAAGCACCAAGCCTAAACACCATGTCTAGGATGCACGCCACCATCCACCGCCACCCCCTTTCCAGCGCTTGAGCCCTGCCAGCCACTGGACCACATGCCCAAGCCATGCCAAACTTCTCTGCGAGCATGCCGAGAGCGCGCTAGAGTTACAACCTCGACACATGCCCACAGACCGCGCGCCGTCCTCGCCGTGTGCACGCGTGATCACCACCACCCCAGCAACCCCGCAGACACGCCCGTTCACCGCCCCGAGACTCACAGCCACCGCTCGCCCTCGAAGACGCCGCCTCTGTCGTGCAGAGCATGGCACGTTCCCGACCTATTGCCACCGCCCCTACACGTGCATTTAAGTTCTAGAGCATCGCCAGGAGACCGCCCGTCGATCGCCAACCGCAGCCATGCCTCTAGCCGCCCGTAGCCGTGTCGCCATCGTCGCCTGCCCATCCCTCTCGGTCTCGCCGTCGAGCCTATAAAAGGAGGCAACCCCCACTCGATTTCTTCACACCATCTCACTCCCCTCACCTCACTTATCATTCCACCCCTTAGCCGGAGCACGAGGAGCAACAGCTCGCCGGAATAGCGCCGGAGCAGGTCGCCTGTGGAGAAGAAGGGGGCCATTGATTTCGACCACCCCCGGAGCTGCCGCGACCATCCCTGAGCTCGACGTCGTCGACTTCGTCGTTTGACCTCCTCGCCGTCGTCGCTGGAGCCCCGGTATGCTCCCTATGTACCCCCACTGAGCCGCTAGCGTTCGAGCTCGCCGGTGACAGGTTCATCATCGACGACGACCCTCAGCCGTCGATCACCTTTCTAATCCAACGCACCACATCGCCCCGTACCACTTCGCTTTTTATGAGCCACTGACTGGTGTAACCCCCTGTCAGCTGAGCCCCGTGCTGTGGAATGACACTAGGCCGGCCCATTAACCTTCCCCGCGCAGCCCGACCATTTAAATTTAGATTTTTCTATTTTAATTCAAACTCAGTTCTGTACCTAGTTTTAAAAATCAACCCAGCTCGATTTAGTGAACCAAATTGCATGAAACCAATTCTGTTAGAAAGGTACTGAAATGCTTAATCCAAGCCCGTTGGATTCAAATCATTTGGATCTGTAGATCAACCTTGGTAAAAATAACAAGTCAGAAGCTTTTCTGCATTCAAACATTTTTCAAATTTCAACCATAAGATCTTTTGAGTTGATTCCAACTCTCAAAAATCACATTTGATCATACCTTTTAGAATATATAAAAACATTTGGGTTTACTTACAGAAATAATGTTCAAGTAATAAAGGAATGCCACATAAGCATTTCTAGTCACTTTAATTATTTATAATAAAAAGATTAAACCTTATTAAATTGTGACACCACTTTAAATCACATTCTCATGTACTGAAATATGTGGTGATGACATGTGTCAACATGATCCCATGTTTGAGTTGGAGAATATTAAAACTTAAGTAGTTTTTCAATGATTAGAAATTACTTTTCTAAAAATAAAATAAATAAGACAAAGGCTTTAATCTTGTAATGATAAGTGATGATGCTAGATCATCTATAGAACACCTTTTTGTGATGATTGAAAATAGTTAAGTATTGTTTGGTGATTGTGTACCTCGTATTTATTTATAGATGCTAGTACCGACCACGGATACAAGGAGGAAGGAGGATACTACGAGGAAGAAGCCGAGGAGTGTTGGAGATATGCCCTAGAGGCAATAATAAATGTAGTTATTATTATATCTTTGTGTTTATGATAAATGTTTACATTCATGCTATAACAGTATTAACAAGGAAACATTAATACTTGTGTGATTTGTAAACTAAATTAGAGTCCCTAGTAAAGCCTCTTCATAATACTAGCTTGTTGGTTAATAAATGATTGAGGTTTCCCTATCATGAACATTGAGATGTTATTAACAACAAGATCATATCGTTAGGAGAATGGTATGATGGACATACTCCTATAGATAAGCGTAGCATAAAGATCAAGTCATTTTAATAGTTTAATTGTTATATGCTTTCTGATACATAGTAACCTAATTCCTTCGACCATGAGATCATGCTTATCACCATCACCGAAGGATGCTTTGATGACATCAAACACCACACCATAACTGGTTGGTTATAAAGGTGGCATTGAGTATTCAAAAAGTATGGGTTGAGACACATGGATCAAGAGTGGGATTTGTCCATCCATATGACGGATAGATATACTCTGGGCCCTCTCGGTGGAATGTCATCCAATTGGCTGGCAAGCATGTGACTGGCTCACAAGGGATCACATATCACGGGAACGAGAAAAGATTACTTATCAGTAACGAGGTTGAACTAGGTATACAGAGATACCGACGATCAAAACCTCGGATAAGTAAACTATCGTGAGACAAAGGGAAATTGGTATCTTATGTAAGTGGTTCATTCGATCACAAAGTAATCGTAGAAATATGTGGGAGCAATATGAATTTCCAGATTCCTCTATTGGTTATTGTTCGGAGAAGTGTCTCGATCATGTCCGCATAATTCACGAACCGTAGGGAGACACACTTAAGGATTCGATGTTGTTGAGTAGTTATGGAATGATGAGTAAGAGACCGAATGTTGTTCGGAGTCTCGGATAGGATCCGGGATATCATGAGGATATCCATAATGGTCCGGAGAATAAGATTCATATAAGGAAAGTCCTGTTTCGGGGTTGGAGAATGGTTCCGGTGTTTTCATCGGGAATGTTCTAGAAGGGTCTGGAAGGTCCGGAACTCCGGAGGGGAAGGGTACATAAATGTTTCATAACAAGTTGGAATGGTTGCATCATATACTAGGTGTCATTGCTGAGCAAAATAAAGGGATAAATCAAATCCTAGTTTGAAAAGTCAAACGCCAATTTGAAAAGTCAAACGACAAGTTTGCTTGGTGGAGGGAGAGTAGGAAACCTACTTGGGGAGGAGTTCCTCTCCCTCCACCCACCGGCCTTGGAGGACGAGTTGGGGGAGGACTCTCCTCCCCTGGCCGGCGCCCTCCCACCTATATAAGGAGGGGCAGGGCTGCCCCTCTAGACCTACACCTTGCCCCACTAAAACCCTAGACCTAAGCCGCCGACCCTCTTGCAGCCGCCGCCACCCTAGGGCAAACCCTAGCCGCCGACTTGGGGCTCTCCCCTTGCCCTAGCCGCTGGCCTAGCCCTCTCTCCTTGGTGTGTCTAAACCCTAGATCGCCAAAGGCCTCTCTCATAGTCCACCATACTCGCTCCGGCTTAAGGCGAAGCCCTGCGAGATCTCCCCTCTACTTCCGGTACCACGCCGTCGTGCTGTCGGAATCACGAGGAGAGTGCTACAACCTCCGCTGCCTACTGGAACAAGGGAGAGGAAGGTCTTCATCGAGTACCGAACGTGTGACCGACTGCGGGAGCGCTGCCGGAACGCAGCGCCGGAAGGATCGTCTACATGATCTTGAGATCGGCAAGAGTACGACTACATCACCCACGAGAATACGATCTCGTTAAACACTTTGGAATCTTCGAGGGTGAGTTATTCCATCGACTCGTTGCTACAATATAGTAGATAGATCTTGGCTTGTTTGTTTGTATGCGGTAGATTTTTTTTGTTTTCCATGCTACGAACCCCTACAGTGGTATCAGAGTCGTGTCTATATGTAGATCTGTTGCACGAGTAGAACACAATGGTCATTGTGGGCGGTGGTGCTTTTATTATCAATTGCTTCTTGTGTACTTTGCATCTTGCGGTATGATGGGATGAAGCGGCCCGGGCTAACCTTACATGACATCGTTCATGAGACTTGCTCCACGCTCAACATGCAACTTGTATTGCATAAGTGGCTTTGTGGGTGTCTGTCTCTCCCATTATAGTATAGATCCAATTTACAACAGGCACTTGATAGTTCAAACATCAACGTTGTGGTTCTTGTTCGTAAGTTAGATCGACACTTAAAAGCCCCAAACCACGTAAAATATGCAAAGAAATTAGAGGCGTCTAACTTTGTTTTACAGGGGTGTGCTGTGATGATCGGTTTTGATGTGGTGGATTTGGTTCGTGTGATCACTAAAACAATGTGAGGGATATTTTTTTGAGTGGGAGTTCACCTAGATTAATTTAACTATTAATTAGAACTCAATTTGTCATAAACTTAGACTAAACTATTGCAAATATGTTGTAGATCAATGGTGGCCCCTACCATCAATTTTAATGTGTTCCTAGAGAAAGAAAAGTTGAAAAACAATGGAAGCAACTTCGCGGATTGGTTCCGCAATTTGAGGATTATCCTCAATGTTGATAATTTGACCTATGTGCTGGATGCACCGCTGGGTGACCCGCCTGCAGCTGATGCTACCGATGAAGTAAAGAATGTTTACCTCGCTTGGAATACTCAGTACTCCACATTTCAGTGTGCTATCTTGTATGGTTTGGAATCGGAGCTTCAGAAAAGGTTTGAGAATTCAGACCCACATGATATTTTCCGTGAACTCAAATTGATATTTGAGACTCACGCGGTAGTTGAGAGCTATGAGGCTTCTGAAAAGTTCTTTAACTGCAAGATGGAAGAGGGCAGCTCCATCAGTGAGCATGTGCTTAAGATGTCTGGGCACGCAAACAAACTCCAAAGCTTGGGTATAGTGATTCCTAATGCTTTGGGGATTTACCGTGTCCTCCAATCACTACCACCAAGTTACAAGAACTTTGTGATGAACTACAATATGCAAAGCATGAACAAGCAGTTGCCAGAACTCTTCTCCATGTTAAAATCTGTAGAAGTGGAGATCAAGAAAGAGCACCAAGTGTTGATGGTCAATAAGACCACCAAATTCAAGAAAGGCAAGTCTAAGCAAAAGGGACACTTCAAGAAGGGTGGTAATAAAGTTACCGCACCGACGAAGAAGACCAAGGCTGGACCTAAGCACGATCTTGAGTGCTTTTACGCAAGGAGAAGGTCCTTTGAGCGGAATTTCCCAAAGCACTTGGCGGATTTGAAGAACTGCAACATCAAGAAGAAAGGTATATCCGATATACATGTTATTGATGTGTATCTCACTAGTACCCTCGTAGTAGTGCCTGGGTATTTGATACTGGCTCGGTTTCTCATATTTGTAACTCGAAACAGGTGCTGCAAAATAAACGGAAGCTAGCGAAGAATGAGGTGACGATGCGCGTAGGAAATGTATCAAAGGTTGATGTGATCACGGTCGGCACGCTACCTCTTCATCTACCATCGGGATTAGTTTTATACTTAAATAATTGTTATTTGGTGCCCGCGTTAAGCATAAACATTATATCAGGATCTTGTTTATTGCGAGACGGTTACTTGTTTAAGTCCGAGAATAATGTTTATTCGATTTATATGAGTAATATGTTTTATGCACATGCACCTTTGATAGATGGTCTATTCTTGTTGAATCTTGATAGTGGAAATACACATATTAATAACATTGAAGCTAAACGTTTGAAATTGAGCGATAACTCGACCTATATGTGGCACTATCGTCTTGGTCACATTGGAGTGAAGCGTATGAAGAAACTACATTCCGATGGACTTCTTGAATCACTTGATTTCGAATCACTTGAAAGATGCGAAGCATGTCTGATGGGTAAAATGACTAAGACTCCATTTTCTGGTATGATGGAGCGATCTACGGACTTATTGGAAATCATACATACCGATGTGTGTGGTCCAATGAGTGTAGCATCGCGCGGTGGTTATCGTTATGTTCTTACCTTCACGGATGACTTGAGTAGATATGGGTATGTCTATTTCATGAAACATAAGTCCGAAACTTTCGAGAAGTTTAAGGAATTTCAAAGTGAGGTGGAGAATCAAGGTAACAAGAAGATTAAATTTCTACGTTCTGATCGTGGAGGTGAATATATAAGTTACGAGTTTGGCGAGCATTTGAATAAATGCGGAATACTTTCACAATTGACACCACCAGGAACACCACAGCGTAATGGTGTGTCCGAACGTCGTAATCGAACTCTCTTAGATATGGTTCGTTCTATGATGTCACTTATAGATTTACCGCTATCATTTTGGGGTTATGCATTAGAAACAGCCGCATTCACTTTAAATAGGGCACCATCTAAATCCGTTGAAACGACACCGTATGAATTATGGTTTGGGAAGAAACCTAAATTGTCGTTCCTTAAAGTGTGGGGGTGCGAAGCCTATGTAAAGAAGTTATAGCCGGACAAGCTTGAACCCAAAGCGGAAAAATGCGTTTTCATAGGATACCCAAAGGAAACTATTGGTATACCTTCTATCATAGATCCGAAGGCAAAATCTTCGTTGCCAAGAATGGATACTTTCTAGAGAAGGAATTTCTCTCGAAAGAAGTGACTGGAAGGAAAGTAGAACTCGACGAGGTTGTCGAACCTTCTCTCGAACTTGCGAGTAGCGCAGCACCGGAAGAAGTTCATGTGGTGCCAGCACCAATAAGAGAGGAAGCTAATGATGATGATCATGAAACTTCGGTTGTAGTTGCTACAGAACCTCGCAGGTCAACGAGAACTCGTACCACTCCTGATTGGTATGATTCCGTTATGAGTGTCATGTTGGTGGACAACACCGATGACCCTGCGACATATGAGGAAGCGATGACGAGCCTAGATTCCAATAAATGGCAAGAAGCCATGAAATTCGAGATTGGATCCATGTACGAAAGCCAAGTATGGACTTTGGTGGACTTACCGGATGGCCGGAAGGCTGTCGAGAACAAATGGATTTTCAAGAAGAAAACAGATGCTGATGGTAATGTTACTGTCTATAAAGCTCGACTTGTCGCAAAAGGGTTTCGACAAATTCAAGGAGTTGACTACGATGAGACTTTCTCACCAAGGCAAGCTAAAGTCTGTGAGGATTTTGTTAGCAATCGCTGCATATTATGATTATGAGATATGGCAGATGGATGTCAAAACAACGTTCCTCAATGGAGACATTGATGAAGAGTTGTATATGATGCAACCCAAAGGTTTTGTCGATCCTAAAGATGCTAACAAGGTATGCAAACTTCAACGGTCCATATATGGATTGAAGCAAGCATCCCGAAGTTGGAATCAGCGTTTTAATAAAGTAATCAAAAGTTTTGGTTTTATACAAACTTATGGAGAAGCTTGTATTTACAAGAAAGTGAGTGGGAGCTATGTAGCATTCTTAATACTATATGTAGATGACATATTGTTGATTGGGAATGATGTAGACCTTCTTAATAGTGTCAAGGAATATTTGAATAATAGTTTTTCAATGAAAGATCTTGGCAAAGCAGCTTACATATTAGGCATCAAGATTTATAGAGATAGATCGAGACGACTAATATCATTGTCACAAAGTACATATTTGGACAAAGTTCTAAAGAGGTTTGGAATGGAAGATAGAAAGAAAGGGTTCTTGCCCATGTTGCCCAATACGACCTTGAGTAAAACTCAAAGTCCAGCAATGGCAGAAGATAGAGAAAGGATGAGTAAGACTCCCTATGCCTCAGCCATAAGATCTCTAATGTATGCCATGCTATGTACTAGACCCGACATTGCATATGTTGTTAGTTTGACTAGAAGATATCAAAGTGATCCAGGAGTGGATCATTGGACAGCGGTCAAAAACATCCTTAAGTACTTGATAAGAACTAAGGATATGGTTCTTTCTTATGGAGGTGATGAACAGCTCGTTGTTAATGGTTACACCGATGCTAGTTGGAACACCGATCCGGATGATTCTAAATCTCAATCTGGATACGTATTTACTTTGAATGGTGCAGCAGTTAGCTGGAGGAGTGCAAAGCAAAGCATTGTGGCGAGATCTTCAACTAAATCGGAATACATAGCTGCTTCGGAGGATTCACAAAAAGCGATATGGATGAAGGAGTTCATTACAGAGCTCGGTGTGGTTCCAAGTGCGCTGGACCCAACGTCTATCTACTGTGATAACATGGGCGCCATAGCCAATGCGCAAGAACCAAGGTCACACAAGAAGCTGAAGCACATCAAGCTACGTTTTCACGCTATTCGAGAACATGTCCAAGATGGTGACATAAAGATTTGAAAAGTACACACAGATCTAAATGTGGCGGATCCGTTGACTAAACCTCTCCCGAGGTCAAAACATGACCAACACCAAACTGCCATGGGTGTTCGGTATATTACCATGTAATCTAGATTAGTTGACTCTAGTGCAAGTGGGATACTATTGGAGATATGCCATAGAGGCAATAATAAATGTAGTTATTATTATATCTTTGTGTTTATGATAAATGTTTACATTCATGCTATAACAGTATTAACAAGGAAACATTAATACTTGTGTGATTTGTAAACATAAAAGAGTCCCTAGTAAAGCCTCTTGTTAAACTAGCTTGTTGGTTAATAAATGATTGAGGTTTCCCTATCATGAACCTTGAGATGTTATTAACAACAAGATCATATCGTTAGGAGAATGGTATGATGGACATACTCCAATAGATAAGCGTAGCATAAAGATCAAGTCATTTTAATAGTTCAATTGCTATATGCTTTCTGATACATAGTAACCTAATTCCTTCGACCATGAGATCATGCTTATCACCATCACCGGAAGGATTCTTTGATGACATCAAACACCACACCGTAACTGGGTGGTTATAAAGGTGGCATTGAGTATTCAGAAAGTATGGGTTGAGACACATGGATCAAGAGTGGGATTTGTCCATCCATATGACGGATAGATATACTCTGGGCCCTCTCGGTGGAATGTCATCCAATTGGCTTGCAAGCATGTGACTGGCTCACAAGGTATCACATATCACGGGAACGAGAAAAGAGTACTTATCAGTAACGAGGTTGAACTAGGTATATAGAGATACCGACGATCAAAACCTCGGATAAGTAAACTATCGTGAGACAAAGGGAAATTGGTATCGTATGTAAGTGGTTCATTCGATCGCAAAGTAATCGTAGAAATATGTGGGAGCCATATGAATTTCCAGATTCCTCTATTGGTTATTGTTCGGAGAAGTGTCTCGATCATGTTCGCATAATTCACGAACCGTAGGGAGACACACTTAAGGATTCGATGTTGTTGAGTAGTTATGGAATGATGAGTAAGAGACCAAATGTTGTTCGGAGTCCTTGATAGGATCCGGGATATAATGAGGAGATCCGGAATGGTCCGGAGAATAAGATTCATATAAGGAAAGTCCTGTTTCGGGGTTTGTAACAACCTCAGAATCGGACCTATGCAAGTTTTAGCAAAATTCGCCAAACCCGCATAGAAACGATTCAAAGGTGCCCACCAAGCACTTTCGTGCGGGTGGAAAACGAAGTAATAACATTACACAACAGTCCTCGATGGGACCCACAGAACAGATATATATAACAGCGACTCCAGGAGCCAAGAATACAGATATAATATACAAAGATCCAAATCACCTTGAAACGATATAGCGTCCAGCTACGGACAAGATGCAAATGGGGCTAAGAGCCCTGAAGAATAACCAATGGCGTCCATAACCCTGCCCAGGCCAAGCCGGAAGGGTAACCCTGCTAACGACGTCGATCCCAAAACCTGCTTAAACAAAAGGGGTGCCGGCAAAGGGCAAAGTAGAAAAACAAAGAAGGAGCGTCAGTACTGAGGCCAGTACATGGCGAGGCTAGAATTCGGCGGTCCTCGCCTACATAGGTATGGTGGACTGAGCGGCAGCGGCAACATGCACTAAACAACCTATAGAGACTCGATACAACTGGCGTAAATCAGAGAGGGATAAGAAAGACCTATTCGGATCCAACCTGAAGCTAACACCAAACAAACCCATCCTGGTGTTTCCCCCCTCGAGACCAAACGAGGAAGTCAACCGAGGAACTCACACAGTTGGCGATTTTATTTATTCAGTTATAGTTGCGGCACTTTACTAGTCAAGTTTAGATAATCGTCCTGATAAAATAAACAGTGGGCACTTTTAGTTAACCATTCCGTGATAGTTGCAACAATTACTAATCAAATACAGATAGCATGATATAATCCCAAAACCCAGCAGTTGTTGGTACTTTTATTCAGCCAATTCGTTGTAGTTGCAATACTTACTAGTCAGATACCATTGTCGCGAGCGACAACCAAACAAGCAATTGTGGGCAGTATTAATTAGCCATTCCGTTATAGTGAAGCTGATTACTAGTCATTATAAGTCAAATTAATAGCAGTAAACTTTAGTTATGCTTGTCTATGATCGAGATCATGCTCCAAGTCGTCCATATCCATGACACGGCTTTCGAAAGTTTTACCGGCGGGGTGCACCAATAGCAACACACTCGATCAACCTCGGAAAAACCAAATCAAAACCCAACGAGGCTTTCACGGGAACAATCAGATTCATAAATATTTCAGGGGCCACCTTAAGTAGAATCCATAGGAGTAGACAAGCTCAGAGACGGCCTCAAGGTCTTGGGTGGGCCAGGTGAACGAGCAGGAACCCCAAAGCGGGCTTGTCGACACCAGCAATCGTGTCCCGATCCTAAGCAGCGATTGTGCGTACCTCGCACAATCGTAAAATAAAGCGATAAAGCATGGCATAAGTACAGGATCGTAAATAAAACCTCAAACTAGTTTGTGGCCCCAAGAAATAAGAATGAATCAAGCTCGCTCGGGGGTCCCATATACCTCCGGATGTGGATAGCGCATAAAATCAAGGAACAGTATCAAGTACTCGGGGTCTTACGGGACACAAGTGGGCGTTCGGAAACCAAATATTATCTATCACCCACCGATGCCTCTGCTTATTCAATTTTAGTTGTTAAACAGAAAGTAAAATGACGATAAGTAAAACTAGAACCATCTCCAACATCAACATGCGGCAATACATCAACAACTGTGGCATTGACAACACGCGACAACACTTGAGCAAGCGACTACGACACACAAGTCCAACTAGCTACCAAACAACAGGTAATAGGATGTGTCCAAGGCAATATACGGCTGCAGGGGATATCAAAGGGTACGAAAACTAGAGCATCGCAACACAGATAGCAATAGATCAACAGGAGGGAATAAAGACTATAAAATTAAGATAGGTAGAAAGGGGGAGATGCTCGCCTGAAAACATTGTCGAAGGGTTCATCCGAAGATCGGGGCGAAACTCACATCAACTCAACGGTCCAATCCGCGAAGAAGCAAAACACTAGATGAAACACCGGATGCGCTATTTAATAAAACGACAGAAGATCGGCATGATGCATGCATGATGTATGGCATGGCAAAGTGCGGTGCAATTAGGTCATATTAGGTGGAACCGGGGTCCCGACGATAGTTAGGTTCAAGTTATTTAGAACCCCCGCAATTTAAATGTTGTTTAACAATGCAACAGATGGAACCGGTTCGCTATACATGTTTAAATGAGGCCAATATGAGACTAGTTTTGCCCGCATATGGGCCCCATATTTAATTATTAGGTGGATCGGCATAAGGCCACCAAACCACAGATATGCATGCAAGGATGGCAATTCAATATGCAACAAGTTGTTATTATGTTATAAAATAGGATTCGAGGAAAAAGGGGTCACACATTGAGGGGTCTCGACGATCTTGGGGTTCCGGGGTTCGGGGCTCGACAGGGTCCGGTCTCGGGGTTCAGGGTTCGACGAGTTCGGCGAGGTTCGGATCTGGGTTCGTCGGGATCGTTCTCGGCCTCCGGGGTCGTGCTCGGATATCGGGGGTAGGTCTTGGCGCATCCGGGTGCGGGACTTGGGGTCATGTCGACGGTCATGGCGTTCAGGGGGAAGTTCTCGGTGTCCGGGTGAAGCACTCGGCGTTCTACGGTCCCACGTCGACGGCCTTGGTTTCCTTGATGGAGAACTTGGTGTTCCGGTGGCGGTCTTGGCGTCAGGGTTCTCGCGAGAGTGCGATATTGGCGTCGAGGAAGTACTTTCCGTACATGTGTCTCCGTTCCGTGTCGTTGATTCTGCCGTCCGATGTCGGTCTCTAGGGTCTTGGCCTTGGTCCGAGAGGAGATCTTGGCGTCGGGTTTCCGTGACGAAGATCTTGTCGCGGCGTCAACGCTTCGGAAGGAGATCATGAGGTTCGGCTCTGTTGGTCCATCTGGTTCGATCGGGTCGGCGTCGATCTCGGAATCTGCCCCTACACGGTCTTCGGGGAACTTGGAGTCCGGGGTTCGTTCCTCGAGGTGGTACTTGTCGCGTTCGAGGGGGTACTGAAGGTCTTGTCGCGTTTCCACTAGAGCACAGAGGTGGCCCACCTGGCAGCGGGGATGGGGACGGACGGCGGCGCGGGACCGTTGCTGGCGGCGGAGGTTCTCGGGGGAGGTGAGCGGTCGCCGGCGGGGCCAGGCGGTAAGGGTCGCTGGGGCTGACGGGTTCGAGGGCAGGCGGCCGGGCCGGACGCCGGTGGTCGCCGGACGCCCAGGCGGGCCCAAGGGCCGCGCGTGAGCGGAGGCGTAAACCCGGGCGGCGAGGCGGACAGCGGCGATGGAGGCGGTGGAGCTTGCGGTGGCGGGCGCCGAGGGTCGTCGGCTGGCATGTGAGGAAGGCGTGCGGCCGGGAGAGGAGGTCCGCGGGTAGGGCGCTCGGGCGGGGCAGGCGTCTTGTGATCGCGGAGGAAGGGTCGGCGGCGCGACGGTTGGTGAGGCGAGAGGCCGGCGGGTAGCTGAGGATGTTGCGGCGGCGCGGCCGTGACCGGGCGGGAAGAGCGGCCTGGCTAAGCGGGAGCAACTTGGGGCGAGGCGATTATGGCAGTGGCGGCGGTCGACGGAGCGGGCGGTGTGGAGCGAGGCAGCGGAGGGAGGAGGTTGCTAGGGAGGGGAGGGCGGCGGCGGCCGGTCGCCGGAGGCAGCAGAGAGGGAGAGCGCGGGCGGGGCGAGGCGTGGCTAGAGGAAGGGGAAAGAAGAGAGAGAGGAGCGGGGTGGGGGCCGCGCGTGGTGGGGTCCACGCGTGCAGGGACAGGGAGGGGTTGAGTGGGAGGGTCCCACGGGGCAGGGACAGGGGAGGCCGAGTGGGGCCCGGCTGGTGAGGAGAGAGAGGAGAGAGAGAGAGGGAGGAGAAAGAGGAGGTGGCGGGTATGATTGGAGGGAAGAGGGACACTGAGGTGGCGAGCACCGATAGGTTGGGGTGATGTGGTGCT
This sequence comes from Avena longiglumis, assembly GCA_030063025.1. Lineage (NCBI taxonomy): Eukaryota > Viridiplantae > Streptophyta > Magnoliopsida > Poales > Poaceae > Avena > Avena longiglumis. Next base: position 484,151,687 of record CP125977.1, read on the forward strand.
AGGGAGGTAGATTTTGGGTGGCTTTAGGAATAAGGGACCGTTTGTAGAACTCGGGTGGTCGTTCGGGTCGCTTTGGCCCGTTCGACTGCTAAAAATAATTAAATATTTTATTTAATTGAATTGGGCGTTTGAAACCGATGGCAACAAAACAAAATAATCCGAGATCCGGGTTTGGCGTTTGAACAAAGGCAGGCGTTTTATAAAACAAAACGGGCTTTGCAAACATAGTTTTGGCAAATAATGCATGATGATGACGATGCAATGCACAAATTCAACGCGATTTTCTAGTAGTGGTTTTGCGGGATGCCACAGGGTTGGAGAATGGTTCCGGTGTTTTCATCAGGAATGTTCTAGAAGGGTCCGGAAGGTCTGGCACTCCGGAGGGGAAGGGTACATGAATGTGTCATAACAAGTGGAATGGTTGCATCATGTACTAGGTGTCATCGCTGAGCAAAATAAAGGGATAAATCAAATCCTAGTTTGAAAAGTCAAACTCCAATTTGAAAAGTCAAACGGCAAGTTTGCTTGGTGGAGGGAGAGTAGGAAACCTACTTGGGGAGGAGTTCCTCTCCCTCCACACGCCGGCCTTGGAGGCCAAGTTGGGGGAGGACTCTCCTCCCCTGGCTGGCGCCCTCCCACCTATATAAGGAGGGGCAGGGCTGCCCCTCTAGACCTACACCTTGCCCCACTAAAACCCTAGCCCTAAGCCTCCGGCCCTCTTGCAGCCGCCGCCACCCTAGGGCAAACCCTAGCCGCCGACTTGGGGCTCTCCCCTTGCCCTAGCCGCCGGCCTAGCCCTCTCTCCTTGGTGTGTCTAAACCCTAGATCGCCAAGGCCTCTCTCATAGTCCACCATACGCGCTCCGGCTTAAGGCGAAGCCCTACGAGATCTCCCCTCTACTTCTGGTACCACGCCGTCGTGCTGCCGGAATCACGAGGAGAGTGATACAACCTCCGCCGCCTGTTGGAACAAGGGAGAGGAAGGTCTTCATCGATTACCGAACATGTGACCGACTGCGGGAGCGCTGCGGGAACGCAGCACCGGAAGGATCGTCTACACGATCTTGAGATCAGCAAGAGTACGACTACATCACCCACGAGAATCCGCTCTCGTTAAACACTTTGGAATCTTCGAGGGTGAGTTATTCCATCGACTCGTTGCTATAATCTAGTAGATAGATCTTGGCTTGTTTGTTTGTATGCGGTAGAAATTTTTTGTTTTCCATGCTACGAACCCCTACAAGGAGAACTTCAACCACTGCTCTGCACAAGGCAAGCTAGCACTTGCAATTATGAAAGTTAGATAACCTATGCAATGCACTAAGCATGCTTGGTTGGACACATTTGATGATACCCAATCCTAGTTTTACTTACAAGATTTATACTTTATTTCTTTATCAAAGCTTTCTCTTAGAGTTTACTTAAGTGACTTGTAGATTCTAGGAAGATAACTAAAGGTTGCAAAAAGAGCATTAAATTTGGCCTAAGCTAGATAATCTTGATGTCATCCTAAGTCATGAGATTGAACTCAATTAATCTCCACTTAATTACCACCCCTCCTTAGTACTTAACCCCACTTGTAGATGCTAGTGCTAAGCATAAAACTTGATCAACTTTAGATGGGAATACTTGGTGAAAATGGTTATGAAAACCTTAGAATGATGAGTCATTCTACTGATATGTTTTGATATGTGTTTCCGAACACTAGATGATTTTGATGATGAATATGTTGAGGCATGAGCCTTAGCCCTTTATAAAACTGATGGTTGTCTGGATGCGATACCATTCCAATTTTACCGTACAACCACAATACCCGAAAATTGGGTAGGGCTTGACTGGAAACTTATATACCTTAGTATGGGTTCCCTCACGACCAAGGTCTGAGCTGAGGCTACCTTGTGAAGATTGTCCACATGTGCAGTACCCAAGATGACAGTTGGTCATGGTTGGGAGGACAAACTCAAAGGAGAGGTGCCTATACTAGGGCGTGTAATCGAAAGGTTAGGATTGATTATCCGCATACTGAGTATGGTGAATTCAGGATTTGTTCCTGACGGATGTATCGAATGTTGTGGTGAAAGTGTACAATCTCTGCAGAGTGTCAAACTATTCGAATAGCCGCGTCCGCGGTTATGGACAGTTGGAGTAGCCATACTGTTCCCCCGTCAGATGTTTTCAAAATGACTTGTGAAATGAATTGAGATTTTGACTTGACCACAACAGAGTTGTGATATGAAATTCAAATTCCCATTTAGGTGTTATAAAATTTCTTCTAGCTTTTCTTGCTTCTGAACTTAGTAGAGGTAATTCTGGCTTTTCCCAAAACAACCCAAGAGCTTAGTGTACTACTACAAAAACCCCTTCACTTGTTAGTATTAGTTTGCGAGTACTTAAAGAGTACTCATGGCTTTGTCCCTGGCTATTCCCGTGGCCAGACTATGAAGAGGAGTACCAGGAGGATGGACCCCAGGAAGGTTACGACAACTAGGATCATCTCTCATCGTCAGCATTGCCTGTGACCCTGAAGATGGAGCTTCGCCTATGCTACCTTTATTATTACGTTATTCCGCTGCTTGAGTTGTATTAAGAACTGGATCATGAGATCCTTATTTGTGTAAGACCTTATGTATGGTTTGTAATGGATGATGTACTGTGATATTCTAATCTGTTATGTCTCGCAAAAATGGTAATCCTGGGATTGCGATGTATGGCATAACAGGCATCTGGGATTAAAAATCCGGGTGTTGACAAGTTGGTATTAGAGCCATCCTGACCATAGGAGACCCTAGTTAGACATGACGTTTGAATCAAAAACTTAGTTTCAAAATCAAAGGAAGCAAATATTTACAAAAACTTATTCCCATTCTTATCACTTTAATTCTTTCATAAAAATTCATGTTCCTCAAAAACTCTTGCAAAATACCTAAAATTTGGTACACTTGATCACTCTACTTACTCATCCTATATTCTTATAGATGGACGTGAAGTACAACAAGTTTTTGTTGGAGATATGCCCTAGAGGCAATAATAAATGTAGTTATTATTATATCTTTGTGTTTATGATAAATGTTTACATTCATGCTATAATAGTATTAACAAGGAAACTATTAATACTTGTGTGATTTGTAAACTTAATTTGAAGTCCCTAGTATAGCCTCTATACTTCACTAGCTTGTTGGTTGATTAATGATTGTGGTTTCCATATCATGAACATTGAGATGTTATCAACAACAAGATCATATCGTTAGGAGAATGATATGGTGGACATACTCCTATAGATAAGCGTAGCATAAAGATCAAGTCATTTCAATAGTTCAATTGCTATATGCTTTCTGATACATAGTAACCTAATTCCTTCGACCATGAGATCATGCATATCACCTTTACGGATGGATGCTTTGATGACATCAAACACCGCACCGTAATCGGGTGGCTATAAAGGTGGCATTAAGTGTTCGGAAAGTATTGGTTGAAACACATGGATCAAGAGTGGGATTTGTCCATCCACATGACGGATAGATATACTCTGGGCCCTCTCGGTGGAATGTCATCCAATTAGCTTGCAAGCATGTGACTTGGTCACAAGGGATCACATATCAGGGCGAGAAAAGAGTACTTATCGATGCGAGGTTGAACTAGGTATGCGAGATACCGACGATCATAACCTCGGATAAGTAACATATCGTGAGACAAAGGGAAATTGGTATCGTATGTAAGTGGTTCATTCGATCAAAGTAATCGTAGAAATATGTAGGAGCCATATGAATTTCCATTCCTCTATTGGTTATTGTTAGAAGTGTCTCGATCATGTCTGCATAATTCACGAACCGTAGGGAGACACACTTAAGGATTCGACGTTGTTTGAGTAGTTATGGTATTATGAGAAAGAGACCGAATGTTGTTCGGAGTCTCGGATGGGATCCGGGATATCACGAGGTGATCCGGAATGGTCCGGAGAATAAGATTCATATAAGGAAAGTCCCGTTTCGGAGTTCGGGAATGATTCCGGTGTTTTCATCGGGAATGTTCTAGAAGGTTCCGGATTGTCCGGCACTCCGGGGGGGAGGGGTACATGAATGTGTCATTACTTATTGGAATGATTGCATCATGTACTAAGTGTTCTTGCTGTCCCAAATAAAGGATTAAATTGAATCCTAAAACAGAAAAGTCAAATGTCCAGTTTGAAAGTCAAAGCGCCAAAACAAGAAACTGGGAAACAAGAAAGAGGTGTTGGAATCCGACTTGAGGGAGGAGTCTCCTCCCAAGCCGTAGCCACCAAAGGCCGACTTGGGAGGGACTCCCCCTCCAGCGCGCCTCCCCACCTAAAAGGAGAGGCAGGGCTCCCTCCCTAGACACACAAGTTTCACCTCTAGATTTCCGTGTTTAGAGCCGTTTTGGTTTAGAGCTTCTAATTGCTTTAGCCAGGTTTAGAGCCTTCTAATTGGTTTAGAGCCTTCTAATTGGTGTGCCTAATTACTAGACCACTAATAGCCTCTCTCATAAGCTCCACCATACTACGCCGGCTTAAGGTGAAGCCTGCGGATTTCCCCTCTTAGGTACCACGCCCGTTGTCTTTGCCGGAATCGAGGAGAGTGCTACAACCTCCATTTTCTTTGGAACAAGGAGAGGAAGGTCTTCGTCAATCGAATGTGTGACCGATTGCGGGGCCTGCTTGAACGTGGCTGGAAGGATCGTCTACGATCTTGAGATCGGAAAATCGACTACATCACCCACGAGAATCCGCTCGTTAACGCTTTGGAATCTTGAGGGTAAGTTATACCATCGACTCGTTGCTACAATCTAGTAGATAGATCTTGGCTTGTTTGTTTGTATGCGGTAGAAAATTTTTGTTTTCCATGCTACGAACCCCACAGGGTATCGAGCCGTGTCTATATGTAGATCTGTTGCCAGAGTAGAACACAATGGTCATTGTGGGCGTTGATGCTTTTATTGTCGATTGCTTCTTGTGTACTTTGCATCTTGCGGTATGTTGGGATGAAGCGGCCCGGGCTAACCTTACATGACATCGTTCATGAGACTTGCTCCACGCTTGACATGCAACTTGTATTGCATAAGTGGCTTTGCATGTGTCTGTTTCTCCTAGCATAGTTAAGATCCAATTTACAACGGGTGATCAACAATGCTAGTATCAATGTTGTGGTTCTTGTTCGTAAGTTAGAACGACACTTATTGAAAGCCCCAAACCACGTAAAATATGCAAAGAAAGTAGAGGCGTCTAACTTTGTTTTGCAGGGGGTGTGCAGTGATGTGATATGGCCATGATTGTGATTATATTTGATGTATGCAATGTTCCTTATTGTAAGTCGGCAACAGCGGTGAGCCATATGGTTGTCTTTAATTTATGTTAAGACCCGTGTCTATTCAAAGTAGTTGTAATAGTTGAAGCGGTGCGACAACCATGGAGAAGCATCATTGACCTTGATGCAATGCGGTGATGATGGAGATCATGTTCGTGCTTGAAGATGGAGATCGGAGGCACGAAGAAGAAAGGCCATATCATATCACATATATATTGAATTGCATGTGATGTTTATCCTTTATGCATCTTGTATTGCTTAGTAGGCACGGTAGCATTATAAGATGATCCCTCATGCACATCAATTTCAAATCATAAAGTGTTCACCCTTAGTTAGCACCGTTGCTAAAGCTTGTTGTTTGAAGCACCACGTGATGATCGGTGTGCTAGATTCGCAAGTGTATACAACGTGAGCAAGCCAGATTTGCTCATGCGAAACTAAGGTTTGATCTTGACGAGCCTAGCATGTACAGACATGGTCTCGGAACACAGATCACCGAAAGGTAAAGCATGAATCATATAGTAGATGTGATGAACATGTCGATTGTTCGCCATTGAAACTATGTCAACTCTCGTGATGATCGGTGTTGATATGGTGGATTTGGTTCATGTGATCACTAAAACAATGTGAGGGATATTGTTTTGAGTGGGAGTTCACCTAGTTTAATTTCATTAATTAATTTGAACTCAATTTGTCATAAACTTAGTCTAAACTATTGAAAATATGTTGTATATCAATAGCAGCCCATACCATCAATTTGAATGAGATCCTAGAGAAAGAAAAGTTGAAAAACAATGGAAGCAACTTCGGATTGGTTCCGCAATTTGAGGATTGTCCTCACAGTGGTAATTTGACCTATGTCTTTGGATGCACATGGGTGACCCACCTGCAACCGCTTCCGATGAAGTAAAGAATGTTTACCTCTCGGAAGAATCGATACTCCATAGTTCAGTGTGCTATCTTGTATGGTTTAGAATCGGAGCTTGAGAAAAGGTTTGAAGAGTCGAGACCCATATGATATTGTCGAGGATCTCAAATTGATTTTGAGACTCATGCGGCAATTCAAAGCTATGAGGCTTCGAAAAGTTCTTTAAGCGCAAGATGGCGGAGGGCAGCGTCGGTGAGCATGTGCTTAAGATGTCAGACGCATAAACAAACTTCAAAGCTTGGGTATAGTGATTCCTAATGCTTTGGGATTTACCGTGTCCTCAATCACTACCACCAAGTTACAAGAACTTTGTGATGAACTACAACATGCGAACATGAACAAGACGTTGCGAACTCTTTGCCATGTTGAAATCTGCAAGTGGAGATCAAGAAAGAGCACCAAGTGTTGTTGGTCAATAAGACCACCAAATTCAAGAAAGGCAAGTCTAAGCAAAGGGACACTTCAAGAAGGGTGGTAAGAAAGCTACCACGGCGAAGAAGACCAAGGCTGGACCTAAGCACGATCTTGAGTGCTTTCTTTGCAAGGAGAAGGTCCTTTGGGCGGAATTTCCCAAAGTACTTGGCGGATCGAAGAACGGCAACATCAAGAAGAAAGGTATATCGATATACATGTTATTGATGTGTATCTCACTAGTACTCGTAGTAGTGCCAGGTATTTGATCTTGGTTCGGTTGCTCATATTTGTAACTCGAAGCAGGTCTTTGCAGAATAAACGGAAGCTAGCGAAGAACGAGGTGACGATGCGCGTGGGAAACGGATCAAAGGTTGATGTGATCACGGTCGGCACGCTACCTCTTCATCTACCATCGGGATTAGTTTTATACTTAAATAATTGTTATTTAGTGCTTGCGTTGAGCATGAACATTATATCGGGATCTTGTTTATTGCGAGACGGTTACTTGTTTAAGTCAGAGAATAATGGTTGTTCGATTTATATGAGTAATATGTTTTACGCACATGCACCTTTGATAGATGGTCTATTTTTATTGAATCTCGATAGTGGAAATACACATATCAACAATATTGAGGCTAAACGTTTGAAATCAAGCGATAATTCGACCTATATGTAACTTTGCCTTGGTCACATTGGGTGAAACGTATGAAGAAACTCCATTCCGATGGACTTCTTGAATCACTTGATTTTGAATCACTTGAAAGATGCGAAGCATGTCGATGGGTAAAATGACTAAGACTCCATTTTACGGTATGATGGAGCGAGCTACGGACTTATTGGAAATCATACATACCGATGTGTGTGGTCCAATGAGTGTAGCATCATGTGGTTATCGTTATGTTCTTACCTTCACGGATGACTTGAGTAGATATGGGTATATCTATTTCATGAAACACAAGTCCGAAACTTTCGAGAAGTTTAAGGAGTTTCAAAGTGAGGTAGAGAATCAACGTAACAAGAAGATTAAATTTCTACGTTACGATCGTGGAGGTGAATATCTAATTCTGAGTTTGGCGAGCATTTAAAGAAGTGCGGAATACTTTCACAATTGACACCGCCGGAACACCACAGCGTAATGGTGTGTCCGAACGTCGTGTCGAACTCTCTTAGATATGGTTCGTTCTATGATGTCACTTACGATTTACCGCTATCATTTTGGGGTTATGCATTAGAAACAGCATTCACTTTAAATAGGGCACGGTCTAAAGCCGGTGAAACGACACCGTATGAATTATGGTTTGGGAAGAAACCTAAATTGTCGTTCCTTAAAGTTTGGGGATGCGAAGCCTATGTAAAGAAGTTACAGCGGACAAGCTTGAACCCAAAGCGGAAAATACGTCTTCATAGGATACGAAGGAAACTATTGGGTATACCTTCTATCATAGATCCGAAGGCAAAACATTCGTTGCTAAGAATGGATCCTTTCTAGAGAAGAATTTCTCTCGAAAGAAGTGACGGAAGGAAAGTAGAACTCGGCGAGGTTGTCGAACCTTCTCTCGAAATTGCGAGTAGCGCAGACGGAAGAAGTTCTGTGGTGCCTGCACCAATAAGAGAGGAAGCTAATGATGATGATCATGAAACTTGGTTGAAGTTGCTCTGAGCCTCGGAGGTCAACGAGAACTCGTACCACTCCAGTTGGTATGATTCCGTTATGAATGTCATGGTGGTGGACAACCGATGACCCCAGACATATGAGGAAGCGATGATGAGCCCAGATTCCAATAAATGGCAAGAAGCCATGAAATCCGAGATTGGATCCATGTACGAAAGCCAAGTATGGACTTTGGTGGACTTACCGGATGGCGGAAGGCTGTCGAGAACAAATGGATTTTCAAGAAGAAAGCAGATCTTGATGGTAATGTTCTGTCTATAAAGCTCGACTTGTCGCAAAAGGGTTTCGACAAATTCAAGGAGTTGACTACGATGAGACTTTCTCACCGTAGCGAAGCTAAAGTCTGTGAGGATTATGTTAGCAATCGTGCATATTATGATTATGAGATATGGCGGATGGATGTCAAAACAGCATTCCTCAATGGAGACATTGATGAAGAGTTGTATATGATGCAACCCAAAGGTTTTGTCGATCCTAAAGATGCTATCAAGGTATGCAAACTTCAACGGTCCATCTATGGATTGAAGCAGCATCCGAAGTTGGAATCAACGTTTTGATAAAGTAATCAAAAGTTTTGGTTTTATACAAACTTATGGAGAAGCTTGTATTTACAAGAAAGTGAGTGGGAGCTCTGTAGCATTCTTAATGTATGTGGATGACATATTGTTGATTGGGAATGATGTAGACCTTCTTAATAGTGTCAAGGAATATTTGAATAATAGTTTTTCAATGAAGGATCTTGGCGAAGCGACTTACATATTAGGCATAAAGATTTATAGAGATAGATCGAACGCCAAATATCATTGTCAGAGTACATATTTGGACAAAGTTCTAAAGAGATTTGGAATGGAAGAAAGCAAGAAAGGGTTCTTGCCCATGTTGCTAATCGACCTTGAGTAAAACTCAAAGTCCGACATCGGCGTAAGATAGAGAAAGGATGAGTAAGACTCCTATGCCTCAGCCATAGGATCTCTAATGTATGCCATGCTATGTACTAGACCCGACATTGCATATGTTGTTAGTTTAACTAGCAGATATCAAAGTGATCCAGAGTGGATCATTGGACGTGATCAAAAACATCCTTAAGTACTTGAGAAGAACTAAGGATATGGTTCTTTCTTATGCAGGTGATGAACAGTTCGTTGTTAATGGTTACACTGATGCTAGTTGGAACACCGATCCGGATGATTCTAAATCACAATCCGGATACGTATTTACTTTGAATGGTGCAGGATTAGTGGAGGAGTGCAAAGCAAAGCGTTGTGGCGAGATCTTCAACTGAATCGGAATACATGGGTTGCCGGAGGCTTCACAAGAAGCGATATGGATGAAAGAGTTCATTACGAGCTGGGTGTGGTTCCAAGTCGCTGGACCCAATGTCTATCTCTTTGTGATAACATGGCGCCATAGCCAATGCAAGAACCAAGGTCACACAAGAAGCTGAAGCATATCAAGCTGCATTTTCACGCTATTCGAGAACATATCCAGGATGGGGATATAAAGATTTGCAAAGTACACACAGATCTGAATGTGGCGGATCCGTTGACTAAACCTCTCCCGAGGGCAAAACATGACCAACACCAAACTGCCATGGGCGTTCGGTATATTACCATGTAATCTAGATTAGATGACTCTAGTGCAAGTGGGAGACTGTTGGAGATATGCCCTAGAGGCAATAATAAATGTAGTTATTATTATATCTTTGTGTTTATGATAAATGTATACATTCATGCTATAATAGTATTAACAAGGAAACCATTAATACTTGTGTGATTTGTAAACTTAATTTGAAGTCCCTAGTATAGCCTCTATACTTCACTAGCTTGTTGGTTGATTAATGATTGTGGTTTCCATATCATGAACATTGAGATGTTATCAACAACAATATCATATCGTTAGGATAATGATATGGTGGACATACTCCTATAGATAAGCGTAGCATAAAGATCAAGTCATTTCAATAGTTCAATTGCTATATGCTTTCTGATACATAGTAACCTAATTCCTTCGACCATGAGATCATGCATATCACCTTTACCGGATGGATGCTTTGATGACATCAAACACCACACCGTAACTGGGTGGCTATAAAGGTGGCATTAAGTGTTCGGAAAGTATTGGTTGAAACACATGGATCAAGAGTGGGATTTGTCCATCCACATGACGGATAGATATACTCTGGGCCCTCTCGGTGGAATGTCATCCAATTAGCTTGCAAGCATGTGACTTGGTCACAAGGGATCACATATCATGGGAACGAGAAAAGAGTACTTATCATCAAGAACGAGGTTGAACTAGGTATGCGGAGATACCGACGATCATAACCTCGGATAAGTAACATATCGTGAGACAAAGGGAAATTGGTATCGTATGTAAGTGGTTCATTCGATCGCAAAGTAATCGTAGAAATATGTGGGAGCCATATGAATTTCCAGATTCCTCTATTGGTTATTGTTCGGAGAAGTGTCTCGATCATGTCCGCATAATTCACGAACCGTAGGGAGACACACTTAAGGATTCGACGTTGTTTGAGTAGTTATGGTATTATGAGAAAGAGACCGAATGTTGTTAGGAGTCTCGGATGGGATCCGGGATATCACGAGGTGATCCGAAATGGTCCGGAGAATAAGATTCATATAAGGAAAGTCCGTTTGAGTTCGGGAATGATTCCGGTGTTTTCATCGGGAATGTTCTAGAAGGTTCCGGATTGTCCGGCACTCCGGGGGGAAGGGGTACATGAATGTGTCATTACTTAATGGAATGATTGCATCATGTACTAAGTGTTCTTGCTGTCCCAAATAAAGGATTAAATTGAATCCTAAAACAGAAAAGTCAAATGTCCAGTTTGAAAGTCAAAGCGCCAAAACAAGAAACGTGGGAAACAAGAAAGAGGTGTTGGAATCCGACTTGAGGAGGAGTCTCCTCCCCAAGCTTGGCGCCACCCAAGGCCGACTTGGGGAGGGACTCCCCTCCCCTGGCCGAGCCTCCCCACCTATAAAAGGAGGGGCAGGGCTCCCTCCTAGACACACAAGTTTCACCTCTAGATTTCCAGGTTTAGAGCCGTTTTGGTTTAGAGCTTCTAATTGCTTTAGCCAGCGGTTTAGAGCCTTCTAATTGGTTTAGAGCCTTCTAATTGGTGTGTTTAATTACTAGACCACTAATAGCCTCTCTCATAAGCTCCACCATCCTCGCACCGGCTTAAGGCGAAGCCCTGCGGGATTTCCCCTCTACTTAGGTACCACGCCGTTGTCTTCTTGGAATCGCGAGGAGAGTGCTACAACTTCCGCCTCTTGGAACAAGGGAGAGGAAGGTCTTCGTCAATCGAGCGTGTGACCGATCGGGGAGCGCTGCCGGAACGTGGCGCTGGAAGGATCGTCTACACGATCTTGAGATCGGAAAGAGTACGACTACATCACCCACGAGAATCCGCTCTCGTTAACCGCTTTGGAATCTTCGAGGGTAAGTTATACCATCGACTCGTTGCTACAATCTAGTAGATAGATCTTGGCTTGTTTGTTTGTATGCGGTAGAAATTTTTTGTTTTCCATGCTACGAACCCCCACAGTTTTACCAGTTGGGAAATGGAGGAGACCTCATCTTTGAGCGGGATTTGGACCAGCTTTCGAAACTTCTGGAGCATCCACACCCCAAGTTCTTCGGAGCTCAGCTCAATGATCAGGAAGGAGAAGATCGGCAATGGCTAGTTGTTGCAAGTCTCCGAGGAAAGATTGAACCTCCCACTGCCGAGGGAATTCAGTTCACCTTAAGAGAGAACAACTAGCTCGATGTACTTGCCAGGGCCATGCAGGAAGCTCTTGCTCGTCTGTGTGGGCATAGTATCAACCAGATCAAGGGTACCCGCTTTGAGTTTTGTCCAAGGTGTGATGCTATGGGACAGCCACTGGAATCCCCATATCACCCCGAGCTGAAGACTCAGTTGGACCACCTTAGCTTCATGATGTATGATCGTCAACAAGAACTGGACAATGCCCGTGACTACTCCAACCACAAGTCCGCCATCATCAGGACGAAGGAGCAGACCATCTCCATGCTAGCGAAGGACCGCAAGTCTCTCCGCCGTTAGCTTGAAAAGAAGGAGCGCATCATTGCCCGTCTTCGCCACCGTATCTCGGATTTGGAGGAGACCATCCACGAGAGAGACATGCAGTTGGAGGAAAGGGAGAATGCCGCAGAAGATCTTCGTGGAGACACCTACTCCTATCTCAGCGATGATGATTTTCTGGAAGATCAGGCCATGGACTTCTTCACCAATGAGGAGGATTTCGCCTTCATCGATGACGATGAGGATGATGATTACACCGACTTCGAGGAGTAGTAGAACTTGAGCACTAGCGTAGTGAGTTGTATCCGGTCCCACTGTATCGTAGTTTCCAGAATGGTTCTTAAAACCATCTGTTTTCCTTTGTTGTGGTGTGTGTTTGTATCGGGTGCTATGAATGAATGAATGAATGAAAAGCAAGTTGCTAAAAAAATCTGAGTCAAGCTTTAAAAACTTCTCCAAGTCCTTGAACCTTAGAAATTTCCCTCTTTTCTCATGATCTATATCAATCTTCAGATGCCTCGCGGAGGAAGTGGTTCATCTCCGGACCCGATGTTGCAGATCCTGCAAATGTTGGTTTCTGATCGCGAAGCTGAAAGAGCCAAACGTCAAGCCAACTTAGCCACCCTTCATCACATAGCTCAGATGGCCAACAACAATCAAGGCCAAGGAAATCAAGACAACCATGGATCTAAGCTCAAGAATTTCCAGAACACCAACCCACCTTTTTTCACTAAGTTAGAGGAGCCCCTAGATGCAGATGATTGGCTGCAAACCATGGAAAACAACTTGGAAGTCACCGGAGTGGAAGCTAACGAGAAAGTTCTGTTCGCCACCCACTATCTAGCCGGAGACGCCAGAGCATGGTGGAACAGCGTTCATGCGATGACCGGAGGACAGATGATGACCTGGGAGGAATTCAAGGTCAAGTTCAGCCGAACCCATGTGCCACCGGGTTTGATCAAGAGAATGAGAGATGAATTCAGAGAACTGAAGCAAGGAAGGATGACCGTAGTGGAATACCGTGACAAATTCTTGTCATTAGCTAGGTATGCCCAGGATGAGATCGACACTGAAGCCAAGAAGAAAGAAAGATTCTTGAATGGTCTGCATGATGAGATGCAGACGGTGTTAGTCAATATCCCTTTTGCTGATATTGAAGCCCTTGTCGACTCTGCCATCCAGATGGAAGGAAATATCAACCAAGCCAATGGGAACCGCAAGCGCCACATGATGCATCAACCAGGAACCCATCATACCCCAAAGTATCGCCCTAACCCATCTCCAGTATTTGCCCCAAGAAACAACAGACCCCGGATGAACCGTCCGACCTATCCCAATCGTGGAAACCCAAGGCCCGGAGGAAATCACAACAACCCCAGCAACTCTAACAATTTCAATCGTGCACCACCCAAGTTCAACAACAACAATGCTACTGCCAACACCAACACTGCCCCGAGGACTGGAAGCAATGATGTGCCTGTTGCAGCAAAGTAAAAGTCACAAGTGACTTGTTATGACTGTGGAAATAAGGGTCACTACTCCAATGAATTCCCCAAGAAGAATGCCGCAGCCCCCAATGCAAATGCCCCAGCTCAGCAACAACGTCGTGTTCAGCCTGAAAGAAGGTTTGCCCCAGGGAATTCGCTCAACCGCAACGGCCGTCTTTTTCTCATGCATGCTGAAGAAGCTCAGGAAGCGCCAGACGTCGTGATGGGTATGTTTTCTGTTAATTAAGTACTTGCTAGAGTGTTGTTTGATTCTGGTGCATCGCATTCATTTGTCATCGAAGAATTTGCATACACTAGTAAGATTCAACCAACCAAACTAAAGCATGTTATGATTGTTCAAATTCCCGGTTCAACCACCGAAGCTAGGCAAATTTGCAAAGCCGTCCCTATCCGAATCCATGGCATAGATTTTTATGCTAATCTGATAGTACTTGGAACTAAAGGTTTGGAAGTAGTACTAGGAATGGATTGGATGTCCAAACATAAAGGATTAATTGACTGTGCCAAGAAAGCCATAACCATGACTAGTACAGCCGAAATATCAGTCGAGCATGTATCTGAAACCTTACCTCGTCAATTCAAGTGCAACAAGAGTATAGCCCAACCTACCATTGACCAAGTCCGGATAGTCTGTGAATACCCTGATGTATTTCCAGATGTTTTGCCCGGTATGCCCCCAGATCGGGATATCGAGTTTATCATTGAACTAATCCCTGGAATAGGACCCATAGCCTAGAGACCAAATAGTATGAAACCGTCTGAACTAGCAGAACTGAAGAAGCAACTAGATTCCATGTTGGGGATTGATTCAACCAAGTGCGTCACCTTGGAGATCACCTGTCCTGTTTGTGGACAAGAAGGATGGAGGTAACCGTTTGTGTACGGATTATCGGAAGTTGAATGATGTCACGATCAAGAACAAGTACCCATTTCCCAAGATAGAAGATTTGTTTGATCAGTTGACCGGTAGCAAAGTGTTTTCTAAGATTGATCTTAGAACTGGCTATCATCAACTCAAGATTCGCTCAGAGGATATTCCAAAGACTGCCTTTACCACCAGATATGGATTATACGAGTATATTGTCATGTCTTTTGGACTAACCAATGCCCCCCGCTTATTTCATGAATCTCATGAATAAGTTTTTTATGGACTTCCTGGATAAGTTTGTCGTTGTTTTCATCGATGACATTCTGATTTATTCCAAATTAGAAGAAGAACATGAGCTACACCTAAGGACCATTCTTGGAACCCTTAGAGAGCATCAATTGTATGCCAAGTTTAGCAAATGTGAATTCTGGTTACAGGAGGTAGGATTCCTCGGCCACATTGTATCAGCCGGAGGAATTGCCGTTGACCCTGCAAAGGTGAAAGATGTCGAGGATTGGCAAGCCCCAACCACTCAAACCCAAGTTCGTGCATTTCTCGGATTGGCGGGATACTACCGCAAGTTCGTAGAAGGATTCTCGAGTATTGCCCGGCCCATGACCCAATTGCTGAAGAAGGACAAGAAGTTTGAATGGACGGACAAATGTGAAGCGAGTTTTCAAGAACTCAAGAGAAGATTGATTTCAGCCCCAATCTTAATCATGCTAGATATCACGAAGCCCTTTGACGTGTATTGTGACGCATCCAAGATCGGTCTCGGATGTGTGCTAATGCAAGAAGGCAAAGTTATATCTTATCTATCTCGACAACTGAAACAACATGAGCAAAACTATCCAAACCATGACCTCGAACTCGCAGCCATAGTTCTAGCCTTGAAAACATGGAGGCATTATTCGGATCACAAGAGCCTGAAGTATATATTCACTCAGAAGGAGCTGAATATGAGACAGAGAAGATGGATTGAGCTAATCAAGGATTATGATCTGGACATTCACTATCACCCCGGTAAAGCCAACGTGGTAGCAGATGCCCTTAGCATATTGCCGTGCCGCTTGAACTCCATGATTTTGAAGGAGCAACCAAGCTTGCACAAGGAGATGGAAGATTTCCGAATGGAGTTAGTGAGTGAAGGATTTTTGGCTAGCATAGAACTTCAACCCACTTTGATCAGCCAGATCAAGGAGGCGCAGAAAGGAAATGCTAGTATCGACGGAATCAAGCGTCGTATCGGTACAGGCAAAGTACCCGGATTCACCAAATACGAAGAAGGAGTTCTGTGGTACAAAGAACGCCTTTGTGTACCAGCAGATTCTGAGTTGAAAGAAGTAATTTTGAAGGAAGCTCATGATACTCTTTATTCTATCCATCCCGGAGGAACGAAGATGTATCACGATTTGAAAGAACAATTTTGGTGGCATAAGATGAAGAGAGAAATCGGAAGCTATATCGCCAAGTGTGATATATGTCAGCGAGTCAAGGCGGGACATCAAAGACCCGCTGGATTGTTGCAACCATTGCAGATTCCGGAATGGAAATGGGATTCTGTTGGAATGGACTTTATCACCGGATTACCTACTTCTAGTAGGGGAAATGACTCTATCTGGGTCATAGTGGATAGATTGTCCAAAGTCGCCCATTTCTTACCAGTCAAGACCACATATCAGAGTTTGAAGCTAGCGGAGTTATACATCGCTATAATCGTTAGTTTGCATGGAATCCCCAAGAACATCGTATCTGATCGAGGAACTCAATTTACCTCGAGATTCTGGAAGAAAGTCCAAGAAGGTTTAGGAACCCGACTAGATTTCAGCACCTCTTATCACCCTCGGACCGACGAACAAACGGAGCGAGTAAATCAAATACTCGAAGATATGTTGAGAGCCTATGTGTTAGAGTATGGATCTAAATGGGAAGACTGTCTGCCGTTCGCAGAATTTTCATACAACAACAGTTATCAAGCTAGTTTGCAAATGGAACCATTTGAATTCATGTACGGAAGGAAGTGTCGCACCCCTTTGAACTGGTTGGAAGTAGGAGAGAGTCAGATTTTCAGACCCGACATCCTACGAGAAGAAGAAGAGAAGGTTCACAAGATTCGTGAGCACCTCAAGACCGCCCAGTCCAGACAGAAGAGTTACCCCGACAAGAGACGTCGAGAACTTGCCTTCAACATAGGAGATTTTGTGTATCTGAAAGTGTCGCCATTGAAGGGAATGCAGCGTTTCCAACTGAAAGGAAAGTTAGCCCCCAGATATATCGGCCCCTTCAAGATTCTGAACCGTCGAGGAGAAGTGTCGTATCAACTGGAACTACCCGAAGAAATGTCAGCCATGCACAATGTGTTCCATATCTCATTACTTTGCAAGTGCCTCGAAGTTCCGGAGAAGACCGAAGTGTTCAAGAACATTGATCATTGGACCATAGAAATCAACAATGACCTGACCTATCCCGAAGTACCCATCTGTATTTTGGAAGAAGCTTTCATAACTACCAGAACCCGAAGCATCAAGTTTCTCAAGATTCAATGGAGCAACCACACAGAAGAAGAAGCTACCTGGGAACACGAAGATCACATCAGGACAGAGTTTCCCGATCTCTTCAAGTCCTAGGTAATCTTTTTCGTCCTTTTTCAAATCTCAGGACGAGATTTTGTTTAAGGGGGGAAGGTTTGTAACATCCCAAAAATATTAAACTTGGATCATCAAACTCTAATCATCAAAATTAGGGTTAACAAAAACTTTTCCAACTAAAAATATGAAAGCATTCATATGTGTGTGTATTCAAAATTTGGATTCTTTTTGAATTGCCATGATTCTGTGTTTCTTTGCTTGTAAAATAATTCTTAGGTGAAATAAACATCATCTAAACAATCCCCAAACTTTCCCAAACACAAACAACTCAAAATAAACAAAAGAAGTGAATGGTCACTTTGGCCAAATTAACTCCCATGACTACTTTGGCTATCTCTAACTTTCACAACTCAACAGAAACATGTATGGATCTTTGCACCCCTTGATAGTAATCATAACAAAAAGTACCAAGTCCCACTTTGTGATCATCCAGAAACATTCAAATGCTAAGTTTAAATGACAGTTTAAAATTGAATCTATCTCATATGAGAAGATCCCACTATTTCAAAACCCACTCAAACCAGCTCAATTTTCAAAACCAAAGCATCCACAGATTCCCCAGTACATGCCCAACACACCCACCAAAAATCTTTTCAAATTTCAAAAATAAATTTCTTGCGGCCATTTCATCAAACACTTGGAGACAGAAAATCAAATTGGCCAAACTTCACTGTTTTGAGCAGTAATTTGGCTAAGCATTATTCACCATTGATCACACTTGTCTCCCCCATTACCAACCAGTGCCTTGACCACCCCTAGACCCTACCCATTGCACCATGACATACCAACCCGAAGGAACCCTTGCCAGCCGACCATGGCTAGCTAGCCAGAGCAAGCACCAAGCCTAAACACCATGTCTAGGACGCACGCCACGTCCATCCACACCCCAATCCGGTGCTTAAGCCACCTGCCACCATCGGACGCCCAAGCCATGCCAAACTTCTCTACGAGCATGCTGAGAGCGCGCCAAAGCGCCAACCTCGACACACGCCCACAGACCGCGCGCCGCCCTTGCCGCGTGCACGCGTGATCACCACCACCCCAACAACCCCGCAGACACGCCCGTTCGCCGCCCCGTGCCTCACAGCCACCGCTCGCCGTCGAAGACGCCGCCTCTGTCGTGTAGAGCACCGCACGTTCCCGACCGATTGCCACCGCCCCTACATGCGCATTTAAGTTCTAGAGCATCGCCAGGAGACCGCCCGTCGATGGCCAACCGCAGCCATGCCTCTAGCCTCCCGTAGCCGTGTCGCCACCATCGCCTGCCCATCCCTCTCGGTCTCGCCGTCGAGCCTATAAAAGGAGGCAACCCCCACTCGATTTCTTCACACCATCTTACTCCCCTCACCTCACTTATTATTCCACCCCTTAGCCGGAGCACGAGGAGCAACAGCTCGCTGGAATTGCACCGGAGCAGGCCGCCTGTGGAGAAGAAGGGAGCCATTGATTTAGACCACCCCCGGAGCTGCCGCGACCATCCCTGAGCTCGACTTCGTCGTTTTCCCGCCTCGCCGTCGTCGCTGGAGCCCCGGTATGCCCCCTATGCACCCCCACTGAGCCGCTAGGGTTCGAGCTCGCCGGTGACAGGTTCATCGTCGACGACGACCCTCAGCCGTCGATCACCTTTCTAATCCAACGCACCACATCGCCCCGTATCGTTTCACGTGTTATGAGCCACTGACTGGTGGAACCCCCTGTCAGTTGAGCCCCGCGCTGCGGAATGACACTGGACCGGCCCATTAACCTTTCCCGCGCAGCCCGACCATTTAAATTTTGATTTTCCTATTTTAATTCAAACTCAGTTATGTACCTAGTTTCAAAAATCAACCCAGCTCGATTTAGTGAACCAAATTGCATGAAACCAATTTTGTTAGAAAGGTACTAAAATGCTTAATCCAAGCCCGTTGGATTCAAATCATTTGGATCTGTAGATCAACCTTGGTAAAAATAACAAGTCAGAAGATTTTCTGCATTCAAACATTCTTCAAATTTCAACCATAAGAGCTTTTGAGTTGATTCCAACTCTCAAAAATCAAATTTGATCATACCTTTTAGAATATATAAAAACATTTGGGTTTACTTACAAAAAAAAGTTCAAGTAATAAAACAATGCCACATAGGCATTTCTAGTCACTTTAATTATTTATAATAAAAATATTAAACATTATTAAATTGTGACACCACATTAAATCACACTCATGTACTGAAATATGTGGTGATGACATGTGTCAACATGATCCCATGTTTGAGTTGGAGAATATTAAATCTAAAGTAGTTTTTCAATGAGTAGAAATTACTTTTCTAAAAATAAAATAAATAAGACAAAGGCTTTAATCTTGTAATGATAAGTGATGATGCTATATAATCTATAGAACACCTTTTTGTGATGATTGAAAATAGTTAAGTATTGTTTGGTGATTGTGTACCTCGTATTTATTTATAGACGCTAGTACCGACCAAGGATACGAGGAGAAAGGAGGATACTACGAGGAAGAAGCCGAGGAGAACTTTAACCATTGCTCTGCACAAGGCAAGCTAGCACTTGCAATTATGAAAGTTAGATAACCTATGCAATGCACTAAGCATGCTTGGTTGGACACATTTGATGATACCCAATCCTAGTTTTACTTACAAGCTTTATACTTTATTTCTTTATCAAAGCTTTCTCTTAGAGTTTACTTAAGTGACTTGTAGATTCTAGGAAGATAACTGAAGGTTGCATAAAGAGCATTAAATTTGGCCTAAGCTAGATAATAATGATGTCATCCTAAGGCATGAGATTGAACTCAATTAATCTCCACTTAATTACCACCCCTCCTTAGTACTTAACCCCACTTGTAGATGCTAGTGCTAAGCATAAAACTTGATCAACTTTAGATGGGAATACTTGGTGAAAATGGTTATGAAAACCTTAGAATGATGAGTCATTCTACTGAGATGTTTTGATATGTGTTTCCGAACACCAGATGATTTTGATGATGAAAATGTTGAGGCATGAGCCTTAGCCCTTTATAAAACTGATGGTTGTCTGGATGCGATACCATTCCAATTTTATCGTACAACCACAATACCCGAAAATTGAGTAGGGCTTGACCAGAAAATTATATACCTTAGTATGGGTTCCCTCACGACCAAGGTATGAGCTGAGGCTACCTTGTGAAGATTGTCCACATGTGCAGTACCCAAGATGACAGTTGGTCATGGTTGGGAGGCCAAACTCACAGGAGAGGTGCCTATACTAGGGCGTGTAATCGAAAGGTTAGGATTGATTATCCGCATACTGAGTATGGTGAATTCAGGATTTGTTCCTAACAGATGTATCGAATGTTGTGGTGAAAGTGTACAATCTCTGCAGAGTGTCAAACTATTCGAATCCCCGCGAAACCCGTTATGGACAGTTGGAGTGGCCATACTGTTCCCCCGTCAGATGTTTTCAAAATGACTTGTGAAATGAATTGAGATTTTGACTTGACCACAACAGAGTTGTGATATGAAATTCAAATTCCCACTTAGGTGTTATAAAATTTCAACTAGCTTTTCTTGCTTCTGAACTTAGTAGAGGTAAATCTGGTTTTTTGCAAAACAACCCTAGAGCTTAGTGTCCTACTACAAAAACTCCTTCACTTGTTAGTATTAGTTTGCGAGTACTTAAAGAGTACTCATGGCTTTGTCCCTGGCTATTCCCGTGGCCAGACTATGAAGAGGAGTACCAGGAGTATGGACCCCAAGAAGGTTACGACAACTAGGATCATCTCCTATCATCGGCATTGCCTGTGACCCCAAGATGGCGCTTTGCCCACGCTACCTTTATTATTACGTTATTCCGCTGCTTGAGTTGTATTAAGAACTGGATCATGAGATCCTTATTTGTGTAAGACCTTATGTATGGTTTGTAATGGATGATGTACTGTGATATTCAAATCTGTTATGTCTCGCAAAAATGGTAATCCTGGGATTGCGATGTATGGCATAACAGGCATCTGGGATTAAATATCCGGGTGTTGACAGTGCACCCGAGGCGTGGCGGCGGATTTGCTCGCGAGATGCTAGGGCTCCTAGGGTTAGACAGGTCACACCCTTGTGAATCCATAACCAGGCCCCCACGGGCCACTTGCTACCCTGCGAGCCCGTCCTGGTCCTTTGGGCCTCCAAACTATGCGCCGCGCTGCAATCGGCCCGTGTCCAGGACGCACACCCCCGTCGTGGGACCAAAATGGACCAGCCCAGCAGGCCCCGCGCAGGACTGGGAGCGGGGGAGGTCACACCCTTCCTTGGCGGATGCACGAACCAAAGAATTATCTCTTCTACTCAAGTGTAAACCATGTGAACCATGAACCACTGTCGTCGAACCAGAGAACTAAAATACTAGCTACTAGTATATATTGTGAAAATAAATGTCCCGTAGCTCACACATATTCCTACTCTCCAAGTATACTCTATAAATAAAAAACTTTATTCATTATAGTCTATCATGAATTAAATCTCGATAAAAAAGAAGCCCTCATGTCGCTCCTAGTAGGGGTGGCTCGGGCGGAACCCTAGGCTCCGCCACCTCTCCCTCTCCCCCTCCTGCCCCGGATCCTCCACGTTGCCGAAGGATGCCGCCGGTCAAAGGCCGTGCGGCTGACGGGAGTGATGGGCTCTCATCCCCTAGCTAGCGCGGCTGGTGAGGCCCATCCTCCTCGCTTGGCTGGATCTTCGGTCGTAGTCTCGCCGCGGCCCTGGATGGCACGACTCTTCCGGCAGAGGAAATATCTAAAAAAGGCAGAGAAATTCTTTATATGAATCCCTTCACTGACAGTTATATATATTTCATAGAGTAAGTTACCACCGTGACACACGAATTTCAACAGGGAACTTTTCGAGATGGGTGATAGTTGGTTTTCAAACATCATAAGGAAACAAGACAGGGAAACATCAAACCTGCACATAACTCCAAGCATCCCCTCTTGCGCTCATCTGCCGCTGATAGCACTGGATTACACAGGGATTCGCGTTGTATACGAATGAAATATGGCCAGTACAGGCTAGCTAGTAATGCGAATCCATGGCAACAGCGCGTAGAAGATCTGGATCCGACGGAATATGTTTGCCTGCGTTCGCGGCGGGTCTTCAGCTGATCAGTGCTCGTGTACAGGCTAGAACACAAAACTAGAAATTTGGAGAAAGTACAACAGCACATACGAAGTCCACAAGGAAACTACTAAAGCTGAGCAGGCACTGAGCTGCAGAGCTTAGTTAATCAGGGTAGGGACAAAGGTCTCTGAGCTAGATCTCTGAGTCCATAGTACTTTATTATGTCCAATGTGGGCTAAACCAGTATTGTTTTACTAGTTAATTATTGGTTGTCCTCTATAGTCTAGGAGAGGATGTCTGTGCTCCTCGTGCTTCATCCTGCTGCATTTTGTCCCATCCTATATTTTAGTGCTACTAGATATTCCATTTCAGTAGAGCAGGGGCCGGGCATTATATTACTTGGTAGCAGTAGTACACTTTGGAGACCACCTCTACAACCGTAATCATATTTTCAAACTGTAAATTTCAGCTGAAAGAACTGAGATAGTTTAGTTTCAGTGGTCTTTGTGGTTATCATGTCATGGATGGGGCATAAATGTTTTTCTTATAGACTACACTAACATAGTTAAAATGTTTTTCTGATAAGCCTGTTGATCATGATATCTACCTGGGCATGAATGTTAGTGGTAGAGCAATTAAGGCCTTAAATATTAGTGTCTGGATTGACATGGACACCGCAACGCTAATCTAACTACCAATTATACACGTTCGAAGAATATGAGCATATTCGAATGAGCACCTGAATTTCTGAGGCCATGTCTGCATTATTCTCTTACTTCATATAGTTCAGTGTTGCTTTCCCTATAAAGGGAACACAGAAAACTGATACCATCCAAGACTCCTGAACTTAAATGATAATTCATTGTCACGTTTTTTACCGTTAGGTCTAGCTTGCACTCATGTGTACCACAGATATGGCTAGACAACATAGTTTCACCACCTCCATACCTGGATCTGCTTCCCCACAACAAGCGCAGAACCTGGCTGGCTAGAATTTTGTAATCCGCAGTTTGGGTAATCTAAGTACATTAGGGTACATGTGGTAGCCCTAGAATATTTGTCGTCTATGAATTTGGAATCCCTACACGCTTGTCATGGACTCATGGGCACATGGTTGTCGGCGTTGCTTATGCATACACACACGTATTGATGTCGGCACAAATTAGACTTATGTAAGAGGGATTTCTTCCAAGGAACAAGGCATGCATGATCACATTACATTGATTATTGTGAGAAGGAAACTATTGCAATAGTATACCCTCACCACCTAGCGGTTGCACTTTACTTATTAAACTACTTTTATTTATCCTACAAACGACATTAAAAGTAGGGAATATACCATATATAACAGAATCTAAAAATATAATTTCACCAATAAAGAATAACAATGTAAATATTACTAGAACGCAAACAATATGGAAATGCTATTCAGGGTTTCGATCTACACAACTTGTGAGAAGGAGGTAGTCGATGATGGAGATTGTGAATGTGTTGTTGATGGAGATGATGCCATTTTTTTTAGATTGTCTAGGAGGTGTTGATGTCGATGACGGGACGATTTCCCCTAATTGGAGGGATCGTAATTAGCCCCCTCAAAGTTGGGGAGGACTTTCGGTATCCGTCGTCGCATTTAGAAAATCCACAATAATTTTTGTTTGATTTTTCCTTGCGATAGAAAACACGTTATCTCCATGTTCTTTCTCGAAGCAGGATAAATATGACCATATCACAAAACTACATAAAAGTATGGACAACTAGGTAAAATAAACATAAATACAAATGAAAAATCTCTCAAAATATTTGATACAAAACGAATGCATCAATTGTATATTAGGTGAACACATCCTACAGTTCATTTCCCTATGGGACAAGTTGTGCCAAGCACACCTATGTAATAGAGTGGACAGCGTTATTCCATGGAAATTCATGGTGGAGGAATACTTCTAAGTAGAACTCAATTTGTAAGCCTCATGCCAAATGTGTTTCACAATGCAGTATTTAGCACTAAGCCATTGACCCATTGGTCTTGCTAGTTTTTGTTGGGTATATTGAATAAAAGGAGCGCAATAGTGTATCCATGTCTCTCCAACATATGTAAAAAATGGGGACTATTATGACCTAAATCTGAAACTTCTCCACAAAATAAATCAGTTTTAAAAAATATCACAACTGAACATTTTGTATGGTACCCACCAGGAGCTCCATGATTGCATTACATGGCGCCGTGAGGTAGACACCATGGTCTGCATGGTGCCATATATAAGTGGCCATAGCCATATCAGACAATGGAGCCCTACCCCATGACACCATGCAATGTAACCATGGCGCCGCAGGTATGGCACCATGAAAAAGGGCCACGTTGTGTTTTTTTTTTTCCAGAAATGGTTTATTTTATGCTGAATTTTCATATGTAGGTTAAATTGTTACATTTTCACCCAAACGCCTGGTCATCCACAAGAATCACAGAAGAAGCAACGATCTGGGGACAAGCTTGCGGAGCAGATACGTTTGTTTGGTTTTAAAAATATAGAGTAGGATCACTTCGGGCTTATAGCTCCTATGCGACGTCTTTACGTGGAATTGGAAGGAACACGACATCGTTGAAAAGAATAACTCGCATGCGACGGTTGTGAGGCAGCTAATATCCCAGTGCCACACGGGTCATAAAACGGTCATTAAGGACACATTTAACTTTGTTCCAAGATTAGGGTTAAGCCAAACCGGTCGGTTGGGACAGCCAGTCAAACCAACCGCTTCCGACCGAGAGCGCGCGTCACACTGACTGTAGCTTCCCCAACGGTGGCGGCGGACCTCACCCTTCTCGGCGCCGGCGGCGGCGGCACAGCAATTAATTTAGGCGGCGGCGCTTTCGTTCGACGGCGAAGGTGATGAGTTCTATTTGAAAGCTAATTCCTCTCCTCGTGCCCATTGATGCTAGATTATGGAGGCGAGGGTGTGCTTAACGGGGCGAGGGGGAACGAGATGGAGCATGGAGAGGGGACTTCTAATCGGTATATCCCGTATCTCTGCACTTAATTTCTCTAAGGTTGAGCTCTTTGTTCGCTTCCGCTAGCTCACAGTGCCCGCCAAAAACAGGGGAGACGATGTGCGTGCCAAACCTTCGAATTTCGCATCAATTTCTTTCCCTCTAGGGCTGTTTTAGTTGATGGCAGCACGCAGCTCATTGAGAGAGACACATTTGTTAAATAGGAGGTGGAATTAGAACATGTTGATCCCCAAGAGCTAATAAACATGGGAGATTAGGCGGTGAGGAAAATGGTGGAAAAAATTGGGGATAGTGTGGTTTGGGGGTCAGAGCAAGAAGTTTCTTTGTTACGATTTGATGATTGCAAATGTGACTATGTTAGGGTTGAGACAGGGGAACATATATTTGATGAAATCGATGAGCGAAACGGTTGGACAAGCAAAACTGTTATGTTTTTAACAGAGCTCATTGATCTAAAACCTGATTCAAGGGTTGGATATGTGGCCTCGAAGCTGGCTGCTCAGATGGTCGAGGATGATTGGGTTGCACAAAGGCAAGTAATGCCTATACTTACTGAGTTGGAAGTGTTAACGGTGGAGGATGTTGCTAATGCACAAGGGGATGTTGCAGATGCTAATGCACAAAGGATTGTAACTGTTGACTGGAATTCAGTGGAGATACATGACCGGACTGATTTGGTCATTGCACCAATAGATGACATTGAAATGGCAAAGCTTTTTGGCATTCCTATAGATGACAGAGACAAGGAGAAGAAGAGGGATGAAGCTGCAAATGATGGTGACAACCTTTTAAGAGATGAAGAGGCAGATATAGATCTAGAGTTGTTAGAAAATGTTGCAGTTCATGTAGATGATGCACATGATGATGAGCTAGTAACAGTTTATGACAAAGAGGACCCAGTTATTGAAGTTGGGAGATTTTCCCAAGCATGGATGAATTCAGGATGTGTTTTAGGACATATGCAGTCAAACGTGAGTTTGCTACCAAGACTATGTGGACTGATAAAAAGAAGTTCTATGCAAAATGCGTAGGTTATGATGGTGGTGCCAAGCCTTGTAAGTGGTATATATCTGCTAGACGCCAACCTGATGGAAGGACAATAAGAGTGAATCAAATTTCAAAACCTCATACTTGCATTACAAGTTCTCAAACATTTACAAAGATGACATCACAATTATGGGTTGCAGAAAAGATCAAGCCCATTTTAGCCACAACACCAAACATCACTGCAAAGAGACTGAAAATAGACTTGGAAAAGCAGTACCCATTAAGCTGAATTATACTACAGTGTGGAAGGCAAAGCAAAGGGCAATGAAAGAGCTATATGGTGATTGGGCAAATAACTCTCGAATGATTTATAACTTCAAAGCAGAAGTAGAGAAGAGGTCACCTAGCAGTGTTGTGGAGATAGATACTGAGGTAACAGTTGATGGGAAATTCTTCTTATCTAAATTCTTCATGGCTTTAAAGCCTTGCATCGATGGCTCCAAAGCAGGGTGCCGTCCATATTTGAGTATAGACTCATCTTTCTTGACTGGAAAGTGGAATGGTCAACTAGCAGCATGCAATGCTTTAGATGGACACAATTGGATGTTCCCTGTAGCTATTGGCATGTTTCATGCGAGATGAGGCATCATGGACATGGTTCATGATGCAGTTGAAAAGATGCATAGGGCCAGTCTCTCCATTGACAGTGCACACAGATGCATGTAAAGGTTTAGAAAATGCAGTGAAGATTGTTTTCCCTCATGCTGAGCAGAGGGAGTGCTTCGGCCGTATGTGGATGAATTTGATCAAAAAATTAAGAGGATATGATTTTAGACGCATGTGGCCAGCAGCAAGATCTTACACCAGACAGACACATTCATATCACCTTGAGAAGATTAAGGCGGCATGCTCTGAGGAGGATAGGGTCAAGTTTTGTACATGGTTGGAAACCTACCATTCTCTTTTATGGTACAGGTCTGGTTTTAACACTGCCATCAAATGTGATCATATCAACAATAATTTGGCAGAAAGTTTTAACAACAAAGTGAAGGAGTTAAAATACTTGCCTGTCCATGACATGGTTGACCATATCAGGATCATGATCATGAGGTTGTGGGAATTGAGAAGAAGTCTTGGTGATGTTCTTCAAGGAGATAAGCTTCCTGATGTTGTGCAGCAGGTGGTCAACAGGAGCAGAAATCTTGCACATTTGCGTGTTGAGAAATCCTCATTGTGGGGTGCTGAAGTCAGAGATACAAAGACTGGAAGGAGGCATGTTGTTGACACTCAATTTCATGAATGCACATGCCTTGAGTGGCAACACACTGGGAAGCCTTGTGAGCATGCCATACTTTTCTTGGCCTCCAAACACAAGCTAAATATGCACCCATATTTGCATGAGTATTATTCTGTAGCAAAATTCAAGGCTGCATATGGAACACCAATTCCAACACTTACAGATCAGTCTCAGTGGCCTGAAGTGGACATTGAGTTCTCCTTGTGTCCTCCTTTGATGAAAAGAAAGGCTGGCAGGCCCAAGCAGAGTAGATTCAAGGCTTGGTTTGAGAAAGGTGGGAGCATCAAGAAGGGAAAGAAAGATGAAAAGAAAGATGCCAAGCCAAAAAGGGCCCAAAAAGGTAACAAGAATAGATGCAAACTCTGTGAAGAACTTGGACACCGAGCTGGCTCTACCAAGTGCAGATACACTGCTGAAAAGCCAAAGTATGTTCATCCAAAATCTATCCCATTTCTTGTTGATGATTTTTCTCCCCAGCTAACTTGCTTGTTTTCAGGAGGAAGCGTGGAGAAAAAGGCCCATCTCTTGTTGTTGACGAATGCTGGACAGTGAAAAGGGCAAGAATTAATGGCCAAAGAAAGAAGAGAAGTAACCAGATCATGTTTGGTGCTGATGAGGTGCAATCAAACTTGTTTTGGAGGATGATGTGCAAACTGTTGAGGCTTTAGGGCACACCGTTTCTGATTTGGAAGCTCTGGTGCAAAATGAGGGGCAAAATGAGCATGTTGTTGAGGCTCTAGTGCAAAATGAGTCTATTGTTGAGGCTCTAGTGCAAAATGAGCCTGTTGTTGAGGCTCTGGTGCAAAATTAGCCTGTTGTTGAGGCTCTGGTGCAAACTGACCATGTTAATGAGGCTCTGGTGCAAAGTGACCATGTTGATGAGGCTCTGGTGCCAGATTGTGTTGTTGAGGAGGTGAAGGAGGTGAAGGAGACTCTTGGACGTGTTGTGGGGAGGCCAGATGGTAATGGTAAGAAAAAGAAGAGCATAAACCTGTCGTGTGGTATGAAACTTGTGAAGGAGAAGAAAACGAGGGGTAAGAAGAGCCAAAATAAATAGACTTTGAATTTGGCACTTGTTGTTGTAAACATTTGTTATTGTAATAATTTGGCAGTTGTTGTTGTTATAAACATTTGTTATTATAATAATTTGTCACTTGTTGATAATTTGGACAAAATTCAAATATGATGGTAAATTTGAATTTCAACAAATGTAGCTATGTCACTTTTCTATGTCTGTATGAGCTTCTAACGTTTTTCTCATATGTACAGTACAACTCATCCTCACCCTGATCCCTTTTGTGAAGTACAACTCACCCTCACCCAAAATGTGGTAGAAATTGGCTCCAAAGCTAGGGTAAACCACCCCATTTCTAAGCAAGTTTTTTTCGTCCATTTCTAAAACCAAGTTTGGTATTTTTCCTCAGAACTATGTCACATAACATGACACCATGCGAAGGTTTTGTATTTTTTTGATTTTTTTTAATTAGTTATGCACATTTGAATGTCTGGACAAACTTTTTGAATGTTCTTAGCTAGGGGCTGAGGCTCACAAAACTAGCACTGGATATCTGATGGAATAGCATGTTTTGAACCTAAAAATGATTTTTACAAAAAATCATCAGCATGAAATCATGTACCTGTAGTTCATATCTTACCCACTTCCAACCGATTCGGCATGATTTGTCTGTTTCACCAGGGATGGAATAAAAGGTTTGAGATACTCAAGTTGGGAAATTGTACATGCTAGGTGGTCTAGTATTTTTTAAAAATAGGATGTTACCATTTTTAAACATCAATTTGGTGGTTGCTTCACAAATCCCCCCCTCTTTCGACACTCAGAAAATAGAAAATGGATTTTCTGTGCGTAGAAAAGGAAAACTTTGTACTACAACATTGTTAGTCATCCCATTATACACATTCATGCCCAATATGGGCACATTATCGCAAACTATGCCTTGATTCTAGCCATATCATTGGTCATTTGACCCGAAAGCCAGAAAACCTCGGAGGAGATAGGTCATTTTGTGGAGGGTTTTTTGAAATATGATCAATAGACCAAGTTTGATATTTTTCCTCACAACTATGTCACATAACATGACACCATGCGAAGGTTTTGTATTTTTTTGATTTTTTTTTGAATTAGTTATGCACATTTGAATGTCTGGTCAAACTTGTGAAACCCCGTTGACTGCATCCTAAACCCAGCTAACCCTAAGGCCGAATGAGGAACGTAGATCTAACCCTAGCGCGGCACTGTGGCCGTCCGATCGCGTCTTTTAGAAAGGATTCCGCGGGTGGCTCTGGGCGATCCGTGGAAGGGCTTGTTCTGCAACCTGATTGGTTGACATCTCTTAGAAGGATTTCGCGGCTAGCTCTTGGCGATCCGTAGGATGGATGATTCTGGAATCTGATTGGCTTCATCGTTTTTCCATGAACAGATAAGGTACAGCGTGGCATACTCCATTGACTGTTGGACCGAGCGTGGCATGTGAGGGCGCTGGGTGGGGCGGACTACACCATGCATGCAGCTGCCTCTAGCGTCGCAATCTAGCTATTTTGCGTGCAACAGCGCTGCAGCGTATTTACTCCCTCCGTCGCATTAAATAAGTGTACGTCTAACAACTTTCTTCAGTCAAACTTACTCCCCTCAGGTTCATGCGCCATAGAAAAAATCAATATTTATAAACTTTGACTATGTATATAAGGCTAGTCATAGTGGGAGTAACTTGGATAGTAACATAGTCCTACATGTATTGTCAACTAAGCAATTAGATGACATGGCATGCAATTAAATGATGAGAGAGAGATTTGTGGTAACTAGCAATGTTACCATAACATCACAAATTTTAAGACAGAATGAGTCTACATTGTAATAAATGAGACTTTGCATGATACCACATCTATGTTATTTTGCACTATGGAGTAGTAACTTAGACTAGTAACATATGCATGTTACTACTCTAAGTTACTCCCACATACTCCCTCCGTCCGCAAATAAGTGGACGTTTAGTCATGTTCTCTCTCATCTTTAATTCCCCCACCTCCAATGAGGTAAGTGCATGTATAAATTGAAGAGACCATTTGCTAAATGTTATTGTACTTGATTTTCGTAAAACAATTTTTTCTATTTTAAAATGCATTGGAAAAGTAGAAGTACATTTTTTGTGGACAAATTTTGAAGCCAAACGTACACTTATTTGTGGACAGAGGGAGTATGCATGTCACTATGACCAGCCTAAGAAAAAAATATCAAAATCTAAAATATGTAATAAATATAACGTACAGCGTGACACACTCCATTGACCGTTGTACCGAGCGTGCCATGCTAGGGCGCTGGGCGGGGCGGGCTGCACCATGCATGCATGCTATGCAGCTGCCTCTCGCGCGTCGCAGTCTAGCTATTTTGCGTGCAACAGCGCTGCAGCATATTTAATCCCTCCGTCGCATTAAATAAGTGTACGTCGAACAACTTTTTTCAGTCAAACTTACTCCCATCCGGTTCATGCGCCATAGAAAAAGTCAATATTTATATAAGAAAAAAATAAAAATCTAAAATATTATAAACTTAGTTTCATACTCCCTCTATTCCCTCCAATTGACATCCCTCTAATTACTTTTACCGATTTTTTTTGCGTGTGTAAAAACGAATGAGCTTGTTGCATGCGGTGTTTAAATTCGAACGAGTACCTTCGTACTAGATTCCTGCATTTATTACCGAGTAAATCAAGGCCAAATTCAATTTTCTTTTTTATTTTTCACTGCCAATGAACAACTACCTTGGACGTTTTTTCTCTCTTTCGCATTAATGCATGCATGCATGCATGCAGGGACGGGGGCGACGGTGCAGGGGTTACGTCGCATCCTAGCATTTTTTTTGCACTGACCGCATTGATCACGCACGCGGCTACGCCCGCTGCCTACACGCAACGCAGCGCACGCGGCTGCGCCAACGCTGGATTCCCAAGCCTCCCTTCACGCCCCGCCCTCAATAAATAGGCAAAACGTCTTTGCCTCCTCATCTCATCTTGCCCCTCATCTTTAACCTCGAGCTCGTCCCTTTGCCTCCTCCCAGCCCCAAAACACTTCGGCGACCATGGCGACCTCCCCCCTCCGCTTCTCTTCCGATACCGAAGTTAGCGACGAGGACAATCACCCGGACCACAAGCAGGTCTGGTAGCAGGAGGCGCCCACGCGCCCCAAGCGTGGCAAAAAAGGGGGGGGGCGACGCAAAGCCCCGCCCTGCCCCTGGGTGGAGGGCCACTTCGGCCACAACCCCCTCCCCGGTGGCGGAAACCTCCCCGACGACGGCCCCTCCGAAGAGTCCTGGAAGGCGGCGGAGAAGGAGGAGGAAAAGGAGGAGGCTGCTTACGCCAAGTGGGAGGAGAAGCAGGCCAAGCGCGCCTTGAAGAAAAGGCGCAAACGGGAGAACGAGGAACGATGGGAGGCCAATCGCTAGGCCTCCCAGGAGGAGCAGCGGCAGCAGGAGCAACGGGAGAGGCTGGCGGATTGGAATGATGCGGCGGCTCGGAGGGCGGCGGCACCGGCACCGCCTCCACCGCCGATGGAGTAGGGTAGCTAGGGTTAGGGTTTATCCCAGGGTTTAGGCGCCTAGTTGCCCTTCCCTTCTATATTATTGTACCCCTTTTCTTTTTATTGTAATGTTATCGGGCTATCTAATATAAATGTTATCTAATATATTATCTATCCCGTATTTTATTGTAATCTGTGTTTTATTGTATTGTCATTTGTCAAAACACCCAAAACAACAAGTACATAAAACAAAAGACACAAAAACAAGTTCTCATATAATACTCGTGCAATATTTATAAAATGAGTGAAATTAGAAAAGCTCAAATGGAAGAATAAGTTAACGTTATGATGGCTGATTATTTTCAAACAACACATGGTTCATTTTCAAACAAGACATTTAAATATTTACATAAGTTAAAGAGGCGCCCAAGTTATGTTAGTTAAATGGATTCCCTTGGACTTTATTTCTATATTTACTTTCGCAAAAAATAAAAGATTTCGACCTAAGCACGAGTATCTGCAGATCCACACGTCCCTATTTAGATTGTAACGTGAGTATCATTTTTTTTTGCCCAATCTACATTTAGTTACTATTGGGCCTGGATACGACCATTTTGGCCTGGCTAAGTTCTATTTGGCCTGGACTTTTTCAATCCTCGTCAATTGTTTTTTAACTTTTCAACCCCTCACCCTCCGAGCACACGGGCGCCCCCTACACACTGATAAAATTGAAGGAACACTCACGAAACTGAAGGAACACTGATTTCGAAAACAAAGCAGCTCAAAATTATCCCAAATTTGTGTTGCATTTTATTCAAGCCAAAGATATAGACCATTACATCCATTACAAAGCATCACTCGCTGTCAAATGACTAATGATCACGAGATAAACTAATCCGAGAGAAATTACACAAAAATAAAAAACCGGCCATCAGATTGTCCTGCTTCTTCAATTCGATGATTTTCCTTAGCTGCTTGTTCATCTTCTTCAGCTCGGCCTTCACTTCCGCATTCACCGTAGTACCAGCGGAAATGGGGTTGCCACATCCCAATTGCTCCACCACGGACGAGTTTTCGAGCTCCCGGGATGCTACCTCCACCCCAATTCGCTCGATGTACTCATCAAGCCACTCAAAATGCCCACATTTTGGCAGTTCCTGAAATCGCTGAGATGAACCCTAAATCCCAAATTCAATGAAATGCATGAAATTTCGAAAGAAAAGCGAGAAATTGGCGCTCGGAACACTCAGATCTCACCTTTCCCGGCTCGGGCTTGCTCTCACACTTCACAAATTCCCGGCCAATGTTGTCGTTCTTGTCGGTGGATGTGACAAGCCGCTTCAGGGGCGTGGTACGGGGGCAATCGGGGCACCTCCTCATCGGCACCACACCATACCGAGACCATGAGCGGTGGGAGGAAGCAGAGCTCGACATCCCTCGCCGGTGTTGCCGCACTTGCTCGTCGGAGAAGAAAACGGAAGAGGATGAGATGCTGGAACGGTGGCGGGAGTGCTCGGGTGCGGGGACGGATCGGGGCCAACGGCTCTCTTCAACCACAGCGTGGGTCCCACGATATGAGGTGGACATCAGGTGAGTTCCGTCGTGATGTGGAGAGGCTGTGGGTCCTACTGTGCTCAGCTGATTCGAATTCGTTGACGGTCTCGTGGGGTTAAGTGCAAGTGTCGCACGAGAGCTATTTGCCGCTTCAGAAGTGTCGCATCCTAGCTATTCTTTACAACGATGTAGCGTTCCTACAATTCCGCATAAACACGTCGCATGGGAGCTATAAGCCCAATCACTTTGGACAGTTTTTCTTGTCACGCTCTCTCTAGATAATGAGAAAAAGAAATCTGTTTTTATCTAGTTTTAGAAAGAAGTATACATGTAAGTTAAGCAATGTTAATTTATGTCACTAATTCAGCAATATGTTTGATATTTGCAAATTTTATAACAACGGTTAAAAAGAAATACATACAAGGTGTGTAGCTATGGTAGCATTAGCACCGTATGTGCTTAATTGGGTAGCGCTACCATGTCGACTAGGTTGGAATTTTGCTGGATCTACAAAAACATTCATTTGCTTCAAGTACCCATGCCTGTCCAAAAGGAGGCTCAGAGATAATTATTCTGACACCTAATCCTGACAGCATCATGTGTTAATGATTCCCAAATCACACCACACGGTTGACCTTCTCTACCCCCTAGGCTGTGTCCATCTTATCTGCAACTAAGAAATACACTAGCAGCCATATGATGATGACTAGTAGTTCATCACACAAAATACACAAGTTGGTGCCCTAGATGCATGTACATATACAAATCAATGCATCGAAATGATAAACTATAGATTATCATTTTGTCTCATGCAGCAATCACGACGTACTGTCCAAAGTTCCCTTTTGCCTTTGAGCAAATGTAGCTCAGAGCTAAATGTTGGGGCCGGAATGTAATGGCTTGGACTGTGGGAAAGGGGCGGGGGGATATGGACACTCGAGCCTTTAGAGTGGCTGGAGACAAATCTTGTAGACAATAATATGGTGTCTGGTTCATCTTATGGTACTCATTCCAAAACCCATACTTGTTTTTTCTTTCATTTTCTATAAAAGTTAGGATCA
The DNA here is from genome assembly GCA_030063025.1 of Avena longiglumis. NCBI lineage: Eukaryota > Viridiplantae > Streptophyta > Magnoliopsida > Poales > Poaceae > Avena > Avena longiglumis. The sequence continues at coordinate 484,186,617 of CP125977.1, forward strand.
TGCTATCGTCCATCACAATGCAATGTAGGTAATGCATGTTGACGGATCATATGTTTACCATTCGAACTTGGAAAAGTTCAGTAGTACTTTCTCTGTTTTAAATTATAAAATGTTTTGGAAGACTATACCAGCTCGCCAAAATGTCGTATAATTTGGAACAGAGTAGTAGTAGTACTATATATGTAGAGAAGATAAGTAGTACTACTACCCGCAGATAAGTAGTACTACTACCCACATACTATTATCTATTCCAGCCACTCACCGGTTAGAAGTTTGCTAGGGTGTTGCTGTGAAATTTCCGTAATAGATCTCGTTAATTACCTTTTGTATTACAATTATATTTTAGTTAAGATAAAATCTTATTCTTCTCTGAGAAGGAACAATTAACTACCTAGCTAGTCTGGAATACCTAATGTATATTGTATGCCTACCCGCAAAAGAAGAACGCATATTGTATGCCCAGAGTTGGTTGATCCCAGTCCCAGAGAGGGGTTTAGTAAGCCACAAACCGTGCACTTGGCTTACGAGGATGGAATTAGTGAATTGTAGCTCACCACTTCACTAGCATTCGTTGGAAATTATTCTAGCTAGCTCGCATCTCAGCTAAAACGGTACTATTGCCGATCGAGTAAACTACTCGACGCTCTCAACTAACACCTGCATGCTGTTGTCCATTTGCGACCTTAGAGGACCGCGACAGGCATGCTAATTTGATTACTGTGGAACACCTACTTAAGAATGCATGAACACATGCTGTACCACATGGATCACTTGAAAGAATGTAGACATCATTCCACACACGGCTGCGTGCAACTCCTCGACACTCTCCTATTTTGTTAGCTAATTGGTTATGTATAATGTTGTGACCCTCTTCTAGTTTTTTGTGCGTGAAAACTGCTCCTACATACGGATCCGTGCAATTCTCTTAATAAAGAGTGGATTTCATCTTCGATTATAATTTATAAGCAAACTCACAAGTTGTAAGGCCTTTTCCAGTGGGATGTATCTTAGCACGTTTTTATAGAAGTAATTAAAACTTAAGAAACAACTATTACAATGGGGTGTATCTTAGATGGAGTTTCTTAGTGGTGTTACATTTAATGATTTTAGTCTCATGTATGTGTGTGGTTGGTCTAGCCAAGTTTTTTGCCTATGATACCGTGCAAGAGGTGTAGCTTAGCTAAGATACAAGACCCTTCTCTTTCATCATTAAATAGGGTGCCACATAAGCAATTTACCTACTCCCTCCGACCCATATTAGTTGACTCCAATTTGCATGTATCTAGACAAGTTTTAGTGACAGATACATCTATATTTGAGTCAACTAATATGGGTCGGAGGGAGTAGGATAAAGCGCTAAGAGACTACCATTGTCAAAGGCCTAACCCCCACAAATCTCATCATTACACCCTCCCTCCAACCATTAATTGTAATACCGCCAAGTGGAAAGAGAGGACATGGTGAAAAGTGACTACTCTAACATCTAACAGAAAATTCAACATGAAATGATCCATTTTGGAAAATAATTCAGGTCTAACCCTTTTGCTCAAATGCCTGAGTTAAGACGTTAAGGTTCCGAGACGACCTGGCACTCAAATCCTACGTGGACATGCATAGCCCTAATTCATGGCATTATAGTGCTCAAGCTCACCCCGACATGCCAATCCGGACATTGCGCTCGGAAATGAAAGTGCCTCCTCATCGTGGTGATATGCATGTCTATGTTGGATTCGAGTGCTAGGTTATCTTGGAACTTCAACGCCTTGTACGGGGCATTGAGAAAAAAGGGTTAGAACCCTAAAAAATCCGAACAATTCATTTTCAGCTAAACTTGATAAGGGTCAGATTTGTTAGATCCCCCATATACTGCTTCCTACCAGGGTTGTCAGTAATATGGTGTGTCACACCAATGGGGTGTTGAAGAGCTTTGTAGGCCAAGAGCTGATATAGGGGGTTCCGTGGGACTATGAAAGAACTCGAGGTAACTTTGAGGTAGTTCACACATAAATTTATTTCAAACGAAAGATGTCATTGATACACACGGTTGACCACAAGGTCATGCTCCAGACGAGCCGACGACTCTCAGAGACTCCTCGTAGACGAGATATGGGCTTCTTGAACCATCTTTCATGACCTGCATTATGTTTCTCTTTGTTTGGAACATGGAGTCTGTGCACTATCTTTATCTATAATTACCTCAAATAGTGTTATGACCATATATATGAAAAACACTTTGACTTGGTAATCTCAAATTATTGTAGGCTAACTCTAAACGGCCAAAATGACACTTCAGAAAAAGCTAGCTTAGGTTTGGCTAGTTGAGATCCTGGATCAGAATGTCCAAGTGGACTATTCTCTAGGAGCAAATTAAAAGAATCTGTTCCGAAATGTAGACATATGCATTTCTGAAAGAGATTAAAAAAAACGGGTCATGCATGTCATGAACTGACCAACTCAGACTCTCACCCCCTCCTTCTGGACAAGTTGCTGCTCAAAAAGAAAGAATCTCACCTTGCGCTAGAAAGTGACAATATGTGCGGGCTTCGTGCACACATAGGTCAACCAACAAAGCGTTGTTTATCACGGAGAGGACGCTCAGATCCACACGACAAGGGGGTCAGCCAGCGCCCAGAGACCCAACTGGAACAGCATGGAAAATAAAATTGCTTTCGGATTCGAACCAGATTTGCCGTCTGGGTCACATGTGCTAGTAGCTCGCGCGCTAGCTAGCACAAAAGGCTCCATCTCGTGCATCGGCGGATATAGCGTACCAAAGCAAAGGAAAAAAGAATGATCGATCGATCATGTGTTGCAGAGTGCTGTACTTCACACTAATCTCGTGACAGCGCTAGCGCGCCACCAGATCAAAGTTTGTTCTAATGGCAAACAGGCAATAATAGATGTAAAGAATGTAATTAAGCTTTGGCCGGATTAACACCAAGGAAATTAATTATATCGATCTGCTTCTCCTGATAGTATTTTCTGTTAACAAGAACAAACCAATCAGCGAGGTTACTTGCTTGGTAGTGGAGCTACCTAATCTGCAGGTTTAATTTTGCGTTTGGGCCGGCCAGGGGATAGTTTACCCAAACAGGGACCTGTGATCCTGAGTGCTGCAGGCGTCGCTTTGTAACCCAAGCTGATCCTGAACACTTTTGCTTCGGTATCCCCCCCCTGAGGGCAATCGAAGAGAAAAACCGGGTCTGGGCGGGGTTCAGGGTGGTTGCTGGATCGTCACGGACCGGTCGAAGTCGTATTAGCCGTCCGTATACGTGACCGTATATCCACTTGACGTCTACGCACGAGTGTGTCGATGTACGCACGAGTGTATCCATGTGCGGTCGTCATCCTCCCCCTTCGTATATAAGGAACAGCCGAACCGTCCCCTTCGACGCTTTCATTCCCCATCTGGATTTGGCAAAGATCTCACCTACCACTCCACCGCCCACAGCACTAGCCACCGGGTCGCATCGACCTCTCTCCAACTACGACGATGGAAGGCCGCGGCCGTGCCGTGTCCGCCGCGGATCTGCAGAAGAGGGAGGAGAAGGGCGAGGCCGTGGTGCACGAGGTGGAGGTGGCCGTGGTGGTTCCGGAGGAGAAGGAGGCGGGGGTGGAGGTGATGGCGCCCGCTGCTGATCTGGAGCGGAAGCGGGCGAGGGAGGAGGATGTGGGGGGCTCTTCTTCTTGCAAGAGGAAGAAGGAGGCGGGAGACGAGCTGGAGGTGGTGCCGAGGAGGCGGTGCCGAGTCCGCTCTCGGTCTTGATCTGGGCGGTGGTGTCGGAGGAGGACCGGGCGGTCGTGGATCTGGTGGTGGTCGACGATATCCTGGCGGGCGGCGATGTCGTTGTGGCGGATGTGGGGGAGCAGGTGGCGGTGCAGGACGTGGAGGTCACTTCCGTGGTGGTGCCTGGCGTCATGGAGCCTGGCACCGCGGAGCCTGCAGTGCATGTTGCCGAGCCTCAGGTGAGTTAAATTTGACGCTCTCTTTTAGATTGTACGGTTCATATTTATGGTTTTCATTTGTACTTTGGTTTGTGGTTAGGGTTTTGATTTGTAGTTAGGGTTTGTACTTAGGCAGGGGCGAATCTACCGGCTATGCATCATTTTTCTAGATTGATTGAAACCATAGTTTTCCCCTTCATCTTGTATTTATCTATTAGCCGCGTGATCCGGAATCGGTGATATGTTAGATGATGGAATTTCCTGTTGTAAGGAATTTGGTTGGATTGGATGAAAGCCAGATTTTGTTAAACGATGTAATGTGATATATTTATCATTTAGGAGTTCACAGTTATTCTTAAAAATAGCGTTTGAAGGCCATTTTCGGCTATCTCTCCATTCACAGAGGAGCAAATCCCACTGTTGAACCCTCAGTAATCATAATTTTCCAATTTACCGTTAAACAAAAACTTTTTGATTATCCTATTTCTATATGTTGCTAGCTATGTAGTGTAGATACTTGTGATCTGTCTATGTAAAGTTAGATGAACTGCTGGTACAAACTTGATATAGCTAATCAACCATGTTGTTGAATTGTAGCTTTTTTTTGGATGTTGAATAGCCTACCTTTTAAGGTTATTGTACATCCCCTAGATATTTGGCATGTTTCCAAGTTTCTCTAGCTCACCATCTTGCTGTAAATCAATTATTGGGTGTTTCTAGATTCCTTGTTTGTGTGTAGATGTGAAACATTGCTTTCAAAGTCTCTTGTATGATGGCCAGTGTTGCTTATATGTTGTTCATGATGTTTTCTCTAGGTTGATGCCTAGATAAGTTGTATGGTGCTTGTGTGTTTGTACCACATGTCCTAGTTGTATCAAGTTTGTAGCAGCAGTGGTTTACTCATGTCCTAGTTGTATCATGTTGCATGGTGCTTATATGTTGTGATAAACAAGTTACCACATGTCCTAGTTTACTCTTTCCTAGTGGTTTGTTTCATATGATGCATGTTAATCCATCTTCAGCTAAATTTTGTGGGTTTTGAAGTGGAATATGTTATTGGTTTATTGCTTTGAAGCCTGTGATTTTATCTATGGGCTTGTCAAGATTATCCTTTGATAGGAAATGCATATTGTTGACCAATTATGTCCATATATATTTGTGTTATCCATTTGTTTTTTCATATATATAGTTTATTATAAAGTCTGAAACAATTAACTTTGCATCTGTTTGTTTTAATATGGATGTACGATCGTTGATCCATATGATTTCCGGGAGGATGGAAGCCTTCTCTCGGTGATACATTCAACTTTTTATATATTATATTACATTGCACATTCATTTTGTAATATTTTTTTTGCATTTTGTAAGATTGATTTTTTTTGTGTGCATTGTAGTTTGACTCGCAGGACAGTGATGAGTCTGTGGACAAGAAGAATGAAACTTCTTTCATTAAGAAGGAAGTGATCCATTGCTAGCAAACAACCGCGCCCATATGTGGTGAACAACAGTGCAGTGCCCATACCATCCTAGGAAGCCTAGGGGTGGGATGCTTGTGAACTCTTGCAAGACGTTCAAAGCAGCTCGCCATTGGCAGTTCGGATGGTCGTGAGAAGGCTCAGCATAAGGCTCGTGGGAGGTGCTTGTCCGACAGACTTGGTGTAGTTAGTTATCGAAATGTTATGTATGGTTTGTAAGAACATCTAGTCTATGTTTGCTAGTTCGGACATGGTAGGTATGATCTTGGTGCACTTTGATGTGATGAAGGTGCTCTTTTGCTTTGGATGTTGTGAACAATCTATCGTTTTAGTTATCTATGATGCGAATGTCTTTGTTAAAATGTGTGTGAAAATACCATTTAGTTTGCACTTTTACCATTATGTTTGAATTTTTTATTTGAAAAATATGTAATGTTTTTTGAGAAACACATATGAGTTTTGAAATCATTTGATTTGAATTGAAACAGAAATTAGAATTGAAAAAACGAAAAACAAATAAGAGGAAAAAATAAATAAATGTACCTGATAACCAGGCCCAGCGAGATAATCTAAGCACTGGGCCAGCTCCCGTGCCCGTGGCAGCTCAGCATCGCTGTGGGCCGGCAGTAAATCGGCCCGTTTACGCGTGCTGCCCGCGGTGCCGAACTGCCGATGAGGGTGGGAGTTTTAGTCCCACCTCGCTAGTTGGAGGCGAGGAGGACCAGCTTATATACCCCGTTCGATGCTCACCCTCGAGCTCCTCTCAAAAAACAACTCCGATTCAGGCTTATATACCCCGTTCGATGGGCTGACCTGTGGGGCCGCCAGGCTGTACTACTCTGGTCTAGTTCGCTTGTACTGGGCTTGAGCTAGGCCAGTGTGTGGAACCCAACCTCCAGAGTGTCAAAACTTTTTTCATGATTTTTTTTTGCCAACTAATGTACTGCGTATGTCGGCCAAAACAGGGCCTTTAGGGTCGTTTTCACATTTTTTTTAGTCATACGCGCAGCGACAAATATAGCTAAATTTTGAACTAAAGCTAAATAATTGAACAAGCAAACTTATAAATATTCCTCGAAATTGACTCAAACTTGGCAGGAGGTGTGTCTTGGCATGGCATACATTTCATCTTTTGGTGTCATCGGCAAGGATGCCTTTAAATACCATTTTCCATTTTAAAATTCAAAATTCAGCTATATTTTGTGAAGGAAGTACAAAATTTGTAGTTGAAACCTTTGTTTCACCAGCATGTTTAGGTAGATGGGGACATTTGGTGGGAACATAACCACTTTGGTGGTCTTTACTTTCTATCTTGGTCAATTTGTAGCACAAGTCAAAGTTTGGTCAAATATGAGAAGACATGGAAAATTTGAACCATAGCTACACAATTGGAACCTGTAATATTTTGGGAAAAATCATTTTTAGGCCCACAGGATGTGGTTTAACCATGGATCTATTGGTAGATCAGCTAGGTTCATCCTATGGCTACTCGGTGTTCGACGCAAAATTTGACCAGACTTTGACTGGCAAGATAAAATCACAAAAATTCAAAAATAGTGAAACCTTGTCCATTGGTCTTAGATTGAGCCCTATTTAGAATGAAAAATATTAAACCTTGAGTTTGTGGAAGCAAAGATGAGTTTGTTGTCTCACTCTTGGTTCCAAGTGTGAGTCTCATGGGTGTGTACCCAAATTTCATAGGACATGGCCAGCTCCATGTCATACTTCCTCGAAATTGACTCAAACTTGGCGGGGAGGTGTGTCTTGGCATGGCATACATTTCATCTTTTGGTGTCTCAGCAAGGATGCCTTTAAATACCATTTTCCATTTTAAAATTCAAAATTCAGCTATATTTTGTGAAGGAAGTACAAAATTTGTAGTTGAAACCTTTGTTTCACCAGCATGTTTAGGTAGATGGGGACATTTGGTGGGAACATAACCACTTTGGTGGTCTTTACTTTCTATCTTGGTCAATTTGTAGCACAAGTCAAAGTTTGGTCAAATATGAGAAGACATGGAAAATTTGAACCATAGCTACACAATTGGAACCTGTAATATTTTGGGAAAAATCATTTTAGGCCCACAGGATGTGGTTTAACCATGGATCTATTGGTAGATCATCTAGGTTCATCCCTATGGCTACTCGGTGTTCGACGCAAAATTTGACCAGACTTTGACTGGCAGTATAAAATCACAAAAATTCAAAAATAGTGAAACCTTGTCCATTGGTCTTAGATTGAGCCCTATTTAGAATGAAAAATATTAAACCTTGAGTTTGTGGAAGCAAAGATGAGTTTGTTGTCTCACTCTTGGTTCCAAGTGTGAGTCTCATGGGTGTGTACCCAAATTTCATAGGACATGGCCAGCTCCATGTCATACTTCCTCGAATTGACTCAAACTTGGCAGGGAGGTGTGTCTTGGCATGGCATACATTTCATCTTTTGGTGTCTGTCGACAAGGATGCCTTTAAATACCATTTTCCATTTTAAAATTCAAAATTCAGCTATATTTTGTGAAGGAAGTACAAAATTTGTAGTTGAAACCTTTGTTTCACCAAAGCATGTTTAGGTAGATGGGGACATTTGGTGGGAACATAACCACTTTGGTGGTCTTTACTTTCTATCTTGGTCAATTTGTAGCACAAGTCAAAGTTTGGTCAAATATGAGAAGACATGGAAAATTTGAACCATAGCTACACAATTGGAACCTGTAATATTTTGGGAAAAATCATTTTTAGCCCCACAGGATGTGGTTTAACCACAGGATTATTTGGAAAAAATTATATGGGTTTGAATCATTTTAAATGTAACTTGGAAAAAGAGAAAATACCTAATCATAGATAAATATTAAATAACAAGAAAATTATAATTGAGTGGATTTAATAACACAGTAAAAAATAATATGAAACCTACTTAAAAGGTTTCGTAATGGTTTAAAATCAAATTGAGTTTTGAAATCATTTGATTTGAATTGAAAGAAATTAGAATTGAAAAAACGAAAAACAAATAAGAGGAATAAATAAATAAACATACCTGATATCCAGGCCCGGCGAGACAATGTAAGCACTGGGCCAGCTCCTGTGCATGGCGTCGCATCTGGTGGGCGGCGATCGTCGGCCCGTGTCGCGTCTTGCCAGCGGTGCGAACTGCCGATGAGGGTGGGAGGTTTAGTCCCACCTCGCTAGTTGGGCGAGGAGGACCAGCTTATATACCGGGTCGATGCTCACCTCGAGCTCCTCTCAAAAACAAATCTGGTTCACGCTATCACCCGCCTCTAATGGGGTGACCTGCAGGGCCGCCAGTCTGTACTACTGATGCAGTTCGCTTGTAATGGGCTTGAGCTAGGCAGTGTGGAACCCAACCTCCAGTGTCAAAACTTTTTTTGCCAATTAATGTATCGTCGGCCTAATCTGGGCCTTTAGGGTCGTTTTCTCATTTTTTTTTCATACGCGCAGCGACGTGGTGGGTCAGATAGAAACGACCGCGTCGTGGCTACATCGTCGCCCTACCGCCGTCTTCTCTTTCCCAGTTTACAACCGTGTTTCGCGTTGACTCCTTCGAGGCGGCCGTCTGTACGTTGCGGCGACTCGGTGAGTCGCCATTCGTATACGGCGGCGGGAGAAATACTGATGTGGCGGGAGAAGTACAACGGCGACCGTCTCAGGTAAGATCGCATGGATCTATGATCGCATGCACCCTATCGCTTTGTGCCTAGATCTATGATCATGTAGATCTATGATCATGTAGATCTATGATCATGGTTTCGCGGTGTGCGAGAGAGGGTTGGCGGGGCGGGGGCGTTTTGATATGTGGCGGAGGTAACATGGTAGGGTGCAGCGGTGGTGTGAATTACTAGGGTGCCGGGGGCGTTTTGATGCTGTGGCGGAGGTAACATGATCGCATGGTATGATCGCATGGATCATGAGCAGCTGATTGAGTTGAGTCAAGCCTGGCGACTCTTTTGATTTTCAATATGACCATGACGATTAGTTAGAACGAGCATACTTATTTTTTAAATTGGCATTGTTTACACTTGTTTTTAATGTAGACTTTTGTTCCATTTTTTCTTTATGCCAACAATTTCCTTTACATAGTATAAACACATGCATGCACTAAGTTGACAATTGTTTTTTATTGTCATGTTGATTTTTCATGCAGCTTGATGGAACTGGATGGTGATATTGCTTGCTCTGTTGAAACATGGTGTAGACTTGTGGGCAATTTTACAAGTCAACAACGTAGCAAATTTTTGGAATCAAATATGCGAAGTATGTTACAAATTCCACCAATTCGGATGCGAGTTGTCTTGCTGCAGTACATGTTTCACATTTATGATCATGACTCTAGCACTTTTGTCCTGCATAATAAAGGCAAATTTGCATTGACTGCACAAGATGCAGAGTGCATTTATGGGTTATGAAACTATGGTCTGCGCTAATCGTATAATTGATGAGGAAGGTGAAGACGGAAAGTCCCGTATTCCACCACATTTTCTCAGCGCAACTATCGCAACATTGTTATTGAAGATTTAATAGCTGATATTGTCATGAGCAAAGCTGCGGACGATGACTTCCTCCATAAATCTGTCCTTGTTCTCCTTGGTACAGTCGGCGCCTATGACTAAGAGGATTGTACCGAAGGATTATTGGGTACTAGTGGAGGACATAGACCGTATGTCCACCATTAATTGGAGTGAGTTCACGGTAGATCATCTCATGGTATACTTCAGGCTTGTAACTAGATATAAACAAATTAGGCAGTGGCCTAAGGGAAATTTGTCTTTAATACAGGTATTAAATCTGTTCGCAACATTATTTTTAATATGGTAGTCTTCTCATTTTATGATGCACTAACATTACACTTGGTTCACATGCAGTATGTTTATTGGGAGAAGGTCAAGCATGTAGATGATCCTTGTAGGATAAATCCAAGTTTGTCCTTGAGACCACTCATGCGTAATTGGACAGATGATGCTGCTAGGATCAGGGATACAATGGACTGTGATCATGGTCGGGGTGAAGGACCTATTCTGGTAACGATCCATGTTTCTAATATCATCTGTATATATATCATGTGGTTATGTTAACAAACTTACGCCTCTAGTTTGATTAATAATATTGAGTTATACTAATGTGTATGTATCAGGTTGAAGATAATATAACGTTGGAGTATAGGATTGAAATGCTAAATAAACCGGCGCCTGTTCTCAAGCGAAAGGCAAGTTCGGCTAGGAAGGCTGTAGCCAGAAATTCAAACCAAAAAATTACTAAAAACGTGCAGGAGGTACTGACGGAGTCTATGATGGAGCGAGTGATGGATCGAGTGATGGAGCGAACAATGAATAGGATGGAGTCAACAATGGAGAAAATCGTCAAAAAAATGATGGACTCATATGCACAGGTAATCACCATGTTATTGCATGTACTATTGGGAGTTTCTATTTTTATATCGGATAGCCTACGAGTACATTATATATTTCCATTTAATTTTTCAGGAACTAATTGTCAAGTTGAATAAAAATGGCATTATGTACAAAAGCAAAGAAGTTGAAAATGGAGATGACAACCTATCATTGAATAATGGATCCTCTTTTCCGGGAAAAGAATTTTGGCATGAGAAAGAGAGTGCAGGTGCTTATGCTGATCAGATTATTAAGGAAACTATTGATTCAATGAAACACACTGGGTTGAACGGTAATGCAACGCCCGACGATGGCGCACATAAGGATGGTTGTAAAGATGCAATAGGCAGCACACCTTCCAACCCAGAGTTAGTGCTTGATATTTCTACAAAAGCCGTGTCAGACCTTCCATCGGAAATGTACGGAATTAGCAAAAATGGGAAAGAGCTGGATGGAGCAACTGCGTCAGACGATTCCAACAGCATCGGTAGTAAGTTGGACGTTAACAATGAGCCGGAACAAGGTTTGGGGAAACGTAAGCGCAAAATTTCTACAAAACTTGAAGGTTTCGTGGGATATGAGCCCCCCAAACGTCGTGCACTTAAGAAAGGTACTCCCTCAGGTTCAGTTTACACGACACCTTTTATTTTTCATGCAGTTTCACTAGGAATGCTGGTTTAGGCGCATAGCCATTTATTACTGAATAATTGTGGCATTTGCCAGCATGCAGAGGTGGAAACTGCGCATGCAATGTGAGAAATCAGCGACCATGCAACACACTCCATTTACACGAGCATGCATTGTATGTGTACCTACTAATTACATCTGTATGTAGTTCTAACGAGTTTTTAACCATTTTCATAGGATTATTTGTAAACCAAGATGATGATACACGAGTCCTGAGTGCTAAGCAAATACAAGCAGCCGTGACATTGGTTGAAAAGCATGTAAGGATGAATCGAATGGTAAAAGGTTGTTTACCAACATGCAAATGGAATTATGTTGAATTCATTAAAGCTTAAAGATGTGTTGGACCATGAGTGGGTTAGCGATCGTGTAAGTTCTACTGTGTTATGATTATTTTATATCATGCTAATACATAATAATGTTACCACTCGATAAAATTAATTCCTCTTATGGTTACAGTTAATAGACAGTTACATTGGAGATTTGTCACTGTGTGGGACATGATCGGTACCTTTTCAGTGCATTAAGAACAACGTTCCTTGTGAAGAAGGGTACAACTTTGGAAGAAGCGAAAAATCCAAGCATAACATGGACTTCACTATGTCCAAAAGTGGCTCAATTGGAAGAGTCATGGATGAATATTTCTTGCGAAATAAGGTAATTAGAGCATTACATCATTTGTATGTTGAAAAGTGTTTTGTTGATTACATTCTTCAATTTATGTAGGTATATTTCCTCTAAATATAAATGACGCGCATTGACGACTGTAGTCATGCATCGAAACAAGAATTTCAAGTTCTCGATTCTTTGTACTCTTTATCTACAACGAAGAAAATAATTGAAACAATGGTAATTTATTCTCTTAAATTTATCATGTACTACCTTAATACTTGTGTACATTACAATAATTTTGCATGTTTCAGAGATATCAAATATCGTATGACATAAAACAAACTAACATGATTACAAAATCACAATACCCGACGTATCAAAATGGCCTATAAAGCGTTATGAATTGTCTCGGCAAACAGATGGGTGAGTTTAGTTTACTTTTGTTTTTCTTGTATATTTCATGTTATCTATCATGCAAAATAAAATTAGTTCTTGTGTTGTGTCCCAGAAATTCATGTGGATTATTTGTGTTAGAGTGTATGGAACACGGGATGGCGATAAAATGACTAGGGAAATTTCAGGTTTGCATATTCTTTTAACTATCACTACCCGACCAGCTGTACTAAAAATATTTGTACTTACTTAGATTTGTCAATGCAGTCCACGATGAATGATAACAGAAGATGAAGGTTGCTCAGGTTGTTCTGTCCCCTTCAAACATCTGCCTTTATCGAACCAAGGTTCTTGAGGCGCCAAACACATGAAAACACGAGGCAATTATGGCTTGTAGGTTGGGTTTTAGTCCCGTAGAAGGTTTCCCACCCTACAGGTTTTTTTGTTTCTATGTTACCATGACATGCTTGTAAAATATACTGAATATTTTGGATTTATACTCAATAATTTTTGTTTATTAGTCCATGTTTCAACAAACGGCACCGGAATCAAGAGTCTACAACTCATATACTACATCAAATATTGCATCTAAACAAACAGTTGCTACAAGCCAAAGCTGCAACAATCGAGACCCGGTCCCCTCATCTCTGGTGTTGCGGTGCCACCACGCTGGCGTCCAGTTCTGCGCGTCCCTCCTCTCCACGCTGGGGCGAGGAGTCTGCTCCGCCACCTCGTTCCCGATCCCTTGATCCTCTCCACACGGACCCCAGTTCCCAGATCCTCTCCACACGCGTCCCTCCTCTCCACACGCCCGCCCACTTCCGGCCCACCGTCACGTCCCGTCCGCCGCTGGAGCACGATTATTATGTCCATGGGATCCCGCTAAGCATCGGAGGATCAGCTCTTCCATCGCTACCCCACCGTCGTCGACAGGCCACTAGGGTGCACTCGTCCCGACAAGATGTCGCCACATGCGTGGGCTGACGCAGCGCGAGGGGACGCGAAAATTCTATCTTTTTCTACAGAAAAGCCTGTTTTTCTGCGACATGGCTGCCTGGTTTTTCCGCCACGACAAATTTACACATCAAGTTATCATCATTGTTTTTGGAAACTTTAGCAATAACCATTCATACATAGCCATTGTTTTCTTCAAAACGGATTGCAACATTAATCCACCTTAATTTCATGATAACCAATAAAGATAAATAAACATAATACCCACATGTCACTATTATGTCCCTAATCAAGCATTACAACCAATCAAGATAACCAAACAACGTTCTCATAAACCAGATAAAAATCTCAACTACTGTTTATGATCTTTTTCACTTCTGGATAATCATGATGATGAGCTCCTCTCTCTCGACATACTTTGTTACTGCTGCTCACGTCGAACTAACATTTTCGCAAGAGATACCTGCAGATTACAAACACAAAAAACATAAATAACTATATTACAATAATTAATGCCAAAATTAAATATAGTGGTTACCTGTGATGGAGTTTGCATTTCACACTATTTTTGTTGTGTCCAGGCGTTTTGCAAACGCTACACAACTTTAACCGTCTTTTCTCATCATACCCGAGTGGTCTACCGTTTTTACTCACAACATTGCTCTTTCCTTTATTCTTTCCCTTCGGAGCATCATTTGTGTTGACTTTAGCAGGATCACCTATTGGAATAGTTGCACTTGCAGAAGGTCCTCCATCAGTATTAGTGGAATTTCTTGGACCACGTACTCCTGCATCGTACGCCACTTTTTTCGATATAACTTCCTGGTATAAGGTCTTTATTTGTTTGTACAACTCATGATTATTGCAGGCTACATGTAATGCTTCAGACGACATCACACTGAGCTCGGAATACCGACTCCGCTCCTCTGCCCCAACAAATCCCCAGCCAAACAGATCGCTCGTGCGCCTCGAAGGTAACCCACTTCTGGAATTTTTTGAGAATCGTGCAAGAACAATACACCTTGGTAATTCAACCAATTTCAGCTCCGTCAACACAAACAGAATATGTTTGCAAGGAATTCCTCTACGTACCATCCTCCGGCAATTGCAATCTAATCTTTGTGCTGGATTGTTTGGTGTATAGTCCACCGAAAAATTATGGCGTCGGTTATTTGACCATGCCACAAGATACCTTACCGAATCTTCTATTCCCACACTTTTTTCTACAGTCATCATGCCTTCAATCTTACGAAGATCATCCTGCAAGATATAAAAATTAGCTGGGGTGAATGTGCTGGCCATTGCTAACTCAATTTGCTGCCATTTGGTAACAATCACAGGCATAGTCTGTGAAGCCGTGCAGTCATCTCGCGCCTCTGTTTCCCGGATACGTACAATGGCATTCTCATAGTGCACAATTAAATCCACAAGCGTCATCCCATAATCGAGGTGAAGATGAAGGGACGAGTTGAGACTTTCACTACGCTGGTTGCTTTTCATCCCTAGCCAAAATCCATCTGCGAGGTAAGCAGCCGCCCATAGGTGCTTCTTCTTGTACATTCTATTTAGCCACCTTTTGTCTTATCTGTCTGCCATTTTCTCACATATGCGTGCCATCCTTCCTCAAACTTGGCCTTCGTGGTGGAGTAATATAATAGAGACCGAAACTCTGGCAATGATTTGGAACTTAGGTGCTTGCACATGTTCTTTTCAATGTGCCATGTACAAATACGGTGCCACACGCCCGTAATACACTTCGTATCGCTCTCATCATCGCAGCATCCGCATCCGTGATTATAGACCGTGGCCTCTTCTGACACATTGCTTTCAAAAATGTTTTCAGGAGCCAAGCATAAGTATCCTCGGTCTCGTTTGATATGATGGCACATCCGAATACGGTAGTCTTCCGGTGATTGTTCAGGCCGACAAACGGAACAAAAGGCATACCGTATCGATTCATCTTGTAGGTGTTGTCAAACACCAAAACGTCACCATAATCTTGGTAGTCCTGACGTGACTGAGAATCGCACCAGAAGAGACATTTCAAACGTCCCTTATCGTCAAGCTGATGATCATAAAAAAAGTCAGGGTCCTTTTCCTTCCTGCTTTGCATAATGCCGATGGCCGTGGCGCCACTTGAAAGTAGCTTCCTTTTCTCTCGGGCACACATGTTATACAAATCCTTCCTCGTGAATCCAACTTGATTGTATCTACCGTACTTGCTGATGAAAGAACTCATGATCATATGCTTTCTAATCCCACTAGCTGCCATTGCTAATATCTCTGCTCTTTGGAAATCTTTGATCTTCCTATGAGACCAAAGAAAAGGCACCTCATCAGGTCTATCTAAAATATGATTGTGCTTGTCATCAAACTTCTCAACACACCAAACAACTTTAGATTTATCTAGCTTCACGACCAGTTGCGCTGTGCATCCACAAGATTCTGCTCTCGGCTTGTATTTTCTGCCTTCCAAAGGCAAGTATTTGCTACTACGTTCCTTCCTGGAGCATACGAACTGCCTCTTACGTATATCATGCGATACCTTTTGTTTTCCTTATACCTGCCCTTTCTTATGCTGAATCCATGGTCTTTAGCATAGCTGTTGTAAAAATAATAAGCGCAGGTTCGAAACAAAAGTCATATCCATTATTTTCCAATACTTCTCCCGCTCTTCACTGGATGCCCAATATCCTGTCACATTCCCCCTTATATTCTTTCTCTTTAAGAACATTCCCAAACACCTACAAATCCATAACATATAACACATAAGTTATTAGCACACTGGTACAACTTGGGTATATATATCACATAAAATATAAACACATACCTCAACATTATCACATGTCTCCAAGTCTGAATCACCATAGTAGTCAAAACTTTTATCACTCCCAACTATTAACTGAACAATTCAATACGAAAATAATAGTAAGTTCTATTTTCATGCAACTAATTTCATCCACATATATACCTACAATAATGCACATACCTTATTCACGTACTCACTGTCCAATACCTCGAATCGTTCTCCTCATTAGCAACTTCTAACTCAATCTACACAACACAAATAAAAATGAACATAATTTTATTTTGTTGTCTTCATTGCAATTACTAGTACACCACATAAAATTAAGGCCACTCACATTTTCGTCTGATGCATCATCAGGATGGACGTGCCCATCTACGTGAGAATCGATCCATGGTGGTCAGAGGACTCGGAATCTGATCCATGGTGGTGAGAGGACTCGGCCTCATTGTCCAAGTACTCGTCATCTTCTTCCATCATACTTGAACCACTGCTATCCACCATTATCTGCAATCACTAGAAACCATGAGAGTCGGAATTATCTTACGACAACACGGAGGAGTAGGAGGAGGAGCCGTCACCGAACCCTAGAAGGCGACGATATCTCACCTCTGACGCGTACTAGGTCCAGATCGTCTCCGATCTGGAAGTGCTGCGATCTAGACTCGTACGATCTGGAAGTGCTGCGATCTAGACTCGTACGATCTGGAGGTGCTCCGATCTAGACTCATACGATCTGGAGGTGCTCCGATCTCGATTTTTTCTAGATGACAGGAGCGGCGATGAGGTCTGTCCCGCGTCTTAGGGTGCTGCCGTGTCTAGAGGAGCGACAATGAGGTGCGATCTCGTCGGCTGCTAGGGTTACGCCGCCGGTCGGATCGCCGTGGATCTCACGTGGGACGTAGAACCTGGGACCTAAACCGGCTGCGTAGAGGTTCTGAGTAACAGCACCTCTACAACGTGGGACCTAAACTTTTTTTTCCCCTAAACACACCCTATACAAAACGGATACGTACACCGATACAAAAAACATACAGCGCTAAACCGGCTCCTAAACTAACCCGGGACATGCCGTCGAACCACCCAGACCCGGTTTTTCTCTTTGATTGCCCTCAGGGGGGGGATACCGAAGCAAGCCTCGATCCTGAAAGCTGGAAATGCATGCATGCTGCATGGCCTCCCTGTACCTACTCTATCGGTAACCAAGTTTATGGGTTTTCCGTTGAAAATGAAATAATCAAATTCAACGAGTAATCAGTCACAGGTGATCTGGTAAGGCTGAACGATTGATCAGTGCATCCGTGGGATATATACTATTTCCTCTGATTCGTCCAAATTCACATGTGTCCTCGAAATAAGCTATTGGCTCGCTATTTTAATATAGCAATCAACCAATATACAACTGAAATGCCATTGCTGGGGCAAACAGCTCAAATCCATCCTAACAAAAACAAGAAAGAAAAGAAAGAGAAAACAATGCCGAACTGGCGCTGCAACGAAAAAGTAGATGACTCGCCACCGATGTGCCCTCCAGAGAATTTTAACAACGCTCCTAGCACTCCAAAGCGTCGCGTAACAATAAGCACCTCCAAAAAGCGAAGCGACAACGCTACTGTCAGAACCACTCCAAGGATTTCCCCCGGAACGCGTACTAGGGTTTCCCTCTGTATGCTAGGGGGCTTAGTGTAGAGGTACATTCGACACCATTCAGGAAGGACAGCGACACCCGCAGGCGTCACCACGTCGGTGCTGAGATGAAAAGGATTTCTCCCGATCCCCCCAAAAACAGACCCCCTGACGCTCTTCATTGCTCCATCAAACTTGCCACCTACTAGTACACGCCACCACGGTCTTACATCCATCACCATCATCGCACCGTGGCCTAGGTTGCGAGGCCAGCAGACCAAAAAGAGAAAGCTTTGGCTAGGTCGGCGGAGCAATAACACGCGGAAGGGAACTACCTCCACCGCCGGAAGGCGGCCGTCGACCGGATGCAACAGCAGGGGAAAATCAGGCCCTCTCTAGCCCGATTGAGCCCGAATGGGCCCATAGAACCCCCGACGCCGCACTGCAGAAAGGGCGTCGTCGACACCGTCAAGCCTCGCACCTGCTCCTACTTCAACGTCTACTGGGATAGCCACCGCCACGTAGGGCAGCCCGCCCAGACCCAGATGGGGACCGGTTGACCCAGAACCGGGATAGGAGGGCGAGCTCCACCAGACAGCCGCAGTTCCACAATACCAACCCGCTGCGCCTACGCGTCGTTCACCACCCACACCAGCATCGAAAGCTCTACCGCCGCGCCGGAAAACCGCCGCCTGGGGACACCCCCTAACGCCCTGATGTCCCGCACAAGGAGAGGCCATGGGAAGTATAAGTTGGGGGCCGCTGCCAGCACTGCCTAGGTCTTGCCCGACGCCGACCAACGACGATGGCGGGAGGGAGAAGTTGGGGAGGGGGGGGGGGGGTTCGAGCAAGGGGGGAACGGTGCGGCAGGTCGCAAGAGCTCTTCGCTTCACGCATATACTATCGTGGATATAACGATGGAAATCAATTCATGCTAATATAGATAATAAAAGATTCTATAAATACATGTAAATATAGACAAATCTAAGCCATTAACTACCGGGCGGAGACGAGTACTACGTTTTATTGAGTAGTTTCATCAGTAAGTATATTGTGCAAAATATTTGCCAGGTTTACATACGTAGTCAACATGTATGCAAATATCTTAAAGAGGCAGCGGTTCCTATCGATAAAATGATATTCAAATCTTTTACTTCGTCCGGTCCAGTTTATTAGGCGCACACATAATTTAAGAACAACTTTGATCAATAATTCTGGTCAACAAATTTTACATAATATATGTCAAAAATTATATCATTGGATTTATTTTTAAAAATAGTTTTCAATGATATATTTTTTAGGACATATATTGCACATTTTATTGGTAAATTTTTTTTATACCATCGTGCGCCTAATAAACTGGACCGAAGGAAGAATGTATTATTCAAAAATAAATTAAGACGTGGTGGACTGGGAAAAACTTCTGGTCGGCAGGTAATAAGATTCTACCCAGTGGAAGGAACAGGTATATAGTGTTAATAAAATAACCAATGGAATAAAAAACGTCACTACCTACCATTCACATACTCTACCTCTCAGGTCTGACGTGTCCTCCAAATGACCGAGATAGACTAAGTATGCGTAGAAATTTTGCAACTTTCGACATCAGTCAACAGAGCACATATCATCAGCTCCACATCATGGGGCCGGGATACAGTACGTAAGCAATCAAGTTGTATATTAAGTAATTTCTGCAGACCAGAGTTAAACTCCCCTTTCATTCGATTTTACTTGACTGGGCCAATTGACTTGTGAATCACGTCACCTAATTAAATAAGTATAAATATTTATCTTCATTTATTTTACTCCAAAATACAGTCTCATCTAAAATATTGCCATATAAGATTTTTTTTAATGCTAAACAGCAGCTTGAGCTAATTCCTTGGAATGACTTTGTTGTTTTTCATGATTTCATTTTCCGCCCCAAGTACTCCAAGTCAGCAAGCTAGTAGTAGTAAGCTATAGCTTTAATAATCAAAAAAAATGTTTGATTACTCAGTGACACCAATTAATCATTCCAAATAGTGTCATGCTCATTGTTGGTGGGTCACTGGTGCTCGACGACCACCGCTAATGTGAAAGGGCGTGTTGATCCTTTGGTGGGGGAGGAGAATGGGGAGGTTGACCGGAGTGCGAGGGAGAAAGAGGATCGGGCGATCTATTGATGTGAGAAAGGTAGTGGAGAGAGTTGACCAATGAGCAAACTATCTTTAGCCGGAGCTAGTCCAAGAAAAACTTTGACATGGGGCGAACTAAATCTTATATTGTTGGAGGCTCCGCATTAATCTAAAAATAAGCTAATGGTTGTTCATTAATGTATGTCAATTGTTCGTAGCCAATTTGGTAAAGTACCTCACACCATCCATTAACTCGACGGCCCAGGAGAACCAACCCGTGGTTGGATGGTTAGGAGGGCAGTGGCAGTCACCAGAGTTCAAACCCTAAATTTGACGCTTTGGTGTCTCATAAAGGCGGAATATTATTTCAGTGGGAGGCGACGTTCCCGTCGATAGCGACACACCTGCGGTGACTTCGTCAATCTCAAGACCCGCCGGCTCAGTCTCTCGGAGGTGCTCATAAGGGTAGGGTGTGCGTGCGTGTGTTCATAGGGGTGAGTGTATGTACGCATTGTGAGCGTCTGTGTTTGTAAAACTTGATGGCTCAGGAAGTCTCATGTAGTTTCGTGATGGTTCAAGTGGTTGGAGTCTAGGGTATTTTCGTAATTATTTACATCATTCAACTTTGATAAATCTAACTTACAATATCTCATAAAATATCCACTGCTATCGTGTGATCTATACTATTTTCACCAATATATCTTAAAAAATATAAGCTGCTATTGTACCTATTCCACCAAATCAATGATATAATGCTTTAAATCTATTGGAACATGCATGGCACAGCTATCATACTTCTACATGTCCAATTTAACCTGATTAAAAAAGAATCTATCACCTTACCTTCACCCTTAGTCTAACCGGATTCAAATATCGCACTAAAAGGGACACTGGAGGACTTCACATTCATATAATGGTAGACGAGTCTGGGAGCAAGGCACCATACCACTATTTCGAGGGGTGGTCGTTGCCGTGGAGGAGTCAAGACAAAGTACTAGAGATCAAGCACGTTTAGTTTGTATCATGTAAGTTAAATATAAGGGTCTACTTGATCTAAGATCTCCTTCACTTTTTGCAAGTTATACTTTTGGCTACTCACTATACTCGTATGTGGCCATATCTCCAGCTGGCTGAGCAGCGACATGCCATGGATATTAGATGCAATCATCCGAAAACAATTTCACCAGGATTTATGCACCCTACAATGTGGCTTGCGGCTTGATAGAAGATTAACATGTTAATGCAAGGACGCTTCATGCTGCTTTTTATTCTTAGATGGCTTATTCGTGTAGCAACCCTTAGTGATCCATAAAAGGTAATAATGGATAAACCAGATTTTAATAGTGCGATAAAAGGTTACGTACATCTATCGATGCAGAGGCCAAGACTTCCCCCCTTCTCGAAAAAGGTTATCCTAAAAAGGCTGTTCACATACAATTGCAAATTGTCTTGACAAAGCTATTGATTATAACGTAGATGGCTCTGCAAAAGAGCTGTCTTTGTTGTATCATCTAGAACTTACTTTCGAGAGGCATCTACAATAAGTAGGTGAACACAGCCAATTCTTGGTACTTATTTAATATTTTATTGATTATCCAATTGTAATAACATGTATCGGCTCATCCCCCGTGGATATAGTAGTATATATAGGTTTCACATACCAGGCTATTTCTCTATCGATGAGAGAGAGAGAGAGAGAGAGAGAGAGAGAGAGAGAGAGAGAGAGAGTATGGACACCCTTCGGATGACATGGGAGCTATAACAAGTAAAGGTTTTGGCATATTATGAAGACTCTGCATGGTTGCATGAAATGCTGATCGAGCCAAAAGGAAGTCCTTAATTTTGTTTAATTTCATTCAATTTTATTGTACAAATTTTGGTTTTGAGATGTTTATTCTTTTGATAACTTCACAAAAAGAGATGCGGCCCTTATACAATGGACTATGCACACAACTAATGTGACAAAAACTAGAGAGTAACAGTTGTTATCAACGCAAGAGCCGTCTAGTGGAAAGTGTCAACATTCTCTGTTTGCTTCCTTTGCTATACACACCTAGTCATTCACCAATTCATAACCGGTCCCCCTACCAACATCCAATTATATACCCCCAACACCCATCAAGATGTCTTTGATCCGAGTTTTTCTTGGCATGGTTGCCACCATAAACTTGTAAATTGAACAACTTGATGTGAGGACAATATTCTTACATGGTGACCTAGACAAGGATATGTACACGGAGAAGCCAGAAGGATTCATGGTTGCAGGCAAGGAGCACCAAATATGCAGATTGAAGAAGAGCTTATATGGCTTGAAGCAAGCTCCTTGGCAGTGGCACAAGAAGTTCGAATCTCTTATGAGTGATCTTGGATACCATAAAGCACAACATGATCATTGTGTCTTTAAGAAAAGGTATGCCGAGAGTGACTTCATTATTCCCTCGCTATATGTTGATGCCTTGCTAATTGTTAGAAATAGCACAAAGAGGATTGTTATCCTCAAGAAGGTATTGATTAAATAATTTTCCATGAAGGATTTAGGACCATCTAAGCAAATATTTGGCATGAAGATATCTTTGGATAAATTGATGAAGCTACTTTCTCTCTCATAGGAACGATACATTGATAAGGTACTTGAAAGGTTCAATATGCAAGACAGAAAATACATTATCTCTTCACTTGCAGGCCATCACAAACTCAGTTCATAACAATATCCTAGTGAAGTGGATTCTCAGGTATGTCAAAGGTACTTCTACATTGGTGTTATGATTTGGAAGTAGTGATCATGTATTGTAAGGCTACATAGATGCAGATTATGTCAATACTGCAGATTCTAGGAAGTCTACTTTTGGATACTTGATGACTTGTGCAGGGGAGCATTGTCATGGCAATCAAGGTTGTAGAAATGCACTTCACTATCAACCACAAATGTTGAGTACAATAAAAAATGGTTGAGGCTTGTAAGGAAGTGTTATGGATGGCGAATTTCTTGCAAGAGTTGGACATAAAGCAAGAGAATTACAATTTGTTTTGCGATAGCCAAAGCACTATCCATCTTGCCAAGAATCCAAGTTTCCACTCGTGAACCAAACATATTGATGTGAGGTATCATTGGATTGGAGATGTTGAGAGTTCCAAGTTGCTGAAACTTGAGAAGATCCATACCGACAAGAATGGCTCATATGTGATAACGAATATATTGCCAAGTGAGAAGATACTTGTATACTACAAAGAAGCAGCATTGGCGGTGCCCCCCACATGAGTCAGATGTGGAGGATTGTTGGGTATGATCCTCTTGTGGGTTGTGAGGATATGTCCTTATTAAGCTTGTCAGGCGGCCCAAAACAGGTCATTAAGAGCCCACCAACCTTTCGGATTATGACCAAGGGTCATTTTGGACATTGAATATTAGGAAAGAGTGATGATAACCCTCCCATCCAGCCAACACTAGGTGGAGTGACAAAAATCCTAGTTAGCCTCCATTGAAGAAGAAAACCAAGTGAAAGAGCATTTCCTATCCCTAGTGATTTTGGTGTTTTATAACAACACACATATCAGACTAATTATTTGCCAAGAGTATCGTATGTGCATTGAAAATGTTTTACAATGGTCAAATAACTGTCTGCCTGGCGCGGTACCAAAAAGCGGTAGTACCGGATGCGACAGAAGGTTTTGACTAGCTGTCAAAAAGCCTCTGCCGGGCTAGGTACTAAAAAGCGGTAGTACCGCACTTTAGTACCTAGCGCGACAGTAGCTTTTTGACCACTTGTCAAAAGCTATCGCTGTTCCAAGATTAAAATGCGGTATCATTTTAGTATCATATAAAGAGCCTTTTTCCAACCTATAAAAGGCCACTGCTCACCCCGGTACTAAAATGCGGTAGTACCGCATTTTAGTACCTGGCATGGCAGTAGAATTTTTGTATGTTGGCAAAAAGCCTCTGGCTGCCTCGGTAGCAAAATGCGGTAGTACCACATTTTTCTACCTCGCGTGACAGAGAGTTTTTTCTGACCAAGCTGCTGATTTTGCACGTCCGGTAGTACCGGTTGCCATTTTCGGTACTACCGCCTTACAGTAGCATCAATTGTGGTACCGCTGTGGCCAGGGCGTATGAAGTTTGAAAGATGGTCGTCCGGTACCAGGTCCGGTAGTACCGGAGTTCTTCGGTAGTACCGCTTTAACTTCCGCTACTACCGCTGCATTAAAGGCTCCAACGGCCATATTTCTTGGAGGGGTATAAATACCCCTCCACCTACCTTGGGACAAGATGCTCATCCACATTAAAAGTCAAGACCACCATTGGAGCCACCATATCTTCTAGATCTCCTCAATCCACCACCCAAAGTCCTTGATCTTTTGGGAATCGAAGGAGGAGGCCCCGATCTACTACTTCACCAAAATAGATCTTCATTTCCCCCTCATTCAATTGAGGGCCCCTTTGCTCTAGTGTTTTCTTGGAAACCCTAGTTCTTTTTTTGGTTCTTACAAGCTTGTCTTTGGTTGCTTTGACAACTTTCTTGTATTTGGGAGCCTCCGATTAAGTTGTGGATGTGTGCCCCAAACTTGTAAAGGTTCCGTCTTCCACCTTGAAGGTTGCCGATATAGTGGAAGGTGAATCGATACCGTTGGGGTGAGATTCATCGGAGAACAAGGGAGGCCTTTCGTGGCGTTGGTGGTTTGAAACCACCCCCTCTCCAAACGTAGATGTACTTCCCCTCAAAAGGAAGGAACTACGGGAAACAAATCCTTGTGTCTCCGCTTCCACCACTTTGGTTACTTCTATCCTTTACTGCACTTTACTTACTTATTCTTACCTTGTGTTGTGGTAGCTCTTGCATAAGTGTCATATAGGTAAATTCACCTTAGTTTCATTATCTAGAGAATTTACCTTATTATCAAACCTTAATTTGAAAAAGAAGAAAATTTGAAGTAGCACCTATTCACCCTCCCTCTAGGTGCCCATGCGATCCTTTCAATTGGTATCAGAGCCTCGGCTCTTTATTTGGGATTTACCGCCTAAGAGAATATGGGTAGCCAAGAAGGGGATGGTGGTAGTGAGCCGACCCCGGTGACCATGGAAGATCTCAGAAACTTGGAAACAAGATTGAGCTCTTCCTTGGTCAACAAAGTTAAGAAGATGCTTGAGCAACTTCTTAAAGACAAAGATGGATCATCACCCCCATCTCCTCAAGAGGATATACCATCCGTTGTACCTAAAGGGAATACTTCGGTATCCCCCGAGGGTATGATGGTGGGGGGGGGGGGTAAACAATACAACGCTAATTCCTCCACACACAATGATGGCGGGAAGGGTGAGCACCGTGATTCATGGTACTCTCCCGACCCTCCAGTCCCTCACCCTCATGTGTACAATAGAGGTGACCCACCTAAGCTTGAAGAATCTGGTACTTTTGCTCAATGGCAATCACTAATGAGAACTCATGTGCGCAGCTCTTGCATTGAACTATGGAACATCATCGAGCATGGACTCTTTATTGGGGATCCAAAAAACTTGACAAGAAGAGAGGTTGTCAATAGTCAACTCAATGCCACTGCTTCTCATATGATTCAACAAGGGTTGGGAACAAAGGATTACCCACACATTGAGCACTTTAGCATTGCCAAGGAAGCTTGGGATGCTCTCACTGTGTTGTTTGTTGGAAATGAGAGTATGAGGAGGAGACGATATGATGCTCTAAGGAATGAAGCCGAAGGCTTCTACATGAAAGAAGGTGAAGATCACGAAGACATGTACCGAAGGCTCAAGACCACCGCCACCGCTTTTAGAAATGTGGGTGCCTCACATGTGGATGATGCATGGATAAAAAGGAAATATGTGAGTGCACTCATGCCTTTTGAGCCCACCGACTTGAAGAGCCTACAAGGAAGACACAACTACCATATCATGACCTCAAATGAAGTTATGCAAGAGATGGACGCTTTCAAGGTTGCCGCCAAGAATGCCAAAGATGCCCGTGATCGTGCCCTTGGTATGAGCAATGTTGTCAATGTTGCTTTGAAGGCCAAAGTTGTGGATCATGGGGATGAAGATGATAGTGATGAAGGGCTCTCCATGGACCACCCCGATGAAGTCAAGATTGCTCATAGTCAATATATGGCCTTCTATGCAAAGAACTTTTGGAAGAACCCCGCCAAGGACAAGATGGAAATGCAAAGAAAAAGCAACCCAAATGGGAAAAGAGAAAATACAACGAGATTGAGAACTTGCTTCAATTGTGGTGACCGCTATCACTTTGTAGCAAGTTGTCCCTATGAGAAGAGAGAAGATCATGGGGGTAAGCTTGTGTTGAAGAAGACTCTCAAGGCACCTTACAAGAAACCTTTCATCAAGAATAATCCCATCAACAAGAAGTCGGGAGAAATTGTATTGATCACTCATGAAGAATACTCCTCCGACAATGAACATGATGAAGATGGGGAAGAGGAAACTTCTCATGGTGTGGCTGCTCTAGCCACCACCTCTACTCCGACATTCTCACTCTTTGATTCTCCAAATGAGAACTCTCCCACCAAGAACGTCACTTGCCTTATGGCAAGAGGAACGGAGGTATCCTCATCATCCCGCTCTACTCCCTTAGATAATGATGAAATTGATGATGAGATGTCTCTTGATGTTAAAAAGGAATTAATTGCCTTTGATGAGTTTATGACTAACCTAGAAGGAGATGCTAAGTTACATTTTGGAAACATCCTAGATCAACTTTCACATACTAAAGAGCTTCTAGATGTAAGATGTAAACTTGGACATGAACACATGATTGAGCTAGAGGCTTTAAACAATGCTCTAGAAGAAGAACAAGAAACTAGGTTGTCACTTGAATTAAAACTTGAAGGGCTTGATGAGGCCAATGACATTATTGTTAACAAACTCATCAAATAGCGTGATCATGCTATTGCTAAATACAAAAGTGCTAAAAATGACAAGATTGAGTTTGGTGTGGTTCATGAAAAACTTGCCGAGGACTTTAGGTTGCTTAACAAGGCCGACAAGGCTTTGGAGAGTGAACTCTTGTCACTCACAAAGTCCCATGAAACGTTTCAAACTCAATTGGCAAATATTCCTTCACCTAGTAACTTCATTCCATCTAGTAGTACAACTATTCTTGAAGAGAATGCTAGGTTGAAGGGGGAGCTTGCTAAGGCCACATTTCCACAAGGCAACAAGTCCATTGATGATCTTTTGAGTAAGCAAAGACCTAGTGGTGATAAAGGGAGCATTGGATTTGTCTCCAATTCTAAGAAGAAGAAGAATAACAAGAAGAAAAAGGCCAAGCCCACACAAGAAACTAACAAGGCCATTGTGGGTAGTAAGACCACAAGTGGTAATACTATGTCTCATGATGACTTTGCGGGTAGTGCTAACCCTCACTATGTTCTAATGCGTGATTATTATGGTGATGTGTATGCACAATATGTTGGCCCATATGATGGTTATATTGCTTGGTCTATTTGGGTTCCCAAGACCCTTGTTGCTAACAAAAGAGGACCCATTGAAAAATGGGTACCTAAAAATTAGCTTGATCTTTTGTAGACTTATGCTTCCGGAGGGTCAAAGTGGGTGCTTGATAGTGGTTGCACAAGTCATATGACCGGAAGCTCGTCTATTGTCAAGGAGTTAAAGCGAAATGATGATCAAATCACTGTGACATATGCCGACAAATCAAAGTCTAAGGTAATGGGTTTCAGCAAGGTTGTGGTTGCTCACGACATTACACTCGTGAACGTCATGCTTGTTGAGACCCTTGGATACAATTTACTTTCAGTCCTCGCTCTTGGTAAGATGGGCTTTGCCGTATTTATTGATGTTGATATTGTGGTCCTCATGTGGAGCAAGTCTCTCAAGGTCGCTTTCGTTGGGTACGTCGAACATGACTTGTATGTGGTCCGATGTAAACCACTGCAGGTCCGATGTGCTTTTCAGAGCAAACCACTGCAGGTCCGATGTGCTTATTCGGAAAGGCCAATGTGGGTTGGCTATGGCATCGCCGACTAGCCCATGTCAATATGAGAACTTTGCAGAGTCTCCATAAGGAGGGCCATATTGTTGGACTAAAAGAAAATGTTTCCTTTGCCAAAGATTGTGTTTGCAGGGCATGTGTTCTAGGGAAGATGCATGACGCCCCTCACAAGCCTAAGAACCAAATCAAGTCTACCAAGATCGTGGAACTCCTCCATGTGGATCTATTTGGTCCTCCATCTCATGCAAGTCTTGGGGGGAAGAAATATTGTTTGGTGATTGTTGACGACTTTTCAAGATACTCTTGGGTTTATTTCTTCAAGTTGAAGAGTGAGACTCAAAAGACTTTTATCGACTTCATCAACTTGGTTCAACGGCAATAAAATGTTCCCGTGTTGATTATAAGAAGTGACCACTGCACCGAGTTCAATAACTACACCTTGAATTCCTTAGTGATGAGGGGATTAAACATCAATATTCCGCTGCATACACCCCTCAACAAAATGGTGTGGCCGAAAGGAAGAACCGGACTCTTATTGAGATGGCTAGGACCATGTTGGCGGAGTTTAAATCTCCATACAACTTTTGGGCCAAAGCCATCTCCACCGCTTGCCATGCTTCCAACCGGCTCTACCTCCGCAAATAAATCAACAAGACTCCATATGAAATTCTTACCGGTAACAAGCCCAACATATCTTACTTCCGGGTGTTCGGTTGTAAGTGTTTCTATCTCATAAAAGGTGTTCGTTTGTCTAAATTCGAGTCTAAAGCATTAGAGGGTATTTTTGTTGGATATGGTCTCGAATCTCACACTTATAGAATTTATGATAAGCTCTCCGGAGCCGTCATAGAATCTTGTAGTGTGACTTTCGAAGAATATGCTGGTCCCCAAGGGGGGCGTGTTGATGCTTGTGATGCAGATGATGAAATTCCTCAGGATGCCATAGGAAGAATGGGTGTGGGATATATCCGCCCCATTGAGGAACCCCTTAGGGAGGATCGAGAAGAACTATGCTCCACTCCAGTGGATCCCTCATCTTCACAACCTCAACATGCTCCATCCACCGAAGAGGACATTGACTCAAGCCAAAGACAAGATGTGGACCCTCAACATGGTGATCAAAGTGACAACTCTAGTCAAGGGGAGCTTGGTCCATTCGACGGGTTGTCAAGTGGTGCCAAGTAAATTTCTCAAGGAAGATCCGTACAAACTGCTTTGAGACAAGCTCGAATTGATGCTAGAAGAGCACTTGATAAAGAACAAGGTCAATCTTTGCCTCCCAATGTCGAGGATGATTCCAATGATGATCAAGGTCAATATGATGGTCAAGACGAGGATCAAAATGATGAATAGGGTCCCCCAAGAAACAACACGGAGATCCACACTCGTCGCGAAGCTAGAAAGGAAATAATGTTGGAATTAAGAGTCCACTCTCTACAAAATGTAGTTGGTGATCTAAGGAAATGTATTTCCACAAGAGCAGAATTGAAGAGGTTCAGTGAACATCAAGCACACATCTCCATGATTGAACCAAAGAAAGTGTGGGAAGCTCTTGAAGATTCGGATTGGTTAGAATCTATGCACAAAGAACTCAACAACTTTGAGAGAAACAAAGTGTGGAAGTTAGTAGATAAGCCAAAGGATTGCCGCAATGTTATTGGAACTAAGTGGATATTCAAGAACAAGCAAGATGAGCATGGAATCATAGTAAGAAACAAGGCTAGATCGGTTGCACAAGGGTTCTCTCAAATTGAAGGCATTGACTATGGAGAGACATATGCACCTGTGGCTCGTCTTGAGTCCATTCGTATCCTTCTTGCTTATGCGGCACATCATAACTTCAAGTTGCAACAAATGGATGTAGAAAGTGCATTTCTTTATGGTCCACTAAATGAATTGGTATATGTTAAGCAACCCCCGGGATTTGAGGACCCCAACTTCCCAAACCATGTCTACAAACTTGATAAGGCGCTCTATGGGCTCAAGCAAGCCCCACGCACGTGGTATGAGCACCTTAGAGAGTTATTATTTGACCGTGGCTTTGAGGTTGGGAAAATCGATCCCACTCTTTTTACTAAGAGAGTCAACGGGGATCTTTTTGTATGCCAAATATATGTTGATGATATTATCTTTGGCTCATCTAACAAAGCTTTTAATGAAGAATTCTCAAAGCTTATGACTAGTAGGTTCCGAATGTCTTTGATGGGGGAGTTGAGAGTATTTCTTGGCTTTGAGATCAAGCAAGTTAGAGGAGGGACATTCTTCAATCAAGCCAAGTATACTCAAGAGATTCAAAATGCAAGATTTAAATGGAGCTCCTAATCCCATGGCTACAAAGACTCATCTCGAACAAAATCCAAATGGTAAAGATGTGGATCAAAAGGTATACCGGTCCATGATTGGTTCTTTGCTTTACCTTTGTGCATCTAGACCCGATATTGTGTTGAGTGTAGGTGTGTGTGCAAGATATTAAGCGGCTCCTAAAGAAAGCCACTTGATGGCGGTCAAGAGAATCTTTCGATATTTAGTTCATACCCCATTCTATGGTCTTTGGTATCCTCGAGGATCAACATTTGCCCTTTGTGGATACATGGATTCGGATTGGGTGGGTGATAAGGATGATAAAAAAATCAACATCCGGGGCTTGCCAATTTCTTGGTAGGTCCTTGGGATGTTGGTCTTCTAAGAAACAAAATTGTATATCTCTCTCTACCGCCGAAGCCGAGTATGTCGCTGCCGCTAGTGCTTGCACTCAATTGCTATGGATGAGGCAAACTTTAAAGGAATACGGTGTCCATTATGACAAAGTTCCTCTTTTATGTGACAATGAAAGTGCCATCAAGATTGCATACAACCCGGTGGATCACACAAGGACAAAGCATATTGATATTCGTCATCACTTCATTAGAGATCATGTTGCTCGAGGTGATATTGATCTATCCTATGTATCAACCAAAGATCAACTTGCCGATATATTCACGAAGCCACTTGATGAAGCAAGGTTTTGCTACTTGAGGAATGAACTAAATATCGTAGATTCAAGGAGCTTGACTTGAGTATATTGCACTCTCACCTAATAGTCGACCCATATTTGGTTTAGATGTAGGCATGGACATAGGGGGAGTGCGGTACTAATTGATTGGACCATGCCTCCCCCCATTATGCGCAAAGTAAACAAAATCATTCCTCTTAATATCATTTTGTGATATGTGAGCTAAATGATGAGTTTCGGTATTGGACCCAAGATATATCTTCGTGGTACCAAGCCGAGTATACTCAAACATGGTGGCCTAGGCCACCGCCTCCTCTCTAGCGAGAGGTTGATGTGCTTACTCGTGTTTATCACTTTAATTTGGTTCTTACTCGTGTTTGTCATCCTCTAGTTGGTTTTGCTCTTTTGGTCATGCACTCACATTTGGCCCTCCATATGTTTTTAGTAATTTTTGAGTGCATTGACCCATATCAGTGTGACACTCTAAACCCAGGCCATTCTTACCCCTGATAAAACTCATCTACTCTGCACAAGAACCTTCCATTGTATGCATCTTGGCTCTCTGTCCTGATGGTTACGGTACTACCGGTTCTCTCTAGCGGTACTACCGCCAAACGATACTACCGGAAATTACTAGCGGTACTACCGCTTCTGGATCAGTTTCCAGGCTCCTGTCTGGAAATTTCCTAGGTACGGTACTACCGGTAGTTTTCTACGGTACTACCGCTTAGCGGTACTGCCGCTCTTGGCTCCGGTACTGCCGCTTGTGAGTTTCGGTTAAGATTGGAGACTTGGGAGAGGCACCTCTCAGTGCCTCATTAGTCCCCCGTCTCCACTCCTCACCAGCGCCGCCGCCGGAGCACGAGACCACCGCAGGAGCCCCGCCCCCTTCTCCACTTCCCGGATCCACATCGGATCCGGCCTCCTCACGGGCTCCTCCTTATTTTCCACCGCCATGGACACCGGTACTACCGACCTCCTCCTCTTCTCCCTTGTTTTCTCCATTGAATCTAGGGAAACTTCGATTCTTAGCTAAAACACGTATTCTTGAGGTTGTACCGTGTGATATCTACCAGATCTACCACTTTGTCCGCTGGAATTCTTGTTTTACAACAAATTTACTGCCCGTGCATGGATTTCTATCTCATATCTGCACTAAGGTCACGGGCCAGTAGTACCGGGAATATTTTTCCGGTACTACCGCCCTGTACTGACATCAATTTTTTTTAATACCAAGATTTCCATCCTCTGTTTGTCTCGGGTTCTTGTGCCCTTACCTCTATGCTATATCCCTCGTTCTTTCACAGGTGCAGGGGGTTCCCGAGGATCTCGCAAACGCTCCAAATCTCTCCATGAGATTAAGGACTTTGAGTCAGAGTCGGAGTCAGATACTGAGTCCGAAGAGGAGGTCATGCCTCAACCTAGTGCCCATCTGAAACTGCAAACAAATCGTGGTCGTCGGGGTGAGGGGGTCAAGCAAAGTGTTGGTCGTGGTAAAGCTCCTCCACCTCCTTCTCCCTCCGGTCCTCGCAAGAGCTACAGTTTCGGGCCATCTGGGCCAAAGCTGCTGCCTAATTTGTCTGAGACAGAATTTCATGACCTGCGGGTTATCAATCCATATGTGGCTGCTCGCTCTCATGCTCGGGTAGGTAGCCTCTTCTATACGGAGTTCCAGGAACGAGTGTTCCATGAGATCCTCATGAAATATGACAAAATTATGGTTCCTCAAAAGTGGATCGAGATGAATCATGTGAGGAAGAACCTGAACTACTTTGGTGAAGCCCTTGACATTTGCACTAACATTGGCTTGCTTCCCATTATGGAGTTCCGGTGCAACTATGATCCAATGCTCATTACTCAGTTCTATGCAACCGTTCACTTTGCCAAGAATCAGACTCGGACTCTCACCTGGATGACCGAGGGTGTTGTCAAGCAAGCAACGTTGGCTGAGTTCGGGGCTATTCTCGGGTACGAAGACCGTGGCAAAGACACTCCCGTTGGTTTTCCGTGCCACGACAATGATCGTCCCATGAAGAAGGATGTTCTTGCACCACTGTACATCCGGGGGCGCGGAATCCCTGGAAAGATCAAAGGGCTTCTACCTACATATGACATCTTGCATCGCATCTTTCGTGAGACCATCGCCCCCCGTGCTGGGAATGTTGATGAGATACATGCCTTCATGGTGGATATTATGCTCGCCACCCATCACCACCGTGACTCTGGCCTACCTATGGATGTGATGTATGTCATTTGGAATGAAATGGTCTGTGCCACTTTTCAAAGGAGGGTGCCTCCTTTTGCTCCGTACATCATGGCTCTCATTATTAGCAAGTTCCCTGTGATTGCCGTGACTTGCCTTATCTTCTTCTTGTCACCCACCGCCACAAGAATCTGTTGATCAAGACCCATCTCAAACCACGCAATGCCGATGGTCAGATTGTTGATGAGGATGGGAACCCTGTTGCTACCGATGCCCAGCAGGATGTTGCCTCTGTGGTCTCACGTCGCAAGCCAGCTCAGCCATCTTCGGCCAAGAGGTTTGAGGCCAAACTCAAGAAGATATTCTGCCTCCAAGTGGACAATCAGAAACGCATGTACGAGGCCCATGTCTATGCCAAGAAGTCATGTGCTCATCAGAAGGAAATGATGGAGGCTCAAGGCTTGACCATCTCCAAGGGCTCCAAGAACAACATTACCCCAGAAGACCAATGGATCTCCAAGCACAGCCACTGGGAAGATGATGCCACCTCCTCCTTCCGTGCCCCGCCACCTCATGATGATGCATGGGAGGACTGGGTTGATGATGATGACGAGTGATATCTGGGACGTTAGTGTTGCTCTTGCCCCTTTTTGGCATCTTGATGCCAAAGGGGGAGAAGTTGCACATTAGGTATGCGGGATTTGCGAGGGAAAAGTCACAATCTCGTTCTTGCCATTGATTTTTATTCGCTTGTGAACTTTATTTGCTTGCCTCTTATTATGTGTAACTTATTATGTGTGAACTAACTATTTGTGCTATGTATGGTGAGAATATGTGGTTATCATATGGATCCATATTGTGTGTAATATGGCTATTCTCATTTGGATCCATCCTATGTGATGTATGTGACGACCTTCCCCATTCCTAATCAATATTGGTCATCACATGTTATTTAGAAAAGGTATGTGCTCTATGTGCGACTTCTACTCCCAGGTAACTTGTTAGAGATGTATGGGGCTTGTTTCTACATATCTAGGGGGAGCCCCATCTATATCTTGTCATCACTAGATTTCCCTGCAAAATGTGTGTTGTCATCAAACACCAAAAAGGGGGAGATTGAAAGAGCATTTCCTATCCCTAGTGATTTTGGTGTTTTATAACAACACACATATCGGACTAATTATTTGCCAAGTGTATCGCAGGTGCATTGAAAATGTTTTACAATGGTCAAATAACTGTCTGCCTGGCGCGGTACCAAAAAGCGGTAGTACTGCTTTTTGCTACCGGATGCGACAGAAGGTTTTGAATAGCTGTCAAAAAGCCTCTGCCGGGCTAGGTACTAAAAAGCGGTAGTAGCGCACTTTAGTACCTAGCACGATAGTAGATTTTTGACCACTTGTCAAAAGCTACTGCCTGCTCCGGTACTAAAATGCGGTAGTACCGCATTTTAGTACCGTGCGCAGCAGAGCCTTTTCCGAACCTATAAAAGGTCACTTCTCACCCCGGTATTAAAATTCGGTAGTACCGCATTTTAGTACCTAGCGTGGAAGTAGATTTTTTGTATGTTGGCATTAAGCCTCTGGATGCCTCGGTAGCAAAATGCGGTAGTACCGCATTTTGCTACCTGGCGTGACAGAGAGTTTTTTCCGACCAAGCTGTTGATTCCACTGCACGTCCGGTAGTATCGGTTGCCATTTGCGGTACTACCGCTTTACGGTAGCATCAAGTGTGGTACCGCTGTGGCCAGGGCGTATGAAGTTTGAAAGATGGTCGTCCGGTACCAGGTCCGGTACCAGGTCCGGTAGTACCGCTTGAACTTCCGGTACTACCGCTGCATTAAAGGCTCCAACGGCCAGATTTCTTGGAGGGTATAAATACCCCTCCACCTACCTTGGGATAAGATGCTCATCCACATTAAAAGTCAAGACCACCATTGGAGCCACAATATCTTCTAGATCTCCTCAACCCACCACCTAAAGTCCTTGATCTTTGGGGAATCAAAGGAGGAGGCCCCGATCTACTACTTCACCAAAAGAGATCTTCATTTTCCCCTCATTCAATTGAGGGCCCCTTTGCTCTAGTGT
Source organism: Avena longiglumis (assembly GCA_030063025.1). Taxonomy (NCBI): domain Eukaryota; kingdom Viridiplantae; phylum Streptophyta; class Magnoliopsida; order Poales; family Poaceae; genus Avena; species Avena longiglumis. Next base: position 484,221,888 of record CP125977.1, read on the forward strand.
TTTCTTGGAAACCCTAGTTCTTGTTTTGGTTCTTACAAGCTTGTCTTTGGTTGCTTTGACAGCTTGCTTGTATTTGGGAGCCTCCGATTAAGTTGTGGATGTGTGCCCCAAACTTGTAAAGGTGCCGGCTTCCACCTTGAAGGTTACCGATATAGTGGAAGGTGAATCGATCCCGTTGGGGTGAGATTCATCGGAGAACAAGGGAGGCCTTTCGTGGCGTTGGTGGTTTGAAACCACCCCCTCTCCAAAGGTAGACGTACTTCCCCTCAAAGGAAGGAACTACGGGAAACAAATCCTTGTATCTCCGCGTCCACCACTTTGGTTACTTCTATCCTTTACCGCACTTTACTTACTTATTCTTACCTTGTGCTGTGGTAGCTCTTGCATAAGTGTCATATAGGTAAATTCACCTTAGTTGCATTATCTAGAGAATTTACCTTATTATCAAACCTTAATTTGAAAAAGAAGAAAATTTGAAGTAGCACCTATTCACCCCCCCCTCTAGGTGCCCATACGATCCTTTCACCAAGAGAGAAGGAAAGAGAAAGAAGTTGAAGGAAAAAAACTAAAAATTAAGCACCGGGTTCTGCCCACAACATTACATGATTGGGCGGAGACGCCGACGGCCGGAGCTACGCCGACGGTCAAATGTCGGGGCCATCAGCTTAGACCACGACCAAGCCAGCCAGCCCCCCAAGCAGCCGTCGGCGTAAAATTGCCCTCGGCGTAGAATAGCTACGCCGATGGCTACCCTCGGCATAGCTATTTTTCTTTTTACCTCATTAATTTTTGGAAAATCATAACTAAATCATTCTAATTCAGAAAATACAAATAATATATCAAAATTTCCATAAAAATAAGATCTATCTATCTACACTAAAATATTACACATTTGTAAATAAAATTAAGCAAAACATAAAACATTATATATAGTTTAAAACAGGCATAAAAATTCAAAAATAATCCAAACAATGCGAAACCTTCGCGTGGTGTCATATTATGTGACATAGTTAGAAGGAAAAATATCAAACTTGATATATTGATTATTTATAAAAAAAAACTTCACAAAATGACCTTTCTCATTCGAGGTTTCTTGGCTTTCGGGTCAAATGACCAATGTTATGGATAGAATAAAGACATATTTTGTGCTAATGTATCCGTATTATGCATACATGTGCATCATGGGATGACAAACAGTATTGCAAGAGGAAGTTTTCCTTTTTGTCGCGCCAAAAAGCCATTTTCCATTTCCCGAGTGCAAAAAACGGGCGGTTTTGTGAAGCAACCATTAAATGGATAATTCAAAATTCTACCACCACATTTTTTAAAAATACTAGACCACCTTACATGGACAATGTCCTAACAGGGGGATCTCAAACCTTTTCGTCTAACCCTGGTGAAAAAGACAAATTCTTGCTGAATCAGTAGGAAGTGGGTCAGATATGAACTATAGGTATATGATATGATGCTCATGATTTTAAAAAAAAATCATTTTTAGGTTCACAATATGCTATTTCATCAGAGATCGATTTCAAGTTTATCGAGGCTCGGCCCCGAGCTAAGAATCTTCATGCCCCTCGTTCGACAAAGTATGACGATAGTTTAAAATGGGCATAAGAAATTCAAAACGATCCAAACAATGCGAAACCTTCGCGTGGTGTCATATTATGTGATATAGTTAGAAGGAAAATATCAAACTTACTATATTGATTATGTCTTACAAAAACCTTCACAAAATGACCTATCTCATTCGACGTTTCTTGGCTTTCGGGTCAAATGACCAATGTTATGGCTAGAATTAAGGCATAGTTTGTGATGATGTCTCCATATTGTGCAGACATGTGCATAATGGGATGGCGAACAATGTTGTAGGACGAAGTTTTCCTTTTTATCCCACCAAAAAGCCATTTTCCATTTTCTGAGTGCTAAAAACGGGCGGTTTTGTGAAGCAACCACAAAATGGCTAATTCAAAATTCTACCACTACATTTTTCAAAAATACTAGACCACCTTACATGGACAATGTCCTGAGAGGGGGATCTCAAACCTTTTCGTCTATCCCTGGTGAAAAAGACGAATTCTTGCCAAATCGGTAGAAAGTGGGTCAGATATGAACTATAGGTACATGATATGATGCTCATTATTTTTTATAAAAAAATACTTTTAGGTTCACAATATGATATTTCATCAGTGATCCACTTCAAGTTTATCGAGGCTCAGCCCCGAGCGAAGAATCTTCATGCCCGCCGTTCGACAAAGTTTAACAATAGTTTAAAACGGGCATAAGAAATTCAAAAATGATCCAAACAATGCGGAACCTTCGTGTGGTGTGATATTATGTGACATAGTTAGAAGGAAAAATATCAAACTTGGTATATTGATTATGTCTCCAAAAAATCTTCACAAAATGGCATATCTCATTCGAGGTTTCCTATCTTTCAGGTCAAATGACCAATGTTATGGCTAGAATCAAGGCATATTTTGTGATAATGTGTCCATATTGTGCATACATGTGCATCATGGTATGACGAACAATGTTGCAGGAGGAAGTTTTTCTTTTCGTCGCGCCAAAAAGGCATTTTCCATTTTCCGAATGCAAAAAATGCTCGATTTTGTGAAGCAACCACCAAATGGCTAATTCAAAATACTACCACCATATTTTTCAAAAATACTATACCAATTTACATGGACAATGTCCTTACAAGGGGATCTCAAACCTTTTTGTTCTATCCCTAGTGAAAAATACAAATTCCTGCCAAATCAGGAGGAAGTGGGTCAGATTTGAACTATAGGTTCACAATATGCTATTTCATAAGATATCCACTTCAAGTTTATCAAGGCTCAACCCCAAGCTAAGAGTCTTCATGCCCGCCATTCGAAAAAGTTTGACAATAGTTTAAAACAGGCATAAGAAATTAAAAAATGATCCAAACAATGCGAAAACATCGCGTGGTGTCACATTATATGACATGGTTAGAAGGAAAAATATCAAACTTGATATATTGGTAATGTCTCAAAAAAAAGTTCACAAAATGACCTATCTCATTCGAGGTTTCTTGGCTTTCGGGTCAAATGACCAATGTTATGGCTAGAATCAAGGCATAATTTGTGATAATGTATCCATATTATGAATACATGTGTATCATAAAATGGTGAACAATGTTCCAGGAGAAAGTTTTTCTTTTCTTCATGCCAAAAATACATTTTCTATTTTCCGAGCAAAAAAATGGGCGGTTTTGTGAAGAAACTACCAAATGGCTAATTCAAAATTGTACCACCACATTTTTCAAAAATATTAGATCACCTTACATAGACAATGTCCTAACAGGGGATGTCAAACCTTTTTATCTATCCCTGGTTAAAAAGACAAATTCCTTCCGAATCTAGAGGAAGTGGGTCAACTATGAACTATAGGTACATGATCTGATGCTCATGATTTTTTACAAAAATCATTTTTAGGTTCACAATATGCTATTTCATCAGAGATCCCACTTCAAGTTTATCGAGGCTTAGCCCCGAGCTAAGAATCTTCATGCCCGCCGTTCGACAAAGTTTGACGATAGTTTAAAACGGGCATAAGAAATTCAAAAATGATCCAAACAATATGAAACCTTCGCTTGGTGTCATATTATATGACATAGTTGGAATAAAAATATCAAAATTGGTATATTGATTATGTCTTAAAAACCTTCACAAAATGACCTATCTCATTCGAGGTTTCTTGACTTTCGGGTCAAATGACCATGGCTACAATCACGGCATAGTGTGTGATAAATTGATATTGATATCATATTTAGATTCCTCTCATTTTTCTGATCAATTTAGACATATTATTTGTCGAACTCCAATTTACGGATTTAAAGATATTAATTATTTCATATTAAATAGAAAAATACAAAAATCATTATATTTTTATTTGAATACAACAATATTTTTACTTATTCATTGTTTATTACTTAAATAATTGTTTGTAATTTCAAAAGATACAAACATGTGACATGATGATATAAGAGTTAATAAGATTGATATCATAGTATTGATAATAATGTATAAATTGCTTTGCGGAAAGAGAGGAACAGAGAAGTTAAGCGTGCTAGAGGTAAAGTAGCGAGGATGGGTAATCGACCGAAAAGTTTGACCAAGACTGTAATTTGATCAAATATTGTGTAATTAGTGTTTAAAATGTTCAAAGTGAGAGATTAACGAGTCAAACAATTCAAAGATTAAAAAAAGTTAAGAAAAAATGAATAATAATAATTTTTTTGAAATTAATTTTGCAACCGGCCGTTAGGCTATGGCGACAGTCGCTATGCCGAGGGCGGCCATCGACGCAGCATACGCCGACGGCCTTCGTGCGCTCCGTCGAGGGAGATCTTTGCCGAGGATCCTATGCCCGAGGTCATCCATCGGCGTAGCATACGCCGACGGCTATATGGCGTACGCCGACGGTTTTTGGCCCTCGGCTTACCAATCCATTCATGTAGTGTAAGGTCGTAATGTCTAGATCCACTACCTTGTCTTCTTTAAGATATGATTCCACCATCTTTGGTCCTAAGATGTTTACTCTTTTGAGAACTTCATCAAAAAGAGCTGTCGCCCTTATACCATGGACTATGCAGTATGCACACAATTAATGTGAAAAAAACTGGAGAGCAACGTTTTTTTTTTTTACTTGAGAGCAACGGTTGTTATCAGCACGAGAGTCGCCTGGTGGCAAGTGTCAACGTTCTCCTTTGCTTCCTTTGCCGCACACCTAGTGACTCGCCAATTGATAACCAGTCCCCCTCCTCACATCCAATTATATACCCCCAACATTCATCACAAAATAACAAGAGTAGTATACTCTCAAATTCCCTGACTATAGAAAATGGAATGAGACGGAATACCAGTCCTGAAAACAAGTCAATGTGGTGGAATTACTACTTGTCCATTTCCCCCGTCCCTTATTTTAGTTCCTACATCACTGGCTTGCTTACGCTCCCCCTCTGGCCCTCTTCCTACTAATTATTCCATCACATTCCCCTCTTCTTCCTACCCCCATGTCGTTCCAATCCTAACATGCTTGCATAGACCCCATGTATAGATCGGTGTAGACGAGGTCAAGGAGAAGTGGTGTGGAGGCCAGGGGAGGCTATGGGCGAGGTGAAGGAGAAGGGGCGGCTGGTGGAGATTCTTGAAGATCATGGAAAGGGATCTTCCGACAATTCCCTGCCATCCATAGAGCTAGACCTCAACGAGGACTTGGGTGAAGGTGACGATGATGGTGGTAGTGAGGTTGCAGGAGGAGGAGGGAGCTCAAGCAACAACAACAGCAGCACCAACCATGATTCGGAAAGCAGCGAAGGTCATGACAAGGCTGAGGGCAGCGGCGAGAGGGCGCCGACGGTGCGGCAGTACAACCGGTCTAAGCACCCCCGGCTCCGGTGGACGCCGGACCTCCACATGGCGTTCCTCCACGCCGTCGAGCGGCTGGGCGGCCAAGAGAGTAAGTTATTAGTCCTTGCTAGCTACTTCCATACGTGGTAGTTTTACATTTTTCTCTCTTAAATAATTTCCTTTTGATTCGTGATCTAAACATTAATTTCCTTGTGTGTGTCTGTTAATCTCAATTTGGATACAGGAGCAACCCCAAAGCTGGTGCTTCAGATGATGAACGTGAGGGGGCTCAGCATTGCTCATGTAAAAAGTCACTTACAGGTAAAGGCAGAAAAGGAAACAGCCTATTTCTCATGACTGCTCGGTGGCTGTTCTTGTTGCTAGTTGCTTGTTTCCTTCACACGACAAGTGTTGGACCTAACCCTTTTCTTGTTCATCCTTTTTCGACTTTCCAGATGTACAGAAGCAAAAAGATAGAACACGAGTCCAGCCACCAAAGGGCGGCCATGTCCTCAGGTGATCATCTATCTATGTTCCTCGCTCGACGCTCTTGATATATCCGTCTATTCAACTAGAAATTCATTTCCTTGATTTTTTGTCCCCAATAAATTGTACCAGTCTTTTCTCCCATGAATTTCCACATGAGGAGAGGGGACCATCGATTCCACGACATGTTCTTCCAACGAGCACCCGGCTCGGCGCTCGCCTCCAATGGCGGGGTCAGCTTGCCGGATGCTAGCCGGATTTACAGCCTCCTTCAACGCCGGCAGCCTCCATTACAAACCTTGGACTTCAAGAACTACACGAGCCTTAGGTAATATATATAAACACATGCCAGATCGAGCATCTCACACATATGTGTACGTACACATCAAGGATCCTGCTGGGAGTGATGATATGGAAACCCTAATCGGCATATATCCATGCGCGTCTAGGAATCAAGAATGGGCGTTCAACCAGCACCACGCGGCGGCGAGGGCGGGCGCCGTTGATGACCATGGTACCGCGAAAGGGCTCGTCCATGATATGATCTTCAGGAAGAAGGACGGCAAGCTGACGTCGCATTTGCCCGACGTGAGTGGGGACGCCATCGCCACCAACCGGACGGCGTCGCCGTCAGCAACCACGAGCGCCGCCGTCCCTAGCCCAGATGGCGCAATGATCGGAAGCATTAACTGGATCGGCAGTAGCTCCCGGCCGATTTTGAGGACAATGTCGGCGGCGGCCACCACCACCAATGGTTCTGAACAGGGAGACCACAGTCCCTCGTATAGATGGCGAGGTACCGCCGGCAGCTATGGCACAACAATGCCATCTTCAGATCCCGTGGTGGCACGTGGAGCAGGTTCCCCATTCGTGGTACGTATGCCATTGTTTACATATGGATTTCAATCAATACATAATGCATTTACTTGTAGTACAGTTAAGCTGGAACTCTATCAAAAAAATATCAGCAATAATGGCTGTGCCTCTCTGTGCATGCAGTTGCTGAAACAGGGAGTATCGAGGGGGCATGCCAAAGATATTGACGAGACGAGCAACGAGACGGAGGTGAGGAGGACGAAGACATCGGCGGCGGTGGAGGAGAGCGGGTGGACGACGCCGGAGTTGCAGCTAAGCCTGAGCCCCAACATAGGAACAGACGCTGCAGGCAGGGGCAAGAAGAGGAAAATCGCTGGGCAGGAGGTCGGCAGCGGCAGTCTCCCACTCTCACTGTCTCTGTCACTACATGGTGGCGGCGACAACCCGGATAACAGGAGGTTAGAGGTAGCGACAGGTAGCAGCAGCAAGAAGGCCGCTCTGGGGCTGAGTACTTTTGATCTGACCATGTCGATCAAGGCATTGGAGTGAGATCTTTCAAGTACTTGTCCCAAGGCCTTCCAAAAATTGCACACTGCACCATGATTAATTAATAAGTAAGATTGTTAATCTAATTTAACCATGCTCCCAGACATATATACAAATATATATATCTTATGTGTTGAGTGACATGTAGTATAACTAGCTAGGATGACTGTCTCACATGCATGGTCACATGCTCATTTCAAAATTTGTCATTGAGAAGTTAAATGTTATATGAAATAGAAACATGATACATCTACAGTACTTCTGATTATAAACCGATCCATATTAACTGCAGTATCTTGTAATTCAAGAGCTATTTCTTCTATTAGTTGTATCATGATTAAGCTAGCTTAATACTTCCTCTGTTTCAAAATATAAGATGTTTTAGTTTTGTAAATGGGGTGTATATCTAGACCCTTTTAGTGTTTAGATTCACTCCTTTTACAAAACTAAAACATCTTATATTTTGAAAGAGGAGGGAGTAGTTACATTGTCAATAGACAAAATTCTTCCTTTGCTTCAAAAAAAGGAAAATGCGTACTTGATTAGAACGCGGTACATTTTCTATAGAGTGTAATATAAGAAAAAAAATACAAAGTAGTTAAGTTCTAAATTCATAATTTGTATGGTGATGTACATGGTAGTACTTCTAATTAACCATATATGTATAAGGGTGTCATAAATAATAACCCATCATAAATAATGTTTCATACTAAGTTATGAACGACTATGTTTCATACTTGAAGTTTTGATTTCATGAAATGCCTAAAAGGATACATTCGTTAGTTTACCACTAGTGAGCATATATTAATAATACAATTCCTAACTTGTTAGTAGAAATGCAAGTATAAGATTTTATGCACTAAATAAGATGATTGAAATATAATAAAGTGTACGCATGTAAGCATTTTTTGTTAGACTATTTCACATTTCACAATGTTCAAGTTTGCTATAAATTAGGTGGTTATGTGTAGAATATCATCATTGATATAAGGGGGGGGGGGGGTATTATTATCAGTTTACGCTAAATTGATAGTCTTTACACATCCAATTCGTGGCTATATTAGGGCCTTTTGATTCGTGGGATTTCAAAAGGCATGGATAGAAATACAAAAGAATTACAATATGTCATGCTCATTCTAATCCTATAGGAATTAATTTAGTAATGTGTGTTTGATTGCATCATATATTGGAACAACAAAGGATTGTTACGAAGAGGATTGATTGGAAATTTCCTATGAAAGGTAGTAGAAAGTGTTCCTTAGGGGGAAAATCATATAGTATTCAATCTTATAAATCAAACAACCCAAATAAGAACATTTCCTAAGAATTTTGATCCTCCAAAATTCTGGTGAAAATACTATGAATCAAAGAGGACATTATTTCGAAGATATGTTTATTATCCATATTGTATAACAACATATATAATTATAGGTGTAGGTTGAGTACCTATAATAATAACATTCATGGTAATATAATTAGTAGTTTTCAATTAGGATGTTCCTAAAATATAACCATATCTGGAGATTATCCTACAGACCTAGACTAGTAGTTGGTAAAAAATAGAAAGAAAATATATATGCCATCCCAACAATTGTTTAAGCAGGACTTGTGTTGCCCATTTTTCTAGAGGCAACAGTGTGTTCTTTCCTCCGTAACATATATATGATGATAATTTTTTCTTCCATACCAGCAAAAAACTTTTGATGTAGTTTAGCATTAGCAGTGTGTTAGTTTGCGGGAAATTCATTTTGGCTGACAGGTCTAGATGCATCCACCGCCAAAAAATGTATTTGAAAATGTTTAAAAATTCCACAAGAATATATGAAGGTATACACCCAGACATTATATGTCCGCACACAAAGTTTTAAACAGGACTTGTGTTGTCCGTTTTTCAAGAGGCAACAATGTGTTGTATCCTCCGTAACATGTATATATGATGATCATTTTTTCTTCCTTACCAGCGAAAAAATGTCATGTTGTTTAGCATTAGCAGTATGTTAGTTTGCGGGAAATTCACTCCAGCTCATATGTGTAGATGTATCCACGCCAAAAAATGTATTTAAAAATGTTCAAAAATTCCAAAAAAAATGAAGGTCTACATCCCGACATTATATGTACGCACACAAAGTTTTGTTACTTTTTTTTCTTTGTTGCTTGTGTAAGGCCACAGAAAATGACTTTCTCCTCCGAAACTTTGTGTCAGAACATAGACTGTCCACATGTACATCCAGAAGTTTTTCTAGGAATTTTAACAATTTTGAAATGCATTAACAACAGATTTTTCATAGTGGATGGATCTAGATTCTAGAGTCGGGAGTCAAAACATAATGTATGTTAGTTTGCTTAATTCTTTGTCGTAAAAAATTTGGATGAATGCTGCTTTCAGATAATAGCAGATGAATTGCTTGCCTAAAAAACCCGAATAGCCTAGCCTCCCGGGTCGCTCTGGGGCGACTCCGGAGGCGCTGCCGCCGCCAGCCAAAACTCCACCGTAGTAGACCCAAGAACCTCGCCGATGTCGGAGGATGCCGTTCTTCGGCTGACGGCGGCGACGGGACGTCTCCATCGATGTTATATTTTCTCGGCCCAGACCCCTTGATGTCCATCCCTCCACCATGCGGCAGCGATGAAACTTACAAGGAGATGCCATGCTCGGAAAGGAGATGCGTTGCTGGGTAGGGAGATGCGTTGCTTGCTGTATGAAGTCGCACTCCATGTCCCGTTCTAGTTGATTGGCCTGCAGAGGGGGCTGCCTAGAGGGTGAAGCCCCGACCTCAGCGGTTTCCTGGAAGCTCCACCTCCCGACCTGCAGAAGAGATCAGAAGGGGGCCTCTCATATCAGGGAGACACGACCCCAGTGGCTCCTGGTGGTGGGATGCAATCTGCAGCTACCGGAGGGTCTAGAGATCTCAGATCCGGCGGCAAAGATCCTAGTCCGCAGGTCCTCTTGTGTGGATATGATCATCTTCCTGAGGATGGTTCTTGATTTGGCAGGAGTGGGGAGTTCCGGAAGGCTCCGCCGGCGAATGTTCCAGTGCTACTATGCCTGCAGTTCGCTGGATCGGGTGGTATTCGGTCATGTGCACCTATGTTTTATTCCGACCGTTTGGTTCAGGAGGGAGCGACACGAAGCTCTGTCCTTTGTTGCCACCAGGCGACTTTCGATCCATGGTGAAGTTAGAGATGGAGAATTCATGAAGGCCAGGTTTGGAGATCTATCTATAGAGGTTCGAGTCGCCATACTATTGAGGGACTTGCTTCGTGTTCTGGACTTCTCAGCAGCCGTATGTAAGTGGGGGCGGTAACATAGGTGAATTTCAGAATCCTATCTTTCAGGGTGAAAATCCAAGGTCTGGCCTTAGCTGGTTGTGTCTGGCAATGGCCTTGTTGAAGACATTGTTTTGAGAGTGGGGATTATCTTCAGGATGAAAATCTAGATTTTTGATCGGGCGATGGCGGCGCTTGAGCACTGTTCCCTTCTTGGAGGCGTCACTTTTAAAGAGCCTGGAGTTCAGGTGTTGTATTGATGGTGGTTGTACCGTTGCTGCTAGGACCAGAACACTGTAGCGGGTCTTTTATTTTCTTATTTTTCTTTATCTTTTGTTGGTTGTGTGAGTTGTGTGCATCCGTATAATGCCAATAGATATTGCGTTGTTGCAAAAGCCGGATATAATTGGTATCTCTGAATATATGCTCCTTTTAAAAATAAAAAAGTTAATAGCATGTCGACCATATAGTAGAGTTAATACCTCCTCGTCTTGTCAAAATATATAGAACCCTGTATAAAACTGTATGCGCTGCACGTTGCATGCTGTCTCATTTCACACAGTTTCCTTGACAGTACGTAGGACAGGTACGTGCCTACCCTAACTATTCCCTTAAATTCGGCATTGCAGCAGTGTTTGATCGTCCCTAGCGTACTGACCTGTCACCTGCGAGTTTCAGAAGAACGTCAAGGACAAGGAGGTGACTGTTTTCAGTCAAGAGTCAGAACACGCAGGAGAGAACGATCGACTACTGGGAGGACAAAGGAGGCGAGATGACAGCCCTCTGACTGACACACAGCGCTGCAGCCTGCAACGGAATGTCTAGCTCGCTTGACCATTTCAGGATATATATATCTACTGTTTGCACGGCGCCCGGCCCCGAGCTATACATATAGGTAGGAAATCGGCGGGATCGTGGCCAAACCGCGCCACGAAATTCCAATATATGTCGACGACGAGACAGCCACAGCAAACGGGGCCTGCGACGCGGACAGTTCGCCTAAAACCTGACCGGCTGACCCCCATTCCTTGACTTAGAGATTTTTGCTTGGGCGCCCCTCCTACCGATGAGGGTAATTCATGTTTCAGCGCATCACGTAGGCACTAGGTAAGTGATATTCCCTCCCTGCCGAACTAGATAGATATGAATCTAAACAAACTGCTACGTCTAATTTGGGACTTCTGTTCCTAAATATAATGTGTTTTGGTAGGTCAATTTTTTGGGGGAGAAATCTACAAGAACGCTGTTTTTTCAATTAGATAGAGGAAAACCAAACCAACAGTACAAGAATGGTATGTTTGGATTAAGGTCTAAACATGGCAGAAGAAACACCAAAACACACCTAAGGGCATCTCCATCGGGAGACGCAAACGGTCGGCGCGTGTCCGAAACTGTCCGCGCGGACGCGCGGGGCGTGCGGGGCGATCCATCCAGATTAATTCGAACGGACCGACCTATTCGTGATCCATATTTGAGTGACGGATACATCTGCCCGGACAGACACGGATAGAGGCTGACCCAGATGCAGAAACACATGGGCATTCTTATCTTGGCTGGCCTGTCCGTTTTGGGTCGGTGGGCCGGACAGGCCGGACCATAGACGTAAATCGTCTGTGACATGACCCAAACGGACAGAATTGCACGTCCATTTGCATTTCCCCTTAAAGATGCCCTAATATTGCTCAGTCGGGGTATCTGGGCCGAAGGCTACAGTGCTACCGAATGTCCTCTGGCGCAATCTCGGCCATCTCAATATAGGTTAGTGGCGGCTAGTGAAAATCCTTCGGTTTATTTCCTTGCAAGCGTCCAGAAGACGTAGAGCAGACGTCCGCCGATTCTTCGTTTCTTACTCATGGGCTGCTCGAGCAGACGTCCGCTGATTCTTTGTTTTTCACTCATGGGCTGCTCGGCAATGAGACTGACCCACCATTCCGAGGTGGATGGGAAATCGAGCCCTGGAATCCCAGACATATCGTTGTCCCGGGCAAGCCCAAGCGAATATCTTGCACTTGGGTTCAGTTTTAGCAGCCCAAATTTTCTTCGCAGTGAACTTTAGGTGACTGCCATAAAACTGTGCATGTTAGGTAGAGCAGGCACTATAATTTCCATATGTAGATAATAAGGTCCAAACAATGGCGTCTGCTTGGTCCGGTATGAGCTGTGTTCTCGCCACCACGTCCCAGACGCCAAATAAATCCTACACATTAACTCTTAAACTTTTGGCTGACGTTTCAAGGTTATAGTTATGGGCGAAACTAGCTGCCCGACAAGGCGACAAGCATCAGATGTACTCCCTCCGACAATGCATGCGTTCTCCTGAACATTGCATGCGTTCTCCTGTGTCCTCCCACGGAGGGTCGAGGGCCTGCTTGCCAGCGATTGCTCCAAAGGCTGGCCGCGCCACTGCTGGCACCGCCCGACGCCTGTCCTCCTGCCACGAGGTTATCGTTTCGGCCTCCGTGTCGGCATCCAATGCCAGGCCTTTTTAACTAGCCGCGGGCGGTCATCTTCTTTCGTAGCACACCACACTCTCATCCCTCCCAGGTAGCTAGCCATGTCTAGCGGCATTAGATTTAGGGGAGGGCGTCTAGGACGATCACTGGGTCCTGGCCGTGGCCGTCGAGGCAGGCGCGAAGAACGCGGCCAAAGCAACAGTCCGTCATGCTCTCCCTCGCCACCGTCGTTGCCCGAGCTCGATCCAATCAACATCAGCCTCGCCGGCATCGAGTTTTTCATGACCATCCACTCGGGCATGGCACGGGATAGGTTGCTCCTTCCCTGCAAATTCGCGTCGCTGCTCGACGAGATAGAACCCCAGAAGGTCATGCTACGGGCGGCCGGTGTCAGTACCGGCGCATGGCCGGTGGAGGTGTTGTTCGACCGCCTCGGCCAGATGTTCCTCGCCAACGGCTGGGAGGAGTTCGCTCACCGGCACCAAATCAAAGTGGGCAACTTCGTCGTCTTCAAGTACGATGGCCAAGACGTTCTCATCGTCAGGATGTGCCATGGATGTTTACTCACCAGGTACGATGTATGGAGTTAGCAATGTGCGCATCGGCCATTTGCAATGCCAAGTTTTTATTCGATTCCTCAAATATGTTACAAACAAACCATGACAACAACACCACAACACATTCTAGATATGTGCCGCTTACGACGCTGGCAGCGGCGGCGTTGGCGGGTCGGTAAGAACCTATTCTTCGTTGACAAAGCGGTAGATCGCTTCCTGCGTCTACAGCTCTTCTCGAGCTTGGGCGAGGCGGACACGCATGTATGCGTCGTCGGGATTGACCCGCACCGCTTTCCATAGCTCGTCGCACACTTCTTTGAGCGCTAGACGCTACCGGTGCTCCGGCAGAAAGACGTGGTTCATCACCCCTAACGAGAAAGACTCGCTAGTGGTTCTGTTGTAATCGTAGTGAGTGCAGCGTGCCCGAAGTGGGATAGTGTATATCTGCGGGTGAAAGATCGGTATAAGCAACTACATGGGGTGAATAGACGCTACTCAATTTTTATTTTCTTTTCCAATTTAGGGCTTGACACAAAGTAAGTTCTCTAGATATGCAACTAAGTGAGAGAACCTATATGACAGGCAAGCAAGCAACAATAATAATAAAGAGAAAGATGATAGAAGTCACCGAGATTTGACACGAAGATGTTATCCCGAAGTTCCTTTCTTTTGAGGGGAAGTACGTCTTCATTGGAGGGGTGGGCGGTACTAAGACTACCAGCGCCACGAAAGGCCTCACCCTATTATCTCATGCACCCACCTCACGGCAAGCACACGATCCACTATACGGTGGCTTCAAGGTGGCGACCGGAACCTTATACAAATGCTTGGGGCACTTCTCCACAATTGAATTGGAGGCTCCCAAGACGACCTCGAAGCTCTTACACACGAGGATGGGCTATGGAGGGCGACTTCAACAAGTTAGGGTTTCCTCAAACCCTAGAGCAACAACAACTTACACAAATGATGGGGAAACACAAACCCCTTTGGTGGAAAGCTAGGTCTAGGTCTCCTCCCTCAAATCCTGAAGGGGAAACAAGTTTGAGTGGCTAGATAGGGAAAAGTAGGAGTTTGAAGCTCATCATTAATGGAGGATGGAGAATGGAAGCCACAAAGAGAGCTTGGAGAAGAAGGGGGTATAAATAGCCCCCTTCGAAATAGAGTCGTTGTTGCCCACTTAACCAGGAGACTCCGGCTCCAACCAGTTAGAATCTCTGGGCAGGCCAGAAACACTGTCGGGGCTGGTGGAGACTCCGAGTCGGAGGCATGGGCTTGCAGCGTCTTGATCTTGTGCATGGAAATTCCGTGTGTGGTCTAGCCGGAAAATCCGGACGGGCCGGAATCTCCGAAACCTAGGATAGAATTTCGAGCTGCTTCCAGGGGCTTGCAGTAGCCGGGCCAGATGGGGCACGCTGGAGACTCCGACAGGGGTGGAGATGGAAACTCTGGCGCTGGCAGAAACTCTGGCGCTGGCGGAAACTCCAGCATTCGAGCCGGAAATTCTGGCCAGACACCAGGGGCGGGCAGCAATCTTGATGAAAAACTTCCCCGGAACTCTCCTTTTACTGCTATAGAAAGACTAACAATTGTAATGACATGAACCTACCTAAAACCACTTAGCACACGGTTATTCCAAGAATGTGTTGTTAATTAAAAACCAAAACATATAATTAGAGAAATGCCCTTTCAATCTCCCTCCTTTTGGTGTTTGATGATAACACATAAATTTGCATAGAGGATATTATGATAAGACAATATAATTTGTAAAATGAAGACGAGCTCCCCCTAGATATGTGTAACACAAGAAAAATAGTAGGAACAACACTCCCCCTTCCTTTTACAAACCAACACAAGGTGTAAAGACAATAATAAATGACTGGAGGCTCATAACTTTGCACAAGATACTATGTGATGAAGAGTATAATGATCATCAAAGGAGATAGAGCTTCATCAAAAGAGATAAAACCATACATATATAGACACAAGGTATTCCACACATAGATCACAAATAGAGTGAATCTACAAGTCCCAGAATCAGAGGCAGCAAGACGTCCCGTGCCACTGGTGGGTTTGGCCACCACGACAGCAGCGGGCGCTCGGGCTGCTCTTCTATGCTAACGTCGGGGTTGCCACGGAGGCTAGTGCACCGACTCGGACGGACAGACATGGTGGTTTGTGGTGGGGGTGGTGCGTGTCTGGTTAAAGATATCTCGACTGACCTCCCCTTTTTATGGCTGCACCTAGACACGGCGGGAAACACCTAGAACTGGCGGGAAGCAGCAAGAAAGAAAGGTGGGAGACGGCGGTATGGCAACATGAAGATACTAGAAATACGCCAGTGTTGGAGATAGCCTATTTGCCAAGCGCGGACAGATGAGTCACATCACTGGACGCGGCTGATCGGACATGCCAGACCCCGACCAAAAAGCGAACGCGACCCGTCCCAAACGGACAAAAACGGACCTTTCGGTCGGCCATTTCGGTCGCCCGGTGGAGATGCCCTAAGACCAACTTTATATATAAAGGCAACCACCAAAATTATAATGTGTGGATCTAAGCATGTATTTTTTTTAAAACCCTAAACTTTTGGAAAAGGATACTAGTCCCCCGTGGGATCGAACAAAATGATCCCCGGGGTCGCTCTCCCTCGCTCGCGTGCGTGAGGTGGACACACCGCAAGCTCCTGTTCTTTTTCAGCGATACCTTATCCTTATCCCCTGTTTCCTCACGTACGGCATATCGCGAGTGCCGCGGCTGCAGCTTGTGCTACCGCATCGCCGTGCTCCTCTCGCCACGGATGGCCGCCGCCTAGGGCATCCTGCTGCTCGCCTGCTCCGTCTCTAACCCGTAGCAGCATCGCCCACCCCTGTTCATGGAGGTCATCCGCCATGGACGCCGCTCCGTCGAGGAAAACTCCACCACGCCATCACGCTCCTCTCGCCGGAGATGGCGGCCACTGGCCATGGCCGTCGCCTAGGACATACCGCCGCTCCACCTTCAACCCGCGCCAGCCCTGCCTGCCCCTGTTGATGGAGGCCACCCGCCATGGGCGCCGCCCCAGGGAGCCCGCTTCTCCGCCTCCACCCCGAGCGCACCTCTACAAAGCTTCGTCCAGCTATGTTGCCATAGGCGACCTTCGGCCGGCGTGCGATCGCCCCTGTAGATGACACCAACCGTCTCCTCACAGGCAAGGGCGGAGCCAGGATTTGACATTGAGGGGGGCGAAGATATTGATGATCATATATAAGAATATTTTTTCCGTAAAGGCTACAACTACATGTCATTTTTTGTTGGAAGAACTGTTTGGGTAAAAAACATAACAGTATTAAAGTATCGACATAGAACTGATATTAATATGTAGCACTAAATCTTGGACAATGCAAAATAGAAGATTAGTTTATATTGGATCAACTTTATCTCTACGAGTATAAAGCCTGATAATACCATTATAGGTGACCTTCCTATTAATTTTTTACAATTATTATGCAATAAGTCGTTGTCATCACCGGGCAAACATCAAACAAAAGACACATCTTTTTTTAAATTAATCAATTAGAGGTTATGCAATCTATCAACAAAATACTAATGACATAGTACCTTCAATCAGAGCAAGGAAG